>JAVIWC010006614.1:0-600000 GCA_031894815.1 Creontiades dilutus | reverse complement strand
ATCATGATTGAATCGGCAATGGTCACTGCTTGCATTGCATGTTAATATCATCAAACTTCTAGCATAAATTAGATTTCACTCGCCTCCACAATTTGTGGTAATTCAATATGTTCGTTACCAGCAACGATTATGAAAAATTATATTCACACTTGCTTCCTAGACTTGCTAGCGAAATATATTTTGTTCAATGCCAACATTCAAAACAACTTTATCTACAATTCTCACCACTGCGATAAACTCTAAATTCAGTAATGTATGGCCATTTTAGTGACTTACATCGGAAACATGAAGAAAATCTCAACAGTGAAATAACTGGGAAAGAAAGCCTGTAAAATCTTGGAGGCATTTTTAAAATTGGAAATTAGCTCTAAAATGGAATCTTGAAGTTTGACGAACTTGTTGAGGGATTCCCGGAACAATATTCGTTGACACTGGCTGACTCACGAACTAATCGGTCAATTCACGAGAAAATTCGCACATACTTACTTTGAACACGTTTGATCCGATTGATAGATAGTGGATTGATAGGAGTATACTAGTATACCGGTATGCTACCTGGATGCTCAACCACTTCTCTATTCTGTCCTCTTATCACTCTGTATTGCTCTTAATATTCTATTAGTTTATATCGTTGTTCAATTCTTGGCAGATAGATTAGGAGAAGAAGTGCAGCGGAAACGCCTTTTATTTGTCCACTTTACAAATAAGAATAATGAAAAGCGAAACTGGTAAAATAGACTAACACCGCTTCCCTTCGATATCATTGAAAACGGTACAGTAGAAGTAAAATAAAACTGTTAACGGTGAAACGGAATGAATGTTGCGTCCATCACTGGACCAACCCCTTGATGGAATTGAGAACTTCTTGAGCTTTGTTTTTGAAGTACTGGAACCCACCGGTCTTAATGAACCCGTCGATGAACTCCCAGGCGCCATTCAAACTGCTCACAATGTTCAGTGAATTGTTCCAG
Source organism: Creontiades dilutus (assembly GCA_031894815.1). Lineage (NCBI taxonomy): Eukaryota > Metazoa > Arthropoda > Insecta > Hemiptera > Miridae > Creontiades > Creontiades dilutus. The sequence continues at coordinate 599,029 of JAVIWC010006614.1, read as the reverse complement.
TCGCAGAAAGCGGAGTTGGCTGTGACGATGCCCACTAGAGTTTCGTTGCAGATCAGTGGAACTCCCATGTCGCTTTTGCACAGCGGAACCATTTTCGTCGACTCGACGCAAATTTTGTTGGCCCAGTCGTACCTGAATTTCAATTTACAAACAATTAGAAACGCGAAACCGGTTAACACAAAACATAAGTTCCTAGATAGAAAACAATTTCCTGGTCAATAAAAACTATCCAGCGAATAAACGATGGTGTTCCTTTCGCCAAAAGTGCTTCAACCTCATCATCTCCTTGAGATCGATTCTCAAAGTGAGCAAATTGCCAATCCAGCGCTTGAGTACAGCAAATGTCAAGATCGCTCTAAAACGCTGCTGGCTTTCGATATTGCGGCCAAACGAATAATTCCTTCGATCACCGAGCTTTCAATAAATATATTACCTTTTTAGGACCCAGATTTTACCATGGTGTGAATTTCAAATGACTCCGCTACTATTTTATCAAAAGTGACATCATAGTTCTGGGACCAATGAATTATATTACCGAAAGGCATCAGGGAATTACTGTCTGGGAGACCACCCTAGTTCTCCCGAGGGTCCGAAAAAACACCTGAGTTCTCCACTATTACTTATATGGTCATCTGTCGCCGTCGTATATCGCAGAAATCCTTTTGAATTAAACATAAGTAGAAATTCCACCGGTCTTGTGGAGATTAATGAGCTATGAGCTGACCAAAACCACCTTTGTGAATTTTAATCAAACTCCTGGCTGTTGACTATTTTAGCTCATTCGCGCACTTGATTTTTGCATATATCTCACACTGATAATCCGTCAACACCTCTAAAAGTACATATAATATATGTATATTGGGATGGGTCGAGGAGAAATTTGCTTCGTATTGGGCGTGGAAACTGTCATATGCATTAGGCGAGTGGTCTCGACTAAAACAAAGCTTTTCATTATAATGTGATTAATTGCACCCTCATATCCCAATCAAACCATTAAGGGTGTTCAAATTTACCTATTTCTGATGCCCACATGTGAGGGGGGAATCGTGCCGCGTCTGATACGCAGGTATCATGAATAAATTGGCCGAAATCCGTCAATTGCAATCCCCCAGAGAGGTGATAAACAACCTGACGGTAAATGTCTCAAGGATTCTTGTCGATATCGTCTACGGGATCACTGGAAACAATCTATTTTCGAAATTGCGAAGTGAACGGGTTCACTCGGGTGTCTCGACTTTTGCCCCTGGGACTCGACGGGAGCACTGGAGCCGTCGCCCGACTGTCTCCAGGGTCACCATTAGTTCGCTGAAGGCAGGCAGTTGGACTCACTACTCACCAGGGTAATCGTGTCTCCCGTAATCCCGTCCGAGATGTTTCAGTCGCAGCACTCAGATACACCGCTGGCACTGACTACAACGCCCACCTCTGGCTACTCAGACCAAAAGGCAACCTGTCCTACTCATTATATGGAACCTGCGAATTATGAGAGCAACCATATTTTTGGATGTCTACGACTAGAGGACATCAGACTTATTTTGGTATAGATGACACCAAATGGTGGAGAATATGAATGCTGTATTGGCTGCAAAAGATCTTACAGCTGGAGTACCGTAAATGATCGGCTTAGAGAAAATGTAGAGAAAAAAACTCTGTAACTATTTGCAACCTAATAAGGAAACTAAAACACCAGTATTAAAGAACCTAAAAAAAGAAGTGAACATCTAGCAACCATAAAATATTCAATGTGTAATCCACAGTTCTCAAAAAACCGCAAAGGAAACAAAACTAGTATCGGAACACCACTCCTAGAGTAGTATGCCCTGAGCCCTTATTAAGCTGATGGGTTTATCGAAAGCTCGTCGAAAGAGGAGGAATTGTTTGGTAACATTCCCTACAATCGATAAAAATACTGTATCTCACTCAGGCGTATTCGACTACTGGGCACTTGACTCTCTTACCTGACGTAATTGGGGTCGAAATTCATGAACTCTCTGCACTCCTCCGTGTCAGCAACGACGACGGGGATCATGGAGATGCCGCGGTACTTGAAGGGCGAATGGTCGTTCCACTCTCTCCTCTCTTTCAGCAGCGTAGATACGTAGCATTCCGGCTCGCCGTCCGTCTCTGACCCGAAGATCCCTATCAAACGGAAATAACATCATATCAAAAAGATGAAGATACCACATCTCGTCTAGATCCCTTTTTGGGATTCACGACCTACAATCTGAAAAGCCATCAGCACTAATGAAGAATTACGTATGGATTTATTCACCGTCAAAATTCGCACTTTTTTGTGGAAGAGGAAAGTTAATTTCCTACAAAATTGGTTTTTATTGCAGAGTATAATCATGAAAAGTTTAAAGCATGATTCATTTTTCGGAAAATAACGATAAATCACAGGAATAAATAATAATAATGGTAATTTCAAGGAGGAGACACGGGTGGACAAAACCGATTTCGACTGTTAGGCCATCATTAGTACCAAAAAATAGCTAACTTCGATCCAACATTGTTAATTCCGTGGGAACATACCGTATTTTCGTTAACAAACATACGATTTCTTGATATGAATTGGTTTCCACAACTTCGTTATGGGAGATTCAATCCGTAAACTCTTGCAGTATAACTTTGAAATAACACAATCCTAAGCAAACAGCAAATTCAAATTCAAACGAAATGTGCCAATGCTTTGGATTCACAGCGATTCGGGGTGCGGCAAGGGTAAAGAAGACGGAAGTTAACAAAGAACGATATTAATTTCCACCAAAATAGAGAGTAACAATGGTAAATCTATTTCCACGGTTAGGTCGTCATCAGCAACAGTATCAATAGCGCTCGTACGGGGAAGGGGGCTGATAGTTGATATGGATTTCTGTTGAAGACATGAGATCATTCACCGCAGCTTATTTTGTCCCTATTTGTCCATTTTTCCATGACTAGCAAAGCATCATATGTAGAATAAGTTGTAGGTGTGGACTAAAGCTCTCTGCTCCAATGGGCAGGGTTTCGAGCCCCCAGCACAGAAGCCAGTTGGCTCATTGTATTTTCCTGAGTTTTGCATTTAATCAAGGAGATTTCAGGGGTTTGACGCCCTTGATTAGTTGTTCGCTCTGAATGGACCTCATAAGGGTTTGTGCCCCAAAGAGTCCCAATCTGCGATAGGTGAGTACTAAGCGCTCAAATATTATGTGGGATCCCGTTGTCAGTCTCCTCACATGACCTGCATAGGGTTGAACTTTGTGTGACCCCAACGCATCATATGACAATGCTGCAGTTGTTGTCCCAAGGGAAATGACATAATCACCTAAGGAAAGTGACCTTTTCACGTTTGTAAGCAAGTCTAATTCAGTTTGCGAAAAGTTTGATTAAATATACAGAAAGTTTAATTAATTAAATTTGCGTGGAGAAAGTTCGATTTAATTTGCGGAAAATTGTAGCAGTTCCTGGAACTGCTACGCGAATGCGGACCGTTGAACGGACGCGAACGTTGTGAGATGAATCATCCTTAGCCGTCTTACAACTGGTAAGTCTACCTCGATATTTGCGGTTTCCTTAGCATAACCCAAATTCTCTCTTGATTTCATATCGGACCTATATCAAATTCAATAAATCTATATAAACTCAAATTCGATTTGTTATTCATAAATATAACCAACTCACCATTAATTTCTATTTCCAAATTAGTATTATTAAATAGTAAATTAGGTTTTTGGGGTAAGTTTTAATTATCATAGATAATTCCAACACTATTTCAGAATAGTGTAAAATGTTGCTATAAAACCTTTTTGGGAACCTATTTTCAAGAGCTATCAGCCGACTTTTAAAATTAAACCTTATAGTTCAACAGAAGATTATCCAGGATCTCATGACCTTGTCTTTCTCTGCGTTCAACGTACCTTTGTTGGTGCGACTATATGGGAAGTAGTTCTCCGTGAGGCTGATAGGTACGCTAACGGCACTCTTGAGCCGCACCATTGCGTAGTCGTAACCACCGAAGCCGTCACAGCGCGGGTGAATTCGGATCTCCGTTACGTTGATGTGCTCGACGTTCTCTCCGTTCAGCTCGTTAGTCCGGATTCGGAGGATTGAGGGGCTAATGATCCTGGAGAGATTCATAAAACAATATTAGTAAAGAATAGGAAACCAGCAAATCACTTCGTTGGTAGATAAGTTGTGAAGTTCGTTGTAGATAAGTGAACGTTTATTAGGATTAATAGTTGTTGGCGCATCAATTTGCTTTGTGGCAAGGGCTTCCCACGCTTTGCAACAATTAGAAGACTGTGAAATCGATTTAAGGCGAACGCCTCAGGCCCCGCCGGGATGTCGGCGCCGATTCATATCTCCAAAGAGGAAAATAAAACGTGTAATATTCGTTATATTAAAAGAATTTATGGCAGAGACCACGAAATACATGCCTGAACACGAGGCGCTCAACGTATCCGTTCCTCGCAAATGTCTTCCTTTGTGTTTTATGAAAGAACGGTCACTATAGTTCCTTTTTTAAAATTAGGAGCCCATAAAATGGCTGAGGCACATTTACATTTCACGAAAAGATGAAGAAAAATATCGACGTTTTTACTTTTACAATAATTTAATGTTTGCGTGTTCTTAGAGGATACCGGCAACGACGAAGTTATAAGCGCACCGTATACGATCGAGTCTGCATTATTGACGGGATGAAATTTTCTCTTGTTACGAGAAATCACAATCGAACATATACACAGACAAATGAATCAATTATTCAGAATTGTCAAAAATGTCAAATTTGGTTAAGGATTTAATGTAAATTTAGTGGAATCTGAATTTGAGCAAGCAAGCACGCACGCGAGGTCTGATCGTGATCCCTTGACCATCTTAGGCCAATTTTTGTTTATTCCCAAAAAGATTTCAACTCCCTATTAAAAATCTTCCTTTAATTGAAGGTAAATATGTACGCAGGATCATAAAAAAAAACACAAATATAAATACCTATTTTCATGGTAAAAGAAAAAAATCCCCTGATGTCGGTGTGGTATCTATTGATTCTTTGACACAGTTTTTCAGGATTGAAAGGTTAAAAACCTTCAACGTAGCTAGTAGGTAACTAACGCTTACGATGATGACGTACCTCAGTCCATTTTGTTCTTCAGTTTGAGCCGAGGGGTGACGTTGATCTGTACCTTTGATTTCTGTCATGCAGTCACAAGTTGTCAACACGTCAGTTGGAGTGAGCAGGACCCCTACAACAAAACGATTTGAAATAGTTTTAAATACAAAATGACTTTGCAATACATAGTCATAATATTATACTGCAATCCGCAGAGAGCAGAGAGCATTCTCACCGATTTTAATTATTACCTGTGAGTTATACCGAAATAGGAGGATAACTGCAGGAGTTTAGAATTTTTACGCGGGGTTTTACGGGGTTTTTCTAGGTCCCGTTCAGTACAACTACAATTCGAATTCAAATCGAGTTACTACCACTTAACATGAATATTTGATGTTTAGCTCATTACAAGGAACGACAGACACATGTTTAGAAGTAAAATTTGAGTGAAAATATCATTTTGTCTAACGGGTCATATGGTTAGAGTTAGAGCTAGAGAGCTTAGAGTTAGAGCAACTGGACGGTGAACTGAAGAGTTGAGTTGTTCGTTCTGCCGCTGTAGGGACTATCGTGGTAAACGATCGTTGTACAAGGACCGGGAAAGATTTAGTTGCATTGACACCGAATACTGATTGTGTCCAACAAACTTGTCCATTTGGTCCATGTTTGACGCAATGGTTGGATATTCTTAGGAACAGCTTATAGCAACTTCTTCGGAGTGCAACAGGTCGTCTCGGTCCATTTTAGTGATGGGCGAAGTAGGTTGATGGCTCTGGATAGATCCATCCTCAGTGGATAGATTCGGATCCTGAGTTCCAAGAACGAGGGCATGGACAGAGCAGATTTGTTTTTAGGATATTTTCTTTTCTAAGGGTCGTAGTTCATAACATTCATGAACTCATTTAGATTCCTGGAACCAGTAGCCACGGTGAAACGAATACGAACAGCGAATAGGCTGAACTAACATCAGAAAATGTCAATAAACAGGGAGTGCGCTAAGAATTATTCTTCATATGATCAGGAGAAAACTCATTTTTTTATAACAAATCAATTATGGGTACAAAGGAAAAGAAAACAAGGAATTCAAGGTTAAATCCCATGCATTCCGCATTCACCCCCCTCCCCCCCCCCCCCCTTAAGGAGGTTCCGTTGGAAAGCTGCGATTCTTGGGAAACTTTTCCTGGGATGTGGGAGGTAACAAACCTGTTTATTAGAGCAAGCTCTACAAGAAAAAATGGATGTTTTCATAAATTCTCAAAATTTGATGTTTCGTGAAATTTTCCTCCTAAGTTACATTGAAATTTTCTGATTTTGTCCTTAGGAGATGAAAATTTTGATACTCTTTCCAACGGTGTCCTAAAAATTGGTTATAGAGAGTAATTTAAGGGTTATGGTCATTTTAGTGACTTGAGATCGGTAGTTAGAAAATAAACTCATATTATCATAAATGTTAATCAAAAGATTGACAAAATGCGTGTAAGGCATTTTTCATGGGAAATGAGCTTTAGAATCGACAGTTTGAAGAACTTGACAACCAGTGTAAAGCATCCGTCAGTAACGTTCTCTTCGTGTGAAAAGCTTTACTTACTTAATTTGCATTTAAAAATGCAGTGACTTATGCACTTTGGCATTTATTGTTCATAAACTGTGTAACTCAGTTTCCTTCACTTGTATAAGGCCGAAATTCAAAATGGAATGTTTTGTACGCCACGACAATGTGATAAACAAATGTAACAAATAGGTAGGTACATACATAAATTAAATAAAACTGAAGGAGTAAGTAATGTATTCTCGATTCTTGGGTCTACTTGGATCCAGACCAGTTGTCATACTCACCCAGGCACAAATTTTCAAAGCTCTCCAGGTATTTCCAAAACGGTTTCTTCGCCGGGATGTAAATGGCTCGTTGAAATCCCACCACACGATCCGACCCTTCTGCAAGCTCAGCGACCATCGCAACAGCGATGAACAACAAACAAGACCAAACTACTTCCACCATTTCTACTTATTTGGTTTTTCTTTACAATCGCGATGGGTATTTTACTGACACAACTGCAATTAGAATGGAACCAGGAATAAAATTCCGTTTTAGAAGAAAAAATTCCTACGTAGGATTTGTTAAATATGGCCGTTAGTGACGAATAAGGAAGAACAAAATTCTCAAGCAACGGACGCCAGGTGAAAATTAAATCATGTGATTATATCGAGTAGAGTGACTTGCGTTTCTGAGGTGGAACGTTGTGAAGATGTTTACTGTTTGTGTGTTTTAAAAAGCGGTCGTTACGTTACAGTAATAACACCGTATGTTCACTTAGTTTTACGGGTCAAGTCCCGTCGGACTTTGTTATTTTTACATTTAATGTCTTTACTTTGGCACAAAAACTTGAAACGCGTTGCGTTGTAAAAAAAAAGTGTTACAGTTGATTTCTAATTATTTTTAAGTGCAACCAAGCCGTTTCTGGGGAGAACAGACTCTCCAAGTTTTCCAAGGACAGATGTCGTTCACCATATTTAATATTTAAATCGTTTAAGTCACCATTTTATATTTATTAGTGTTATTACTGGATATTGTAAACAATGCCGGTTTTTTCTAAATTTATTTAATTGGACGTTAGTATTGCCATAAAGCCATCGGTACATAGTTATTACAGTTCAAACATTAAAATTGTCTTATTCTAGATACAATTATGTAACTTTACATCATTTAGTTCTATATGAATTCACATTTTCATTGTTCTTTGTTGTTATTTTATTAATAAGTTATAAATTCAGACTGTAATTATCAATTCTAAGTGCTAATGTTACTGTTGCACAGAAACTTGAAGAGTAGGTCGTAACTGATGAAGTCGTTTGCTTGAAGGATGCTTTACTTGAATGGCCTTGGTATGTTATTCGGTTGATTTTCGATTAAAATTCCTCTCCCCGTGCGGAATTTGGAGCGGCCCAAAATTATATGAGATAAGGTCTTGAGCTCCTGGCCCTTGTCACACATCTCACTGTCAATTTTCCTGATTCTGTGCTGCCAGCTGGATAATTGTCGGATGATTGTTGCCAGTATATCCTCGATATTTGCATGGTTCGTGGCCTCTTGTGTGCATGAAAGTCTGCTTGCATTTTCCATGCGGAAACGGAGGCCATTATGCTGTATGGGGCGGAAATCTGTGCAGAGAGATATAAATAGTACGCTGTAGGATGGATATAAAAAAGTGAATCGGTGTGCCTGACTACCAATCGATGTTGTACCAATCGACCTGTTGGCTGATGAGGGGAAGCGGGTTCATGACAGAAAGCAAGAACATGCGGCCAGAGCAATAAAAAAAGAGGAAAGAGCAGAGACCCTGCAAAAATGGCAGCAGAGATGGGCAGCTGAAACCCTGGGAAGGTGGACAGAGAGGAAACAGGGCGATGTTAATTACTATTTAACCCAGTTCCTGCCGGGGCATGGTTACATTATCGTCGTCCCTAAAGAAAATAGGGAAGACTTCCGAACAAGGTGTGTGTACTGCCGAATGGGGGACGACGATGTAGAGCACACATTCTTTATTTGCCCAAAATGGCAGTAGCTAAGGCTGGAATAGGTGATTTTAGCCCAGAAACAGTAATAGAAAAGATGATACAATCTGCGGAGAACTGGAGTACAGTCAGCACGTTTATCACAATGGTGCTCAAAGAGAAGGAAGTGAACAGAAGCTGGGAATGAGCCAGGGTAGAAGTAGTGAAGACCAGGAGGAACCCTCACGAGGTTAAAAAGGGGACTGCCCCGAAGTAATGCCAAAAGCAGTGGGACAGTCCTAAAAGAAAAGAGGAACGGTGTTTTTTAGTCGGTATGCCACGATGGAGACCCCGACACAAAGGGTGAGGGGGACACATCTTTTGATGTATACCCCCTCACTGTCAGTCCAGTAATGGATTTTCCATCAACCTATATAAAAAAAAGTAATAATAAAATTGAATTAAATAAATAAAAAATTAATTAAAAAAAAAGATACTAACATTTTATTTGGAGGTGTGTAAGTCTTTTACTGTTGATGTTCCGTTGTTTGCATTTATACAAGCCAGTACAAAATGGTGGAAATATTGGAGAGAAAACATGATTAACCCGACTTTATCCCATAATGATGCGTGTGAACCCCTCACTTATTTACCGGGCAACGGTCGTGAAAACCAGTTCCTGATAACAAAATAATTTACCAAATAAAGTTCTATCTATGCTTCGTAATATGATTAAGAAGGATAACATCGGAAATTTCTGAGTTGGATATCCGAGTTTTATAATTATATCATTCATTTGCGACTATTTTTGTGAGGGAATGTTGGTTTATTAGTAAATTTGTATTGCCAAAAGACCTGCTTTTCAAATGTACATGTATCAGTATGAAATTCGAGTGGAACCTGAGACAGTTATTGCTTGGATGAAAAGGAATAAAGTTTTATGTTATTGCTTAACCAACCCGCAGTTTTCCAAAGTACTGCCCGCTACGTTTTAAAAGAGCTGGCTGTTTTCGCCAACAGTTGTGCGGGCATCGCTCTAGGAAACTTACTGGGCCCGTTTTAGGCTCCCTCCTCTTGTTCATCCATTATACATCTTTCGGCAGGTAGGTAGGTACGTGTTGTGTAGCGCTTCAACTAAGGAAAACATCGTGAGCGTGCGATGTACCTACCTAAGCCCTTTCACCGCCTCCTCGCGAATGCTTGCAACTTCCACGACGCGATCAATCAAATTAGTTCAGTTCGTTCCGACAAGATCGCAGTCACTAGCATGCAGTTTACAACCCGTGAATATGAAATGAATCCATCCGTGATCGTGCCGTATTATTTTTAAATTTTGTATTGAGATACATCTTTTGAAGTTTGCCACGTTCTCATCCGATGAAGTTCCTGCTGTAAACTGGTCCACACTTACGTGGTTAGCTTTTCTTACGTACTCGACTCCAGGATCACGATCTTCTAACATCGTTAATAGTTCCTTCTAATCGCCGTTGAAACGTTCTTTTCTGAACGACTTTTATTTTTGAATATCTTTTAGCACTCAGCGTTATGGCTTAGCGACTTTTATTGGAAAATGAAGGTATTAAAAGGTCTCCAAAACTTTAAAAATAATTTTCCACCTATGTTTTATATGTATGTAGTTGTATCCAGACAATAACTTCCTTTAACATTGCTATAAAAACCTAATTCTTTCTTATTATAAATCAAGCAATTCGAACCAGTGAGTTTGTTGTATAGCGCTTTTTTGCACATTATAATGGTCATATTTCAAAAACCGAGCTAAAAAATCACTAAAAATCCAGAAAATCAATAAACCAAAATTTTGTATCCGAATAATATTCAGAAGAAGACTAATACTCAGAATAATAAATAGTAAGTACTCAGAAAAAAATAATCAACGATAACTTGCGGCATTTGAAAGTTCATGCACAAAATGTTCCAGAAAAATGTTCGTACATTTCATTTGTATCAGAACACTTAAAACAAATGATTAAAATCCACAAATTTACTGAATGTTGAATATTCAATAATTGAATATTACTTAGAAAAAGTTCAGTGGCTGTAAAATGTTTAACTGTTGTTATCTTTGTGCTCAAATTGCAACACAGTTCAATATAAATGTAATCCGATAATTTGCCTGGAACATTCGCTCATGCGATCGTGCTGCTTGATGCGAACTGTTTCCCTTAAAATTCAAATTTCTGCTCCAGATTCTTACTGGAGAGGGAACCTTCACTTACACCACATTGACTCCTTCCGTGTGTGAAACTTCGAGACAGACACAAAAATTTTGCCTTATTAGCTGGTTGACCCGACGTTGTCCGGGATCAGGCAGAAAATACAGGTTCACACTCATCGTTATCATTTTCTCTATTCTTTCCTCAAATATTTTTATAAGTGGTTATTTACCCAAAAAGACGCAATAAAAGATTGCAGGCCTCGAATAAAATGTCAGTATTTTTTAACGAATGGCCGGTGGTCCGTAATTCGCTATTCGAGATTTCGAGGTAGGTATGTGTTGGAGTCTTTTAGCGTGTTCTTGTCGTCATGCAGTTTTGAATGAAGTGGAAGAAAGAGATGTAGCCAAGTTGAAATTAGTTCGCCCAAGATAATGATCTCTCGTGCCCTTTTGCGATATTCCCTGGTACCGGAGGGATCTCTGTGCACTCCCTGTGTTTCAAGGGAGGGGCCACCACTGATTTAGACCACATTTGAGATCATTATTAGCTCTAGCTAAGCTCAACTAACTAGACCTTCGAACAAAAATGAGTTTCTAGTTGGTCATTCTTATTGCCTCCGTATTTTTTTTTTTTTTCCAATAATTTTTCATGGTGAGTTTTTGAGCCACGTCTTCTTGGATTTGACCTTACCCTAGCCCATATGAGTTCCACCGTGGAAAGAACTTCAGATCCTCTAAACCCTTAACGGACACCTTAGCCACACGGAAATGGAAACGAATTGGAAAAGTTTCATAATTGGTCGTCCAGTCGACGTTCAGAGTACAGCCTCTGTAGCGCACAGTGAGCCCAAGTGTGGACTTAACCTTTGAGTGTTACATACAGTTTAATAGTTTCGTACAATATTGCTATCGTTCTGATTCAAATTTAATATTCTTAGTGAGTAAGCGACTTGCTTAGGCGAAATAAACGCGGATGAAGCTGTTGGCGGTGCAACCATCATTAAATTAAAATCCTCTTTCCCTCTGTTGCAAGATTGCAAAAAAATGGATTTAAAATCAGCACCACAAAGGATGCCGTTCACTTCAAGACTCTATGAGGAAACTTCATTGTCTATTCATGCATGGCTTAAATCCCGATCGCCAGCTGAGCTTTCGATTACGCCAAAGGGAGAACAAGGCTGGAAGGCGCACGGTATCGCGATCCGTTGCGTCAAACGTCGCAAGAAACCCGGCAAGATTTACCGAGGGCACGCATCTTTTCTCACACTGTCTCTTCTTCTTGCCACCACCGGTTGAGGCAACGTGCCTCTGGTGTGAAGTTAACAAAGTGAGATAGCTACTTAGTCCTACCACCTTTCCAGTGATGAAATCGTGTACGACGCACAGAGGTTCAGGATCCCGATTTAGCTCTGCAAAAATCAACTTTTTTCATGATTGACAAAGAAAAATTCGTGTCTTATATTTATGGGTCAGGAGCCATAGTTCAAAACCAATGAGCCCCCCCCCCCCCCCCCCAACTTGACGATCGTTTCGGCACAGGTGCTAACTTGCGTGTTGCCAAGTAACTTATGAAAGACGAGTAAAACGATCTTGGTTATTAGTTATTAGCTATATTGGTTATTAGTTGATTAGCTTTTGGCTATCTGACTGACAGCCTCCCTCAGTTTCCTGAAAGTTTCTATACGAGGAAGTCAGTTCTTTTCACTAGTAATATAACTTTTTTTCTTAGAACCATTGAACCACAATAGACATAAGTTGTATGTATGAAGTCCTCTTCCTACCGCAGATTGCTAATTTTTTTGCACGCGTTTCCACGCTTTCTGTTTATTGTTTTCTTGTTAGAGGAACCTCTTTCTTGAACAAGTTGACAATTTACGAGTAAGGCATTACATTTTTTTATTGCTATTATCAATTTGATTTCAAAATTCTGCAGTCTCTTTTCAGTACCTTCTGAATTTGTTTGTAAAATGACTCGACAAATGTATACACCCGCGTATAGCAATATCTGGTTGGCAATACTTATAATAAAATTTATCAAAAAACAGAAAAAAAAATGCCAGAATTTTCCAAATTAAATTGATTCCAGCAAAATTTTAAAAAATAGCAAAATTAAATGGCCCCACAATTCCAGGAAGGTGAGGAACCCAAGAAAACTATCGGAGATAAAAATAATGGAACGAGACATTTTTTTAAATGATGCAATCAAGTGGTTGTTGAATTTTAGGTTATATTACTAATTTCAGGTGGTTTTGATAAAGGTGTCAAAATCAAATCACAGGACAGGAGTTAGGAGCACTTGTGCACTATTAACTCTATGATACAAGTTAGTCAGGTCAAGAACTAGCGACTGGTGAGGTCCAATAACTCGTTACTCGCTTAGAAGTTACTTGGGAGAAGGTACACCGCATCTATCCATTCAAAAGTTGCTGTAGACTCAAACCCTGGCGGTCACTCGTAGTGGCCTTAAAAGTACTTGCTTTTAGAATTATTCGAATCCCCTGTCATGTGAGACGGAAGACAAGAGCGTCGAAGAAAACTTTGCCATTATCCCAGTTCCAATGTCTAAACCAAAAGGCCAGCTTCAAGACTTTAAGAATGAAGGGATATTGCGATCACTCCGATCGTTATTGTAACTTTTTACTTTATCACTATTTCATTCTTAGTTAGTAAATGTTTATTCCACTTTTTATAACAACGTCTTTTCTTCATGGATATCCTTTTTAAGCAATCTGAATACATAAAAGCCCCATTTCCCCATTAATTACCACTTTTCGTAACTTTGATCGAAAATTTTGGGACAAATATTAAATTTTTCTGTAAGACGTCGTATCTTCGCTGCAAAAGTGTCAACAATATGATTGTACGCTAAACAACAAAAATGTTTGGAAATTTCAATGTTCTCACAATTTTGATAAACACTCGTGTCAGTCGGCCTCATGTTACGCATCAAGCGTAGATCTACGAAATCATGGTTTTAGAAGAAATGGCGGCCATTCTCTCTACTTGCACACGCGGAGGAATGTATAAGATCTAATCCATTTTACATCTAAGCGGTCGTGCGCTGTACGAGGGTGTACTCTAGAATTAAATGTCGGAAAGTAGTCGTGACACTGCGGCTAACTTCTAAGAAAAACTTGATAACTAGTTTCTATCATGAGGTGGTATTCAATTAGTAAGAATGTGAACTAGGGAGACTGCAACCTGTGCTGACGTCAGCAGCTGCTGTAGCTACATAGACCTGTGCCTAGTGCCAGATATTGAAACGTGGGTAACGCAGGCGGATAGAAAATATCGAGTAACATGTTGCAATATCATGATTAGTTTCACAGGTTTCAATACACCAATTTCAGGCGCCTCGGAAGAAACGATCGATACATCTGTTTTTGGGGTTCTGAATTAAAATCTGACCTCCAAATATTAATGCTTTAAAGCTCAATGTTTCTATCTATCCATCTATGTATGTACCCATGTTCCCAAACAACATTATACAAGGATGCAATAGTCCGATGCTTCAAAAGTATCGTTGTAATATTCCATCGTTACATCAAGAAAGTATCAACTAGTATCGATACTGTACTTTCAAAAAGTATCGTATATTGAAATGAAAATTGTATTTTACGATATTAAAATTCACAAAAACCGAATATACAACTGAGAATTTACAACCGTGAAGATATACGTTAGTTGGTTGGTTGGGTAAACATTTTGGTGGTCCTTCCTAGATGAAGGACATCCGATTCTCACTGAGAGCTATTTAAATCGTTGAACTATTTGGTTCTAGGACACACTAGGGGACAAAGTATATATTTTATTGATCGTAATTATTTGAAACTAATGATACATCCATTGTATCCCTAATTAACCTCGGTGGTGAAGTTGTAAGTTACTCCTCTATTAAATCTTGGTTAGTAGAACTAAGAAAGGTAGATTCAGCAAACTGGTATCTCGGATGGTAAACGTTGATTATAATATAGTTATGTTTTGGTTTATTATTCAATGATAAACCATTGTAATCGCTCTTGAAAAAAAAATTGTCTAACCCCCCCCCCATGAAAATTCCATGGTTTACGTTTCGAAGGGTGTAGAATCCAAATCTGCAATAAAAATTTTGCCGTCCGTCCGCCGTAAGCACGATTTTTCCCAAACGGCTGGAGCAAAAAATCGGAAATTTTCAGGAAAAATCAATATTGGTCCGACAACGCCCCAATTCTTTAGCTAGCTCAAACCATTCCCGATGTATGGGCCGATTTGTGGTGCCAACATTTGCGTTATTTTGGTTTATTATTGTTTTTGTTTTGATTGCAGTAACCTAGTGATGTAGCGAACGTGGATACTGGAGTGAACTCCTAAAAGGGTTAATAGCCGATACACGGGTTGAAGTATTCTGATAACCATAAAAAAAGACGCTGCAAATTCTTTCACTGGGGCTTATTATTCAGTTGGCTTGCGTTCATGATTTGAATTTCTACTAAGCTTTGGAGTGTGCGTGTTTCACAGGTGATAGAGTGATTACTGAATTTCAGGAGGCACACAAATATGATCAACTGAACAATCCAAATAGGTATTTTGGTTGAAAACAGATTTACGTGCTCTATGCATATCCCCTGAAATTCAATAATCTCTCTATCACCTGTGAAACACGCACACTCCAAAGCTTAGTAGAAATCAAATCATGAACGCAAGCCAATTGAATAATAAACCCCAGTGAAAGAATTTGCAGCGTTTTTTATGCTCATGCCATCTTGAAATTCCATCAGTTTCCAAGCATGTAAATCAACTCAAGGATTACCCAAAAATTGAATCAAGTTAAAATGAGTCAGACATTTTAATAATCGAGTTTCATAAAATATGTTGTGCTATCTTCAAACTTGAGAACGTTCCGTGTTGAAAAATACTCATATAGAGAAAATTACATCCTCAGGAATCACGAAAACCTTTTGCTAGGTGACTCAGTTGAAACGACATGACCCGGGTTTTTCCCACGGGGTCCGCGCTGATAAATCGTGGAAAGCTGAACACACGTTTCCACGCAAAAGTGCCAAGCTGACACGTAGGACCGAGCAAAACGCGAAGGAACCTGGTAATTATCGCCTAGTAGAGTCCGAGGGGTATCCATTCTCCGAATGGGTTTGTAACACCCAGTGGTAATATGATTAAATCCGAATAATAATAATAGCCTAGGGTTTGACTGTTTGACTGCAGGATCCAAGAAATCAATAAAGGTTTTTTCGGCCATTAGTCACGAACGGTTCAACCAAACTTCCTTTCGGGGAGTTCGTTTAGTTAGAGATGGAACTCGTTTTTAAATGATAACCGCCGCTGTTTTGGGCGTTCAAACCCCTGCAGAATCTTTTATACCTACCTAGTTCTATGATTTTTTTCAGAATTTGGAGTTCGGCGCTTGCGCATCTGAGGGTTACCGTATTATTCCCATTTATCATTTCATCGGGTCAAGTTTTCATCACTTACAACTTCACTTATTTCATACCATTATTTCTATGGATAACTTCTTCAATTTTTATAAGAGATAAAAGTTATTCGAACGATCCTCAAAACCGTTCGGCTAAACTCATTCCGAATTGATTCCATCACTTTTCTTTTCAGGATGCTATTCCATTCAGAACTGATTCGGGATTCTTAGGTATTTGATTGACAAACCTTATCATTATCGGGTTATCGTTCGGAGGCGATGTTGTGGCAATTCTCGTCTAAAAGAAATGAGTACGTCTACCTCGCTACTTAACGAGAAGTTGGTTTCGTAACTTCCCGAAACTAGTAAAAGCAGTTATTGTGGACACCTCAACCTTGAATAGCCGAGAAAGAAAACTGATTATATCTGCTTATTATGCATTATTGAGGTTTCAACGGAGCTGTCACTCCACATTGTTGATGTAATTTTCGTAATTTGATGGTATGCGCCCACCCACACATTGTGGTTCCTGTCCTTCGTCTAAATCCGTCTTGAAACGATAAGTTAAGATTGTATTTTTAGGCTAATCGTGTGCACCATTACATACAATTTGTTCAATTAAGAAATACTAATATATGACCATAAATGTTTACGATTTTGGTCTGTATCGTTGAATATTAAATCTAGAATAAACATGGGACAGTTTAAAGAAGATGGGTCGTCGGATGATCAATGAAGCTTCATAAATCTAGATAATTCTGACCATTAATCTCACTTTACTGACTCCCAGTTTTTAAATTAACGAACATAATTTGAAGACAGTTATCTACATACGTTTCCCTGATCCAATGTTTTCAATACCATAATATTTATGACAAAAAAATCTGCAAATAATTACCCAAAGGGTTATTTGTACATCCATACTTTCTGTAAAAATCAGTGGTGTATAATAATTACTGAACGGAGTCAGTAATCCATCACTATGTTAATTAATTGCATTGAAATAGAAGCCTACAATTCTATAATGACAACTGTTTTTATTAAAACGAATAACTAAAGATGTAATATTCTTGAAGAATTTCTCTACAATTATCACCTGGTTCGATCGCCGTACGGGATTCAACTGTGGGGCTGTGCCAAAAAGACTAACGTAAAGGAAATACAAACTTGTCAGAACAAAATCCTGAGAAGCATAGTTGGTGCCCCCTGGTATATGCGAAATGATGACATTCATCGTGACCTAAGACTGGATGCAGTCAACGAAATCATCATTAAATACGCCCAGAAGGTCGAAAAACGCCTCCATCAGGCTGATGGCACAGCACAAGAACCCGGAGATGCTCAACGTTCTGGACAACGAAAGAGAACTGCGGCGCCTCAAGCGTAACAAGCCACTGGACCTGATTGTGCTGTGCAAGTTATAGTGAAGTGTGTTCCAGTTAACAGTGTGTTACTCTGAAGGGTTGGTTTGTTGAAATCCCACCCTGTGCATCGTGTCCATTTATGAGATAAAATATTGCTAGATGATGTATCCTACAATCAGTTGCAATAAATGAAATCACGGGAAAAAAACCTGGTTCGATCGCTGCAATTCATAAGGGAAGTTTCATGTAAGAGTTTACCTGGGCCAGTTTACCCTTCCCTTACCTGAGAGCAACAGATTGATTGCACATAAATCCTTATGATTTCATTTGATTATTTGGTATATCATTCATAGCAACCAGAAAAGCGAGCGATTACTTGTCATATAATAAGTTTGTTACGGTTGGGCTTAGATTTCGGAAACGAAGTGTATAAGTGGGATAGGTTACACAGCAAGTGAAGTTTCGTACAGAACTAATTCAACAGAGGAAAGATGATTGTGTGCATTGGCGGTTGCATCATGCGTGAAAGTGGTCGCCCGACATTCCCTGCTCCTTCAACTAACGCGGCTGATAGCTTTGCTACAACCTTAAGGACTGAAACCCTCATTTAACTTTGCTCCTTAAATCTTGACGCACGACAGACATAACTGACAGGAAGACGGGAAAGTTGTGTCCCTTGCTCCTCATTCCCGCTTTTACTAAATAGGAGAGATCAATCAGCTATTCCAATGCTTGTGTTTATAAGATTCGGATTTGTTTAGTTTCATTATTTTCAATATAGAACGTTTGTAATCGACCATTTTTTTTTAACGCCCTCTCATTTTCTTGTTGTTTTATGTTTCACAATGCGATGAATTTGAAAATCGAACAATTAAACAAATCCGTCCGTCCTCCGCAAAGTCGTCCAGTATTGTCAAAAAGCGTATTTTCTGAGCCGGAAACCTAAACTTTATCACATTTGCAAGTCTAATGAGAATCAAGATAATATAGAAAAAAAAAGTTTTCGTCAATATTTTGACGATTATTTATTTTGCCAAAATAGAAAAAACTATAAATAGCGCTTTAAAAAAGCTACATAAAATAACACCTGATCGGTTGGATGGGTTGGGGAACGCTCTACATCTGAAAAATAAAAATGTACTCCTTAACAGCATCAACGTCTTTGACGCTAGATTGTTGTAAAACACCCTCGACTCCGCTATTTCTTATCTTGAACATTTTTATCCGGCACTTGCACTCTTTGAATCAAAGATTCACTAAGAATCAACAAAGTTGTAGGACACATCGAAGTTAATATTGGTATTTTAGTACTCTTTCATTTGGTACCTACGTATTTTTTTCAGTACCTATGGATTTTTTTCTCCAAAATTTACATGTTTATCATCTTTTTTGTAGTATGTATTCTTTCAAAAATTTACATGTATGTGATTGTTGAGTCAAAAGAAGAAACTGCAAGAGAGTTCCTTCATTTTTGGCAGCGTAAATTTGCAATTCTTCATTTCCCAACGATTGCCTACGCGAAGTTAGCACTCTGAAACTCAAGAGATGATATTCCCAGAATGTAACAAAAACATATTTGCAGCCAGCAACTCTGGACAGAATAGATGAAAAATCCCAGTTTTAATCGCTTTTTGGCGACTCTGCACCACTGTGCGCCATCTAGAGATTTTCTAGCTAGCTGAAGGCAGACCCGGATGGAAAATTAAACACTGTCAAATGTACAGACTGGTTTTTCTTGGCAGAGCTTTTGAATTGGTGGGTGATACTCACAACTTGGCATTATCTTGTCAAATGTCTTTTATTACGGTTGGCGTATTTTTTAGCTGTTTTCGTTTTAAAATTGCTGTTCTGTTATACCTAGTAACTATTACGCCAGCTATTAAACGATTGTACTGTGCAAAAACTGTACCAAAAACCAAACTGATTGTTTTAAAGATGTTTGTTTGAATATTTAATCACCGGGGATTTAATATTTATCTACGAGAACTAACTCTCAAATCTTCTGTAAAATTTTATGTTTTACTACTATTACTGAACAACGGTGTTGTGGCATTAAAAAGATCTGGAATTCGTCCATCATTCCAAACTATGTGTCGTTTCGTAGCTAACAATCTGATAGCCTGGGCTGTGACAAAAATTGTTTCAGTTAGTTATTAAAGAAAAGTAAAAGTTTTTCGAGGAATAACTTTTCCCTTTCAGTTTGTTGTTCCACGTAACAGCAATTGTTGGCTATTTTCCAATAACACAGCTAAACGTTGTCCGTAACTTTCGGTTTTCCGGCTTTTACACACTTCAACGACCAACGGGCTCCAAGGGAAATGGAAATGCGGAGGAGAAACCCAGGAAGACTGACCTGTGACTAATCGTTTTGTCAAGGATCGGCTGATACTGAGATTAATTATGAGAAAACAAGCTCGCGGTGCATTGTTCTTCTGTGTTATGAATTGAGTTCAGAGTAAGAGGGAGCTTAGTGCAGGTGTAAGTTATTATAATCAAATAGGAAGAAGACTCTTAGTTGAATGGAGTAACATGGGAAGTACAATTGTTGGGTAATCTATATTCTTCAGATAGGTGAATACTAAGTAATATCAGTGATCCAATAAACGCGCCCCTCTAACATTAAATTTGCAAATCAGACAAAGGGTTTTCCATTGAAACATGTGTGCTACGCTGGTTATTCAATCGCAGGAGTAAACTATTGCCTCTAAATGCCAATCAGCGTGAAATGATTCGAAATGAGGAATTGAATGCTCGATGCGCAACAGGCACGAACGAGAGGACACTCTTCATTTCCTCTGCATTTGCCCTAATCTGGCAGACATTCAAATGAACGCATAGGATTGGCCGAGATTGGATCGGACAAGTACAGAAGTTGGGAAAGTACTGCCAAACCAGAATTATATTAGTTATGGAGTTTAATTTCTGAGACACCATTAAGACAGTTGCTATTTTATTCATATACGAACTATCTAGTCACTAACTAGTGGTTAATTAATCATATTTCCAGTTTTATTTACTCTACTATTGCCTGTATTAGAAGTTAACTTTTACTGAAGTCAGCATCTTCGACAATAGTTGGAAAAACAGATCAGTCTTTAGATATCATATGGACTGTTTTACTTAGTATTTCTAATTTCAACAGTGAACTTTTTGTTTTCTTCTTTTATTTAAAGACCTGTCCCCACAATAGGACTCTATTTCCAGTACCTCTGAGATTATTAGAATGTGATGATTTACGAAGGGGGCAGTAAATGAAGAGGAGCTTAAGAATTTAGTTTCTCTTCAAATCCCTGGTGCTTCCAATGTTAGAGTACACTTCTGTGGTTCGTTCACCTGGTTATAGTAGTGTTCGGAAAGTATTTAAAATTAATTTGACCTACTAAAAAATAACAGCCTAATAACCTTCCTCACTTAGAATAACATGGACGTATAGAATTCGTTTAAAAACAAAGAACAAGTTTAAATACTTGAATTCAAAATAGAAGGGCAAAATACATAAGGGTGCCCTTTTGGAAACACACAATTTTACAAATCAACATTGAATTGTGCAAATGAGAAAGATGAACGGAAATAGTGATGAGAAGAAGATTATTGTTCAATACCAACATAATAATTATGTTATCAATTATTGATGAGCAACTTCCTATAAATAAAACAACATTTAGTTCTTTTTATAATAACAACTTTAGTTCAAGCTTTCAGCTACAATGAGTCAGCCATCTTCAGGAAAACAGATGGTTTTGATAGTGTGACATTGACAACTGTCAGCCATTACCAAGTGTCCAATGTGATCCCGCCCAAACATTGGGTTTTTGGCCTGAAGATGACTACCTTAGAGTAGCCGAACGCTTGTGATAAAGTTTTCATTGCAAAAAGGACCAAAAATCCTCTGATTAACCAGAATTTTCTATTTCCAAAATATCAATAAATCGTAATGAATGTGGGTATTTCCCATACTAAGAGTCAAAACTAATATTGAAGTTAGTATGTTTGCTTGCAAGAAATTATCGTGCCGACATATATGCTATAAGCAAAATACATTTGTAGTTCAGCTTTGCGAATCAGCACACAGTACAACAATCCAGACGCCTTCAATTTCTAGGGAACGCAGAGGTCTGGATAAGAGATAACAAACATTAATCATAATCGGTCAATTAGTCATGAATTTTCAGCTTTTTCACCCAGTTTTAGTTTTGCGCAAGAAAATCCTTAAGGGACAAACGCCAGTTTGAGCGCATCTAAGTATAGGTCACAAGGTGTACATCCTAAAATTCTGACATTTTTCGGAAATGCTTGAATGCATGAGGACAGTAGCTGAAAAATGAATCAATACCTACTGACAAACAATACGCTGACTTAATGAAGTTGGGAGCGTAACAAGACACGGACAGACTTGGACCAAAATGTATCATTAAGCTTGAAACGCTAGAAGCAAGTGGAATTTTTTTAATTCAAAGGTTAAAATGTCTTCTATTTCTTGCACGAACAAAGTACCTTACTTTTCTAACCTATCGTCGGTGAGAAAGCAAAAGTAACTGAATATTTATTTGGTTCTTACGCTTTATTTTTGTTACAGGTAAATATTTCTCCCCTGTCCCAGGACTGTGCATGAGCCAGAGCGATCGCCTAATGGTAAATAAAAACTTGAATTAACTAGTTTTGTTTTGCATATTGAATCA
This sequence comes from Creontiades dilutus, assembly GCA_031894815.1. Taxonomy (NCBI): domain Eukaryota; kingdom Metazoa; phylum Arthropoda; class Insecta; order Hemiptera; family Miridae; genus Creontiades; species Creontiades dilutus. The sequence goes on along the minus strand of JAVIWC010006614.1, from coordinate 576,822 downwards.
TTTTATTTAAAAAAATTATTAGTCACTAGGAGTATTATTTGAGTTTTGATGTGTTAGTTAGATATCAAAAAAGTAAGGATGTATCACAAGATATGTTGATTCGTAACCTGAAAGAAATCTCCTCTTCATATGGGAACTGAAGCTTTTTAAAACTGAAGGACCAACATCAAAGTATGAGCCCAAAACTCATGTGTGGAGATTGAAAGGAAACAAAGTTTTCGGCATCACTCAACGGCGATCGTAAAAGGATTATTTAATCCTTTCGAGCGAATCTAAAAGGATTATTGAAAATAATAAAACAAAAATATATCTACACGTGAACGTGAATGTAGTGGAATAAAATCACGAAAAATTATATCACCTGTTATAATTGCACTGAAATCTCTCTTCACGAAATCGAGTTTACCTCCATATTCAGCATCTGTAGATGGAAAAGTGTAGCGTGGGTTGGTATTTTATTATATCTGATTAGTTTTCAGCTGGTCGACGGGTTTAATAATTATAGGGTGGTGGTCAAAGCTTTCTAATATAGAAACAATTAATGTTCTTGTAATAATTGGCCGCGCTTCATAGTGCAGTTATTTTGTTGAAAACTTGTATACTTGTAAAAAGCAGTAACGCTTGTGTACGAGATTACAGTCAAGAGTTTTATTAATCTTGAGAGGGTTTTCTCTTGCTGTATCAAACAACCAATCATAAAAACTGAAACAAAACTTGTTGCCAGGCGGTCACGGCTCGCAGCGTTGAAAGACCGCCCAACCTTCTCAAACAATACAATTATCTCGTCCATCGCAGCCCCTTAATTAAATCGTGTAATTCCCGTAATCATGGTTCGAAGCCGAGCGAATTCGTTGATCGGGATTAACCGCAAATAAGTAGGAAGTACTTGAGACCACCAGTAAGTTTTGTAAGGTTACGTGTCGACTACCCGTCTGTTTTAGGTCAGGTGGCCTCTACATAAATGTAGAGGAGTTGAAGGCTGAATCAATACACCAGGTTGGAAGAAATGAGGTACTTTAATTAACGTCGGGATACACTGGGGAGCGCCTTCGGAAGCTGGCGTATCAGGATATGAGGGTAATCTGTGATGGGTTCGGTGCGGAGGGATCACAAACTTTCGATAATTAACCGTCTAAATTAACACGGTTATGAGCAGGCTAAACGACAATCTAACTAGATTGATGAAATCACTAATTAATCTTAGTTGAAGGTAATACCGCCAGAGAGGCAAATTTATGGATGCGCAAGGAATACGAATCGCTTCATTCGTTTAACAACGCACCAGCAGTAGCAATTTGGGTGGATCTTCATTTCTTGAAAATCATTGTGACGGATTTAGTCGTAGTTGTAACGATTGGCGGACGGCTTTATTCAATCTGTCCGACTTCTGTATGCACAAAATGAGAAGCATCTCGGAGAGTGCTGCAGGAAAAGGTGGGAGCATTGGATCCAGAATCTATTGTAAGTAAAGTGGTCGAATCTAAAGTGATGTGGGACGCTGTTGATACTTTTATCACGGCAATCCTAAAAGCTAAGAAGATAAATAGAGACTGGGAAGACTAGGAAAAAAAGGGTGTATAGCTTATAGCTAGCATGGGAGGAAAGCCAGCAATAGGCAAGCGAGGGAACTGTTCTGAAGTAATGCTCGCAAGTGGTTTCGGGACAGTTCTCCATAAGAAGACGCGGAGTGACGGTTTTAGTTGGTAGGCCCTTGGAATCCAACACTAATAATGCTCATGAGAGTTTCCTCACTAAGGGGTACGTTCGTTACTCAACCCTACTCGCAGATTTCGATATACCTGAAGTGGAAGTAATCCATCGCAAGGAGGATGCAAACCTGCACTGTTCAATGAGATCAATCATTGAAAATTATTGGGGTATATAGTGAATTCACGAAATAAAAGTAAATATTGGATTTCCTACATATTTTTTTAATTTGTTACAATTTTTTTAAACAATAATTTACCTTATTTGTAGCTTTGCAGCCCCTCTTTTTTTTCTTTATTGATATAAGTCTAAATCCCACATTGTAAGAGAAAAATTTTAACCAAGAAGAAAGCTTCAAGGGGCTTGACTATTGGTAGTATGTAGGTACTGTTGGAAAGTCAGGACAATCTGTGAAAGGCCCCGGGAAGTTTATCTTCGTACCAACACCAACTCCTGACAATAATAAAACTTTCCTTAATCTCTTCCAAATCTTCAAAACATGAGCAGGCGAGAACGAACCGCCCCCTAGCATTAAAAAAGGTGCGATGACACTTATTTTCTTTGGTTTGCCTAGAAAGCCTAAAAGATAAAGGAGGTTTAAACGCGAATCGACAACCAGCGAACGGTCGCCGCACCACTTTGTTGAAAGATAAGGCCCTTTGAAGAAACGGTGAAAGCTGGAGGGGCCACTGAGTGGTAAACAATAAAAAACCGAAAGGACCATTAGGAGACAGTACCACCTCAAAGGATCCTATGCCATTTGGGTCATTGTTTCGACTGGGAGGGTCCGTTTTAGGCGATTCAAGTCGGGTTAGAACCTTTCAAAAGAGTCTACATGGTGAGACATCTCAGGAAAGCCAGCAAATATTGGCTTTCAAGAGCTAACCTTGCACCAACATTCTGAGTCTGTAAATAAAATGAAAATGTAACTCATTAGGAGTTCAATTAACGATATCGATTAATCCTGAATAATTCGCTAATCTACGACCAATGTGCATCAAAATGTGCTTTATAGAAGGACAATTTTTTGAGGCTTCTTTTTTGAGTTCACTTCCAATTTTTTTTCGTGTGTCCGACGGAATTAAGAGATTTGCAGGCCCTTTCCCCTGGTTGGAGGGGTTGCATGTTTATTATCTTACTATTAGTTGAAATTTACAGCTGTTGATTTAGTTCTGAAAATCCCTTAATTATTGAACAAGGAGGCCCGGGAGAGTCACTCATTCGATTCAGCGGAAAAAGACACATGCAATCTAATGCCAAACTCATTTTTTGTAGTCAATCGATTTTAAGTGAAAAACCTCGATTTCATGCTACAAACCCACGTTTTTTCGCATTCAAACGTCATTCTCTCCGGAAAATTTCATGGGAAAGTTAATTTTTTGCTCATACCGTTAGAAAGCTGTGAGTTTGAGGATGTATTTCATGAAAATCACCAAGTTCACGTAATCCAACCTAAAAACGATCCATCGTTCCGGGATGAATCTTGGCGTAATGTTCAATCAACCCTAAGGAATAATATTTAAGGGTTGAAATATTTAGAAAACGAAATCTCAAACATTTTTTTCATGAAACAGGGTAGATTTTTTTTTAGAATTTAGTTGTTGTTCACAATTGTTTTGGAATTGTATGAAACACCTCGAGCTGTTGTAAGATCATCTGTTCCCTCCCCAGTCAAATGAGTCAGAAGAGTCGAATGAGGCTGGTGTTAGCCCTCTGGACTATTGTGCGAGTACTATCCCTAACGCTGTCTCCCGAGATTCAATTCACTAGAGTAGAAGTGTAGAAGTAGAAGGTCAAGGAGAACATGCATTCTTTCTGCCTATGCAGTAACGGAAAAAAGAAATTATCCTATAGGGATTTTAGGCGCTTTAACAGTGAACTGACCACTAAGGGAATTGAAATACGGTTTACATTACCTAGGTCTGAATAAAAATGGTCCAAAAACACGGCTTGTAATTTCAGCTTGGGCGACATGAATTTCAAGTGGTCAATATCTTCCCGTGAACCTTTAGAAATATTTCATCAGAGGCTTATTATTTATCATTTTGAATTACATTACAGTACATAATATCCACGTAAGGATATCTCCATCTCATTACTAATAATTTACGCGTTTAAGTAAAGAGAATGTAGGCCGTATTGTTGCTAACTGCAGTCCGTTGTAAGTAGAAGAATGTTGAACTGAAAATAGGGAGAATGTTTTAGCCAAGAAATGGGTAATTCATTTCAAGAGGATGGATGGAAGACGTCTTCCTTGTAAGATTTAAAGTAAAAGAAAAACGGTGTCCAGTGTGAGACCTCGGACGAGTTTCTAATTTATTCCGCCTTCGAATAATATGGGTTGAGATCTTTATATAGGTAATCTTTTTCGGAAGAAGTAAAAGTACATAAGACGACTTTCACTCCCAGATGTATTCTGCGGCCGTACCCCATAACGATAAGGATCCATAATCCTGCATGAGGAAGGAGAGGCCTTTTTAAGTTTCGGACAAAGGTCGAAGAAGATACTGTATGAGGAGTGACCCCAGGAAGTAACATGCCTTCTGATCTCAACGACTGGCATTTGAGAGTAAAAGCGTCTGGTCTTCTGGTTCAGGGGAAGGAGCGACTTTTGAATGGTTTCTGCGGCGAAGAAACCGGACGGTGTTGAGTAATCAAATTACAGGTTCGGGCCTCGCATCGACTCTCCTGGGTGGTGATTAATTTCAAATGAAGTGGCTATTGAGGCCTCTTCTTCGGATTGAAAATGGAAGGCTGATCCATAAAAATGAGATCAATGAGGAATTTTACTATTCCAGATGGCAGTAAAAAGAGGCAGATGGTTGACCACAAATTGCCAAATGTGGTAGGTATTCAGGACAGATTGCTGGTTGTACAGCATTTTTCGGTGATGATATGATATGACTGGCCAAAGTAGACCCGTTTGGCTCATAAAGTGGGCCTTAAATTTCACGCTTTATCCCCAATCAACACATTCAACATAATTTAGGGATCATTCTGGATCGACTGACTCTATATGCTTGTTGTGTAACCACGGAGGTCGAATGATACGAAAAGAGTTGCAAAGAGCTCAAAGATACTAATCAGTGGTGAGGCGTGACATTTTCACTAGGTCATCGCCAGTGGCGGCTACAAACCCCGCCTTAAGGTTGAAAATCGCTTGCAACGGTAACCCTGTCGTTGTGATTTTGAACGAAATTCCACGTACGCCACCGAGAAGTCACAAGAGCCCCCAAAGGTTGCCGGGCTCGCTCAAAGTTGTGTTTGAGCACGAGCCTTAAAGCGATTTGATTGGTCGATGTTTTGGGGGGAGTAAGAGGAGAGGGCCCTGCGGGGGGGGGGGGTTATGAGATACACAGAATTACAACGCTTCCACACAAGCTCTAATGTTGCTGATGAGGCGGTAAAAAGACATTTCTTTTTTATAAAGAGGAAATTGTATATTTAACATTAGTATTAACCAGCTCTTTAAATTTATTAAATCGTCTGGTCATCGCCGAATCCAGAGATGACCACAGGCTTCGCCACTGATGCTAATAGAGTACTTAACATCTAGGAACGGATTTTCTATCTAGTCTCAATGCACTTTCAGTTGACATCCAGTTTTGGAATATTTTGAGAACAACTTCCAGGTAACAAAGTCTTATTTTGCGTAGAAAAATTATTATCTACCGATTTTATGAGATATTATCATAATATGGACATGTTTACCCTCAACAGAGTTTGTTATCATAAGGCCACCACATGTCAAACCAAATGGCAGGTGGAATGTCACACATCAGAACATAAGACTATGTCATCAACATTCATTTTAAAATAATATCTGCAGTTTTTTCCATCCACTGATTAGAAGAATCAATATCTCTATTTTGTCGATATAGTAAATTAATTTTGACTGTTCTCTCTGACATTAAAATTGGCTGTTACCTGGTCTGAACCCACATCTAAATTAATAGAGGGTTCCAAGAATTTCATCGACCAGGATGCAGGACGCTCCAATCTCCCATCGTCAAATGGAACTAAATTTCCTTATAGAACTAATTTGTTCGGATATGTTATTTTAAATTCTGTTATACTTACAATTATCTCTCATGAAATATCCATTTTAAACCAAGTTACGGTATTTTATTAGAATTATCTTGGGTTTAGTTCTATTATAAATAGATAATATTTAATTATTTTTAATTGTTTAATTACCACAGCTGTATCAATTTTCTGAGAGCAATTAATGCCGTGGTTATTCTGCAATATGTATGTTATGGGAAGATGTTTAAAACTGAATGGTCCACTCATTAATAAGCTTTTGAAGCGATGTGTGTTAGAAATTAGTTTTGATATTTGCCACAACCATTTGTTGAGTGTGGCCATCAGCTGCTTTCCTCGAAACCCACGTCTTCACTGTAAACCCATTCCGTTGAACGGAAGATGACGGTAATTCTCGACGGGACTTCTCAAAAAGCGGTATTAGAGAGACCGCCATAAAGTCGAACCTGTTTCCTTGGTGATAGAACAACGGTTGAACAGACAAGAAGGAAACAGCTGGGATTCCAGGACGTAGCGTGAAGACTGAAAATTGTTACGCGTTAGGAGGTACGTGCGCACGTTCTTGCCAAGTTCGGTGTGCAGACCTTTACAACGTTACTGGGCCGTGACCCGTGATTAGGCGGACTGCGAAAATATGAGTTTAGATGTCAGAATACCTTCGTAGGTCCGTTTGGAGACGAGACATGGGAATTCGGTGAGTAGTATAGTATACCCATGTGGTAAGCCTCCATGTACGAATGCTCAAACGCGAAAGAAAATTGAAGAAAAAATGTCAGTCACGACTGTTCGTGATGTGAGCAACATGCTGTGGCAGCTCGAGTAATAACGATGAATGATAAAGTCGAGTTATGAAGACAAGATTGAACTTATCTCATCCCACACGTTGGAATAAGCGCAAAACCCAACCCCTAATGACCATTAATTGGAGCATTAAACTATGGAGCAATCAATAACAAATATTCTGATTTATTTTTTTGCGTTTTCATCATGATTTTCGTAAGGAATACTTTTCGAAGCAGGCTGAAATGAATCATCAGGTCGCATCAATGAGCACCACCAAGGGCACGTAGGAGTGTTTCTGTCAACCATATTGTGGACTCAGCAGCAAAATATGAAGTAATTACAGAAAATATCCTAGATCTAGGATGATATCTATATCATTTTAAACTTTTGAAGACTTTCCTCAACACAGCTACTGGGTCACACTTCAAAAATTTGATGGATCATTTACTTATCTCCACTGCTATTTCCTACTCTTCAGATAAAACCTCCATTTGATGCATAAATGCAGTACCATCGAAGGGTAGAATAAACTTTGTAAACATGTATTTCCGCAGATTGGGAATGAAATCAATGGCTGCGATCCTTGGAGGACTGAAGACAGCGCACTATAAGAAATTTTGGCGAGATGGAGCTGAAATACTAAGGACAAACTTTATTCATATACCTAATTCCAACTCTATCCGATCTGAATTTTATTCTTGAGTCATCATCTCAAATGTCTCATATACAGGGTGTCCCAGGAGTTATGCACAACCCGACTCCTACGTGTTCTACAACTCATTTCCGACCGAAAATGCCTCAGCAATTTTTTGCCAGCGGCCTCGTTTCAAATCGAAAACACGGAAAAAATCCTAAATTGCGAATAGCTTGGAAACGAGGTCTCTGCCAAAAAATTGCTATGAGGCATTTTTGGTCGGAAATGAGTTGTAGAACACGTAGGAGTCGGGTTGTGCATAACTCCCGGGACACCCTGTAGAGCAGACATCTTACCGATCTCAAGTGTCTATTGTCAAGTGTCTACTACATCAACCTTTGTGATTATCATTATTGATGTGACTTACAATTGTGTGATGAGGCTATAAATTGAAAAAAAAGGACTCAACTTGCATACAGGTGACGGCCTCGTGACATAATTATATGGCGTATATGTCACAAATTGTTATATATAACAATTTAGAGTGAGAGAGGCGTTCATTCGAATAACTAACGTAACTACACTTCGTAACGTAGATATTGGAACGAAGGAAAGAAGAGTCCGTGGTGTACGTCGGAAGTTACTTCTCCAGCTCCGGTAACCTGTCAAAATCCTGCGAAAGTTTAAATGGGGTCTAAGTTCCTTCGAGAGATAATTTCCTTCACTTTCTGACGGCGGGAGTACGGTCTCGCTCGGTAAACCGTCATCGCCGCGAAAACCCCATTCCAGGAGAGAGAGAAAATAAAAGTGGGCGACCTTAGGATTGGTTTTCGCACATCCTCCCCGGCCTTCTATTAACCTCTGACCGCGACCCGAATCTTCCACCTCGAAGCGAATTAAGGTGAAAGTCTGGAAGGACGTCGCAGTGACAGAAATGGATCGAACCCAACTTGCCCGTTCATCGAGGGATGTTGGGGAAAAAAAGGAAAACAATTCGTTTGATCGGTCATTGTTACCGACGTGCGGTGACCATGGGAAACGGGAACCTGTGAAGTCATATCCGGAAAAGCGGACAGCCGCTCGGAATCCGGAGATGAATTGCCGACTCTGAGTTATCTGCCCATTCGGATTGACTGTGTCAAGTCTGAATGAATCACTAGCGCACAAATCAAATGTAATTTAGGGTTGGCCACACGGGGGAACGATGACGCATACTGCGTCATTCAAATTCTTGGGGGGGCTCCCAAAAAATTGGGGGAGGGGGAATTAAAGTTGATTGAAACGGTGTTTAACGAAAATATATGACATCACTAGATAGAACGTAAATAATAATGAATTGATCTGAAAATGGTTTATACAACTTTACTTTCCTTAGCAATTAATAGTTGTTCCGTGGAAAGAGCGATAAGTCGAGTTGACATTATCAAAAACAGACTCAGATCAGCTATGGGAGACTCATGGTTGTCCAATCTAATGGTTCTAGCCGCAGAAAAAGTTGTACTTGAGTCTATTTCTAATGAAGAAATAATCGGAAGATTTTCTGTTTCCTCATCCCAAAGACAAAAGCTACTATGAAGGGCTTAAAGAGATATATTTAACAAGCTTAGAAGGTCCCTAGACAATTTGTAGATGGTCTGAGACTACAAATTTAAAAATTTTGACTTCAAACTGTTAATGTTTTAATGTATTTTAGGAGATTATTAATATTTGTTTTGGGTACCAACTCACATGAGGGGAGGGGCGCTGGTTTTATGGTTTTAAGTTTGAGGGAGAGGGGGTGCGTCATGAAGCATAGGGGGGGGGGGCTTACCCCTGTGTAATTGATGAGTAGATAATATTAATTTAACAATCAACCACCCATAACATTTTATAGCAAACGGTAATTGTTATCTTCAGATCTTAATTGTTATTATCAGAAGATAATTATTTCCCTCAGTATCAAACAAAACATTGGAATAATATAGATTCCTGGTTCTGTTATAGGATAGGAATATTATTACGTCAATTTGTTTTCCTGTTCTTTACCGGTTTAAACATCTTTATGGCGCAGTAAAAAATAAGTCTGGTTCAGTTGACAGCTTCCTCTTAACAGAAAGCTCTACCAACTAAAAAGTTAGTTCTAATCTCTGCAAAAACTGCAGATATTCGATTGTTGGTGTCGACATTACTCATTCCTGTACCAGATATCAGATTTTTAATAGGACTTCGTCGAATATCCTGAAATTCCCCGATTTCGATGATAAGTTCTCGAATCGCGAGGTTTGGACTGTAAATATTCCTCATTTAGTAGCCAGCTTCTGTGCATGCGCTAACGCAACATGTACCAAGAGTCACCTTCTAATTGTACAATTTCCTTCAACAGTGGAAAACGTTATGGAATCTTTTGAGGTTATTGAGAAAAACCTACCAAGTTATAACAGAAAGATTTACTATTCGGTAATAGGTAGCCCTCCTATGCGGATCACCGAATTTTACCGACAAAAATAATGCTTCCGATTGGATACGAGGAAGCTATGAAACTCCCAAACAGGACAGCCTTCTTTCGACCCCCATCTCCAAAAGGTCATCTTCGGGTCATCTCGTACCTTAGTGTACTCAGAAGCAAAACAGTTTGTATAAATCCATCCACTGTCTTTTGAAGCCAAAACCGTTTAGGTATCTCAGAGGAGTCTGAATTCGCTCACGGAGAACTTGAGGCGTGTAGTTTCAAAACCGACTCAATCCATGTTTTTCCGAAATTAACTTTTTTTCATTTTTCCCAAGTTCATGATTTCCGAAACAGTGGTTTCACTTCAAAACCGGCTCAATCCAAGCTTCTCAGTCAAGCCGCAAGGAGCGAGCTTGCTGGCGTTAGTGTTGCGGGGATCAGGTCAGTGGCACTTCAAATTATCTGTTGCTGAACGATTTGCATTGAGAATGAAAAATTATGACCTCCAGGCTAAAGGAGGAATGCATTTTTTTACATCGACGTCGGATTTTTCAAAACAATCACGAAAAAACACGAGAAGATCGGTGGCATCATTGCCCAAAGATCGTTCCCGTAGGAGTTCCCATCAATCCGGCAAAAATCACGGATGTGAACAATCTGTTGAAGAAAAATTTTGGTGACAACTGAGACGAAACACCGGATCTGGAATCCTATAAAAACATCGTGAACAATCCCATCGTAGAAGGCTCAGGCGAAAGCGAATGGAGATGTGAAAACATGCGTCTGAAAATGCTTTCGTCAGATGGACATTGTTTCGGCGTTAATTCCGAAAGTGATGATTCTTTTCTAACAAACATTTGTTGGCAACTGGAACGAGTTACCTGAGTTCTAATATAACATTAAATACCTATTTTTCTTCGAAATGTAGAAAATTTCTACTTTTATTATGTTTAATTACAAAATTTTTCAAGCGTTCGTATTTGTTATGCTGTTGGATTTCTTACCAACCCAAGGTTCTTTCCTAATAACTATTAATGAGAATAGAGTGGAAGACACAAAAACAGTCACATATTAGAGAATACTGCAGTATTATGGAATCAAATCTAGTCAAAATTGGTCAAATTGCAACAAAACCGGCTCAATCCAAACTTGAATTTAGAATTTTGGAAAGTTTGATGATTTTTTTAAAAATGAAACTTGACCTAAAAACCCCAAGGACCTCTCATCTTAACAACGAAATTAAATTAAAACGGCTAAAATAACATGCTTCACGGGGAAACGTTTTTTATGTTTCCTGGAAAATTTTGAAATTTGGACTGAGTTTTTACTACACGCGTGACTTATCCGTGAAACACAAGAGGAGTTTGAATGTTGGATGACACTTTTTCAAGTCTTGAAAAGAGACCATCAGGTTGATCGACGACCATTTTAGTTTACAAATGGGAAGTTGGTCGTGATTCCCACTTCCAACGTACTTCTTTTTCCTTTGCGTTGTTGTTTATTTGACGCGGTGAATTTATTTTTCGGTGTTTTCTCTCGTCCAGGTAATTTCCGGTCCTTCCATTAGATGTACTGGATTCCCATTAGGTTATACCACAAGATCCTTCTTACCAGCGGTGGTGAAAGGTGGAGCGAGTCTGACCCCACGAACCACTGAGTCTAATCTTATTCAATTATTCACGTCCAAGTCCTGTTAAAGGTCCTAAGTAGGTACATGAGCAATCACCATGCACTTACCTCCGTCTATAGGAGTGTAGAGTAGGTAGATACAGTTACTTGGATTGCTCTGAACTCCTTTCGTCCATATCACTGTAGCGGCTTCCAATCTTGTTTCAATATCCAGAAAATGTGCTTTAACTTGATTATTAGAAAAATATCGTCGATAAATTCTCATATGCTGCAAACTATTAAGCAGTGGTTTGTAATATTTACTTCAATCTATGATACAGAAATGTCCCTGATGTATAGGGCAGAACTGGCATCAGCCCCTGATGTATCAGCAAAAATGTACAAAACATGAAGTAGTATAGGTATGTACAAAACATGGTGAAGGGTTGAACTAAACGGACACAGCAGAACATTACCAGACGAAAGCCATAGTACATCATTAGTTATCGCAACATGAGCTTTGGCATGAATCAAAAGAAACTCAATGAAATAGAATAGGATAATCGTGAAAATTTCTTCTAGAGGCAGTTTATGTTCCAATGAACATGAAAATTATTTTCTTGGCATAATTTAATAGATTCGTCGTAATCATAATTGTACAGTAGTATATGTGATAAACTACTGTTCGGTCGCCACAGATGAAGAAGTTATGAGGTATGGTAGACAGAATCTCTTCTTCAATTCTATCTGATAGAATTAAAGAAGTATGGTAGACAGTATAAAATGTTTATGCTTCGATAACCTTCACAGACTGATAAATCTATTTTCAGTAATTTTATACATTATTTTGACCTACCACTGCACACAAGTGTTTCAATGTCAATATCCATATCAACAGCTGCAGTAGGAGATCATAAATTGTCATTCGGTTCTGAATATTGATGATGGGATTGATGATATTCATTGCGAACAGTTCTTCGTTTGATGCATTTCATAATGAGGTGGTTGGCATGTACAACATTCTCCACCTTCCAGTTGCGGAAAAGTAACAGAATTCCAATTCTGTGCAAATATTATTAACTCAGACCGTGATTCATTCTCAGTTTAAACCGTGTTATTAATTAAATGAATAATTGAATTCGAATTTTTTTCTTGTGTTGAATGGACAAGAGTGTGGCTACTTTCCAGCAAGTAAGTACAATGTAATAGGCTTCATTCAAAACGTGGTCCTGATTACATCGAGACCATTGTGAACCGACCACACTCGTACATGTTAGTTTCTGGCACCAATCAACTAAAATAGTTGGTGTGTTAGCGCAACAAACTACATACCGAAATTGTAAACTACTGATGAAAATCAAAGAAGTACTATAAACAGGGTCCGATCTATTATGGTATCATCACGGGTAACATTTTTACAGAACGCGATTCGTTACTAAAATGGATTTCCTCTATTTCATCACATATATAAAGACACGTCGTTTTAATAAAAAATGAAACGTTTATTTTGTAAATCTATACATTAGATGTGATATATTCCTAATGATTGTGTTATAATTTTTATAAGGGATATATTAGTACCTAGCTTTTTCTATAAACTTTTCCACCTATTTTTGCACGATTTTCAGTGAATTCGTAAAAAGGGTGGAGTAGAAAATGGACGAAAATGCTTTGAGAATGATTCAGGAGCTCCTGTAATTTATAGCCGTAATGAGGCGAGGGGTCTGCCCCGAGTGACCCGGCACTAACGCTACGCTTTCTCACGAGTAATGAAACTCTGCGGTAGCATCTATCTCCTTGGATGATTGTGAGGTACACCCTCCATAGGAAATGAACCCTATCTTTCATAAAGCAACTGATTACACTAATAATTCAAGCTACAATAACACTTTTAATCATAATAATAACAACTTTCTATAAGCGTTGCCATGAATAACTAGGACTTTCATACCCTATTTTCTCCGCTTTCACTTAAACACCTTAAATTTAGGATATGATTTTGAGCTCACGAACTGCATACCAATTGATAGGTAGATGCATTATTTTATTCAGTTCCTTTTACTTTTTTCTTAAGATATTGGGAACATTTCCACTCATCTATTTCCACTACTGAGTTTATTATTATTAGTTTATTATCTATTTCCACTACTTTTTGTTGACATCGTGAGTCTTCCTTTTCAATAACAATTCACTTTGTTGACATGCTGTTCTGGCATCTGAAGTCTCTTACTTCATCAGGTTAAACCCAAATCCAATTTCTTCTTACGATGAGCAGTAGTGACTTTTTACCAATGCTCACCAATGGAGATGACCAGTGGTAATCTAACGCCAATTATTCTCCAGAGGCATTCACCGTCATGGACCTGGACCATCCTAATTCGTTCATAAGGTGTATCCTCATCTCTCTTCGTCCTAGAATAGTACTGAAAGAATATTGGACTTGAATAATCTGAGTTTTGTTCTGCATATTTAGCAGCTCTTTGCAATTTACCTTCAGTTTTTGAGATTTGAGAGATTCACCAGAGAATCATCCATGATACGTACTGTAAATTTTACCGTGCAAAATCTAGGAAAGGTAGTTAATTGTTTCCCGTTTCCACACTCCCTTCATTACAGGATCTGTAATTTAATTATAATCTATAATTATCTTATAATAACCAGCGTACTTTACTGAAGCAGGAAATGTGGAGTGGTCTGCTGCTAGATCAGTCTGAATTGAATCAGATGAAAACGTGAAGTCTCACTTTCCTTGACATTCAAAACCTATAAAATCAGTCAGCTGATTGTCGTGGTTCTGTTCCTTGTCATTCTTCATGACTATCTAAAAGTTGCGGGAACAAATAAACAACCCCCGTCATAGAAATTTATTCATGCTTTATTTATTTATGCTGAACTAATACTAATCTGCAGCACAGACTTATGTGGTTGATCTGGGAATCTATCCGGGTCTGTGCGAATTGGAGCACTGATGGCGATTCCATGTTGTTTCCGAAGCAGCAAAGCAGACTGATGATACGACGAGTTGCGCATTCAAAAGTCGATTTGAGGTGCTTTTTCCAAAGCTAACAGACCGGTCAAGTCTGATGGATGCAGTGGTGGACCGTGAAGCGTGGTTATGGAAAGGCTCTTGTTATTACATGTGCACCCTGAGGACACCAATCGACGCTGGAACCAATTGACTAATTAGGTCCTTGTTTAAAACACCATGAAAACAGAAGGTGTTTATTTATGGGCATGTGGGATTCATTATAATTTGTCACATACTTACTTTGAAATTGTATTGAGAACCTAGTGGGTTAAGAAAGGTGGGTGGCAAATGTCAGACTAACTGTGAAAGCACCACGACTGCGGTAGTGAGATACAAAGTTGCTGCCTTGCTCTAGCAAATGGGCTTCGAGATTGCACATAAACCAATTTCGAAGTCCGTGAGCTTGTTTCCATCTAACCCTATTGCTGATGGTAAGAAGAAGTACCTAGGTGTGGTTCAATCTAAAATAACACATGAGCTCACGGAATACTTTCACCGAAGAGGGCAGAACTAACTGAAAAGTGCAATATAAGAGCGGGAACCGGACACCTGGGCTGGAGGAGAACCACCATAGATTTACTGGCAGACAGTCTCGCCCGACGGCCAGCATCTCTTAAGGTCGGAATCCCCGCTCACCTTCTGCGGTCACTTTCTCCCTCCTGCCGTTGACTCACCGCATTTATGAGCTGTTTCCTGAAACGCGAAGATCCTCGAAATAATGTTTGTAAGCCGCCCCTTCTCGACGATAGACGATAGGCAACTTATCGGATGGAGCCTGGTCAATTTACATCCTCAATGGGCTTCAACCAAAATTACAGACAAAATCAAAATGCATTCTCCGTTTTGAGTTGGTTCTAATATCCATTCTAAAGGTTGGTCCTATCATCTATAAGGTTCATTATGAAGAGGAATGATTTACCAAGAGATGAACTTATTGATTGAGAAATTACGAGCACAAGCTTCCAGCAACTTTCCACAGATCTAATGTTTTTGAGACCTTTTATCGTCTATATGGCCAGTGGTCAGATATGGCCAAACATATCATTGACGTTTTCTTAAACACATGGTCTTGGATTTTTAGACCCATACGATTCAAGACAAGTGAATCAGGTTCTAACTAAGGTCCTGAACTTATTTCCAATCTAAATTAATAATGTACGACTTAATCTAGCCATTTCCAAAATTTGTGTGATTCCTTGCGGTTCATAAAAGATGATAGTTTGACACTTTTTTCTGGTTTTTACGATTAGTTTCATAGAAATATGCCTAGATTGTAGCTTGACACCAATCCTATTAAGAAGACTCTTCCATCTATCTCCCATAGGGTCAAAGTCCAATCATTCTATGGCGAATGAAGATGCTCATAAAAATAGAGTCCGGACCTGGGGAATCATTCTCATGGATGGCGAATTTTTAGGGATTTTACAAGATGCTAGATTTTTCCTGAAAATTCTCATTATCGTATACGGCGGACGGAATATTTTAATCGGAATTGTTTTTCTTCAGGAGCGACTACAATGGGTTTATTTTTGAATAATAAACCAATATTTTAATCGAGGAGTAAGAGGAATGTGGTGCCAACATTTCATACCGAAGCGTTAAGACCTCAAAAAAACTGTAAAGACTTGTTTTAAATAGCTTCCAAGACCTGACCATGAGGTTGATGAGGGTTTACAGCATCCAATTATGATCGGTGTTGATGAAAAGTCGTTTAATACAACTGGAATTGAAAATAATTCATTCCAGAGGTACGATGAGAATCATAAAAAGTCAGGAATAGCTATACAACTTTAGTTGCTTCGTTTACTGTCTAGCCGGAGGCCATCCAGGGACTGTGTGGTTTTTAGGGGATCTGATGAAATACCTGCATAAACTTGATGTCATTGTTTCTAGATGGAAAAAAAATCATTGATGTCCGTGAAATGGTTTGGCATGTTTAGCTCGATCGTTAAGTAAAAAGTGAAGCGGACAACCATTGTTGTGATCAGCTATCCTCCTCAGAGAAGATTAAAATTCGGTCTAATGAATTTGCTCAAAGCTACTCATTGCCTCTTTTCCTGGACTGGAGAGGGGTTCGCTTAGAGTCGTTGAAAGGACTTGGTTTACAGAACCGTACCTCAGCTGTCAATGATCCAACCACTCGCCACGCGTGACATTGCCTCGCATAACACAAATGAAATCTTAAGAAAGGATTAATTGCAATGCTCTAATGGCTGGATCCTTCAGTTTCCTCTTCTTTGTTGTTGTAGCAACAGAACAAGTAACTCCGATGTTCCACATTGTTATCTGTATAGAAAATTATAAGAGGATGTTTTTTGACGGATTAAGCAGAACGCGAAACCACAGTTATTACGGAAAATTAATCAGGCTCGCCTAAAGTTATGACAGAAGTAGCTTTAACCAGCAGATCTGCCAGGATTCTGAAATATAAAAACTGATCTATGAAACCTATTATGAAATTGTCTCTCCTAGAATAATTGTGCCTTCCATCATTACAGAGTGAAACAATGACTTCTACTAACATAAACTCCTATATTTGTCAATAACACATTTCTTCCATTCTTCATGCTAAGGACCGACGCATCAACCTCCAATATCTCGAACTAAGGCTGCGATTGCAATCAAATAACTGTACCGACCCTTTCCATATAAACTTCATATTACAGGCGGTGATGAATTCATGGAAGTCGTTCGCAGCACGCCTCGAAAATTGGTTCTGGGCGCGGCAGAACCCAATATCAACTGGAACTAAAATGATAATAAACCAGTTCCATCGATTTGTTCTTTTTTTAACTTTCGCTCCCTAACAATTTTCGCCACTTGATTGGGCCAGAGTAGCTCATTAGCAAGTGTAATTACAGTCTTCAAAGCTCATCAGCGACCATTTTCGAGAAACCGAGCTAGATAGGGTTCTGTCCTTTGAGATCAAAACTTACCTTTCTTCAACGCTAAACAATGTATTGTCTGAACGTATTATCTAGCTATTGTATATGGATTCTGGGTTTCTAAGTACGTACGTACTTACTTCCGAGCAAATTCTGCAGTGATATTGCCCTATGACTCAGATAGATAAGATTAAGGTGATACCTAGTGTTCCATATGCATTTGGCATTAATATAAAATTGCATTAGGTATAAAGTTATAGTTTAAAAATGTTATATTTTCAATGTTTTTATCTGTGCTTTTATACATCTAACTTCACTAGGGTTCTTATCTGTTTATTACTTGCCAGAACAATGGTAAGCAACATTAACAGAACAATGGTTTTCGATGGTCAGTTCACAAATGAAGACAAGTCAATATTATTTACAAACTTTTGACATTTTCATGCCTTTGCTATGGCACATAAACAAAAACGCTGCAAATTCTTTCACTACAGTTTTATATTCAATTGGCTTGCGTTCATGATTTGAATTTCTACTAAGCTTTGAGTGTGCGTGTTTCACAGGTGATAGAGCGATTATTGAATTTCAGGAGATATGCATAGAGCCGTAAATCTGTTCTCAACCAAAATACCTATTTGGATTGATCAGTTGATCATATTTGTCTGCCTCCTGAAATTCAATAATCACTCTATCACCTGTGAAACACGCACACTCCAAAGCTTAGTTGAAATTCAAATCATGAACGCAAGCCAATTGAATAATAAACCCCAGTGAAAGAATTTGAAGCGTTTCATGCGTATCAGAATGCTTCAACCCGTCAGGAGTTCACTCCAGTATCCAAATTATTACATCAGTAGGTTACTGCGATGAAAACATAAACAATAATAAACAACAAAAAACGCAAATGTTGGCACCATAAATCGCGCCGTATATCGGGAGTGGTTTGAGCTACGAACCTGGGGAGGGGCTCATTCGATTCCTGATGAAAAGTTCTGTAAAAAGAGTCCAAATTTAAAGCGCCTCGACTTTTTTTGAGGTTTTTAGGGATTTTACAAAACTTCGACAACCCTTAAAAGGCACTTTAAATTAAGTGAGAGTGCTGGCTAAAGAATTGGGGCATTGTCGGACCAATATTGATTTTTCCTGAAAATTTCAGATATTTTGCTCCAGCCGTTTGGGAGACATTGTGCGTACTGCGTACGTCGTACGGCGGGCGGACGGAAAAAATTTTATTGCAGATACGGATTCTACACCCTTTGAAACGTAAGCCCTGAAATTTTCAGGGGGATTCATTTGGCTTGAATTCATAATTTTAATTTCTACTAAGCTTTGGAATGTGCGTGTTTCACAGGTGATAGAGCGATTATTGAATTTCAGGAGATATGCATAGAGCACGTAACTCTGTTCTCAACCAGAATACCTATTCGGATTGAACAGTTGATCATTGTGTGTGCCTCCTGAAATTTAATAATCGCTCTATCACCTGTGAAACACGCACACTCCAAAGCTTAGTAGAAATTAAAATTATGAATTCAAGCCAAATGAATGAAATTGAATAATAAGCCCCAGTGAAAGAATTTGCAGCGTTTCATGCACATTAGAATGCATGCTTCAACCCGTGTATCTGCTACAAAGCCTTTTAGGAGTTCACTCCAGTATCCACATTACTACATCACTACGTCACTAGGTTACCGCAATCAGAACAAAAACAATAATAAACCAAAATAACGCAAATGTTGGCACCATAAATCGGGCCTCGCATCGGGAATGGTTTGACCTACGGACCTGGGGAGGGGCTCATTCGATTCCTTGTGGAAGGTTCTTCAAAAAGAGTCCAAATTTAGGCCGCCTTGACTTTTTTTGAGGTTTTTAGGGATTTTACAAAACGTTGACAACCCTTAAAGGGCACTTTAAATTAAGTGACAGTGCTAGCTGAAGAATTGGGACGTTGTCGGACCAATATTGATTTTTCCTGAAAATTTCAGATATTTTGCTCCAGCCGTTTGGGAAAAATCTTGCGCACGGCGTGCAACGTACGGCGGACGGACGGAAAAATTTTTATTGCAGATACGGATTCTACACCCTTTGAAACGTAAGCCCTGAAATTTTCAGGGGGGGTTAGCATTTTTTTTCAAGATCGATTACAACGGTTTATTATTGAATAATGAATTTGAATTAGCAAGTGCACTTCAAACGAGAAAACTCCGTGTGGGCGATTCACAGCACGTTGACGAATTTGAACTGTTCAAACTGTTGAACTTAGGAGCTCTTCAAACTAATGGTAGTTGATGGTCCCATTGCCATTACTTGGAATGGGGAAAAGTAATTGCACGGTCGTCGACCCTTCCTTGTAATGAGAATGTGAATGTCCTAGACTTTCGGAGTTAATAGCTGTCGAAATCGTCTGCATTTCCTTATTTGTGTACGTGTGTCAGGACGTTCTAAAGCTAACTTAATGTGGAAAGTAATTGAATAAGTCAGTAACCATTACTCAAAGTAATCATTGGGTTGCAACGCTTTCAAGAATGAACTCGGCATAAAGTCATTTACGACCAAACCTCAATGAACAAATAAATAGTTTTCCATCTTGATTGCAGCTGTTGTTTTTGGAAATAATAAACATGAAACAACTTGGAATCATTCTCAATGAGAACCCCCATTTACTTGAAGTTAAGTAGTAGATAAGTAGCCTAGACACTGCATGAATTTTACTAGCCTTTCTCTACTACGGTCCGTCGGATCTGAGCGAAGTTAAATTTGTTTTTCCTGTCAAGATCAACATAGAGTGTGCTTGAAGCTGTCGTTCAAGGGCACCTCCTACCCAGTTGATGGGAAGCTGGTGGCTTGTTCACACCGATGAGGTACGTACCATTCTTCGCCTATCCCCCCTTTAGTCGGATTCGACACAACCATAGTAGATCCTAATGTCCTGTACAAGTGGAATGTCAACAACTAGTCATATCCAAACACGATCCGCTCGAAGATCTCAAAAATTTAGCCTATGCATTGGCTAAGCCGTGGATGGAAAAAAGTTTCGCTAACGAGCGTCTTCCGAGGAATCCAAGAGGAACGATAGGTGAACAGCTGGGCAAGAGGCTTGAGAGACATGCAGCATCCAGCGATGGTACGACATTTTTGGAGACGATGCGACTTTTCCAGCGACAGAAAAGGGAACTCACATTGTACTTACTGTGATAGATCAATGTGTGGGAACATACAGTTTTGATTTGTCCTGTGTGTTCCTCGACCAAAGATGAAGAAAGTTTGTAGTACTTTAGAAAATATGTGATTATTTTCTCGTCAATTTGTGAAGTTTGTGGTTGATTATATTCTTGTCATCTCATTTCATTTTATATTTTCAATTTTTATAGAGTTTAAATTATGTTTATTTTCTTAACAGAACTACGATATTTTTCGAGTCTGAAACTATGACTGAATTAACAGAACTGAATTAGACGCAAAAGCTTATAAGGTGTGAAATACGTATAATAATACATTTTATTGAGAAATTTGTTTGTATTTTTCTATCTTCTTCATTTGGAGAGTCATTGATATACATTTTCTAGAGGTTTCAAGCGTTTTTTGGGAACAGTGATTGGTAAAAAGGAGGTTGGTCGGATCCGACCCAACAGTAGTGCATGTGTGACCTTAAACCACCGTAGTGGAGAAGGGCTAGTACTGACTGCATGCTAATGAGTTCTCAGTTGTACCATAGGGCGGTCCTATTTAATCGGATCCTCGTTCATTTCCCCAGTATTTCAATAGATTTTGGATATGCTATGATTAATTATTCCTTGATCTGATACAAATATTTGGACTGAACAAAAGGGGTAAACAAAACGCATCCTTCTTTAATAAACAAAGGTTTATTATCTCTGTATTAGGTTACTCGAGGTTGGGATCACCAAAACTGGACTATACATTCAGAGACAATGCTACCTAGGTGCGCTCAGAAAAGAAACGTTCGAATAGAATTGAAATTTAACGAGATACAATTTTAAACCTCTCCAAATCATTACACAAAGGTTTATTATTTCTAGCTTATATAACCCTCCTACGCGTATGAACTTTCTACTTGATCTGTACTATATATTCAGAGATAACGATTCTCTCATACACGATACAATCGGAAACAAACGTAGAAATCCAACTGAAATTTGACAAGATGAAATGAAAGTACAAGCAACAAGAATGCTTCCGCCTGTTCTTCTCAACTGAATTGAAGCTTGGGAGATAGTGTTGTACTTACTAGGTAAAATCGTGGAGTCAAATTTGCTACTTGTGCTGTCGCCAACCTCGCGATCTAGCTCATTCCTCCCATTGAACTGCTGCCCTCCAGTCTACCTGTGGAATTTCCGCTTATAACCGTTGAGTTGTTTAATTACAAAATGTTGCAGAACATGATCTAAGATATGATTTGATCATTCCCAAAATTGAATGATTACAATAAACATTGCAGGAACACTAATAGCTCTGATACTATTTCACAATAATGTGTTTCTTGAGCAAGCCAATACTGTTTCCCCAAACTTTGGAGACAAAAACTGGGACATTCATTGCTTTTAAATTTTAACATAGTTTCATTGTTTTGTTTCAGGTACATAAAAACCTTAAATAAAGGGTTGGACAAGTCTGATCACGTTCGTAAGTAGATAGCCCTATAAGGAAGTAGAGATGCGGGAGAAGTTGTAAGTTAATGGTTTCACTCAAGCCGCTGGCTGAGATATTCGCTAATTAAACACCTAATTGCACCTGTAAACCCACAATCCACCAATCAGTAACCCAAAAAGCGAATGAAGTGAGCGTAACAAACTTCTTGAGACAAACGAGTTCCGTTCGATTTCAGACGTTTAAATGTACCGAAGGAATGCCTCGTTGCGTTGTGGCATCCTCAAGAAAGCAGTGTTGTATAACACTCACTTTAATGTGCAGCTCGTGCTCGATCAACAATCAACAACTTGCACCATCTAGAATCGGTTACGTCATAAGATGAAGATCGTTTTCTTCATCCTAGACTATATATGATATCTATCGAAAGCCTTTAGAAGTACCTACGTAGTTAGGAGTTATGAAGTGCTCTGGAAATGACATCGCTCGCTGGATCGTTGCGTTGTAACATCAGGAAGCCTAAGTAAGACCAGGTACCTCGCAGCTAAGTACACCCCTTCTATAGGGGTGCACTAACTATACTAACCCAAGCACCACAATCCTTGCACCCGACCTCTTCCCAACTCGACAATCAAACTGGTGTGGTGTTTTAACGCATTATTACTATTTTATATCATAAACCTGCCATCGATGGCCCCAACCCCCTACGTATACATAATGTTTTTTGTTACCTACCTAGGCATCTTGCAATATCGCATTTACTTTTGGTCTCCTTTTCTCCGACTCAACTCAATCTCCAATTGAAATATACGAGTAGCTTGAATACATTACGAATTGTAAATATCTCAAAGAGAGATATTCCCCAATGATTGCTCAACCAAAAAAGGCCAGAATAAACACGTATTTATTCAGTTTTTGTCATTTCCCGTGCGAGAGAATTAGGTAATAATAAATTTTGTAATGATTCAAACCTTCGAAATCGACGTTACAACTTCTCAACTAATTTTGAACTAGTTTATAAAATAATGTAGATGGAAAAATTGACAAAACTGGGTACTAGGAGCCTTGCCTGGACCCCCGGATGCTTACTGCTTAGAGCCTGCGGCTGAAATTCAAAAAACATGGAACATGCTTTAGCCATGCTATTTTTGCGGTTTTACTTTGGCTAATTTGTTATCATTCTGCTGGTTTCAATTTGCTACTTTCGTTTCTGCTATTTCGGCTTCACCTATGTGACGGATGTGCCCTAATATTACTGATCTCCGTGGTCTACTGACTAAAATATATATACCGTAATACTGCTGTTAGACTGATTATGTAAGTGAGGACTCGCAGTTCAGGTTCTCGCTGAACTATACAGGATTATAGAGCTTACGATGATTCACCACTAACTTCCATGAAAGGAAGTACATTATTCTTATCTTATAACATAAAACATTATGTAAATAACAAGTTCATTTACGAACTTTTTTTCCAAAATGGAGCGGATGCAATAAAATCCCTACTGAATTCTCTGGGGAAAACTTTGTTCAGCTAACCAATTTCCAGGCTGTGAACCATATAGGTAGAGTTCTAGATGAGTTGACGGTGGACCGCAATCGAAGAAATAGAATGAGCTTTTCCCCCAAGCTACTGGAAAAGTTTATCAAACTTGGCCAGTAGTCACATACGGGTCCTGGAGTTGGGAATGAGTTCTCGACATCACTTCACCAAAAAAGAGTAGAATCGAAGAGCACTACAACTTTTGAAATAAAGGGTATTAGTGGTTTATTATTCCCAATAATGGATCTCCGTAATCCTAATACCGTTTTAAACCCGTCAAAATTTGTTGGTTCAAGTTTCAAATAAGTAGCTTTTGATTCGAACTCAAAACAAATTTGGTAATGAAGACCCAAACCCATATTTTTAGGAGTTGTTTTCCCAAAAATGACCGGCGAAAGCTGATAGTTTGCGTCGATTGTCCGTTTAAGGAGAGACCCTTTGAGCTCAGACTAACGTATATCGTAGTTACGAATTAATTCGTTGACTATTCTGTTGTAATGACACAATCCACTACAAGCGAGATAAAATTGTCGTATGGCTTAGAATGAATACAGCAAAATGAAAGTTTTCTTGAGAATCACGGAGAAGAACCAATTTATTGAATCATATTACTGTTTCTGCATTTTATCACCCAAAATAATTAACCTCCCACAGCGATGCAGTACGTATATTACCCGGCTTAACTGTTTATCCAAATTTGAAACCCCCGTCTTTCAGTTTCGACATAAAACGAGGTTTTACGTTTGTCTGGACCCCAATTTCTTCGAAATCCCTGCAGCCTCAACAGTGAACTTCTTGACCGTACTCTGAATCTTCGTATTTTATTTGGTCGTAACTGTAGGCGCGGGCTTAGTTTCAGAAAACCAAACCGTGCTCCTCCTTGGATTTTTATTTCTTTCAATTTGTAGAACCGTTCTTTGCTCCGTCATTTTCCTCTGAAACTATTAACTCTCGAGAATGAGGGTTCCGGCCGTCTTATGAGTTTTTGAGGATTTGAAGATGAGAGGTGTCCACGAGCTGTGGCTAGCTCAGAGTCTTGAAAACGCCTTCAACCCAGTGTTTACGAAAATGGAGTTTTCCCATAAACTTAAAGTCGATAGTCACGTAGCTTCCTCGTATTGGTAACACGAATGCCGAGATCGCTGAAATGTAACAATAATAATTATTGATGAAGATGTCTTTCTATCAATAGATCACTAACACATCCATAAGGGAAAACTCCTCTTAAACACGAGAAATAAATTGTGTAAGTACTCATCTGATATGTGGAAATTTAGCTTGTCATCAAGATTCACAGGACAAATATGTCAATATGCATGTTCCAATAGATATTAATGCCTTTAAGTGGGGGTCGACCTGCATCGCAGTTTCTGGCTCTAACTAAAGCGAGTTTTCTTTAAGAATGAGTTGATGGAAAGGACTAGTTGCCCCTTCCAAGGGCTGGGTCTTGTGAGCCTGCTACGCCCTGAAGCTAAAAAGTTTTATGCCCAGGCTTAGCAGTTTTAAGAAACGGGAAGGGGAAACTATGTATACCCATCAAGGGTTGGATATTATAACAACACACGTTGAATACTGTGATAAATTTCAAAAACCAGGGTGGCCTCGTCATTTGCAGGGCACGGGTAAATATGTGTTTGTAAGCTTCTAGCTCTGAAACTGAGCCCTCAATATTTGCAGCGATTAAATCCGTGTAAAAAGAACAGTCTCCAATGCTACCAACGTCTGCACCGCTGTGCTTTTCAAGAGTTTCTTGACATCTGCAACCTCCGGTGCTCTATTTGTCCAACTGTAGAAGGATTGATTTAGGATATGTTTTGTTTCTGAGATGCGAGCATAGCAAGCATCTAGACTACCAAACTAGACAGGACACATTTCTGGTGCCCCCTACTGGCTTGTTCGCCGTTCATCCTATCGGGTTCAAACTCACCGAACTCCCGCCGGCCACATTCCCCCTAACGGGCTACATCCTAAAATTTGAGCAAGATCATGATTACGAAGAGGGAAAACCGATTGATGTATTTTACATCTGCGATTGCTAAAGTGTTGATTTTTGAGCAGTCACAGTTTAGAATGGTCTGAAACGTAAACTGCGAATGGAGATTCAAATGCGAAAAAAATTGATTCATCACCTGTATTTGGAAACAAACCATCCGCTACCTACAGGTAGTCTCCTTGTGATAACTCGATGGATTGGCTGCCTCAAATCGTTTCCCTAAGTGCGCAAATCTGGGTTTCCTCTACTCGCCACTCACATCGTTACTTTAATAATCAGAACAATGAATATTCTCCAAAAAATTTTGAAAGACTACTGAAGAAATTTATATTTGATCTACTCAAGGGGGGGGGGGGGGTTTTGCGGTAAAAAAGTAAAAGTCAAAAATGTTTTAAAGTGATATGTATTTGCTTCAAAATGAACTTAGGTGTGACATGATCTGAATGGAAGTAAAATATTATGACTTGAACAAGAATTGTACTCTTCTCTTATCCATTCCAAAAAATTGATGGTCTTTTCTATTAGCTCATCTTTTTGTTGTTTTACTGTGTTCCTATGAACAGACAGTAGACAGAGGCCGGTAAGCCGATCGTTTGACATGGTGCTCCTTATCCAAGTTTTTACTCGTCTCAGAGTGCTGTAACTTGCTCTCAGTAGCTTGCTCTTCGGTGTCTTGCTTATTCTTCTTTTTGTTGTCAATTACGTTGTTTCTTTCGCTATAATAATACTACGGTTTGGTTATTTATGTAATCATGTTTTTCGTTAACGTGACCTTATCCCGGCGTTTGTGCGGAATTGCCGATATTTATTAATTTTGGACATCCTGAATTTTCCAAAACACTAAAACCTGAAAAAAATTTATGCATACTATCCTGATTCTCAGGAGGGGCAATGCCCCCCGTCCTGGCCCCTCCCTGCGGGCGCCCATGTACTCAACACGAGTTTTCCGAGATTCTGTATTTTACAGCAACGATATATTGAGGTGACGTTTCCAAACCTGGAAGGAAATCTTATCTGAAAGGGAGCATCTCGTCGTAGAGGGAAGATTGGGTAAATCTGGTCCACGACTTTCGAAATACGAATCCTCTTTGGAACACGAAGTAGGTGGTTGCCTTGCACAATTACTACAGTAGGAGGCCTTAGGGTTTGTGCTCCCGAATTATGCAACTGGATTTGGTTCGGTGGCCATTGTTTCGGATGATGACTTAAACAGTCACGAAGGGACTTGGTAAACCGTGTTTGACAATGAGGTAAATTTTCGATACGAAATGTTTCGTCATCGTGTTGTTCCGGAATTGGAATTCGATTCCCCCTCATTCCACATCAGAATGATGATCTTTTAATTCGCTTCAAACCGATCATCAAATGGTACGTCTTGCCGGAGTAAAGCTCAATTGCACTCGAACTACAATAATCTTTCTTCAGAAATTATCGACCCTTATTCATTTCAAGGAATAGTAATGGCATTTCACATTTCCTGTTGCCTCATAGAGGCTTCCTGTGAAAGTCTTTAAGCGAACAGAAGAAATCGTAGCTCACTTAACTGATCAGTGATTTCATTAGTCTCTTGTTGACTTCTAGTCAGCCGATTCATCTATTCATTATAACAAAAGTTGGTGTAAGTTGTAAGGGGTTTCTATAACTAGAATCTATACAAGATTCCATACTGGGAGACACAAGAAACAATTTATGTACCTACCTTTGGCTACTGAATAAAAAATTATGTCAAATCTGAATTTTACATAACCACTGCTATTGAACCAATAGCAGGTTCAACGACAAATCTTTACATGGAGTGTTATGGATATTATCAATTCCATCCTCAGACCAAACGTTTGTATTGATTCACGACACTAGACTCCAAACGGGAAGTCACAAGTATCCATTTAGGTTTGTTATGGACCACATGAACAATTATTTTCTATCATAATTTGAGAATTGCCTTATTCAGACCTAATATCGGAAATAAAAAAATAAGGAATATAATCACTTCAACCCTCAGAAAATAGAAACACGGTCCACCCTCTTGTCATTCAAATTGTTTAAACAAAGAGGAATTATAACCTCAAAATTCCCCTGAATACTAAATGAGTTAATACTAATTTACTCTCCTATTCTTCACTCAAACGACCAACCAAGAGAGTATTTTTAGACTCTGAATGCTAAGATGAGTAATTGATCAGAAAAGGCAATCCTGCCTCTATTCATACATTAAGAGCTCCTTCGGTTGCCATTTCAGAATCAAAATTTAGC
The DNA here is from genome assembly GCA_031894815.1 of Creontiades dilutus. Taxonomy (NCBI): domain Eukaryota; kingdom Metazoa; phylum Arthropoda; class Insecta; order Hemiptera; family Miridae; genus Creontiades; species Creontiades dilutus. The sequence goes on along the minus strand of JAVIWC010006614.1, from coordinate 549,309 downwards.
TTCCAAGAGCAGCAGGAAAAAATTTAGCTGAACCAGCTGATGAAGATGGATCCCGTTATTGCATTCGTACCCCGACGTCTCAATGAAGCTCTCACAAATTAAATCGAATTTAAACTCCTAGGGTGAGCTGAAGCCAATCTAGCTGATTTACGAGTAGCATGTCTGGGGTTCCTGACTCCCTCAGAATAGAATAGAATTTATTTGGCTGAACAAGACTGAACTTGTAATTTCCAACTGAACCTAGTTGATCTAGAAAAGATCCCTATCAGATTTCAATTGAAAGAGTTAAGGTTTCGTTGTTAGGGCCCTGTGTTCACCAAACTCATCTCCAATCAATTTTTGATGACTCTCGAGTTCTCTCTCACTTATCCCGTCTCTCCCCAAATTTAACGATAAATTTCTCCGTGTGCTAAAGTAAAGACTAAAAAATACCAGGATTGCAGGTTGAACTGGATATCCAGTGTTTGCCTGCTCCGTAAAACTGAAACAATGAAGATTATGGCGTCCTTTTCGAATGCGCTAGCGTCCACAAAAACCTTTGATCTTGGACCGCATTAGATTGAAATCAACGGTAACTGTGACAGTTCGGTTGTTGCTCTCGAACCGTTGTTTGTCCCTCAATGAAATCATGTCGTGGAGCTTCGGACGCTTCGGAAGTCGGACAAAAGGAATTCGTGTGAAACAAATCCTCTCGTCTCCGCGATTGAAAATCTTCACAGTATCCAGCCGGCCGCACATCCCGTGACGAGGCGGACGCAGTGGGACGCAAGCAAAGTTGAACGGTTGCGCATTGTTGTTTCCTTTTTACACTTCGGCGGTGTGTTTGGAATCACGTCAAACGACTTGGGTGGTCATTCAGACCTTGCGACACTCCCGGCCCAGATTTAATTGTTGACTCGGCCGTCGGCCTTTCATGCAAGTTGGTCTCCGTACTCCCAGGCAAATTGAATCTGCAATGCATTAAAACTGACCACACAAGTAATACTAATAAACTTACAGGCAGGAAAAATTAAAGTATATAATGGAGAATGGAACAAAACAGTGATCATAAACGTTTTCTTGCCCTTACTCTGCCTGCTACTCTTGGAGTAAAACTTATTTATAAAATGAATTATATTGTAGGGTATGCCTACATGCCTACAAGCTGCACATTTAATGAAATTATTGCCCCTGACATCTATATTGGTTTACTTCCAATTCGTCAAACTGCTTAGTGGAAAGCTATGGCTGGATTGATTGAATGACTTTGTTGCCAAAATCAAGCAACAATATTTTCACTTGCTTTCCTTTTTAAGCAGTAACAACCTGCTGAATATTTAAAATGAATTATATTGTCTGTCTACATCTTTAAAGCTGCACATTTAATGAAATTATCGCCCGTGACATCTATATTGGTTTAAATCAAGTAATTTCATCTTATCGTCAAACTGCTAACTTTTAGCAAATCAAATCTGATCGCGGTTGGCGGCGATTTTCCATTTTCCATGTAGTTTCTGATTTTTTCTTTTACACTAGAAGGGGACCGATTCGTCAAACTGCTTAGTGGCTTCTATGGATTGATTGAATGACTTTGTTACCAAAATCAAGCAACAATATTTTCACTTGCTTTCCTTTTTAAGCAGGAAACTTCTTCCTTTACCTGCTGAATATTTCTGTTTAAATTCCAACTGAAGCTTCAACTTATTAATTGTCAATGACTCGCTACTAAGCGTTCCAAATCATATCTGCTGAGAAGTGGGCCTTTCAGCTATCTTCAAAATTCACGTAACAAGTAGGCAACGAAAATTGACAAGAAGCTAATCTAATTTATTATCAATATAGGGAAAGTAGGTACCACCTGATGAAACTCGCATTGAAGCATGAATTTGATATTAGGAAATTAACTGCGTGATTTCAAAATAACTTATTGCAATATAACTGATTGACTCAAGGTTGTGTAAAATCTTTTTGTGTTATATGTGCACTAACTTGATGGAAGTTTGAAAGGGGTACTGACATTTAAGTTAGGTAACTATCTCATATTAATGTCAGAACGCTGTTCGGAGATATAACTCTTTAATATAGATGCAGTTTTGAGAGGAAGGAATTGGAAACCTGCTTAATAGTCACACAACTTCGTTGACATTGGAAGTACAGTCAAATACATACTGCGAATTATGTTTAAAAAGCCAGAAGTTGTGTCATAATCTTTTCTCAGTGCGTTTCTCGCTGTTTAAATGTACGTCAAACAACAGGGCAATGAACCCAAATACCGTATGAAAAACTAATAACTCTAGCTCTCCTTACAATATAACGGGTACATGGGTACATGCTAACTAATGGTCTTAACAGGGGAAAATCGAAAAATGTTACCTATTCTCCACCGAAGTGAGGGTAATAAAAAGAGACATCTTTCGTCAAAGCTTTATACTTGCGATATTCAAACAAGGGAGATATAAACACTTTATTCTCTTCGGGGAACGAAGAAATGTTTTACTTCAATTGATGTGCCATACATACAGTAGTATGGTTTCTCTTAGTCAAATCTTCGAACTAATCTGTAATTGAGCTGTTAACAGTTATGCTGAAACTTGAAGTGGAAAAGGTAATCATGCAGTGACAGATTAGTATGTGTGCAGAGATGTCTGAGTTGATATGAATGATAAACCTGCTAAAATGGGTTTTTCAACGTCATGAAGGCAACCATTCTTTAGAAAAGAAGTAACATTTTTGTCGATTTTCAAGAAGTTCATGGAGATCTAATGGAGAAACAACAGAAGTACTGCGGTAGTACCTGGGTAGATACACTGTGTCGATTAAGGCTCACGTAAGTAATCTGGCCCTAAAAAATTATTCAACAGCAAAACAAATTATCGGTCTACCAAAGAATGGTCCCGAGCCATTATATTCCTTCACTTAACTGAATTGGAGCATTCAAAAACACCACTTAACTGAATAAGAAAACGCCCACATGGCCAACCCAATGGATAGGATTAATTTATTCATCTTGAGGAAGGTTGCCTTAGTGGTTTTTCAACATAAAGCCGAAGAAGTACTATAACGCTATTTTGCGAATGAGTACAAATCCTGACTGTTAAAGTATCTTTACTTGATTGGAAAAACAGCGAAAGCTACATGTAGTGCCTGTCCTGAGGGGAGAGGAACGGTGGGACACATCCTCTTCGCCCGTCCAAAATATGAAGGGGCAATGGCAATGCAAATATTTACGATGCTCTGTAAGAATTCAATTCAAAACCAATGGTTATTTATAATTTTTCGGAATTATAAAAATGCAGAAGTAATTATGTGTTAGTTCATGATCATATACTTTCTGGTTGAAGGGCTAGTTGCCTGTGCCAAATAAAATAAGAAAAGCGGGCAGTAGATATCCTTCACGCGTGTTCCCGGTAATTTGTTAACAGATGTACACTGGACGGTTTACACTATGAGGACAACTTGAACTTCAAACTAAGTAGATTCGTAAAACACCGGAGTTCAAGTGCCGTTCAACACGACACGGACCTCCGGTACAGACGAGGGAAACGTGACCGGTTCACATTCCAACAGTTAACTATCAGATTGCTTCTTCTCGGAGAAGACGAATGAATCAGAACTCGAACGTGTGAAATTGATATCATCTTCAATTCCAATTGCATGTTCACAACGATTTCCGACTTTAACAAATGTTCACGAGCGATGTATAATAGTTAAGTAATTTTATTTTTGAGTAATGGCTTCTTTTTAGCTTTAATCCCAATTTCAATCATTACACCTCTCGCCTGTAGGCACCCTCTTAACCCCTCAATCACCCCTTCCTAGGGGTTGAAATTTGATTTTTCGCGCCAAGTCGAATAAGGTGGACTTTTCCTGTGTTCCCGGGTTCGCTGAATTGAATATGATTTTTGTAAAGGGCAAACTTTGTTGGAGTCTCCTCCATGGCTTTTAATTATTTCGGATTTTACTCTCTTTTCTTGTGATATCTCCGTGATTTCACAGTATTAAAAGTTTGAAAGCCTTTTCAAAAATCATATTCAATTTCGGCGAACCTGGGGACACAGAAATCCTTACTTTATTCTACTTGGCGAGAAAGATCAAATTTCAGCCCCAAGGAGGGGGTGATTAAGGGAAGAAGAGGCGTCTATGGACTCTTGAAAGTTCAAATTCAATCTCAGGGACCCCAAAAAGATAGAAATCCATACTTGGCGTGAGAACTAAAATTTCAACCCCTAGGAGGGGGTGACGGGGGGTAATTGGCTTAAAAAAAAATGTAGAAATTCACTTTAAAAAATGTCGTAGTTCATTCCAATCTCATGACTCAAAAATAAGGATCTGACATCAATTTAAGGGTAGTTTTTTGGCCGTAGCTCAAAGTTTTGGGGGTCAGGAGTTTTTTTTTTTTTGGAACTTGGATTCGAATTCAGCATTGAAAAATTCATGGGGATACCCCAGTCCACTTCAGGATCTTGAAATTTTTTATTTTTTGTGGGGCTGTATTATTCACTCAAGTTTAGTACGTCTCGACAAAATCGTTCAAAATCAATATCAAATTAAATTTCTCAAAGTTCTTAATGTGCATGTTCTAGCCAAAACTAGGAAACCCTAATGGGCATACATGAATTCTTAACAAATATTATCATTATAGGAATATCATTTCAATTGACCATGTTGAAACAAAGAGAGATCTCTTGATTAATTATTCGGAAGTTATTCGTAGGTTACCTATCGGAGAGGAGCAACAGTGTTCCAATTTCTCCGACAACAACTACAGTTCAGCTAAGAAGTCTTCTGATCTGAATCAGATCAGTTCTTAACCCATTAATTAATGTCTATTCAGCTCAGAGTTGAGAGCGCCGTTCCTTCCTTTCCTTCTTCACGCACGGATAGCCAGATCCTCATCGCTACATAGGTACCGTTTGTTTGAGAGAGGCCTATTCAAATCCGGTGTTTGTTAAGCAGTAAAGTAAATTCGAGGTCAGAAGAGAAAATCTTAGTTAATTACTCCAAACTTAACGATGATTTCTGTACGTTTGCCGTTGAAGAACGTGTAATTAGTATCCACCAGGAGGCTTATTCAAATAAGTCTGTTCAACAGTTAGACAGCGTTCAAGATATACGGAAATGGGAACAGAGGAAATTAAAAACGATCGAGCGAAATTCCACCAATTTTTTCTGCCGATACCACCATGACATGTGCATTCTCAACCACTTATATCATTCATAGAAAAAGGCGAGCTCATATTCAAATCCAGACAAATTCATTGCGGTAGATGGGAGATGTGTCAAGTATACTTTTCTGTTTTCAACAGTCCCATATTCAAAGAGATGACGTTGTTTTTTGTTCGATAATGTTTGGCGCAATTCATGCCAATATCATCATATAGCACCTTTTTGGAAAATTCCAATAGAACTTTAAAGTTTTAACAAATGAAATATTATAGACCTCATCCTTAAGTGTTTTTCAAAGAATTACTGCGCTATTAAAAAATGGAGTTGTTAGAAATTACTGTTTCAAAACAATGTGGTGATATGAATGATGAAGATAAATCAATAAACTTTCCCATATCGTCGATGATTGTTGATAAAATTATCGTTAAGTGGCTGCGATGTTGACGTCAAAATTTGTTGAAATTTACATCAAACACGTATTTCCTGAGGTCACCATATCGTGTCAAATCGAAATAATTCAGCATATTCTCAACAGCTCCAAAACTGAGTCCTGTAGCTTGGAACATGAATATGAAAGGCACACTCGTTTGTATTTATCTGAGACAAAGTAGAGACTCACCTCATGTGTCCATATTATGATGAATGATGACAACAGTAGAAGGTAAAACGGAGGAATAAAAGTTGTCATGAGAAAGAAAGCGGATTTAGAAAGAAACCTAGTTATGGCTACTGGATACGTCTCTCTCAAGGTTCTCGAGTTTCAAGTGGACTGTTAGAACAACTAGCAAAACTATCATCTTGCGGTTTCCTTTTTCAACTGCCTTCACCACCGCGGCGTCCGCACTCTGTACTACTTCTCGCGCGTTATTATAATTAGGGCGTTTAACGGCGGTTGCTCCAGTGACCAACAGACGCCAGGTCGGGGTCAGGTACCGTTGACGGCAGGATGGCTTTCCGCAACGCATACCCTCCATCAACGTGTAATGAAATGCGTTTTCTCAGAGGCGATGAACCGTGGAATCACCCTTCATTGTGCAGACGCGAGGTTGAGCCGAAGACCGACCGTTGGGGCCCGTTGCGCTCATACCGCTTGAAGCCACAATTTATTATGCTGACTTAGGTATGCAATCTCCATAGATAATAGATCCTCATATGAACCAGGAACTGTAATAGCGCTGTTACATCTTTGCATTCCTGCTCAAAGACGTATTCACGTCTTACCAGATCAAATAATTTTATAGGAGACACATTGATTTGACATCAGATGTTTATTGCTTATTTAAAAACGACCTACTTGCCTCGTCGCAAGATCTCAAATAATTGTTGTCTCTGGTGAAACTAGAGCAATTATGTTGACATCTTAGTTACTGCTGAAGAACCAGTGTATGTTTCCGTCCGGATATAATATAAATGTAAAAAAGGGGAAAGTGATTGTGATAATGATGTTCCCATCAAAAGAAAATGCTCCAAATGAAGTTTATAACACAAAAGAAACATTTTGCTTCCAGTTCTTCTTACACGTAGCGGAAGCTTTGATTCAAGTTTTGGAAGATGAGAAACTTTGTTTTCGGCCATAAAAATTTCCTCTCGCATTTTGTGTTTTAAACCATTCTTAATCACTTAAGCCTCTTGTCAGTTGGGATCGTGTGTGCGTCTGTCTGTCCGTGTGTCCGCACATTCTTGTAACAAAGTAATTCCATCTGATTTTGATGAAAACTTCAGCGAATGACCCCCTATGAGATTCATTGCTCACAAAGAAATGACTTCGTTCACAAATGGAATCAATGTTTACTTTAAACCCTATACATCCAACATAACTCTCGGGAAGGGAACAGAGCAGTAAAACGTGTTAGAGTCCATCGCATATCCTAATAGCACGTAATAACTCGAGCTATTATGCAGAATGGAGTGTGCAATCTCCATAAACAGCAATCTACATATAAACCAAAACCATTAAGAGCACAGATATATCCGTAAGTTTCTCCTCATCGAATAGGCATCTTGATGTCGTGCTTAAAGCAAAAAGTTATGAAGGTACTATAGAGTAAGGGTAAAAAATGGTTTACTACTGGTGTTTATTGCTTCAATTGACCGATTCGGTATGAAGAAAATCGATAATCGATGTAACATCTAAGCTTTTCATCATCTGCAGGAATCCGTATTAAAAAAGCTAGTCATATGGACAGTCATATCTCCAAATACGACCAGTCTGGGGAAAGGAAACGGAGCAGTAAAATGTGTTAGTGCTCGTCGTAAATTCGAATACCACGTAATTGGGGAGAAGGGATAGTAAGACAGCTGCAACATGCATCGTTCGCCTGTTTGGATTCACTTTCTAAAAACATTCTAAAAGAAATAAAGAAGCGCTGACCACCGTATGTCGGTGCTTAGGAGCAGCGAACCCCGCTATTCCGAAGTCATTACACTTCATCACCTTGGGCTCCGGGGGTGCGAACGTGACGTAATTACGTCATTTTCGAGCAAATCGATTGTGTAACAGGATTATAGCGAGCGGTTCGTTGTGACGTATGAGGAGATGCTTCCGTTATAGTTAGGGCGCCGCCGAAATCGCTCCGTGGTTGGGCCAGTGAGAGGCCAATGAAGATGCAATTGATTTCCTTTTAGGTAACGGTCTAATCGGGCTGGATGTGATCCCTTCAAAAGTCAGCAATATCGGAGAAAAATAGTTTCTTTATTAAAATACCTACCTTATTGAAGGATGCAGCGGAAAAACCGGGTAACTCTGATTTTTCACATTTCGAGAAATGCTCATTTGTCTGCCAAAAACGTTATTTAAACTGCTGTGGCTATTCAAAAATGATTTTAAAATTTACAGTTGATGTTGAAGTATGAGTGAATGTGGACAAAGTATTAAATCACTGGAAAAAAAATTTGTTTCGGTATTTTTTGTACTGTCGTGTGCCAAGACTCCTAAAATGTGGGAGGAAAACCAGGTGAATCCATAAAAAAAAACTTGAAGAATAGTTACTCCAATCACATCTTTTACGGTACGTTTTCGTGATACTCTTCCCGAGGGCTTCTTGCAGGTAGAAATTCTTCAAATGATTCAGGTCTGAATATTTCTCTTTCGAAATTGAAAGTTTTATATTATAAGGGTGCGCGGTGAAATGAAATTTTGGACTGAGCGTAGCGTTGATGCAGCCACTTGTGGATCCAGTGCTCGTCCGTTCTTATTGGCCCCTGACTGATTTTTAGTTTCAGCGTACCTTTGTGGATATGTCCTGTCGCAGTAAGCACATAGGCAAAAAAATCACACACATTATTTGAGAGGTTGGGGTAAATTAGACGAGAATGTCCACTAAAAAAGTGAGTTAGCACGCAAAAAAGTTCAAAAAAATGGAAATGCTGTACCAAGTTGTGTGCGGCACATGGCTTCCTGGTATTGGTAACAAGAATATACAGATCCCTGAAGTATTGTAAATAATCTCTAAAGATTATTTTATTAAGCCTCTGTAGTTGCGTAAATTCCTACCTTTTTGTCTCAAGACAATCTTCATCGTACTATGGTTTAGCAGTACATTTACTTTATCGAGTAATGTTGGCGTGTGTGTGTGAATTACTTGAAGCACTAAATCCTTTTTATCTGACTCTCCAATTTTATAGAAACTAAAGAGGATGGGGGTTTGGAAATTGGTTTCAAGATGATTTGATATTCCATTTTTAGTGTCTGCCGTGAACGCCTCGATCCTCAGAAAGTTTAATTTATACTGCAAACATATATAACTAAAACATACGTATACACATCTTGTATTTTACCTTTGGTTTATTATTTGCAAAAACGTTTCAAGGCGCCAATACGTACATTTACAAAAGGTCTTACAATTTATGAAAAAAATTTCCGTTCTTTCGCATTTGGGCTCGACTTGGGAACTCACATGTATGGACAACAAAAATACGCCTTTTTTCGGGGTTTCACTGAAAGAAGAAAGAAAAAGCAAGTGGGGTATCACTTTTTCGGAATTTATAGAGAAACATTGATTGGAATAAGTTCCAGTTCCGTAGCACCCATAGCAAATTCTGAACCCAAATGTGGCCCCACGAACCTCACAATGGCACGAACAATCACGCACTGTCAAAAATATAAGAAACGAATGAGCTAGGATTGGCTTTTTAATTCAAGTTTCTGGAACCGGAATCGTAATAAACATGTCGATTGAGAAATACTCCACGTTTCGACGCAATTAAAATTGTTTCATTTTAAATCAAAATTAAAATACAATAATCCACTTCCTCTTGATATCAATTCGCAGAATGCTTAATTCATCAAAATGGCTTTACATTACAAAGATTTCCATGTGAATAGTCGTACGATGGACTTTTAAAAAAATTGGGAGAAAATTGGTATTCTTATCCTGATTATCTGTTTCACGAAAATGAAGGGTTGTACAAAAAGATACAGATGTCTATAAATTAGACTCGAGAACATGTTCCGGTCATTCTTTCCCATGGTTCTTCAATACGGACTTTTTTAACGGATCATTTAGCGTATCATCGGGAGCTAGGAAGTTACGGTTGAATAAGAATGTAATGATCTCGTAAAACATTTTCACGTTTTCTTCTAACGTCTGACTGAGAAAATGTTCTCCTATTGTTGAGGAAATGTGGAAGACCTACAATGAATTCTCAGCCAAATACTTAATGGTGCGCCAGTTTCATAATTCCTACAGATATGTTTCTTATTCGGAGAAAATGGGTCTTCCCATGAAGTAACAGTGGCAATAGGCGTTGTAACTCTCCACACAAAAAATGCATCCGACATGTGGCAATGCTTACCTGATTTCTCTTCCGTTTTTCGTGTGTTTCTTGCCCACGACTAGAGACAGCAAACTTCAGAGACAATAGTAAAATAAAGAAAAAACTTAAACTCAAAAGTAAACTTACGTAAAAAATGAATTCCACTATTCGTGGTCTGGTGCAAACATTTTTAATATTAATGAAGTATGAATAAAAGAGCGATTCCGCCAATCCTTCCTCGTTTGACACTGACAGTTTACAACTGTTGTAACATTTTTTTACTTGACAGAATTTTTACTGTACGTTGTGGAAAAAGCGCTCCTAATGATTGTTGCAATATGTGATAGATATGGTTAGTTGGCCCCTTCCCGATTTTAGAATCTGTCGCCTTGGGAGATGAATCGGACTCCTGCAAGCGTTTGGGTCATCCTCTGAGCGTGGCGGAGCATAATAATGCATCCACCTGCACGGAAGGGGCAACTATACCATTCCATCACCATCACAAATACAAAAGTTCATTATTTCTCAATCAGTTAGCTCTTTTTAGCCATAGAAGAGATTATTTTAGTACTATTCTAAATGTCCCAAAGGAGATTCATTTCCCATTTATCCAACGTACGGTTCACTAGACCAATTTCGTAATATGCTTATTTTCGAAAGACAATTTTTTTATTAGGCGACAGAATTTACTCCAAAAACACTAACACTTTGCTATTCTCTCTGTCGTTAAAAAAACTGAAAAAATCAAGAGGTCAAAACACCTTGAAAGAACCTACTTGGACCGCCGATGTTCATCCTTTCGCTCTCTACAACGACTAGATCGAAAAAAAAGAAAAAAGTATCACCAAGAATGTGAACTTGAACGTGTCTGAACATCGTAAAAACGCTGTAATTTATTACATAAAGGTTTGTTATTTCTATATTAGATAACCCCTGAACGTCTGGGTCATAAATAATTGCCGTAAACAACAATAGTCCCTCAGTGATTAACAGAAGGTGATATCAAAAAACCTTCAACAGTGTGAAATACTGCATATCTACGTGGAGGTGAAATCTACGAACATATACCTACCTACCCTTTATTTATCTGGAAATATATTTAAAATTTTCGATTTTCGCCATGTTCAAGAACGTTCACATTCACACCCGTGTTGACATCAAAATTCGATCCTTTAGGAAGAGCGAACGGCCCGAATGGGCTCACTCGAATCATTGTATAGAGGAGAGATTTGCTTCATTTCGGAAGTTGTCATTATTCAGAATTTTTAATATTTCAGCCCTTTTACTTCACCCATGAAGGTTGGTCAAGATTGATGCCGATGATTCAGGACCCCGTTCAGCCCATTTGTGACCTTTAAACTAACGTATGAATAACCGTTTACGCTAAAAGTTGATTTTAATTGCATCTGGGATTTCAGCCAATAAGTTCTCTTCTGGTTAATGCGTGTTTGAAACTTTTGTTAATGAAAGTCCAGTCAACACATGTCACATGTCCAGTCAACAAACAGCCAGCCTCAATAGAAAACATGCCAAACATTATTCTAGATAATACGTAATATGTATATCTTACATACATGCTTATTTTCATGGGAAGCCATCCATTTCTCAACAATCGATCATCCAAGCATTACAGTTCATTCAATACTTGTTTAATGGTTGCGTTAGAAATCGTGGAGGATTTTCTTCATAATCACAAGTCATATACCTCATTCTAATACCTTTTAAAAAGATAACAGTTTCAAAAATGAACAGTTAAATACTGTTAACGGAAAAAGAGCCTGCGAACCTGAAAAAAATTAAATGCGATCTGTTAACGTAGTTTTTATGGCGCATCAGCCACGTGCCAGCAGGAGAGAACTCAAGCGCTACAAATGTTGGCTAATTATTCTGTACAGTCAACCATATGAGCTTTGAGGTTATTATAAGACCGTAGTCCCTGCTCCTATCACCCTTCCTGGAGTGTGTTTTAAGATCATCACCTTGATTAAACATTGTATGGGATCAGTGTACCGAATGCACTTATCATTTTGCAGTGGCAGTTATTATTTAACCCACATACATGAGTTCAAGCATCTGTCAGCTCTTTTGGTATGCTTTTTTACTTTTAAAAGTATGTTAAAAGCAGTTTTCATATCAGTTTTGAGCTTTAGTAGGAAGACCATACCTAATTTAAAGACCAACAACTGTTACAAGACGAAAGAGGCGATATACAATCGCATTCCACACAACCTGGTAGGATGGAGAGTTGCGACTAAAACTTTCGTAATTTGCATATTCTAATAATGAAGAGATTTGGTTGAAGCTATATTTTTGGAATATAGGTCTATAGGAATCCAACTTGGGGTACTGAATCGAAGTCAAAGCTCGACCTCTTGTCTCGAAATACAAGAACGTATTCTTTCACCTTTCTGATAACTACGGATTGAGGAGAGCCTGCCGAGCACGATTTTCAGAGAGCCATAGGATACCTTAATGTTTAGCCCTGTTACTTGCCATGACAAGGAATATGATACCTCGTGGTGAATGGTCAGAGATCGCTGAACTCCCTAAGAGCGCAACGGCTATTTTTAAGGCCACTCCAGTCATAGGATTCCGATAGGATTCATAACTTCAAACACTGTTTCAGACAGATGAAGTGGTACCCTGAAGACTTTATATTTTATTTCAACTCCCAGCACTCAATCATCCTGAGGTACTTCGACTACTTTTATGTTCTGTGTATGTACCTATGCCAGGAGGTGCGTAATCTAAGGTTCTTCTAAGGTCCACTGACAATTTAAAAAATTCAAAGGCGTTCTATGCGCGCCAATGATATCTAGTGACTCATTCATTTGGACGGTGCAATTTGTTGTTTACAAAAAATTACTACGTTTAGGAAAACATAAAACTAAAATACAAAAGTTTGCCCTCATCTCATAACTTAGACAAATTATCCACTTAATTTTGAATGTAGTTGAGTAACGGATGTATTCAAGGAAGGCCAATAAACCTATCAGCTTGTGACATACTGTCTCCTTTCATAAATGTTACCTTATTTAGTCCGTTGAAATACTATTATGTACTTTTGAATGCTTCTTTAGGCAAGTCGAACAACGGCATTCGAAAGGAATTCCCCTAAAGGGAACATTCCATAACAACAACTCATTCTTCTTCATCGGTGTTCGTCTAGCGGAAGGCTCCGAGGCAGTCCCGAGTCAGAAGGACCGAATGTGGAAATATGGAACTGGTTGACCGTCCGCTGCGTCTCACGCGTCGCGATGATAAATTATTGAAACGGACTTGCTCGCCCAGCTGGGAACTTTCTCGGATTATTACAACTGGGCTTTCTAGAGGGCTTGCCTGCCGGCTCCCGCAGATCGTTAAACGGATTACCCCAAGCTTCGCAATTACCTTCTTTTCATTTAATTTTTTCAATTCGTACAATGGTCGTAATCTATTCGAACTGCAGGCCATGGGTACATTGATCGGAGCTCAGCGGGAGTTGGTCGAAACCACAGAAAATAGAGTAAACCTAATAGAATAAACTCTCTATTTTCTGTGGTCGAAACTGAGGAATTGCCAGGAAACAGTTCTTAAAGTTTAGATGAACGAACCAGCTTAGAAAACAGGTTTTAGTTTACAATTGACTGAAAATTTTTTTCCCAACCCCCCTTAAAATTTGAAGGCTCACCTAAAAATACGCAGATGTCCAAAATTGAAATTAAAGGAAAAAATTCGTACGCCATACGCCTACAAAAAAAAGGTCATGTCCTTTTGAGGAAACTAGGCATTTTCTATGTATTTTGATGCGCTGAACACGATTCCCAAGTCCATTTGTCCTCATTAGCCTCCAATTTTTTTAAATTGCAAAATATAACCTCAAAATAGCGATAATATACAAGGACATGACCTTTTTTTGTAGACCTGTGTTATTGGTCTGTAGTTATTGCAATTCGGTTTAAGAAATTAATATCACTTGCAATACCGGGATCGTTTTCACGTAAGCCCAATAAAATGGCATAATAGTAAAATAGTAATAGAATAACTTTTGAAATAGAAGAGTTATTTTTGACAATCTATAGGTAGTGGAAGGTTTGTTTTCACTACCGGGGGATGAAAAATGTTTTTCTCGATAATCAAAATTTTCAATTGCAATTTGTGTTTTTGACCATTTTGAACCATTTTCGGACCCACTACCTGGGTCCTGGTATACAGGCCAATTCCTACAGTTTTCATACAATTGTGATGACATTTTCAGAGAATGTGGGAGTTAGGCTATTGTTCATGCGCTATCGTGAAATCCATGTAATAAGCTTAAATCCTTCATTTATTATCAGATTTTGATTAAATTTTCAGGGAATGTGTGGGATCCAGTACAGATGGTTTTGTTACTCACATTTTAATACAATACCCTGCGCAAGCGTATAAGTAAAATCGATCATCAACCATCTTTTTCCGGCGTTCTAGCAGTTGGAAAGCGCTAAAATTTTTAAGGAAGTCGGGGAAGTCTAATGATCTTATAATAATTTCCCCACGAACGTATCATCACTCTATCCGTTTAGAATTAGCACTTAGAGCCGCAATACATGTATACTAAGCTTTTGAAGGCGTTGATGTTTTCCCGGACATGTCCCGCAGCATTTAAGTCCCCTAAATCTTTGTAACAAGCTTATATTGTATGTCTTTCGAGATTATCTAAAACGTTTCAGATGATCTATGCTTTCGTGTTACCAAAACGAGAAAACTTTGTGATACACCCAACTTGTTTTGGTGTTTTGTAAACTATTGTTCTAAAAATTGAAAGATTACCATACATTCATTCGTTCGCTTCCAATAAAAGGATATTTAATGAAATGTAAAAAATTATTACCACAAAAACTTGAGAAATGAAGAGGTAGTCGTCTGTTTTTGGATTCTAATAGGTGATACATCACTGAATTGAATTCCAAATTCGTTACTGTAAGTACACTCGATCGTTCTCCGTAAGAAAATCTTTATGCAACGGGTATGTACCTAGGTACTGTACTGTACTCCCTTGAGGGACCGGGAAGACTAACCACGGATGCTTCCCGTAAGAACTGCCGTCGTAACGTGTTCAGCACTTGGGGCCGCGGATCATGGCAGTAGCGCCTTCCTGCGTTTTAAATAACAAAAGACATCGTTGAAATATAAATAAATAAAACGCGCTCCATCTAGCTCCGCTCGAGTGTTTTTGAATGAAGTTTAAAAGCCTGGACGTCGTAAAAGTAACTGGTCTTTTCGTTCACTCCGCTTTGAAATTCAGTGAAGTGAATCTACATTCTATTCAAGCCGGTACATTTCCCATCCTCACAACATGAAGAACAATGATTTTGAATCATAATACGCGAATAAGAGGGTTTTAACAGCCCCCTCAAAAGTTATAAATTTCTTGTTTGATCTGTATTTGCCAAATTAATTGAATGAATCGTTTCAAGTGCAGAACTAAACGGTGTAACAATTTTCCTATCATACTTTCCATCGATGCCATTATAGTGTCTATTGTTAATTTTTTACTTAACTGTTATTACTGTAACGTATTATTATTATTGTTATTATTATTATTATAAGTGTTCCCGACATACTAAACGACGTCGGTTCTTCTAAATAAACGTTCATTCCATTCACTTGCAGATGCTCGCCTAACTCTCATGAGAAATAGCTGAAATGAGCAATGAGCATATTATTTCAAATTCTCTGATAAAATTTCGATCCAATTTGAATCATGGTTGGAGGTTCACTTGTTATATCGAATTTTATCCCCATCGGACTCAACTCCTACGAAAATTCAATAATACAGCATCAATTTAGACTCTTTTTGAATAGCATTTTAAAAAACCTCATTTCCAATCTCAATTTTAAAATCGGAGTGATAGTCATCCGATATCTAGGGTATTGGTTTATTAGGTTCGGGTGAGGATCAATTCAAAAATCGATTTTTATATAATGACAGGCACTTATTTTTATAATTCACATGGTGTTAAACTTGAGTATCTGCCACAGGAGAAGGGTCGATCATTCAACTCATTTACAACAAAAATTGTCCTACACATATTTTTTTTTTAATCTCCCTTAGTTTTCGAGATATGACAGTTATGTCATTTTTTCTTGATTGAAACGGAGACCGTTAATTGAAGGGCTAATAAAATTTAATTATACTGTTTGAAAGTGTGTTAAATTTTCCATATCTCTGGTAGAAAACCAAAATTCTTCGAATGAGACAAACCAATGAAATTTAAAATTTACAAGGCCAAATTGTCAAATCTTAAAAACCTCGTTTTTAGTACTTTTTAGGTCCCTGTTTTATCTGTAAGCCAAAATTACAGCTTTCCAATTGTTTAGTAAAAATATTGTTTACGGTGGAAGTGAATATTACCTACTAACTACTAAATTTACCATTGACATTTGAATGAAAAAAAATGTTGGTTTTCACTGTTAAATCCACGGTCTTCAGAAAAATTTGGTGTTAGACGTTTGGATTTTATGTATATTTTGAAAAAGAATCTTCCTCACTCAATAAATAAGGTATTTCATTGGTACTTTATTATTTGAAATGTCGATTCAGATAATTCGACCATAGGAAGGGATCTGAAAATCAATTATTTGTTGAGCGAGGAGGCCCGAGAGGGTCATCATTCGAATCAGCCAAAAAAAAGTATGCTGTTTGTCGTTGTATGCCAACTGAGCCAGGATAACAGAGTTTGCCAAAAACCCTTTTTCATGGGATAAATTAATTGTCATAATGAACAGCTGACATTTTCTTCTTGATCCGGACTTGGCTTGAGTTGGCCCACACTAATTAATGCCTGCACGAAGTAAGTAGAACCTTCGGTTCTTCAAAAGGACTAGAGGTTAAACAACCGTACAATGCGATTGTAATTAGCCTGAATTCCATGGAACTAATTGCGTTTACAATGGCTACGTGGAGAAACCACTGGTAGAGGTCCTCGCTTATACCTAATATGTAGGTAAGTCGTTCCCTTATGCATCTCCACTAAATTCTGATTCACTGACCGTACGTTTTCTTTCATTCATGTGGTATATCATCATTAGACCGTTAATGACGTACTCCTCATTTAGTCCACACAATATTATCGTTGCTAACATAATGCATAAAACATGGTAATAAGTTTAGTACATGCTATATTATGTCTACCTAGAATTAAATAAAGTGTAAGAAAATTTTAAGGTTTGAACTTAAAATGATCGAGTCCCTACGCGTAGAAGCAGTTGTAATTCAGCAAAGACTTACATTGCGTGTAATTTGACAATTTACTACTGAAAGACTTTCCAACATCTAAATTCATAGTAATGTAAGTTAGCATTGTGATGAGTCACAAGTTATCATATATTTTAATTCGTGTTGAATAAATACTAACGATAATACTAATAATAAGGAACCATCCAATTTGCCATCAAAGAATTAGCCGATAAAAATAGGTGATTACAATAGAAACGTAGTCTTTCAATAGAATTACATAGTCATTGAATTTTGTTGAAAGTTTTTGTCATGTAAGGGGTCCAGTTTAGTTTCTTCTAGGCGAAGAAAGTATTCTTGAGTCTGTTAGAAAGAATAATGATTTGATGCATTGGTAAGTTCTGCAGCAATACAAAAGTAGCAGTCACTCTAGGCTGAACATGTGTTTCGTTCTTCTGTACCATCCTCCTTCCCTGATCCTATGAAAACCAATTAAAGTAGTAGCCGGATAGAATGTGGTGTCTTCTTGAACCGTACTGGTTGTCCTGAGACGTAGAAAGGCCGTTGGTGATCAGTCAGAGGATGATAGTTTTTCTTTATCTCTGTCTGGTTTTTCCTGATTTTGCTGTACCTCTCACGTGTAAGAGTAGAGCAGT
The DNA here is from genome assembly GCA_031894815.1 of Creontiades dilutus. Taxonomy (NCBI): domain Eukaryota; kingdom Metazoa; phylum Arthropoda; class Insecta; order Hemiptera; family Miridae; genus Creontiades; species Creontiades dilutus. The sequence goes on along the minus strand of JAVIWC010006614.1, from coordinate 531,558 downwards.
AGATGTCCAGTAGCGCTATGATACCAATGGGTGGGTTTCAACCCAATAGGCCGGATGCTTTCCAAAGCATGTTACCACAAGGAAACTTCTATATTGGAGCAGAGCCGAATATGGATCCTGAAATGGATGAAACCCAATGTTTTGATGATCACCTCGATAGGCTTTACAGCAGACTCTGCAAAGGCCAGATATCGCCATAGATATCGCATATTTTAAGTCTCACAATTAAGCCAAATCACAACAAAGAATGATAGAAAATTACCATCCCAATAAAGATTTGAGATATTTTGCAGCAATGCTCCTCAACGGCTTGAGACCGTTTGCACAAAAGTTGGGTATCATGAATTTACTTTTTTCAGCGTCTCTTGAATATTTTGAATTTGAGGCACTCCATACACTTTACACCTTCACCATCAAATCTTTTTGAAAGAGACACCAACGAACACGTTTAATCGACCATATAGGTTTACTAATAACGACTTCGTTACAACAATAATTTTTTTGGGACTTTCATCCTTTCATGCCTCTTACTTCTGAAAGGAAGTTTTCACCTTGTCGATTATGTTTGTCATGACTGCGATCGATAAATTTTATGAGGATTGAATCGATTTTTGGACGTCCCTGTAGAAGGAAGGTTTCGTCAATAGAGGAGCGCCTATCAGGATTGAACCCGAACATGATTGGAAAATAACTGAATAAAACCTGGTGCAGAGTTCTAACCGCGTTAAGACCAAAACAATAAATAGTAGTGATTTTTGAACAATGAACAATTTTGTCGACGCTGGCCAGTCTGCAATTCCACTTTCGTGATTATTTCTTTGATCAATCCCAATTTCGTCTCGTTGGGCAACAAGACGACAAAAAAAACGGGCGCGAAATAAACAAATTTTGCTCATTATTTTGCAAATATTGGATAGCATCACGTGAATCAGAGTTAGAAAACAGTGAAAATTCATGTGCCACACTTTAGATTTCACCATCATCCACTGTTTGACAATTTTGGGGTTCCGCAACTTTTCGTGCTCGCTGAATCTGTTGCGCACAATAAAAAAAATTAATTGAGGGGTCAAATTTTCATGAAATTTTTGGTAGAATATGAATCTGCAATACAAAATTAGGGTTCCTATTTGAAATAAGAAAGTCAGTGTCACTTGCGTAAGGTTATGCAGTTGAAATCCTTGGAAAAAATATGGAGATTAAAAAAAAATTATTTTGTTGGCTCCCATTTGGGCGATTTTAGGAGGTGGAGGGGGGGAACAACTCGTGGTACACGCTGTATAAGAGTGATAATATAAAAACCATATACAGGGATATCTCCTATTATACCTGTATTAGACTGATGTCATAATAGCTAAATGTCACTACACACTAGAAATAGGCACCAGCCGAAAGAAAATTAATGAGATGAAACACCTTCCTACCTACGCTTCTATTCACATAATAAAGGTTATAATGTTGTGGGGAGGCCATAAGGTGGAGACAGATCTGGATTGTTGGTTTCGTTCTTGTTTCACAGTCCGCATTCTTCAGTTCCATTCGTTCGTATAGTTTTCCTCTCAACTACTAGAGCGAAATTTGTTATACCTGGTTGGAATAAAGAAAAGCACAAATAGGGCCTAGTTATTTCTGCATCTCGGGCAATGAATTCTCAATCCTGAAAAACGAAAAGGTCTTAAAACTCTCGACATGCAAATTTGAAAGGAAGAAGAACGTAAACATGAATGTGAATTTGATTAGGTGTGAAAATATCTAAAATTTTGTTGTAAACTACGACATCAACCATCTGATGTATCTTTCGTAAAAAGAAATTAATAGACTGGTGAAATGTAAATAGGTGTTTTACTCTGTTTAATGCTGATTTATGTCATTTTATTTAGAGTTTGATGTACTTACCGTTGTTCGTACATGACCTTGTATTAGCTGTTGTTATATACAGACGCATCTCACTGATGCATAGGTGTTCATTTGAATCCAATAATTCTATTTTGAGAGTAGGGCTGTCAAATCCAAAAAAATAAACCTTACTATAATTATTTGCAGTTTTTTGCATGTTCCGCATTTTCTCTTGATCGGGAATTGATTTTAAAGTATCGAGTTAATTCATTGAAAAATGATCTGACGTTTAGTCATCCAAAAATTATCAGAATTAACTCAATGAATGAAGTTATTTTGAAAGTAATAAACACCAGCAAACACATACGTTGTGTCCCGGCGTGGACTACAAAGGATATTCCCTTCTCTCCTTTGTAAGATTGCTTTCCTTGGCCGAATCTCGAAGCACTCGTCAATAGAATCACGTAGGTCGTAGCTCCCTCTATGTGGCTGGTGAAGGTCTATAGAAATAGTTTCCTGTTTCCATGACGATGTCACAACGTGTGTCAGTTTCCCGCATTCCACTTCCATTTCTCCCCAAAAAAGAATCGAAGAAAAGTGTGAGGACCCTTGACGCTCCTGCTAGAAAGAGGTAATTTTCCTTTTCTGCCATCGCTAAGAGAAGTAAAATCACACAATCTTGGTTGGAGAAATAGTCATCGGGAAATTGACAACTTCTTTACGTGAATAGGAAGGGTGAGCTCAGAAACAGCTTTCAATGGATTGTAGGGGTTCGTGAAACCCTTGTTACAATCATAGCGACAGTTTTCGGAGATACACTGTGAAATCATGGACGTCAAAGTGACAATCTACTTTGTATTTCAATACTGTCGGACTATAATCCTGTTCTTCCTGCATTTGTAAATAGGAACTTCTGATACCAAATAAATTGTCAGTTTTCAGCCGGTCTCGAAGAAATTAGTTCGAGAGTTGAAACTATCTCCTATGAAGGCAGCCTTTGCTGTTGCGCTTACAAAAAATTATTCAAATTTGAACATGATCTCAGGAGAAGGGGGATATTAGAACTCCTTCGCTATTATGCCGTTTGATTTATGAATCTATATGATTGAAAATTTGTCAAGATTCGCATGGTTTTAAAATTTCTCGCCAGAATAAGTATCTTTGCGATCAAAACAAAACACCTGTAAAACTCGATCCTTCCAGAAACAATTTGAATCCTCTCAAAATTGGATTTTTGGAGTTGTAACAATGATTTCGATGGTCTATTGAACAAGATTTTCTTCTATGCATACATGCTCTTCTTTCCTTCTTAAATGTTATGTGGTTTATAGGGTACATTCTAATTTTCAGAATGTAAATATATATATGTAAGTAAGTACATCTAATCTGGCTCTAAGTATAATCTTAATAAATAATCCGTTTCCGTGTTTTTCTAATTATTTTACCTTATTTTCAGGAGAAAGCGAATTTTCTGCAGTCAGCATCATGATGAGGCAGCTGAAAGACAGCGGAGAGGTAAGTTACATATATAACGTCCACCGATTTCATGACATGAGTAGAATAAATTATATGTATGTAGGCAGTAAAATGATTTATGGAGCATAGGGCAGATTGTTCTCAGAGCAGATTACGAAGTCCATCCTTCTTAAATGTTATGTGGTTTTTAGAGTACTTTCTAGAATTACCTTGGCCCAATTTTCATCCTTGAGGAAACTTCAAACCGAAACTTCTATAGGTAAATCATAACCTGAGATCATAAAATGTCAAAAAGAAAATCTAAAGGGAAGAATGAGTGTTCAAAATAAGTAGAACTCCAGGTTTTGGTCCTCTAAGAACAGTCATCATTGGTATTAAAGTAAATAACTTGGCAAAACTGCGTATTTATACAGTTATAACTGTTCATTAGTGAACTTTTAAAAGATATTAAATAGTTTATTTCCTCCGCAACAATGTTTTAGGCGTTATGTATCATGACTCGTCTCAGGAATCATTCGAAAAGGTTTTCTATCAAGGAAAGGCTGAAAATTTTTGGGACTTCCAAATTTGCTAAACATTTATGTTAAGAAGTCGACAATGCCTTAAACCCTGAAATTTCTGAAAATTATACGTTTTAACACAATATTACGTTGAAAAAGTTTATGATGCATGAAGTAGAACATTCTGAAATTCGTGCCAGAAACTAAAACGGGAAGTGTGATTAAATTTACGAAAATCGCAAATTTAGCTCTTGCTGACAGGAGAGGGGATGGATAGGTTGATAGATAAGATCTAGCGAGGAAAAGCAGCTTATATACTTTATATTGCCGATGATGTTCTTGCACATTTATGTACTCGATTAAGAACTGTTGTTTAGTTTTGAAACATATTTCAGATCTTTCAAATTTAATTAAGGAAGGTGTGGATGGAGGAATTCAGTAGTGATAAATAGTTATATCTTCTTTTTTTAAATTAACTCTGTTGTTCAATAAAATGTAGACATTTTGAATTTTATGTCGGGAAGAGAGATGGAGGGGTAATAGACTATCAATTTGCGCACTAGAATTCTCAGGCGATTTTTTTTTTTTATGAATTTTGTTTAATTTTTTGAAATGTTGTTTAAGTTTAAAAATACGATCTAATGAAAATCGGACATAGGGACATTACATACTAAAATGATCTGGGCTTAATATGATGGGATCCCGTCGTTAGATTAAGGCTATTCTTGCTGCTCCTACAGCAAGTAGCTCACATTTCGAGGCAACCTTTATTTCTGCTTGACGTATAAATTCAAAGAAACGTGTAAATCGTACGCAGTTTGTATTCCAGTATGAATTTACAATATGAAGGTACACTGATGAAAAATTAAAAAAAAAAAAAAACAATTTTCATTTGACAACGGATCGTTTCAAAGGAACTGCATTTATCCCGATGACCAATGAATGAACTGCCAATCTTGGAATTCAATTTTTCTAAAAATGTCCACTCCATAGTCGTTATTTAGAGCCGTAAATACGTAAAGCCTCTGAGCCATTTGAGAATACAGTTTTTTTTTTAGTTTTTTTTTTCAAGACTTTATTTTCATATCACAATCTAGTTTTTTACATAATTAATAGGTGATATTATTCTGACATAATGTTAACTCAATCAAAACATACAAACGTGAGCGATTTTGTGTATACGAGTACTGATAGTTTGGTGTCCCTACATAATCACTGGACAGTGTTACACAATAACTAGGTTCACAACACTAATTCATGTGATTTTTTTCCTTTTTAACCTTCTATCAAGGCGTTCTAAGTCGAGAAGACGGACGGCCTCTTTGTAGACATGCCCCTGTAGCCTCTGTTGATGGGCTGCGGCAAATCAGTGTATTTCGGTTTGAACCAAATCCAATCCAAGATCACGATGGAGGTTCTCATTTCTCACGTACCAGGGAGCCTTAACTACGTCCCTGAGTACTTTATTTGTAATTTTTGAATCATTGCAGTATTACTCTTGGCTGCACAGCCCCATAGCTAGCATCCGTAAGTCCATTCAGGCTTGAGGACTTGTTTGCAGAGCATAAGTTTGTAGAGCAAGACTGAGCGTCGTCCCATGAGCCAGTAAAGTTTTTTGTATTTCAGGCATAGTTCGTTTTTCTTCTTTTTCACATGTGATTTCCACCGCAACTTGGCGACGAGCGTCATCCCCAAGTATTTTGCCTCGTTAGCGTACGGGATGATTTCACCATTGAGAAAAGTCGGAATGTACTGTAGCTTTCGGTTAGTGAAGTCCACATGTATCGACTTGGTATCATTCATTTTGATCCTCCATTTTGTAGTCCATCGATGGACTGTGAATACACTGATTATATTTATCACTATAAATGTATAACATTGAATGAGTCAGCGAAGTGAGTGAACGTGCTACTTAGTAGTAAAATAGTTTTAAAGATACATCACAAATGCTCCGGTATAAGATGTAACCTTAGGATTTTATTGCCTCATTCCATGACGTGCAATCTTGGAGTCCTTTCACCGTTACTCATTTGAAATAGTTAGCTATCCTCGCAGAAAAATGATATGCAACGATAGTTCCAAAACCCCTTTCGTGACACAAGTTAAAGACTTCCCACAATGGCATTTGTTGCAACATGAAAAGAGGGAACCTCCCATCGTAAATCTTCGAAAAAGAAAAACAAACACGAAGCGATGACAACGATCAAACCAATAAAATGATGATTTACTGGGGTTCAATAACGCTGAAAGAACGGGTTTTGTTAAGTAGCGATAGATGGGAAGGGGGTGAAAAGTCGTGCTGGCGGCTTCCTCACGAACTTGTCCCTGAGTTAGGTCGACCCGGCGGAAATTCTTCACTACGGACCAACGGAACCCTCTCTCAGACAGTGGCCCTATATAAATAGCGTTGGTAGCGTCCCATTCCGAGTACTACCGCCTGCATCCACTCGAATTTCCAAGTCTGATGAATGAACCGAGTTTGCGAGTTGTCATCTTGATTGGTCATTTTGTTCAGCGATCTAAAGCAGAGGTTTTGGACTTTTTTGAAGTGGAGGACCATCGATGAAGACCAGTCGTTTCCAGAGGTCACTTGTTTTTGTTGTTTTCAAGGAATATTTTCTATGACATACATTCAAAATCCTTGAGAACATCTTATTAAAGTTCTTCATGAGTTGCACATGCCAGTTTTTAATCAGTTCATTGATTCTAGGTGTTCGGTTTCTTATCTCAATTGTAGGTCACGGTCAGGTTCACCAGCTTTGAATAGCTCACTTTTAATGATATTGTCGGCCAAATCCTTGTTCCTACCGGTATCCAACTCTTTTACTTCTTCTTGTGTAGCATCTGACACTGATAGTTTCACCGATCTTGCATTCAGAGAACGAAAGAATTACCATTAACGGAACCATTCCGATCATATTCTTCATGAGTCAGCATTGAGGTATACGATTAGCTGACAGCTCACCACCACCGTCTTAGATGAAAGACTATCCGTCCTGCTCATAATGTTGAACTTCATCCATGACAAGGAACCATATTTTTTTCTGTCATGGATTTGAGGATGTTGAAATTACTTTTACTATAGACGACACTAAATTATAGAAAATATTCTCTTTATATTAAGCCTTAGAAAATGTTGTATTAAAAGGGCCTTCGGCGCATTTAGAAATGCCGACTCTTTTCATAGGCTTTAAAAGGAAGGTGGTTCTCAATTTGTCTTGCATGTTTTTGTACGTAGGTTTGTTAGTACGTAAATCACTTAAATTATTATCCAATTTTTCTCGAGTTACTGTCAAATTGTTCTTTAGTATTTCCCATTTGTCCTATTTTTAAAAATTGGCAAACATTTTCATTCAAAAAAATTCATTTCAGGGGCAAAACCTCGGTCTTCTATCGGCTACCACATTAAAACTTGATCAAAAGCTATTCGTATGCAAACAAAGTTACATTTCTGGACCTACAGAACATAATTGTAGCATCAGAAAGTATTCGCGGAAAAATCATCAAAAATAACGAAAAATTGCCTTCAATTGGCAATTGAAGCCATGGACCCAGTAAATTTTGGTTTTCGCTTAGGTTGCTCTTAAAATGTTTGTGAGAGTTCCGATTCGGTCAAACTTAATTTCTTTTATTCTTCTCTTGCTTACTTACATTTGACGTCGGTTATTTTATTTTAGTTTCACAAAAATAAGTGACGCAGAGCACTTGTGATTATCTTATAGACCACTGGCGGTCCACGAATCATAGATTAAGAAACACTGATCTGAACGATGAAGAAATCAGAAAGGCTCATTGATTGCATCATTCAAACGAGCAAATCGTTTTTCATCGAGCAGTGAAGGGCTGAACTCTTAAACAGAAAGTTGTAATGACTCCTATGGAAGATGGTCTTGATCAAATCCTATCTTCCCACGAGTAACGATCCTATACCTGGAGGGAACCTACACAGCTGTAATTCAGTACGATAACACTGCATTTATGATTATCTTTGTTGATACAATCGAATTATAGGCATCGATGAGTTGATTAGAATCTTCAAAATTGTTAAATTGATGTTATGCAGCCTTTCTTTTCCGTTTCATGCTAATTGAGATCGATTTGCAACCCCATCTTAATTCTGCTCGGTCTAATAATAGAGCTTGTAACTAAAACGTTGTCTATTTATGCTGATTAGGCTAATTTAAATTTCACGATATTGAGTATTTTTAAAATGTTGGAAGTGATTTTCAATCAGTTTTGTGAAGGGTAAGGTAGAGCTGAAAATTTAGTACTCTAGGATTGTAACGTATCGTATTCGAATATTTGGGCTAGTTTAATTCAAGGTCATTAAATATCAAATTAAATTTCAAGTCATTAAATTTCAATTAATTGTTAAAATAAATTTTTATTTTCAATTACCTACGTTTTCATTGTATCCTTCGTACTGCTGGTATCCGACGTTATGTGCCTAGCTACAAGTTTCTCAAACCTGCCCCCTCGTAAATTCATTGTAGAAAAGTTCAAATATAATCGATCATTTCGCTATTTCGGCACTAATTGTAAAATGTAAGATTATTTGTAATGTAGATTGGAATGATTTCTTTAAAAAATGTACCAAACATTAACTTCTACTTCGTATTATCTGTGGGCACATTAGTTAATTGTTGACCCTCCTAAGTAAACAGAACATCAAAGTTGATACTGTAGTGTCACTGTGCACCACGAACTTGAGTCCACCAGCAATTTGTGTTGTTACTGTTGTAGTTTACTTTTTACCGTCAATCAGGTCCAACGACCTTTTAAAGTTGCCATAATACTCATATTAAGGACATTATGAAAATGATAATGCATCATTTACCAATATGTTCATCATTCACTCAAAACAGTTTCGATTTCTAAATAAACATCCGAGGATTTGCTCGAAGTCGAGGTGGGTCGCACTTAATCTTCTAGCAGATTTTATTTAAGGAACGGGGGGAGGTATCTTCTCCAGAAGACAATGACCCTGGATAACTCGGCCATTAGGGTCGCAATCGCAAACAGGACCGTTAAATGAGTGAACTAAGCTAAGGCCATGAAAAAAGATGCGCCTAACGATACTAGGCTGGTCGTTCAGCCAAGACATTTCCTCTCACTATTTATTTTTTGTATGCCACCCAAGTCAACTCATCTCTAATAATCCTTGTGGACTCAATAAGACACTGAAATATTTTGAAGTATATATACAACGAACGCTGCAAATTGTTTCACTGGAGTTTATTATTCAATTGGCTTGCGTTCATGATTTGAATTTCTACTAAGCTTTGGAGTGTGCGTGTTTCACAAGTGATAGAGCGATAATTGAATTTCAGGAGATATGCACAGAGCACGTAAATCTGTTCTCAACCAAAATACCTATTTGCATTGACCAGTACATCATATTTGTGAGGCTCCTGAAATTCAATAATCGCTGTATCACTTGTGAAACACGCACACTCCAAAGCTTAGTAGAAATTCAAATCATGAATGCAAGCCAATTGAATAATAAACCCCAGTGAAAGAATTTGCAGCTTTTCATGCATATCAGAATGTTTCAACCCGTGTATCGGCTATCAACCCTTTTAGGAGTTCACTCCAGTATCCACATTACTACATCACTACGTCACTAGGTTACTGCTATCAAAACAAAAACAATAATAAACCAGAACAACGCAAATGTTGGCACCATTAATCGGGCCATACATCGGGAATGGTTTGAGCTACGGACCTGGGGAGGAACTCATTCGATTCCTCGTGGAAAGTTCTTCAAAAAGAGTCCGAATTTAGGCCGCCTTGACTTTTTTTGAGGTTCTTAGGGATTTTACAAAACTTTGAAAACCCTTAAAGGGCACTTTAAATTAAGTGAGAGTGCTGGCTAAAGAATTGGCGGCGTGGTCGGACCAATATTGATTTTTCCTGAAAATTTCAGCTGTTTTGCTTCAGCCGTTTGGGAGAAATCGTGCCTACGGCGGACGGACGGAAGATTTTTTATTGCAGATTCGGATTCTACACCCTTTGAAACGTAAACCATGAAATTTTCAAGGGGGGTTAGCATTTTTTTCAAGAGCGACTACAATGGTTTATTATTGAATAATAAAACAACACGCCATGTGATCTACTCAGTCATGTGATCGATTACAGTCAACGAATCTGTTGCTAGATAGTTATACTGTTTAGTTCTGAAAATTGCTAGTAGAGTGCGTTCCCGTACAAGATATCTGACACGTAATCAGTGTGGTGAGTGTTTCAAAGTAGGGTGGGAGCTAGGTCAACAACATCTACAGTCAATAGATCAGATAGTCTATCAGGAGGTGGCACGCAAAAGGGTTTTTCTCACATTTCCTGAACTTTTGGGAAAACACGAAAAACGTTTTCCTACACATGTAATTGCGATAGAAACCTGTCTTACGTTTCGTTGGACTCTGTTTTAGGTTTAGACTCCTACTAAAAAAAAAAAACTAATCAAAAATCAAATATTTAGTAGTGAAAATGAAGGATTAATATGGAGAAAACCCTTTTTGACTGAATATTTTGCATATCAATCGCAAATTTGTCTAACATTTCTGTTTGTTGAACATGTCTTGTAAATTGATGGGAATTGTGTGTACTAGAATGAATGTCGTAATGATCTGATAAACGCCTGAAAACCCTTAGGTAATTGTTTGTTTCGTTTCAATTATTTTTGTAATTTTGTTGATATTTTGATGTCCATGATACTCTGTCAGAGGAAGAAATTTTGCACACTTTTCACTTGGTCACCACCAATCGACTCTCCTTCTTTAGAACATTTTACGAAGTCATAATTCAAAAACCGTTATAATAATAACGTCATATTTTGTATCATGAAATGTCGTCAGACCGAAAGATGAACCTCAACGGTGTTCGATTCTCAACTTTGCAATCTAACTTGCAACATTCTCTCTTAAATCATACTCTATGAATGACTGTCATAAATGCGTCACACCTGTTTTGAGTGAGTAATCGATTTATCACTCCCATGTTCAATTTACGGTTGTAGGGAAAAAGTTATAAATCAAAACCTTATTTATAACTTGCGGTAGCATTTATTTCACTTTTCGAAGTAAAACGCTGCAAATTATTACACAAAGGTTTATTTAGGGCATTCTTAAAAACGTGTCGTGTGTGTGTGTGTCTGTCATGAGTCCACAGACTTTTGGAATAAACATTATTGATACAGTTGTCATCATTGGTACAGTTTCATCGGTTTGGATGAAATTTTCAGGAAATGAGCGGTTTAAAATTCGAAATGGTCTCTAATGAGCATGCGCATTTCATTGCCAATCCATCACTCTGCGCCAGCGCAAGCATAAACCCCATCAAAAATCGTTTTCGCATGTCCTTGTCGTCCGAGCTTGATAGATTTTATGGTAACCAGGGAAAAAAGTTCAATAATTTTACAACAATCATTCCTCTATATGTTAATTGTTATACGATACACTTGATTAACAGCATATATAGTTACTTGGATCCAAGCATCGATAATACATCTCTGTCTCCCTTTGTCTTCCGCTTTCCCTCGAAACCAAAACTATTGCCTAACGGTATTCCCAAATGAAGTAAAGACACAAAAAATACATATGAAAGACAGTGAAAAAAAGACATATTTATCATGGAAATAAGAGTAAAAGGTCATGAAAACGCCGCAAAACAAGTAACAGTAAGGTTCAAGCGCAAGAAAATTAACCATAACCTCTGATGTTTGATTTTTGTCAAGACCAGCTATCGTCTGGATTTACTTCTGTAGGTGGAAATACTCGGGCGAATAAATGAAAAGTGTTGGAATTCTGAGTTCAAGTCTTTGGCCCAATAACCGTTATTTAACATAAAAGCTACAACGCAGTTACTGAAATCTTTTGCCCTGTTGAAATACTTTCACCGGGTTGGCTGAAAGGAGGAGAAGAATATTTCTGAGAGATCGTTCCGGGGTATTTCAACTTTAAAGGTGGAGGTCAGCCTGGTTGTCTTGCAGAGTGTTTTAATGTTATCTCGGACTCGCGTTTTCAGATAGAGAAAGTGTAAGATGAGCGGCTAGGAATGAGATTTGGAGGAAAAGTGCTTTATCTTGATCCACATCTAGATCCAGATAGGCCTGAGCCGCATTAACGACCGAGCGCGGTAGTAGTCGGATCGTGCTTATGTAAGAAGATGCTCTTCCTGCAGATTATCTGAGCTTGTGCCTTTGTTCAAGAGTTTAATGAAAATTCGATCCCTGCTTACTGATGAACAGCTTCGTAGACTAGGAATGTGAAAATCAGTATCTTGTAAAATAATTAATAAAATAAAAATAAAAAAAATTAATCATGATAAAAGAAAAAACGCTGCAAATTTTTTCATGGGGTTTATTATTCAATTGGCTTGCGTTCATGATTTGAATTTCTACTCAAAGTTTTGTGCCCCTGTTTCACAGGTGATAGAACAATTATTGAATTTCCGGAGATATGCATAGAGCACGTAAATCTGTCCTCAACCAAAATACCTATTTGTATTGATCAGTTGATCATATTTGTGTGCCAAATTCAATACATCACTTTATCACAATCAACACAAACACGAAATTTTTTTTTTTTTTTTGTTTTTTGATCGCAGTAACCTAGTGATGTAGTGAACGTGGATACTGGAGTGCACTCCTAAAAGGGTTTGTAGCCGATACCCGGGTTGATGCATTTTTAGATATGCAGTATTCCTTCGTTCACGACATCACTAGGTTTTCAATCAAAATTTTTCAATTGTACAATAATTGAAAAATAACGCAAATGTTGGCACCATATTATTCAATGATTCGGGAATGGTTTCTAGCTACGGACCTGCGGAGTGTCTCGTTCGATTCCTCATGATAGAGAGATTTAGAATTCAAAGAGTTCACAAATTTCAACTGGTCAATCCAAATGACTTTTTTGGTTGAGATTTTAAGTGCTCTTGCAAAACTTGACAACCCTTAAAATCGCATTTTAAATTAAGTGAGAGTGCTGGCTAAAGAATTGGGGCGTTGTCGGACCAACATTGATTTTTCCTGAAAATTTCAGATATTTTGCTCCCGCCGTTTGGGAGAAATAGTGCGTACGGCGGACGGACGGAAAAAATGTTATTGCAGATTCGGATTCTACACCCTTTGAAACGTAAACCATGAAATTTTCAGGGGGAGTTAGAAATTTTTTTTCAAGAGCGATTACAATGGTTTATTATTGAATAATAAACCAAAAAATTGTACAAATTTATTTCAAACTCAAAAAAAGTTCATATATAATAAAATGTATCATTAACATTACTCTTTTTCTCCAAAGAACTCATTTTTTAACAACATTTCACATAAATGTAGTCAAAAAGCGATAATTTATTTGCTCATTGGTCATGCTGCTGCATTGCAGGAACTTTTAGCCGTAGATGCGTTGTGGAATGTTGAAGAGTTTTTACTTTATGCTCGATGGTTCGCAATTCTAAACATCGCAATGTTATTCCGTAGTATTGCATGTCAAAATTTTTTAACTTGTAGTTTTTTCAACTCATGTAATAAAACGTCACTGTAATGGTTTCTGTTTCCAATGAAAAGTTCTTCTTCTTACTCGACATGTTGCACGAGACGAAGAGTTTGAATTCTTTTTTTCACGTCGATGAAACGAATCACGCCTCCGACTGGCACAAGATCTGACCGCTTTGAATAGTTGTTTGAACGAGTAATAGAACTACTACCAATCTAAAAGGCAAGACACCTCACGTTTCTCTTTATGACATTCTGACATTCTTCATATTCAGTTTCTAGAGCGCGGTTTGTATGCCCATTGGTCGAGGTATACGATAGGTTCGAGGATATGTACTCGTAGTTCCGAAATTTAAAAGAAAAATTCAATCGTTCTTAATGATCACTTGGCTGTCATTTATGCAGTGGCACGTAGAAACTAAATGGGTGACACAGCTTCACCGCTAGATAAGTAGTATCTACGTTCAGAAAGCAACAAAGAATTCTGCCAAAACTAAACGTCACTAGACTTGAATTTTATCTACAGTACCTCTGTTAACAAAATTATGCATATCTGTGTGTTATGCATGGTTATGTTGATTCACCAGAAAATCAAAGACTTTCCCAATAATGTTGGCGAAAGCCCAAAATCCGTATGACAAACTACGATTTAGCGCTTGACAGTTGATTTGTCTGAGGGTAGACCGACCTAGTTAGTAAAATCCTGAAAAACTTTGTGAAAATGAAGATTTCCTCCTAGGAATGTGAGGATCAAAAATCAATATAATAAGTTATTTATTATATAAGTCTGAAGCTCGCTCTCTTTTCGGAATGATACTTTATCTACTACTTACTAACTTTTACCAACCCTCTTGGGAAATTATAAAATTTTCCGGCAAGTCCTTTACATTTACCGTTTTACTTACTTAGCTTAGTCAAGAGAGTTATGGGTGATTCTCATTTAGCGGGACAATCGAGGTTTTGATTCTGACTAAAAAATTTTGTTCTCCTAAATTTATGATTTTTATTATACAATCTAGATGTTACTCTAATGGTATAGTGATGTACAAGCACGCATGATTTTCGTTTGTTTCCTCAAAATTCAGGTTTTAAAATTTTATAGGTTACAAGAATGGTATGTATCCATGACAATGAGCTTTGTCAACCAAATAACGATAGAATTACGTAAACGATGTGTAGGTAAGGTTGAATGAGACAGATATCTGATTTCAGTTTTTCCTGACTTCGTGCTAGAACAAGTATCACATTTTAATATTAGTATTTATTTAGTATCAAATACGAAACTTGAAAAAAAAATTGTTTCAAACAGCCATGACGGCTTTTGTGTAGTCACAACAATGAAGTTTAAAATCGCCACGACAATGAGAAATCAACATTAACCTTCTGCAATTAGGAGTCTAATGAACACTTATAGAAATTGAAACTTGCATTAAATAGAGTTTTTACATCTCTATCCCAAAAAATGCTAAACGAATCAATAAGATTGATTAAGAGTGATGTTCAAACCCATAACAGTGAGAAGTATGAAACGTACACACCTGTTTTACAAACGGCTAACTTCATTTTTGAGCCCCAACTATATAGAAATGGCGGAAGCATGGTGTTTCCTCAAAGGGCAGGGTTACCAACGCTGTAAAAACTTTGAATTGCCAAAAAATGCCCTCATTTGAGAGAGCTACGACGATTTCCTTCAAACCCATGACAATGAGACAGAAGGTTTGGGACAAACTTTGAGCACTTGATTCTTACAGACTATCTAAAAGTTAGTCCCACTTGTAAGCGCACTAACATCCAGTAACTAATTCTAAAAAAATACTAGTTGAAATATTTCCGGTAAAACGTACTTTGAGCGGATAAAATTTCGGATCAAGTTCAAATTCTGACTCACGGACAGACCATGACAATGAGATTAGAGGTAAATTTCGATCAATTACCGGCATGTACAATGAAGAGTAGCCGAACTTTATGACAGCCATGAGTAGGCCCAGTTACCACATAAAATCTACAAAAATAATTTTTGGAAAAAGTTGAACAGAAAATTATTTATCAATGAAAGACAGCGATTGTCCCGTAAAATAGGAATCACCCTTATTGCAGTAGGCCTAAAATCCATTTCTGGAATTCCACCATGGTGTAGATCTTGACGTCAACTGTTCTCATACATTGATCACAAAGGATATTAGCTTCAGTGTTATAAATATAGAGATCAAGGAAAACTAGTCGTCCGTCTCATTGCAAATATTCCTCGCCATTCCGACCATCATATATCAGGTTTTCAACGAGAAAGACAACATTCCATCTCATGATGGTCCGGGTAATTTGCCAAGGATCCTACGACATTTCCTAGACCGATTTTTCAGTTTTTGTTCTCAAACCAGAAAAGTGCCTCGCCGTAGAAGGAGCTGTTCCCTCCAGTTTGGTCGAGACTCAGCTAGGTGACATTCCCGTTGGGATGAAATGGATCGTTGACAGAAATAGGCGTCTCGATCTTTCATCATTACAGCCCATCGAAAAAGGCATCTTTCTACACTCCTCTCCGAATGTTACAGCAACAAGTTTCTCTCTGAGCCAGAAGAAAAAAACCCAGATATGTTGACATTTTCTCAAACGCATCTGCAGATAAGTTGTCAACCAACTGACATTCGTCGACAGGAAGGTCGTCAACATTCAACTAGTAGTCAAGTAGGTCATTTTAATATTGCTTTCGATTCTACTTGCGATGGGGGGTTTATGTACGTGTAATCTTGAATTCAAAAGAAAACATTGCTTATTCTAACACATGGGTTTGTTATTTTCAAACAGCCCTTTTGCGCAGCTCACTGAACGGCATATAATTATAGAACGGAGTGTATGTCAATTATCTAAATGTAACATAGGAGGTCCCAATCTACAAAGGAACGGGTTAACTACAAGTTATATGTGCGTCATTTCACAGAAAGTGGCAAATTCCGGTCCTGAGCAAGTTGTGGGAAATTTCACATGAATTTCATGCTTCTAAAAATATTCTATCGTATATAATATATATGCATATTATGTATTGGAAGAAGAGAAGAGCTTGGGAGTGTGAGTGTTTTACAGGTGATAGAGCGGTTATTGAATTTCAGGAGATATGCATAGACCACGTAAATCGGCTCTCAACCAAAACACCTATTTGGATTGAACAGTTGATCATATTTGGTCTACCTTTGGCTACATCGTTTAAATTTGGATTTGGGGAAGTTTTACTGCAATACGAGTGCTAAAGGACTTGATAAATTATAGATGTTTTAATTGTGGGAGGGTATTGAGGTTTAATAAAAAACGCTGCAAATTCTTTCACTGGGATTTATTATTTAATTGGCTTGCGTTCATGATTTGAATTTCTACTAAGCTTTGGAGTGTGCGTGTTTCACAGGTGATAGAGCGATTATTGAATTTCAGGAGGCACACAAATATGATGAACTGATCAATCCAAATAGGTATTTTGGTTGAGAACAGATTTACGTGCTCCATGCATATCTCCTGAAATTCAATAATCTCTCTATCACCTGTGAAACACGCACACTCCAAAGCTTAGTAGAAATTCAAATCATGAACGCAATCCAATTGAACAATAAACCCCAGTGAAAGGATTTGCAGCGTTTTCGTAACGCTGTCCGCGTTACATTTTCGAGTTCATGTATCAAAGTAGTTGCAGAATACGTAGATAGGCGAAATTCTCCTTCTTTGATGTGAGACACCCTGAGGATATAAACATACTTCAGTTAAATTTAGAATTCTGAACTGTGTCAATAAAAAGTGAAGGGATACATAATATATTATATTGTTTAACGATTATTACTTGTCTGTTTAAACTAAATACATTATACAATAGAAAATCGCATCTTGTATCTGGGAGGTCAGGAACTGCGGGCGGCTCTGCGTTATAAAAATTTCCAGCTTCAATTCCATTGAATGTAGACAGCAGCCCTGAACCATTAACTAAGAATTCTGCGATGGCTTGCAAGTTGAGAGTGTTTTCGAAATTGAGAGAGTATTCTCCTGCTGTTTGAACGATCGGTAAAGGTATCATAACAGCGGATTGAGTGTTGTCACCCACCCTTAAATCCTGAATAACTGGAATCCCCATTTCGTTGAGGTGTTCAGCAGGGCATATCCCCGATAACATTAGAAGCTGGGGCGAATTAACAGCACCACCTGGTATTATAACTTCTTTCTTAGCTCTGATTGTTATTTCCTCCCCATATCTTGTCATTGTGACCCCAGTTGCAGTTTTGCTGTCAGGATTTATGTTAATTTTGGTGACGAATGCGTTCTCAGCCACATTTAAATTAGTCCTGTTCCGGATGGGTCGAAGATATCCTCGTCCAACACTACAAGTCATTCCATTTATTGAGGCTGCTCCATTTATCATATACCCTATCTGTTGCTTTCCATCCAAATCCATTTCCCGTAATCCTCATTCTCTGAAGGATTCCAGATAATGTGGCAGTAATTTTGTCAAATACGGACTCCTTCCCACTCTCATTGGACCACTTTAAGCGAAAACCATCTGAAATATTTTCGTGACGATTTTTTCTTGACTCTGTCCGCGTTACATTTTCGAGTTTATGTAGCAAAGTAAAGACATAAAATGTCAACAACTAATTAATTGTTTGACACGATTGGCGTGATTACAGTGGTCTAAAATCAAATTGTTTTGCTAAAATTTAAAACTTTCCTACATTTAACAATCGAAGTCCCAGAATACGGGAAAAATAATATTAGAATATCTAATTCGTTTTTTGACATGATTGGGAAGCATACAGTGGTCTAAAATGAAATAGATTTGCTAACATTTGACTGAAAAAAATTATGTATCACCCAAAACGCACAAAATCGCAAAAATTCGTTGCAACATTTAAAAACTAAAAGGATTGATGAAACTAATCCGTGGAATAACTTGGCGTTAAATATAGTTTTTCGTTATTGAATAGGGGCATACATTTACAAATTGCTAAGTCAAATCTACAGGTAGAATGCAATGTATATCCAATAACGAATGCAGAAATTTAATATATTACCTATCAGCTATGTCCATTGATGAATAAAAGCAACAAAACTTCGCGTTAACTACTGCCTAACTACTGCCACTAATGCCTTCCAAGCAATTACTTCGATAGACAAATAGATATGATTGCATTAGACTTTCGTCAAAGCCTTGAAACCCGAAGGGAGGCGAGGGTATCAAATCGCACAATTTACCATCATCAATCTTCATAGACCCGGTTCGTGGCATCTGATCCTGAAGGGTAAAGTAGCCCATCATTACTGTTGTGGATCGGAGATTGACTTTTAAACTGGCGTGACTCTAACTTCCATTGATCATGAGAAATTACAGCTCTCTAAGCTGTTGATTTATAGTGCCGGATCCGAAGAGCCCATGTGGTACAAATCTCGTTATAAACGAATTAGGGATGTAAGTACCTGTGAAATGAGGAATGGAATCAATACATGCATGGTTTATCCTTACAATAATGTTGAATGGACAATACTCCTGTTTAGATGAATTTACTCGTCATTTCTTGAGTAATTTTCGATTAATTTAATTAAAATTGTATTCTAAATTCTTACGAACAAGAATATTTTCATCTTAAATTCAAGTCTCCATACGGAGCCTACTATGAAAATATTCATAACAATTTATTTTATTATTTCCAATAGTGAAAAAGAAACGTTAATCTATCCAGTACAGAAATAATAAAACTTTGTCTAGTTGCAGTGTCTTTTTATTCTTAACGAATGGAAGCAAACAACTAAATTGTAAAATTTGACTTTTTATTTGAATGGGTAAATGCATAAGAATTGTTCCTATTTCACATTCCTTGATACTCAGCGTCTTAGCAAAAACCTGGAGCTTTTTTGCTTGAGTGGTTTTTTGCTGATTGTTGCTGGTATATCGCCTCCACCCTTGGAAGGGGCAACTAGTTAATTCCATCACATTCTTGTTAAAAAAAGAAGTTTAACAAGATAGCTCCACATTACGTTTTTATCGGTTAATGTTGTTGAAAACTATAATTTGGTTAATTTAATTTTAACAAACGGCCACCATTCGTTCCTAGTTTTTGTCATTTTATTTGCACTTTGATACAAAAATCTATTATGATATAGCAGTGATCTTGGAATCTACTATTCTGGCAAGTAATAGCAAAATTGTGTTGTAAAAAACGTATAGGCTCTTTTTATCATTAATATTATTATTATTTTATTTCATTTTTTAAATATTGGTATAACTGCCGTACAGATCACATCTCAGTGGATTCTATGTCCTAAAATGCTGCAAATTCTTTCACTGGGGTTTATTACTCAATGATTCATGTTTTGAATTCCTATGAAACACGCACACTCCAAAGTTTAGTAGAAATTCAACTCATGAATCATTGAATAATAAACCACAGTGAAAGACTTTGCAGCGTTTTTTTCGATTTGAAAATTTTAAATTTCCTAAGACGGAGCATGCATATCAGCATGCTTCAACCCGTGTATCGGCTATAAACCCCTTTAGGAGTTTACTCCAGTATCCACATTCACTACATCACTAAGTTACTGCGATCAAACAAAAAAAAAAACGCTGTTGTTTTTTTTAGATTGCATTAACCTAGTGATGTAGTGAATGTGGATGCAAATGTTGGCACCATAAATCGGGCCATACATCGGGAATGGTTTGAGCTACGGACCTGGGGAGGGGCTCATTCAATAACTCATGGAAAGTTCTTAAAAAAAAAGTCCAAATTTAGGCCGCTTTAACTTTTTTGAGGATTTAGGGATTTTACAAAACTTTGACAACCCTTAAAGGGCACTTTAAATTAAGTGAGAGTAAAGAATTGGGGCTTTGTCGGACCAACATGGATTTTTCCTGAAAATTTCAGATTTGATGCTCCAGCCGTTTGGGAGAAATCGTTCGTACGGCGGACGGACGGAAAATTTTTCATTGCAGATTTGGATTCTACACCCTTTGAAACGTAAACCATGAAATTTTCAGAGGGTTAGAATTTTTTTTTTTTTTTTTTTTTTTTTTTTCAAGTACTGGCTAACTGTTCTTGCAACCCTACAGCGGTAGTGGAGCGCCAAAGATTGGTTGTCAGAAAATCGGGTGGCCCCAAATTGCCATAATACTTATTTCACTTGACTGGGTACCTACTGATTTTTTTAAATTCAAAATGGAATATCGATAGCCACATCAGCGACGTATTACGAAAGATCCTAGTAGCTCCAATCTATTACTCATATTATTAGGGATTTAATGTTGGCGTAGCTTTTCAAGGTGCCATTCAAGAGCAGTGTCAATGGGTACCCAACTCAGTGTTTTTGAACAATTCCCACGTTTACATCTCAACTACCTATCGCGAGTAGTAACGAGTTCGTCAAAACCTCATAAAAATATTTCCCTCGTGTTCGGGCGAATTCTCACCCACGCCGAGGATCCATGGGCGGCTACCCACGGCCACCAAAGCGTATCGCGACCGCACCTCTCCCGTCCCGCCGACCACGAACAATTGAACACAACGCACCGGAAAATATACGTCGCAATAATTAGATTCACCATCACAGTTCACCTTGTCTGGATATGAAATTTTCGAACGATCGACCTTGAACGGGAAAAAAAAACCTCGAAAGATTCTCATCTTCATTGTTGAAGCAGTAGGATGAAGGGGACGCTTATTATTACATACGGAGGTGATCATCCGGCCGTAAATATCGCAAAAAGTAAACCTCATTTAAAATTTAAATGACCAAGAAAAATATGACCTTCAGTTGATTACAGCGAGAACATTTCTCGACAATTAATATTTTAAAACATGCCGCATAGCCTGATGTATTGCTAGTTTTAATCACGCAATCTACGAAACGAGGTTCATGCGGAGATCGTGAAAAATTACACTATGTGCAATCCAAATTCCCCGCTATCAGATTTTCGATGAAACGACAATAATTATTATTGTCACGATAAAAAGGGGCCGGTAACCTTGGGGAATGTTGTGTCCCTTTTCAATCGTCTTGCTGATTGAAATGATTACATATTGGAGTGAGGTGTGTACTTATTGTCAATTTGATGTCGTAGAACACGGTCATGCGATAGACGAAGTGCTGACGGCAATATCATCCTTGAACGGGTGTCGCCCATTTAATTGGGATATAAGAAGACAATTTGCACAGTTGGGATTGCAATACATGGAGATGGAGAGAGAGGGAGAGGGAGAGAGAGAGAGACAGAGAGAGACACACCATTGTACAATAAGAATGGTCTCCAGATTTTTTAAATATTGAAAAAAATAATTGTTAACAAAATTGTTGTTTAGTTCTACTTCAATTCAACTATAAACTATTTTTCCATATAATGTTCAATCCGATCAACGCACTCATTTACTCTTTCCATATTCCTCTTTTAAATACCCACTTCATTCAATCATTCAATTTTCCCGCTTACGCTCTCAACCGGCGTTACACTTGATTCATAACCACCTCGTCAATGTCCAGATGTTGGCCACACATCCAACGTTACGTAATTTTTGTTCAACCATTTAAGATCAATGCGGACGACAGTTGTGTGAGAGAAAGGGTAGATATAGAGAGCGCATATTCCAATTATTTCCATACAGGATACATTGAAATAAAACATACAATATCAACATACAGTACCAAAGATCAAATTGGCAGTATCATAAAACTATGGTTTTTTTCAAATACTTACTTTATTTTGTTGTACACTATCAAGTGTAATTACAAGTATTTCATATACAAATCACCAAAAACGTGTGGCATTTCTTCCCTCCCTTCGGAGGGCTAATGCATTAATTTATTTATTAAGTGGAAACAAAGAGAGAAGAATAACAACGCTGCTAGTCAAATACAACGCCATCGCAACCCTCTAGTCAGATCGATCCTGGAAGACCCTCAGCCCCCAAAACTTCAACGCATATTTAAAAAAAAAGTGGCACAGTCATCTGTTATATAGAAATGCTCGGTAGTATTCAGAAAAAATTAAAACCTTCTCATTCATTTTTTGTGACGTTGTCGTTGAAGTTACCATTTCCAATTGTTGTGTGTCCATCTCCAAATATTTATTCTTCTATCGTGGAACTATGAAAAAATGAAACACGAAATTTTAATCAGGTTCAAGCCGTGTTTAGAAACTATCTGAGAACATGTTGCCCCAACCAGGAGACATTTTCCTTGTAATTGGAGAAGGGAAGAGAAATTTAGGAGATGAACAGGATGCAGTGTATTCCTTTGATCTTTGGAAGGGCTTCCCCCTCCTTCTGGTTGCGAAGCTCTGGGGGATCATCCGGCCGACCGATCCACGGTTAGGAGCCATATTCGGAGTCTAGTCATGTTAGGAGTAAAATCAGGAAATGAAAACATATTGCGGAGTAGTTTTTCTGAGTGTTTAGCCTTGCACTTCAAGGTGGGGTTACATTCTCAAATGTCCCATGAATTACAGCCAAAAAAGTTAGACTCTTCAGTTTTTCGCTGGTAACTCGAAAACAATAAGCTTTTCGTAGAGTCAGGATGTAACAAAATCAATCAGATAAACTTATCTACAAATTATTATCTAGATTTTTCACAAAGGAGCCACTGTTTGGGAGCTAGAGCGCTTAGTT
Source organism: Creontiades dilutus (assembly GCA_031894815.1). Taxonomy (NCBI): domain Eukaryota; kingdom Metazoa; phylum Arthropoda; class Insecta; order Hemiptera; family Miridae; genus Creontiades; species Creontiades dilutus. The sequence goes on along the minus strand of JAVIWC010006614.1, from coordinate 508,636 downwards.
AAGTTGTTTGAAGATGTGCAAGGAGTCGAGACATCACTATTTTCTGTGATAGCCCCCCCCCCTTCAAGGTTCGTACAATTCTACAAATTGTTGACAAAAAAATGTCCTAAATATATTTTTTACTAAAATTATTTAGTTTTTTAGACCTTAAGTCACAAAAACGTCCATAACTCCCACATTATTCAGCTCAGTAACATCATAAGATACCGTTGGGAAGAGCGTTAAATTTTCTTTTTAAGAGCGTGCAAGATCATTGATTTTTAGTAGGATTCATAAGTGAAAAGTTCCGCCCAAACACAAACATTTCTGATATATTAATCATTTCCAATTTCGCTTCCGAGTTACCCATAGGTAGTGAGAGCTTGTTCTCAGTTGGATGAAAATTTTGTTCTCCAAAATCAAAATGTACGCTCTCATTTGGTCCACTTGTCGCCAATGTCCACTTTCTAATACAGCGTTTAGTCCATATGGTTCGTCTTTAGGAATAATTACCAATTGAAACTCATTGTCTAAACTACATTGTTGAAGTGAAATAGCAATGTTGCACCCCAAATCTACTATGTATTTTAGTCATTCAATGCTTTTAGTAGTTTTTACCTCGTGCGTAAACCGTCCGATAGTTGTTCGACTTGATGCAGTTGCAACAACTAAAGAGAGGAACTGAGTGTAACGGGGCGTCCTTCAAGGAACATCACGATGTCTTTGACCCTCTTGTCACCATCGACTGAGCAAACTTCTTTCTAACAGAAAACAGAACCAGCGGCCGTTGACAGGCGGGTATATTGCTCCTGCACCTCTTTTACATCACTGTTCGAGCTTCTTCTTCTTTTTATCATTCAAAAACTTATAATAGGAAGCGGTTTGAAGGAGCTGGAGGGCGGAACTTTTCAATTGTGTAGGTCTTCTAAGATGGTTTACTGCTTTGGTTGTCTTTGTTCCCGGATAAACGTCCCGCTGAGAAGACGGTCACGACACTCCGCCGTCAAAGAAAAATGTTTCGTTGGGAGGAAATAAGCCAATGCCTTTCCTTTGAGGAACTTCGTTTTTTACTCGGTTGAAGTTACAAAAGAGCATATTCTTATAACCGTAAGGAGGAATGATCACAAGCAACAACGGTAAAATGTTGTAAGCACAGTAGTGAACATCCGCTGCAGATGAATTGAATATGAACTAAGTTGTTTAACAAATCCCAAGCAGTAAATTTATGAAATGTTTGGTTTATTTTACCCTTTCAAATTGATACAGACGTAAATCACAATGAACTTTTAAAGTGACAGAATTCAATTTATTCATTATAAATTATTAACATCTCATATGTTCCTGACAAACCAAAATCTGAAGTATAGCGTACATTCCATCCACTTTGTTGTCTTTTTCTCGTCAAAAATTAATGTTCCACAAATGAATGCACATTGCACTTATCAAATGATATATTCCTTGTTTTTATCATTCCGCTTTCATCATTTCAAAATTATTGCATAATCTATTTTGGTTTGTTATTCAATAATAAACCATTGCGCTCTTGAAAAAAAAAAATGTTAACCCCCCCCCCTTACTGAAAATGTCATGGTTTACGTTTCAAAGGGTGTAGAATCCGAATCTGCAATAAAAAATTTTCCGTCAGTCCGCCGTACGCCGTACGCAAAATTTCTCCCAAACGGCTGGAGCAAAAAATCTGAAATTTTCAGGAAAAATCAATATTGGTCCGACAACGCCCCAATTCTTGAGCCATTACTCTCACTTAATTTAAAGTGCCCTTTAAGGGTTGTCAAAATTTTGTAAAATCCCTAAAAACCAAAAAAAAAGTCAAGGCGGCCTAAATTTTGACTTTTTTTGAAGAACGTTCAAAATCGTTTTCCGTAAAACCATTCCCGAAAAATCCTCAAAAACAAGCACAAGAGTTTTTTTTTATCGCAGTAACCTAAATAGTGAACGTGGATACTGGAGTGAACTTTTTTTACAGGAACTTTCCTTTCATTGAGGATGATTTGAATTTCTACTAAGCTTTGCGTGTTTCACAGGTGATAGAGGATTATTGAATTTCACACAAAATATGATCAACTGATCAATCCAAATAGGTATTTTGGTTGAGAACAGATTTACGTGCTCTATGCATATCTCCTGAAATTCGATAATCGCTCTATCACCTGTGGAACATGCACACTCCAAAGCTTAGTAGAAATGCAAATCATGAACGCAAGCCAATTGAATAATAAACCCCAGTGAAAGGATTTGCAGCGTTTCTTAATTAAGAACGCACGGCAAGTCAGATCAAATTGCAACTTTAAAGTAAGACCTGGGTTCAATGACATACCCTTTCGGCCACACACAAGCTGGACACTTATGACAGTCTTTTCCAGTATGGTTAAGGTTCCACTCCCAGAATAAACCGTTGGAAACGTTTTAATGTTGTCTCATATTTATCTAATACTGCAGAATTCTATAGAACGGATTCATTATGAGTCAACTCCCCTTTGACATAACTGCTCCTACTCCTTCTCTCCAGTCCCCAAAACCTCTTCTCCCGCTCCGATTTCAGAACAACCTCATCAGCTAGCTTTACACAATCTATTGCCCCAAATATATTTAGAAACTTATCCAACCACCTGTCCACAATCAGAATGTGATCCTGAATGATCCTCACGAAAGTTTGCTTCTTGGTTGCTTCCGTAACAGCTTCGGATTCATGCCTGTCCCTGTTCATGACTAATGTCATATTCTTGAAACGAGCATTGCATTGAAAGTAATTGAGGTCTTGAAGATTGCATCGTATAATCTTTATTGAACTTTAGATTCAAACTAATTGTCTAAATCATAAACGTATGGGATCAAAATTTACTGTACAGTCTAGCATGAGGAAGAGTTGAAATCTCCCGAACGGCTCTGTCAACTTGAATTTTCAGATATAGCATTTTCAAATCTAATTCAACGTTTTCCAAACCAAATTCTACATTTTACAAACCAAATTCAACATTTTACAAAACAAATTCAACATTTTACAAAACAAATTCAACATTCATTACATTTTTAAAGAATTCGTACTGGTGATGGATAATACGCGAATTCACCGCGCTACCGAAATTCGACAACTGGTTGATTCAAGTGCAATTAAGAATAAGTCAAATGTTTCTTCCACATGTTGAATCTAGCAAAATGACCGTGGTGAGGAATATTCTCAGCGGAGTGTCTTATCACGAGCAATCTCAGTCATGCGACTTCAATCTTGAATTTTCACCAACGATAAATGCTGTTTGTGGTTGAATTTGGTGTGATTTTAATTAGATTTGAAATGCTATAAATGCAGTTCTTTAACCATCAATAGCTCAACACAAGCGCAATTGATAAGATCTAACACATTTTTCCTGCCATTAGAGATGACTAGTGTAAATCCAACATACGACCCAACCAATTAGGTAGTTTTCTGCCAAATGGATTCACCTTTCTTTTTCATTGTTCGCAGATCGACAATTTGAGTGCGCAGGCGTTAAACAACACGAGGAAGGCCCGCAAGGAAATGATATTCTTCAACCGAGTTCCCAAAGTTGGAAGCCAGACTTTCATGGAGCTGCTCAGACATTTGGCGATGAGGAACGACTTCGGCTTTCATAGGGACCACATCCAGCGGGTCGAGACCATTAGATTAGCCCCGGCTGAGCAGGTGAGTACACTCGAGTCCATTTTATGATGTGCTACGTTGAGGTAGAAATAATGAAGCTTCTAAAATAAAACATTTGTCCGTTCAACAAGTACCTAGTTACCTTGAGATGCCTCCTCAAGTTTTAGAAAGAGAACCAATATGATATGACTATATATGATATCATGTTACGTACATGTTACTGTAAAACGCCGAAGTGCGATGAACGTGAGCATTTACCATATACTCCTGGCATTTCTCAATAGCATTGGTAAAACCCCATTGTTGGCTCTTAAATCGGGATTTTTTCCAGTAAATATCAGGATTTTTCATTAGGCTTGGCAAAAGCTACTAATATTTCAATCAGAGAGCGTGTTTCGGACTTTTACCAAATGATTTTGTTGAATCTTAACGTTCAACCGGGAAATCTGCGTATTCGCCCCCACAGATCACTGAAAGTCCGAAGTTCCTCATTTTCACTATGTGTTTTTGGGCTTTTACCAAACCGGTCAGTCTATCCTAAGATAAACCAAGTGTCAAGTGGTAAATTTTGGTTTTTTGTATATAGATCCCGGGCTTTTACCAACAATATTGGAAAATTCAAGGATCTTCTGGCAAATCCTAACATTCACCGCAGCTCCCTGTTCTACAGTAACATACATAAAATACATCATCTTATCTTATAATAAAACCGCTCCCTCCCACTGTCACCTGGTACATCTGAAGATAAAAATGGGAACCACCAGATCCAAGTCTACCTAACCATACCGGGTGCCGCAAAAGAAATCCTCTCTCTTTCCTTTTGGTCACTATTTCGGAGAAATTTGAGGAAGTTCGGATGTATTTAGTAGTGACAAATACTAACTTTCGTAAGAAAACTAATTCTGAAAAATAAATCCTAACTTGTTGAACAGCTCAAAGTTGAAGCGAGGGGCCGCTGTTTTCCCCATGTTTTGTCTACTCACTTATCTTTTTGGAAAAAAACTTTGCTGAAGATTTGATGATGAAATGAGATATCTCAATAATCGAGTTCAAAGCTGAAAATAACCTCTTTAAATAAAGTAACACCAAGTAAAGCAAAGTTTGGGAACATTCGCTCAAATGATTGCATGAATCTGTTAAATTATATCACCCTTTACCCCTCCTCCATCCTCTTAGGATCAATCAAAAGCTTTTTGATTTGTTCCTGAATTTTATGTATTTTATCGTGGCAAATTTAAACAATGTTGCTTTAGAAATCTATAGTTCGTATGTCTTTTATGTTTATACTGTAAAGATTGGCGGATATCATGTTTCTCCGAACCTGTGACGCTTACAAGATAGACAGATAGATAGATAAGATATATAAGTTTATTTGTATAAGTCAGTGACCGTTACAAGAGTTCGATATGATAATAGTTGAAATAGTTGAATTTATACATTATGAGCAGAAAAAATGAAATAAAAAACAAATAAGTACACTTTCTTGACGTTTATTAAAATAATGTTCCTTTATTCGTTTGAGGAAAAAGCTCGTAACATAAGCGATCTACTGATGTAGTTCTGCACTGCCAGCATCTTCGTTGCGTCCTCCTGGAAGTCCATCACCATGCAGAACAAAGAGTTTAGGTCGTCCCTACTCAAGGAACTCAAGGGCGCATCTACTTTTATGTGGGGGGCAAGATGGTAGCATCGGTAGGTCTGATAGACAGGTGTGGGCAGATAAACATGAAGTGCACCATATCCTCCATGACTTGGTGATTGCAGTGTACGCACAGCTCAGACGCTTACAATAGTGAGAGTCTCTGTCTTTTCATGTTAACACTTTATGGTTGCATGTAAAGCTGTATGCGATATTTGAAAAGTTGTCGGTTTATCCAAAGGTAAGGTATTTAGAAACGAAGAGAACTCGCTGACAACGAAAAGTGAAATCCTATTGAGATGTAAACTGAAGAGTTGGGTTCGTGTTTCAAACAGGTGATGAAGCCGAACCACTTTCAAACTCACTTATTTTTGTTCGATATTCTGGTTCCTTTAGAATAGACTTTATCTCTCACCTCTCAAGAATAAATCATTGCGAGAAGATAATATTAGTCGCTAACCGACACTTCTTTGAGAGGAGCACGAAAGTCTATAATCAGAATATTATGTACCAACTGATGATTTACTCTCCTTCTGTAACGAGCTTGAAGCTAAAGTCATTCTCCCATTTGAGTACTAAATTGTTGAAATGAAAACAAAAAGCTTTTCTAAATCAAAAATAATGATTGATTTAGGTAAACTTGCAATTATTGACAGTTGACAAGCCCATTTAATCTTGGGAAGGTACGTTACAACGGCCAACTTAACTTCCAAGATGGTGGAGAAATCTTGTTTCCTTGGTATAGTTAGACATAATCGTATGCAACACAAATATTATGTAACATTCTAAAACTTTGGAATTCATTAAATTTTGAGGTGTCTTATCCAAAATGTTCTATATATATTTGGATTCGGAACATGTATTGTAATTGTTCAACCATCAATAAGTTTGGTTTCGTTCAAACAGCTCTGTGGAACAATTCAGACACCATGAACACTGATGGACTAGGTATATATTTGAACATCATTAAAATGCAATAGTGTACTTTTTAAAACTATAACAAACTAAACTTCAGAGTATCTATTGCCTGATAACATTATTTCTTCCCTCAATCAATTTACATTAAGCTAATCTTTTCTTAAACTTTATTGTTTTTCCACAGATGGGTCTAGCGTCAATGGTGAATGGTTATTCCACCCCGTCCGTCTACATCAAACACATATGTTTCATCAACTTCACACAGTAAGTAAAAATACCCAATTAAAAATGTTATGTCATAAATTACTGAAGTGTATAAGAAACCCATCCGATAAAACGAACTATGTCCTCTTTGAAATAAAGTAGTTAGCTAAAATATTGGAGTAAAAACAAAACCGGATGGTGTTACACTTACTCTGATGTGACTTTCAATTGAATTCGTTGCACATATTAGTTTACACCCGCTATAACCAGTATTATACATACAGTAGCAGTGGGAACTGGCCGACAGCAGTGAAAATGGTGAGTGAATTGATGCGTTGAATTCATCAATTCATCAAGGTAGTCATTTCTTGTGATTATATATTAAAAAGATGGGACATAGCAAGGTCAATAAACAACCAATTAAAAGAGGCAGCATCACAATAAGGAACGGGGGTATGCAGGAAAAATACCGAGGTAAGCTGATCGAAATGAAAACATAATCAATTAGGAAAATGGTCTTCTGTTTGTCCCATTGAGACTAAATTTCAAAACTAGATGAAGCTGTGACAAATTGCTTCGACAAATTTTCAATAATTGAAGTTATTAAACATCCAAACATAATGCTAGTTGTCTTGTGTAATGTTTCACAAAATTCTAAACTACAACAGTAAACTAATCCAAAACTAGACTACTAGGATTACATTAGATTTCAGTAAAATAAATCTAACGCTAGGTTAAAAAAAATTGTATCATAAATCAGAGAATTCACAGTTTGTAATAGAGCCGTACCGCTCTCAGGTAAATTTCCTAGGACAGCAACCTGTTTGGTTCATACAGAATATCAACTCACTGAGCGAGTCTTGTAGGACTAGGAGGTCCATAAGGGCTGGGAAATCATCTAAGAAGTGGTGAATGGACAGATCATCCTCACAATTCTCACGCTCAACATCTCGAGCTACCGCACTAAGCAGATGTCCGTGGTTAAGACGGGTGTGGGCGATTGACCACATTCGGTCCCTCCTTGAAAGTCACGAAAGAGACAACCGGGCAGAGGTCGTGAAGAATACATCTTCCCATAGTTCGTACCAGATGGAGTTGGATCGACGTTGCATGTTGGAGCTCTGACCCTAAATGCGTGCAGGCGAAATCTCAATGGAGCTGTCACCAACGGCTTTCCTTGCAAGAGCATCAGACTCATTGCCACGGATGCCCACATTGCTTTGCACATGTGATGGCAGTACCCAAACTTTAGCTTCCATATTAGTCATTTCTGCAGTCAATTCATGATTACATAGTCAACTCCACGAAAATTCAGCAAACACTCGTCCAAATTCGCTAACTCATAGATTTTAAAAGGAAAGTACCATCCACAGTAAAATCCATACTAGGAAACACTCTTCTAATTATCATATTGAACTAATTATTTGGAACTCTGTTGAGTAACGCATGAAATAGTCTATGAATAATTTACATTTTAATCTAGGTATTAATATGCATTTTCATTGCTGCCCCTAATTGAGAACTGGCCGGTAAACTTCCAGTTGCGTTTTCTGTTTTAAGTTAACTGTTGCCTTGAAGCCCTCACGTTCATGGAACTCATAAGTCCGTTCCCGGAGGTCTCCGGTCTCTTTCTTTCTGTAGCGCTTCATCAACTCCACAGCTTCCATTTTCACAATTTGAAACGCGGTAATGACTGTGTAATTTTACTCCATCAAAAACATTTACAGCCACATCAAGGCGGGAAACGTGTCTAATATTTCGAAGCAAAGACGATTGACTCTCGATTCGTACCTTCCACATTTTAATGAGATCGCGGCTCGCCTCACTCAAAGGGCCACACACGATTCTCATCTACGCCTACAGAAAGGCTCATTACGGGTTCACTCAAGAAACGGACAGATAAAAGCGTTCTTGATCGGTGATCTCGCCTTTTTCGTGGAATTCAAAGACACTTGAAGGCCCGATATGGGTTAACCTCATAGACATGGGTTACTCTCCTTGTTTTGTACGTAACTACGTAATCCAAGGTATCGGCGATGGTAGGCGCTTTAAATGCGGATCGCTATCTCGCGGAGAATCCGAGCTGTTTGTTGGGACAATGGGAAACCGTCAATTAGGGCGAAGCGCGGCGCACCAAACGGCGTCTTCCGCAACATGCTAATCGCATCGGTTCGCAACTTATTTCGAGTTTTCGTGCTCATTTATTGTGAAATCAAACTTGTTATAATATACGTTACAGCAATATTGGGTATGTAGTCGCACAGTTGAGTGTTTTACACCCAAGTAGTTTCCACCTAATTACGGCCATTTGAATAGAATAAAATATAAATTTATTGGAAAAGGTTCAAATAAAACATTTAATTAGAGATGAGTTAACAACAATAAAATTGCCTGATAAATGGCCGTGGCCGGCGGAGTTGGACAGAGTCGGTCTCTTATAAGCCCTATAAGCCCATCTGCCTGGACCAAACTAAAGATAGGTACCGATTCTTCTTAAATTTAAGAGTATTTAAATTTGAGTTATAACCTACTGATGGTAATCTAATAATGCATAATCAAGATTCAATCTGAAGCAAAGTACTCACTCTGCAACGATTTCTCAATTCTATTTACAGGGACGTAACCGTATTTTAACAACGTATTTCACCCGCACCCCCATAGACCCGATATCTCATGACTCATACCATCTTAATGTACCAATGAACCAAAATATAAATATAATTAATTTGATTTATTCACAATGTATAAACTCTTTTACTAAAAGGAGGAAGGTTTGGTAAATAAGTGCTCAATGTAAAATACCATACAATTTTTATTAAATTTAACAAACTAATATATGATAAATACATTTTTGTACGAAATGGAAGCCCTAAACAAACTTTAAAATGAAAATTGTCGGGCTTTTTTTGCTGCAAATGTTTTAATGATACCATCAAAAGATAGTGCTGAAGCTATTTTGTGCTCTATTGATATGATGGCCAAGTTGCTTACTCGTGGTTGTCCTGTCCAGTACCTGATGTAGTTTTTTATTATCCTCAGTTTTCTAAAACTTCTTTCATTCGATGCCACACACACGGATATTGTAAGAAAAATTCTCAAAGCTGTGTGGTTATGATAGGCGTCATGGAGGCCGTTTTGGCAAATTTAAACCAAAAGTTCGAATGGAGTAGACTAGCCTCGTCAACTGCCCTGCATACGGCCGCTCAAGGCTAGTTCTCGCCTCGCGAAGTATACGTTTTCTATATCCTTTGTCCTTTCTTGTAGGCCTATTGCATTACTTATTTATATTATTTTTCCTTTTAGTAAATATTTTCAAATTTACTCCAAACGGTCATAATATTTAAAAGAACTTGGTAAGCTGTCACTTTTTTGCCTATTTGGCGCCCGGGGCAGCCCCCCCCCCCCCCCCCCCCCCCCTAGTTACGTCCCTGTCCATCTACACTAAATTTAATTAAACAAGTACATATCTGCTTACATGAAGATTTTGCTTCCTAGTCTACCAATAGGTGGTGGAAGTTTTGTTTTTACTTTTGGCAGATAAAAAATTGTTTTCTCCAAAATCGGAATTACTACTCGCATCTTGCGTTTTTGACCATTTTGACCAGTCTATCCACTATCGCGCTTAGGGCAGTCGCGGAAAAACGAACTGATTATCTTCTATCATAATTGGTATGGTTAATGTCTGATTTTGATGAAATTTTCAGGGTATGTGCCGGTTAGGCAGATGGTCTCGTATAAGTGAATTATTACATTCAGCACATGCGTGAACGCAAAATCCAATCATCATCTCACAATTTAAGATAAACATTAGTAGGTGTTGAATGATAACTGCCATTAGGATAAGAACTTGAACATTGTATTTATTAACTAGTTTCGGAGCTAGGTTTACAAGATTGAATAATTTATGTTTTCTTGAATCAATTATTTAACAACAAAATGAGAATGATGACAAAACTCATATGCAGTACTTTTGGAGTAGTAAGTAGATGCAGCTCGGCATAAAGTCGTTGTATATTATGTCACTCAGCTTCTAGTGGTTCGATCGTGTTCAAACCTTTAAGATTGTCGGATATTAACTGTCTAATAAACTCATATCAATTTCAACATGATTTTATTAATAGTCTATACACCAGAGAGTTAGCGCGATAGACCTACAGTACAAGTCGCCGAACTTATGGAAGGTGCTGATATGTGCTGGAACACGTCCCGTGGCATTTCTGTCCCGTCAAACATCTTGACAACCTACATTCTACTTCTTTCAGAACGAGGATGCATGGCCGACATTTTTGAATGCGTCAGATTTTTAGTTTGTTGGTAGAACCTATTGATGGACCTGATTTCAAATTTAGAGTATGAGAATGTTTCTCTGAATAACACACTATAATAGAGTGGACTTTCTAGAAACAATGTTCTTTTCGGATGCGGATTTCCAACATTTCTAACATCGAGTAAAATAAGAATATCAAATACCTGAATATTACCCAGTGGTTGGTCATCCTAGTATGACAATATGGTGCACCTACTGCTTTTTCCTCCAAACATTCGTGGTTCCGGACACCAAATTCATCAGTTTACAAGAGTTCAGACGATTATCTTAGTCCCGGGATACAAACCCTTGTGTACAAGGAGCTTCCTGTGGGAAACTGGCCACAGACATTATCGCGCCTCCTAATAACCTGGTCTACCCATCTCGCCGGGGATCTCGCCCGCGGTAAAGAGATTCGGATGCTCTTGTTTCCTTTTAGTCAAGGAAATAAATGTACCCGTGACTTGAAGGATCTTGGAACAAAGAGCTTAATGGCTTTATAACTGCCAGAGTACATTGCACTTGAAAATATTTAAACAGCTATCTCCCACGATGGGTGGGCAGTATAGCTTTACTTTCATAGTTACTCTATCATGAAAATTATCGGCAGATATCTGTTCCACATCCATGCTCCATGGGTTCCCTAGCCATGAACAATAAAAAGTACTTAAAAAAATCTCCAAGGCAGAAAGCACCTACTCACTAAAACTATTGTAGAACACGAAACTATCTGAATTTTAAACAGAAAGATTTGAATTATCGTTTCTACCAAACTTACTGCAATTCATCAAGCCCATAAGTTTAATTTGTATGTTAAATTCGACAAAAAGTGGTTGAAATACATATTTCAAAGCGTTGTACATTTATTCTACTGTTTTTGGCTCGTATTTTCTCGAGTTCTAAGCAAAAACTAAGAGAACTTTAACCTTGTTTAATTATTATTGAAAGACAATTACTCCTCGAACGACTGATGTAACGCTAGTTCAGACAAACCTATATGAAAATATTTGCTACTTACTTCCACTATAACCCAGCTGTAGCAGCAGAATTACAATAGCTCATCCTAGGTTTTGAATCTAATCTGTTTGTTGGCGAGCCTCTTTAAAACAAAAAAGCGTTCGTTGAGTTTGATCAGTGTTTATGATCGGTGTCTCTATTTATTTCGTTCTGAATTAAGATGTATGATATACATCCATAGTATGGATGTGTATGTTTATGGATAGTTCCCCTATCCGTTTCTAGAAACTGCAACTCTTGAGCTTAAACCTCAGGGTATTCTGTGTACTGCAGGATTATCGCTTCACCTTTGGAAGGGGCAAGCAGTCCATTCCATCAACTCCTTGTTATTGATTATTCCTGTTATCGTCGCTCATTTTCGTTCTACTCAAAATCTAAGTTTTCAATGCCTTCTTCCCAATTTAAGTTTTTGGAATAAATTTAAATATTCCGTACGTCATATATTACTGTGTTTGTGTTGTTAATTTAATACTGAACCGTCACTGTGTTTTTCAAATAAATAGAAAACTGAGCATGTGTGTCCTAGTATAACCGAATAATGAAAAAGGGATGTTTCACGATGATTTCTTTCTTTCTAGATTCGGGTTCCCTGAACCAATCTACGTCAATCTGGTGAGAGACCCGGTGGAGAGGGTCATCTCCTGGTACTATTACGTCAGAGCCCCGTGGTACTACGTTGAGAGGAAACAAGCGTTCCCAGATATACCCCTTCCTGACCCACAATGGCTCAAAAAGGTACCCAATTTATATCAAGATTATAATCAACACATATTAGCTGTAATTAATACGAATTTTATAATGGTGATGAAAACATTTTGTTCAAGGTACTCCCTAGTTTCAATTGATTTCAATTTTTTTACAAACACTACTTGTTATAATACTACTTGTTATAATACCTGAGCGAATTTTCATTAATTGTCATATTACATGTATGTTAATTTTGATTTGTTTTCAAATTTGAGACTTTTCGTGCAAATATATGTCCAAGAATCCATTATATGGACTCGGAAGTAGAACAAATGTTCCAAATATATGCTACTGTTTAAAGATTTTGGATTTTTACCAATTTTTATCTATTAAGTTGTACATTTTGAAGAAATTTTAGAACATTTTATATCACGAGCTGTGTTACATCTACTCTAGTTCTAAGTTGATAACTGGTTTTGGGAGATATTTTAATGAAAAGAACACTTCCCGTTTGTGGCGTTTATGCCAGAGTTTTATACGAAGAGGTATGTTTGAAATGACACTTGTTTCACAAAAAAGGTTGCACAAGAAAAACTTATCTTAAAAACAAATTAAACGAAAAAACAAGAAATGATAAAAAGCACCAGGTTTACAGGACGCCGCGGCATGCCAGCCCTAAAGTAAAATTGAGGATGAGGAGAGGGATGAAAGGATGCTCCCCTGTAAAATGTTCCACATTCAAGCTAACAGCCCCAAACGACGAGGGTGGTGACACCACCAAGCTCTCTTGACGAGATGCCTGACTCTTGTAACTCCGTGACATTTTTCCCTCACCATACCCCGCGCCATGATACGATCGCGGTCATAACCATGATGTTATTAGGCTCCACTCCTCTTAGCTCATATATATGTATGTGCTATATATGTATGTGTAACGGCAGGCTCATCGGGCCCAACAACATCTGCCATACTCACCACATACATATTATATGTATATGTAACATACACAAATGCTTCATAACTCACACTCGATTTCAACTTGAGCACAAGGCTTTGGAAGTTTAATGTATTGAACTTGAAGAGTCCTGTTCATTTCTCCATCAAGTTTCTTTTATTGGATCGAACAGATTTTGAACCGATTTCATCTTATTGAACCAAGCTACTCGAGGTTGTATGCAAATTTTTAGCGACCAAATAGTGTAAAGAGAGAATGCAGATTTGATTTAAGGTATGATGTAAGGTATTACTTAAGGCATAACTTATACGCAACAATCAAACATTTTGCAATTCAAGTGAGGTTTTTGTTGCATTTATATTTCAGAGATATTTTCATTACAATATTGCGCAGAATTTGATAATAGAGAGGTCCTAGGCTACCAATAATTACTCAAACACATTGAAAGTTTACGCGGCGTTCAAGTGTAAGCCTTAAATGTAGGTAGCGTGTCATGTAGCAAAAATTTAGTATTTCATTTTCCCAACCATTGGAGGACTATTACCATTGGATGAAAACTGATGAAGTTGAATTTCTCAGGGAATTAAACCTCTGTTGTAAGAGAAAATCATTGGAAAAAAATTACTGTCCATAAATGATAGTATTTGGTTTGTTTAGTGTCTCTCGGATTGTTAGCTGACCCCAAAGACTTATAAGCAACTATGAACAAACAAAAAAATTTGAAATTCAAGAGATATTGTTGTTGAATTTATATTTCAGAGATATTTTAAACACTTGGATTCCTATCAATAACTTGGATCAGGTCGTGATCATTACGATATTGGCGCACGCTCGATTACGGCGCTAAAGTTTTCACCCCATCAAGACTGATCTGTCGTGCTGGTTTTGCCTACCTAAACGCGTTATCGTCCGTCCGCTATAAACGGTAACTACGCGTGTAAACTTTCTCCCCTTTCCAGGCAATCAACCTCCGACTTTAGGCACGAGTACAAAGGAAGGTGCGTTTTGTTTGAAATAGTTCCCTTTTAGAAAACAGTAACTTCAACATTAGGTGCCACCTTTCAACGTACATCCTTCAGTACACTTCAGTATGTTTCGGCTCCATTTATAAACCGCTTGTGGAACTGTTCCACTGGAACATGAAATTCTACCGAAATAATAAGACCCCTATTAAGACACATATTAAGACACCTTCCTCGTAGTGGTAATATGGTGGTGGTTATCATTGACATGGCTTAAGTAGTTTCAAAAGATTCTTTAAATTTAAAAGATGTATAGTAGATTAATAAATTATTTAAACTAATTATTACACTTACACTCTTCTTTAATTCATCTGACTTGCTGCGATCCCCCTTTTCACTTAGTTGGCTTTTGATTAGTTGTATCACCCAGCACCTTCCTTTCTCTCGTCCAACGGGATTCGAGGTACCTATTAGTTGTGACTGCAAGCTGTGACCATTGTATTTTATATCCTCCAAACCGTCAAAATCTATTCAACGTTTTCCCTGAATTTATTTTGTGAAGTACCTATACAATATCCTTCTTTCGATTTAAATTTCTTTTACTTATGCCACCGGAGAAACTGAAAAAGGTCACACTGTATATGGAAACGAGTAGGCCTTAGTTGGGTGAGATTTTGATTCAGGATGTGAGTGTAGGCCTCGTCTGAAAGGAAACCACTCAATCATTCAAACACCGATTATCTTTCCAAAACTCAGCCTGGAAAAGGTAGAAAAGTGTTTATTTCAACTCGTGAATCAAGTTCCTTCTCTGAATTCCTGACAATATGAGTCCATGAAAAGTTTTATTTATTGAGAACTGGGTTAACCTCGATCTTCGTCGAATTTCAGGATTTCGAAACGTGTGTGCTCAGGGGCGACAGAGAATGTCAGTATTTGGAAGGAGAGACGAGGGAAGGCATTGGCGATCACAGGAGACAATCCCTCTTCTTCTGCGGCCATGGAGAAGCCTGCACGTAAGTCCAACTTTGCCCCTTATTTAGTTTTGAGCATCTTATCCGGTCTTTGATGTAAATATGACGTAGTTTTTATATGAAGCAGTGTTTTAACAAGTTATTGCAAGAGATTTAGAATAAAAGGTTCCTGTTAGAAGCTTTGATTAATTATTTTCAATAATGAACCTTTGTAATCGATCACAAAAAGTAAAGTTGAGGAGATTCCAAGACGCTTCATATTACTCCACAAAGGTTTATTATTTTGTATTAAATATCCTTTTTACGTGAAAGAGTCATCGATGTTCATTAAAAGTGGTCAACGATACTATATCTAAGCTCGACGCCTTGGGCCTCCATGCCTTGTAATTGTATTCTAGATGGCATAAAAAGAGCTTCATCTATATTCAGCACGGTAGGTGGAATGTTATAGAAATTAGTCGAAAGGGTTCTTCAGGTGATCAGTATGTCTTCAAACCTTGTAATTGACTTCCAGGTGTCAGGATGGCTTCGCCGTAAATTTAACTCAACGAACACCAACCTTTAATCAGACAATGGCTTCTAATCACATCAGCTGATTTGATTGTCACAATCTACTAGGCGATGTTTCCAGAGAAGTTCACATTCATAATCGTTTTGACGTCCTCTTTTTCTGTCGAGCGAACGGATGAACGCAAGGAACCCCCTTTTCAATACGTTGGAAGGGTACCTATCAATAATGAACTTATGAATAAGTCATGAATAAGTGTTATTTCGAATGTTGCTGTATTCTGTTTCGTTTTAATGATTCCAGCACTTTAGCATGGAGAGAAAATGATGCCCAGAATTCAATCTCAACAAAACCCCAAATAACCATCAAAAATATATATATATTTTTTTTTTTTTTTTTTACTTTGATTTTTGGATTTTTTACATTTTTGCAACAAAAAACAACAAATTTTGAGGGGGGGGGGGGAGGCTTTGCAATTTATTTCTCCGTCAATTACTAAGGTTCATTATTGAAATCCATTCGCCGTACAGGACTTAACTTTCAAACAATTGGACCACAGTTTACGACAGCTGCCCCTAAAATGGCTTGTGGACCTCGGCTGATCCTGGAATCCCAGAGTCGCTTTTGATCAACCCAAAAGTTTAAAATTCTAAGATTGAAGTAATAAAAAAAATCAAATCCATTCGTTCATTTATAGATTGTTAACTACAATAAATCATAGGAAACACTTGAGATTCCACGCGTTCTACTTAGGTACAAATTTGAGTTTCGTATTGTACAATTCATGAAATTTATTCATGGATAGGGACCCTCTTTTAATTACG
Organism: Creontiades dilutus; assembly: GCA_031894815.1. NCBI lineage: Eukaryota > Metazoa > Arthropoda > Insecta > Hemiptera > Miridae > Creontiades > Creontiades dilutus. The sequence continues at coordinate 492,029 of JAVIWC010006614.1, read as the reverse complement.
CTTTTTGAATGGGTCTCGAATTTCAAAATTGTATTTTTCGTTGATAAGTAACTGAGGTTTATTTTATTCAACATTGTTTTCCGTGTTCTAGGCCATTCAACACAGTGGGTGCTTTGCAGAGAGCGAAAAAATCGGTGGAGCAGCATTACGCAGTTGTAGGTGTATTGGAGGACATGAACTCGACTCTTACCGTTCTAGAACATTACGTTCCAAGATTTTTTGCCGGCGCAAGTAAAATATATCACGGTAAGTTGGGATAGGTACCCAAGAGTTTTGTACAGATCAACGTACACCAAAACTATACCCTGTTCATTTCTGTAATTTACTAATCAACCCTTTTCGCAGTACCTAACGATCTGAATTGTCCATGGTCAACCTAACACAGAAATTCCTCTGGTAATAAACTTCTTAAACATACGAAGTCAACATAATTTGAGATTGTAACTATCCAATTCTCTGGCTTCAGAGAAGAACCACCTAAGTCAAAATCACTTCTTTCGTTTTTAACGGTATATGGGAAGTCTGGTAATAGCGCTCATTCTAATAACATTCCTACATCCGAAAGCCTCTCCAAAAAGCGCCATTTTAATTATTAGAAATCGTTTATCACTCAACACGCATATAATTAAACTTACTACTTAGTTGTATAACTAACGAGTTGGAATAAGTAAGGAGTCGGTCACCGAAGATACAAAAACACATTCTGATTTTGTTTAAGTTTCGAGCTGTGTCAGATTCAAACTCCATTGCATTCCGTGATGGCTTAAAAAACTAGATAGTAAAACCTTGGTTTGCCATAGCAGATCCCAAAATTTGTAATGTGTTCTGACGAAAACTTAAAATTTCAAGTTCAAATTTCAGATTTTGAACAGTGTTCTCACTGAGTGTCTACTAGTGATTTGTGATATTTCTCCCATCTTACAAAAGAATAATTTACAAGAATCATGTAGGTTGATCCCATAAATTTTACAATCTCATAAATATTACAATCGATTGTAATTGGATGGTACGAAAGGAATGACGATACAAATTTTAGGGGTTTTAATAAAAGCTGCAGAAATATTTTGCATAATCATATTGTTTTATACTATAACAGAGGGAAACCCGAGCTTCTCACGGAATATACATATTCCTGTTGAAGGCTTCTCCAGTTGGAACGATTGCGCATGAGCATACGGTAGTATAGACCATGCATTGTTTTCTCAGGATTAGGTGGTCCCATCGCACTCAAATTTTCAGAATAGCTGGGGGAAAACGATCTGATAATCTGTTATCAATCGCAACGCAATAGTATTATTAGTAGCTACTGCACGTGCGCTAACGTGAAAGCCTTGTATCAACCCCAATTTCTAGTTTTCGTCCGATTTCGATGACATTTGCAGGGAATGTGTTGGTAGGAACGTAGATGGTCCTGTTTGAGTTTCATTGCTCACAAATAAATACATCACTGAGCATGCGCAAACGAAAAATCCGCCATGCATCCTTTTCTCGAGTTCTAGTGGATCGGTCCTGCTAATATTTTTCAGGCAGTCGGAGAAGAACGGTCTATAACCTCATATCAATTTCAATATGGTAGCATCCTCATCACATCCGCTACAGAATTAGAACGGCAGACCCGAAATACATGCCAATAACTTTATGAAGGCGTAGATGTATGCCGAAACCTGTCCCTCAGCTTCTTCTATCCCGTGAACTGTTGAAACAAGCTCATGTTCTTCATTTTTCGTGATTAACTAAAACATTTTGAAAGAAACTTTGTGCCAAACCATAAACTATAACTATGAACTATGTGCCCTTTAAATCTGCAGATGTGTTCGGGTACATCCTATCTCCCGAAAATATTATTTCCAGCATGCTAACTTATACTACCCAATAGGTACTCATACTCATACTATAGAACTACGACTACATTAATCTGGTAATTGGGTTTGAATTCAGAAGTTGATTTCTATTCAAAGTATATACTTTATTTATGTTCATGGAGCTGTAAGATTTAGTTATATCACTAGGTGATGGTGCTCTTAAGCTACGCAAAACAATGTTAGCGATGTCAATTTGGTATCTGTTTTCAACATCTTCACTTCATTTTCAGAGGAAATCGAGAGGTTCAGAAGGATCAACAAAAACTCATTCAAGCCGCCAGTGAGCGAAGAAGTCAAAGATATGGTCAGGCGAAACTTCACGCGGGAAATTGAATTCTACCACTTCTGCCGCCAAAGACTACACCGACAACTGCTCGCCCTCAAACTACCGGACACCTACCGATAACAACCGGCAATTCGTTCTCCCGAAACAATCGTGTTTCCTGAACTTTGTGACGTCTCTGTCGGAATGATTCGTTTTAAAACGAAATTTCTCAATTCATCAAGACCGCTGAATAGTTAGTAGGTACGCGAACCTACGACAGAACGAATAAACGAGAACACATGGATTTTTTTCCCAAAACATTTTTTTTAAAGAAATTAACACAAAATTGATCATCTATAATGAAAAACTATCAATGAATTGACCTCTAACATAAGTTGTCATTTGCTTAACAAAAAAAAATTGGGCATAATGTGCACTTAACTAGAATTGCGAAAATTATAATAATGCCAAGCAAAACATAACAGAAATTCTGAAATGCGTCAGAAGGTGGTAATAACTCATTGATGAATTCAGATAGAAATGGATAAACAATCGGAATTACTTAATGTTAGTTATAAAATACGAGTTGAAAATAAACACCAGATAAGTGTTTCCGGAGTATTATTTAGGTCAAAGCTTGGGAAATTTCCAGCATTAATTCTTGGAATCCAATATTTCAGGGATGGTATAAAATATATGTGTGTATTTGTACGGATACACAGTCATTTCTGTAAAATTATTGTCAAAAGCCTTGACATTTGGATGGCGTAAAGGGCAGTTCATTTGTATAGGTTTGGGTCCGCCATCGAGTGTAGATGGATATACCAACTACAGAACTGTGGAACGTAACGATGTAGCAGTACAGCAATATCCACGAAGTCACATAAAGAACATTCAGAAATTCTTATACGTTTCAGAAAATTGGAACAGCATGTATGCAAAGTGCCTACCTACTTAGGTTGGATGAATAGGTAGTTACTCCGACAGCCATGATTTGCTGTTCAAAAACAGTAAGTTTCAACTTGTTTGCATTTATGACGAATGAAATAAGTCTCCCAGAAGGTAGGTTAAGCTTACTAACTTCTGCAAGGCCACTAAAGACCTGCTGTAAAATTATCTATACAAGTAAGTGAAAATAGTTTTGTACACCTAAGGTTGTCATCGTCTACTCGTAATGTACTAATCCTTGGAAAGAAGTAAGAAAATTACTTGCGTTCTCCGTTGAAATTGTAATTAAATCCGAGGGCTTTTTGAAATTGTTCACTAGTGCACATGCACACTAACTCCTAATGAACGAAGTGCAATAAAATGCATAAGATACCATGCATTTGTAGAGACCTATCTCCAAGACCTCCGAAATGTAATTCCTAGTTTGAAACTGTCTAAAAGGTGAAGAAATTCTGTATTTTTATGCAACCACTAAATAGCTAAACTCCTCTATCCCTGAAATCGTACATTTTTGGAGTTGAACGAGTTCCAATATTTGGCAACAACCTGCGAAATGAAACCAAATTTTTCCGTGAACCTAACCATAAAATTAAGCAAAAATGTTTGTTTTGGATGACATCAAAGATGGTGGCATTAAACACCTTCAAGATCGAACAAGAAATACAAAAGACTAAAAAACAGAAAAGATACTTCTATTTTTTTCTAAATCAAGAGACTTGAAAAATGTTTGTTCGAATGGCATTAGGTACTGAACGTTCATGTTTCTTTGAAAACAAGAGCTTCTCTTAGAAAGAACTGTGAGCCGAATTGGTCGAAATTAGTCGATCCTAACTTGAAATCCCACGTTTAAGGACTCTACGATTCTCTATTGTTGTTATTTTTCAGCTGACGGTAATCACCATCAGTTTGTTAATTGTGATATTCTATAAGTTTTGTAAATATAGATTTGTAAAAAATTATATAAAATATATTATGTATACATGAGAATATTCTTATGAACCATTTCGAAATACGTGTTTCAAAGTGTTGTAATTCACTTAACTTACCATGGTTTCTCTTTTCCTATATTGTACTTAAGGGTGTAAAATGTATTTTCGAAGATTGTGTTCAAGATGCTTATGTTTTCACAATGTTAAGTTGCAATTATTTATTTTTCAAGAAATGTTGCAATAAATTAATTGAAAAATTAGTCCAGATTTATTCATCGACCTACCGAGAAAATTTAATTAAATTCCCCAAAGGGCTCTTAAACAAATAATTGTTTATAATATTAGGGATATATTAGCTTTCATACTGATTTGCATAAGTAATCAAATAAGGTAGAAATCATAAGGATAAATCAATTAGGTAAGTCCAAATCAATTGATCAAAAATGTGAAAAAAAATATTCAATTAGATGAGAGATTGAATACAAAGGTGAAATCGATTTTGTATTAAAACATAAAATTTATTTGGTAGACACATTTATTCAATATATTCAATTTATATGTTATCGTGCCAATATCACAAAAACCTTGGCTTCAAAAATTAAAAGAGACCATCAAGTTTTGCAAAAATAAGAACAAACATGAGACTTCTAACTGAATGTGTAATGATAGCAGAGTGCATGTACCTAATTGAACTGTGAATGATCATCACTAATAGAGACTTTTTGGTAGACGACGACTAGGAAACCGTGGTCGCTGAGTTGAGGCGAGCAGTTGGATGCTAACATTTCCATGACGAATAGCATCAAGGCTGCCGGCTGTTGAAGTCACGTTTAACGTGACGTCAACATTCATAGGAAGTTGTATTTTGAGGATTGTTGACAAACAACACGGGCGGATAATTGGTTATACTATCTACCTCCCTCAGAATAACGTATTTCCTCATTCACTGGTAATAAATAGGTGTAAAAATAACGAAGAACACTTGGAAAAAAAACATCTCATTTATTAATGATAAGAATACAAAAATATAATATCAACCGTAAACAGCATTGCCATAGAAGGCTGAAAGTAGTGTAACAAATTTTTTGATTGAAAAAAGAAATTAACAGCGCCTACAAAATGGCAAAAATAAATTTCCTATTTACTTGGCAGATACTTACAATGTATTCAGTCTTCATTTAGTTGTTCTTAAAGTTTGGAGCTCGTTTCTCAGTAAAGGCAGTCATTCCTTCTTTTCTGTCATCCTAGTAACAACCGAAAAACGTTCAATGTACAAACAGAATAACAGTTTACGATTTTTTTTTTTAAAATAAAGTAAATAGTTGTATAGATGTAAGTTATCGTTGTACTTCTACAACAATAAAAAAGCGGAAAACGTGAGGCAAAGGAATATGCAATTGATTGTTTACACTCAATTCACCCGCACGTGCATTTGAACGAAAAAAAAAACCAGGCATCATTTGACCAATACTCCGAAAACCTGCATATGCTTTCAAATTAAGAGTTCAATCAGACGATTCGACATTCATTTCAAGTCAAATGCTCACAAATGCTGTAAGAGCTAAATAGCACTAATCCCGCATCAAGATTGGAATTAAAGGTAGCTACGGATGCACGAAACGTGTTATACCATCTCAGCTCTCTAAATTTCAAAAAGGGTTCGATGAAATTTTCAGAGATTGTGAGGGTTGGCTCAGGACATCCCAAAAAGAATTTCGTTACGTCATAATATGTTACATATGTTCACAGGTGAAATCTGCCAACGCTTCATTATTATCTTCATAGTTTCTATCTGATTTTACCCAAATTCGGGAGACATTGATTTCTTCATCGCTTTGCAACTGTAGAAAGAAACCACACTTGTCCATCCGTGGAGCAACTCCCCCATTAAATTAAGTGCCTCCATCAGGTAAGAAGACAAATCGAACTGGATTCTCCATACCCCAGTGTTTTCACACAAAAAAGATCACTCAACGATCGTTCAAAAATGTTAGTACGCTGTTACGATATTTTCTCTTTTGGGTCTTACCGTGGCGAAAGTGGCATAGAACGTTCTTTGTTCGAACCTCAAACCTTCTTGGAGTGACGTTTCAAACGCTGCAACATAACAATTACAATAGACATTTTAGATACAAATTCTCCCAATACATACAAAAAGATATATGTCTATAAATACAATCAAGGGAATTTGCTGTAAATCTTGTGAAAAAGGGAGATGCTGCAACTGGGATGGAGGAGGAGGGTTGAAAATAAGGTTTTATAGAGCGACTGACGAACTATCGATTCACAAAGTCATTTTCAATATTATTCTCCGGAATATCTTGATTTCTTCAACAATCACGTTGTTTTATGGATGAAGTCTTCATGACAACTGGTAAACAACATTGGTTGTTACGTAGGGGTTTTTTTTTTTTTTGTTACTAAGAACCTAAGAAGTCTAATCAAGTAAGAAAGAATATGTTCAACTCCCTCAAAATCTGTTGGTTTACACTTCAAGAAAAGCAGATTTTAAAAATCTAATTTAAAAAAGTCCGCAGGCTGAGGCTTTTCTCCTGAACTATTGGACAACACTTTAGGAAGTTTGGCTCTAAAATCTTCCATTGATCTGGGATGTTCTGGTAATTTTGGCATCATGTTCAATCAACCCAAAGAGACTGTGTGAAGATAGCTGAAATACTTTAAAAACCGATATCTCAAAAACGATTATAAAAGGGTAGTTTTTTAGTTTGATTCACATAGAAATTATTGCACGTATTGAATGAGACCACTCGAGTTGCTGTGACCATCCATTCGCTGCCCATTTTAAGGACTGAGCGAAGACTGGTGGGTGGCAACTGCCCTCTGAGAACAGTGATACGGAACGTGTATGCTATTCATAACGCTACCTCCCAAGCTTCTATTCATAGATCGAAAATAAAAGGCTAAAAAATCATACATTAAATGTATGTTGAAAGAAACGTACCAGTAATCTCAACACTCAGTTATATGTGATTATTACTCTTAACAAGAAAATCAGGTCAGGAAAATTTTTAAATGATGTCATTTCTCAAAATATTTCGCCGTTATTAGGTTCATTCTTGCGGTAGATTTGGTTCCCCCTCTCCATAATGTTACTGTTCCCTGTGTCCCTTTCATTTTGTAAGCCTTTAGTGGCATTGGTTGGTCCTCCCCGCCCCTTTCACTTCCCTGAGCCAATAGGATTCAATCTCCTTTCACTTGATCCTATATAAGATGTGCTTTCTGTGATGTACCTTCAGTTCATGTTTGTTACTGATGATGACCTAACCGTCGAAATCGATTTAACTGTGTAACTCTTTACTTTTGCGGAAACATAGACAACGTTCTTTCTTATTCTGTTTTTGTTGAAATGGGTTTCCACAACTTCGTCCCGAGTGACTTAGTCCTTATGCAGTTCCAATGTTGGTTTGGAAGAATCATAAGACGTGATCTGTTGTAAATCATTCCTTTGCACGTGTGTATCATTCTTGTGAAACACTCTTGTAAGGAGTTATGAAGTGGTAACATATCAAATTTCAAAAACTAGTGAAGGAAAAGTCGGCTATTTATAACAATACGAGGGACAGCAGACAAAAACGCAAAAAAAAAAACCTAAAAACTCTTTTTTAACACAATTTCTCGGTTTCAAATGTGGTTAATATGTGTTGTATACATCCGAGTGATCTCATCACTTGAGTTTTGGTGTCCTTTAATTGATACAAACATCATGGAGAATATCAAAAAATGAGTAACGATAACAGAATCCGATAATTCTCGTATAATTCGCTTGTTTCCTAGTACTCTTATTGTTGATTAATATAATAAGCAGAAGGGCCTTGAAAATATCAACTTTATTAAAACTAAGAAAAATTCGAATAAAATGAAATGACGAATCAGCTTGCCAAACTAAAATGAAGTGGACTTACCAACGTTAACAGACTCTTTGCACAGCTGAATAATGAGCGGTGAGTGAGAAGAGATTTTCTCACCGAGCTTAATAGCTTCATCCAACAGTTTATCCGCAGGAATCACTTTGCTTACCAGACCTGTCAATGAGACAGAAGGAAAAGTACAGATGAAAAAACATTTTTAAATATTAACATGTCAATTACATCAAATACAAAAATTTTCAACCATTTGATGAACGTGTTCTTGGTTTTGATTTCTTGATATTCCATTAGTTTACCAAATGATACAATTGATTCAGAAAGCTATATCTGGGAGCTAATGATGTAACAATCACATTAAATATGAATGGAGCCTATTGAAGAAATTAGCCCCTGTGTAAGAGGCAAACCCTGGCGTTTATTTAAAGTAGATTTCAATAATTTAATTTTCAAAATTTGAGACACCAATAATCTGTCCTACAACTAAATGGACTCCTAGTTTTATTAATAAATTTATTAAGGATTGTTGGAATATTTGACACTCAACTCATTTCTGCAACCTGAATATTAGCCACAAATAGCTTGCCCTATGCAGTTGTGTGGGTCTGGTCTACCCATATTCCATGTAACCTTCTGTTGTTGCTATCTTTTTTACCTTTTCCATGAGAATAAATTGTGCTGTGCGTATCCGTTTAAATGATTAAATTCCAACTAGCATGTACACATACATCACCATTTAGTTCAAGATGTTTTTGAAGAACACACATATTTAAGACTACCTACGATTTCAGATAAATTCTACATATAAGTAATGGTTTTTCTCATAAATTTCCTTTTAAATGGGGGCCGGGTTTACCATAACTTTCTAATCAACAATCAGAGCCTTCGTGAAATCAGCTCAAGACGTGAGTTGTTCTGGTTAGTGAACAACAGTTCCTTACCCATATTTTCTGCTTCTTGAGCAGTAATTTGATTGCCGGTAAGGCAGATTTCCATGGCTTTGCTTTTTCCGCAGCTGCGAGCGATCCGTTGGGTACCGCCAGCCCCAGGGATCGTCCCAATTGTAACTTCAGGCTGACCAAACTTGGCCTTGTCACCGGCGTAAATTATGTCACACATCATTGCCAGTTCACAGCCTCCCCCAAGCTAAAGTCAAAACAAAACCAACAGAAATTGAGATCCATGCAAGTAATATTTTAAAAACCTAAATGACTGCTCATCCCTCAAATCCCAAAGGTAAGTGTTACGTATAAGAATGGAGTTGTAGCCATGAGTAACAACATCCAACAGGCATCTCAGGAGAAAAACAGAAAAAGATTGAACCAAATACAAGTTTAAAAATTAAATCAAGTTAAATTCAAACAAAAAATTGTGTGGTTAAAATTCTGGTTGAATTATTCTTTGCCCTCTTCGAACGACAATCTAATATATTCTGAATTTATTTCATGAAATCATTTATTAGAATTTCTCCAATCTTGGTATATAGCCTATAAACCTTTTCTGGTATTGCGAGAGGTCATAACAGAATTTATTATAACCCGAAATAATCAAGGATAATCCTGAAGGTGGGAAGATTAAATCGTCATTCCCACACTACCCTCCGAAATTGAGTGAGATCGAACAAATAGGCTGTGGAAAAAACTATCCTTGCAGATTTTACGTTTAGGCATGCGCAGAGTGACGTAACGACTTTTGAAACTGATGAGCTGTAACTTAATCAGCACATTCTGCCAAAAAAAAGGATGAAAACTGTTGAAATTTTAAGGCATTTCGCACCATAAACACACAAGAAATCTGAACTACTGCTCTAAAATATGAGATAGGAGGGGATTTCGGTGGAATAATTGTCATCTTCCAGCAGTACAATAGAAAGAACAAAACTAAAAGCAAGTAAAACGAAATATCTTACAGCATATCCATTCACAGCAGCAATGACTGGTTTTCTGCATTTAGTTATATTGGCCCACTCTTTTAGAAGACCCTTTTTAACGTTTGTAGAGTAATTTTGGTTGAGCATTTCCTTGATGTCAGCGCCTGGAAAACGGAAAGACAATCAACTCCTATTTTTAATGTTTCTCTTAATTTGAAAAAATAGATTGGTTTTTAAAAGCTGTTCAGTTCAACCAAAAGCAAAGTAGATGGGAACGGTAATTCACCTCTTTCCTTAGGAACAGTTCTTGCTCTCGCTCCAACCAAACCCCCCTCTTCCAGCCCCATACTTCGGAAAAGCTCGTCTTTCACTAATTCCAATTCTCCAATCCAGAAAAGTGGAGAATGATGATGCATCCCATAGATGTATCAATGGACGGTTATCACTACTCCTACTTTACTGTGTGATTATCATGGACAAGACATATAAATTATCTTCAGTTTTCCCCAAATTCATATAACCTATAATATGAATACGTTATACTCGGTTGAACGTCCCAAAATAGTCGGTAGAACGACTGAACTGGTAGAACATTTTTTCCCTGACCAAATTGGGGGATTCAAACATTTTTCTGCAAGCTAAGCAAGTAGATGGGAAGTACCCATAAGGTTAGGTGTCTAGCACAATTTTCTTCAGAAAATTTTTAAGGCATTGTAAGACATTTTGTCAAGGCATTTCATTATGAAATAGATGGAGAGGTTTAACTTAACTCAAAAGTGTTCGTTTTAAGTACCTAATAAGCAAAATGACGTTAAAGGATGCAAGGAGTGATACGGGGGATGTCGTCATGACAGAGGATTGCTCCAACAACTCCCATCAGTCCAACTCCTGTGGCTCCCTTGTGCAGGTGCGGAGTAGCAATGATGACAGTAGATGAGCAATGATGTAATTTAAGGAGTGTTGTCAAAGCTGGAGTGGGAGAGAGTTGGTATGATTGGAGCTCGGGGCAGCAGGGTTTGGAGCAATGGAAGCTGGAGTGGGAGAAGTTTGAGAAATGGGTGTTATCGAGGGCAGAGGATTTGAGGACTCACGAGTTGGTTGATATATGAGAAACAAACATCACTGATACGAGCTCCACAAACTGTCAGTGTTACAAAACCAAACTAGGTATAAGTCTTGGAGAAAGAGAAGGAGGCAGTTTTAGCATAGACCCCCCAAAGAACGACTGCTTTTTCAAGTGAATGAAATGAAGGAGAGACTCCTTTCAAGGAGTAATTCTTCTAGGACATTCCCCAGCTCTACTTCAAACACTTTTTTAGGGAATACGCTAAATATGAGATCTTAATAATATCAGTTACTTACACTAAAATATAACAGAATATTGTATTCTTTTGAGCAAAAATCTTACCTGCTGCAAAGGCTTTTTCGCTACCGGTGATAACAATTGCCCCCACGCTTTCATCCTTATCGTAGCAGTCAACAGCTTGGCTCAGCTCGGTTACCAACTTATCACAGAGAGCGTTCAAGGCTTTGGGTCGATTGAGAGTGATGAGAGCAACGTTCTGTTTCTCTCCACGCTTTTCAGTTTTGATCATTTCATAGGAAGCCGTACCTAAAGTAAAAGCAGTTAGAGAAAACTGTGTAAGTCATTTGGATTAACCTCATTTAATCTATGGTACGTTTCAGCTCGTTTTTTGGTAACCCACATATCACTTGTCCACCAAATCAGGAGAATGGAGGGCGACAAATACAACACGTTTCATACAGCTATCCAATTACTTTTCACCAAGAGAAACTAAAGACCTGCGGTGAACAAATAGCTGTACATGAAGTGATCTTAGTAAGTCATTACCTAGGGTAGACGGATGGGCATCTCCTGTCTGGAATGGTGGGTGGATAGACTCCTCCTAAGGAACATCCCTTTTTCTAACAGCTTTAAAATTTGATACTGCACATCTATCCCACAAGTTATTTTAAGGAAAATTATAGTAACCATTTAGTCGCTGAGGGAATTTATGAAGTCTTTCTGAACCGTTTGTTGATAAGCACCCAGGTATCTTCGTCCTAACACACACTTCTTATAGACACCGTAAAAAGGGAAAGAAAGGAAAAACAATATATTTTCAAGAGCAAAACTCAATGACCAGTCGATACGACCTAAACCTTAACAAATAAGCATCGATAAAATTGAAGTTACGGATACAGAAAAAGTTTTGAGCTCCTTATTCAGTGATTGTGAATTAAAGAAAGTCAAGACATCAAATAGACATCTATGATACATCATCTACATACTCTAACTATACACCCCCAGAAATAAAAATTCTTTGCAATACATAGAATCTCCAATAAAAGTAAGAAATCGAGTAAAAATGCTTCATTTCATTATTGTTTGTTACTTTTTTCATGAAAAATTATCAAGTCCACCTCCAAATTTTGACAAAAACCGCATTTTTAATTTTTTTTTTTTTTTTTTTTTTTTTTTTTTTTTTTTCAAGACTCCTCCTGCCTCTGCAACTCCGGGACCATTATAAAGATGAACTTGCAGATTCTTGGAGACATTAAAAATAAACTACGTATCTGACTTGTTACTGCTTCATGGGAAGAACTGTTATAAAGAATTCGTGAAATTGAAATGTACTGGAGATTCATTTATATTTAGAAATCGAAACAGAACGTTATTTATGATCGAACAATCATAAATGTTACAATAGTAATGGTTCTCAGCTTTATCTCCTTGCTAGTCATTCTTACGTAAGAGTTACGCAATTAACCGGAGTAGATAGGGATTTGGACATTTTCAAGATGTATAGAACAGGTGTGAAGACTTTTCGTAGCACCAAATTTTCCATGTTCTAAGTAGTAAAGAGTGGAGACGTATTTCTTGAGGGAAAATAGGAATAAATGAAAACTAAGTACCTAAGTGGGAACTGTAAAAGTACATCCGCCTACAATCTGAATCTATCTCAGAATGGGAGATTTTCAACTGGCCCAATTTAAGATAAGAAAATAACATCATATGCATCAATAACTGCGATTACAGAGAAACATCAAATTTTTCATTTCATCTAGAAAATCCAGCACAAAATGAAAGAAAGCAACAGGTAAACTTACTCATCAATCTGCCATGACTTTGGCGTAGGACTCCAACTACCAATTTCGACCCGGGATGACCCACCAGGAACCTAGTTACGTTGAGCGCCATTGGTATACTTTTCTAATGTAGCTTAGCACAAGCTTCCTACCTACGAGACCAACCCGAAGTGGAGAAAAAATTAAGATACCGGTCCAGGAGAAGAGGGTCACTTATCTTCCTAACTTCCAATGTCAACTGTCAAGGTTGCGACATTTGAAGATCTTCTACTTCTTCTTTTCAATTTCTTGACTGTAAGCTAGTAGTGTAGTCACAATTTGTTGGTAGTTTTTGAAGTAGAATGTTTGATAAGATGATTACCCATGTAGATGTCTATGCATTAATTTGGTTTCCTGTCTTTGGAAATTTTTGGGGCAAAGTCATTCTATGATGTAGAAGAAACACAAAACTTAGTAAATCTGAATTGTGAAGGATGACCAGCTGTCGATCAGAGATAACGCCCACCACCGTGGAAATCTCCTCTCCAATGCTTACAAAACCCCACTATCATTCAGACACCAACGGCATATAATTGAAGAAGAAGTCGTAGTATCAGATTCCTTTATCAGTCTGTCAATAATCAACAATCCTTATTGTTCAACTTTTTGTCGGTAAAAGACCGACTAATTTCACCAGTTTTTTCCGAAATGGTAAGTTGCGGGACTGGTCAATACGACTTTAATTACGTGCACGCTCCTCCTCTTAAAAATACAGTTGTTTAAAGAGAGAGTGATAAAAGGGAACCGAGTATGCTAAAATCTAGAAATTCTGTATCGAAAGCTTCCTTTGTTGAGGTACTTCTTGAATAATTTTAACATTGTAGTCTCCTTGGTAAAGAGATGCATTGTCACTTCAGAATAATAATTTAATTAGTTCAAGAAGTATCAAATGGTACAGAATGGGTATCGTTCCTCACTTAACTACACGGGGTTTCCTTTGTAAGAGTTCCAGACAACTATGCTCGTAGGTACTCTCCCTATGCTTCTTAAGAGGTTTCCGGCAGCTGTTCCGTGTTGGAGCTACGACAAGAATACTTTTCTCAAGTCTGCAAATTTTGTGATTCCCCCATTCTTAGAAGCTTGTTCATGTCCAGAGAGGTGGCATACTACTAAGACTTGGGTGAGTCTTATCCCCAAAGACTAGTTAGACCTTGCTTGAATTACCTTGTGGTCATCTTGTGGATCGGAGGTATTTGTGGTAATTCAGATGGTATGTGTGGCACCTTGGGATATTTTCCTGATCCCAGGTATTCATCTTGCTTTCATGATTCTCATGGCCGGGAGTCCATTTCATAGAAATGTTGTTTCCAGGAAATAGGTTCTTGAGGTCCATCTTTGTTTCTCGTACCTGTTAAGAAGTTGTCAGCTTGACTGTCAGTAGTAAAAATGTGAATTTTTCGAAGTATTGTGGTTTCACAAAGTTACAAGTCATGTCAAAGTAAGCATCAGGTATATTTCTGATTGGAATACGAAAGCTCTACGAATCCTCCATTCCACGACTGGGTATAAATACCCAGAATATAAGTACTTTCAGAATGTTGGAGTAACTGTAACTCTGTCAATTTTTGAGCCATCCGTTCAACATTCGATGATAACTGTAGATTGGTTCGCTCAATTCTGTTTTTGATTTCATTGGTAAATTTAGAATTCTAGAAATAATAATCTTCATTTCATCGGAGAGTATTAGGGTTTCTAATGTCTTGTCCGAGAGATGGGTGGTGTCACGCATCCTTTGGCATTCCTTGCAAATAGTAAGTTGAACTTTTTTCTTCAACATGAGGTTTTCTATTGAATTTGGAATCTAAAATGATGACCAGATATTTTGCCTTCTTTATTGGCGTTAGATTTATATCAAAGTATACGGTCCGTTTAATAACCCTGTTCTATCAATCCTCAATCAAAGGTAAAAACAGCAGGGGAAAGATGGTTTGTTTAAGTTGATAGAACGGGTAAAATGTAACTATCATTAGGGACAGTGAATAATAGTACGCCTTCCTTGGGGAAATAATAGTTTACTCTCTGGGAATTTAGAGAATTATAGGAATGGGAACCTTGACCTTGAATTTGAAAAATTTGAAACGGTTAAAATAGGTTGAGGTGCTTGAAAATTTTTCAGCGCATGTTAGTGAAATTCAAATATAGTTTTACAGTATAATTTCATGACAAATTTCCTGAATGTTTGATCAATGTTTTCTTTGTAATATTCAGCTAAAACGTATAAATGTAGCTGCGTTTCATGTCTTAAATGTGTTATTGCAAGAGATGGAAATGTACGTTTTAAAATGTTAAGACACCTGGTCTGTGGATGAGATCTGCTCATGTTTCATTATTACTTTTCAGATTTCTGCTCGGAATACTTGTCTAAACTGCACTGAATCTTTTGACTCGGAGGTAGCCTTGAAACGTCACTACGACACAGCACATCCTGAGCAGCTTCAAACAATTGATTCTTTCAAATCGTACACTTGCCGAAGTACATCGATCGATTGTCCAATGTGTGATCAATCAGTTAGCGGTTATGCCAATCTTTTCAAACATTTTACCAATACTCATGGGCTATCGATGAAAGAAGAGGCCCATGATTTCATTTGCAGTGCGGATTTTTTGAATTGGAAACAAAAAGTCAGTATTATTAAATTGTAGGTATCTTCCAGCTACTATATAATTTAGAATGCATTGAAATATAACCATTCTTATTTCATTTTCAGATCGAAAAAGACACCAAGTCCCTTTTTGTCAAGGTTAGGGGTACTACACCACTCAAATGCGTTCGAGGAAAAAAGGATATATATGTGTGCCACAGGTCTGGCAAGTGCCGTGGCAAGTTAATTAATAGAGTTAGGCACCAAAAAAGCCAAGGAAGCCAAAAGTTGAACGCTTTCTGTCCTGCTCGAATGAAAGTTGTGATCACTGAAGGAGGTAAGAAATATATTGGTGTTGTTAAGTAGTTCGATTCCTCCAAAAATAGCTGTCTACTAGATTCTAAGCCTATGTTTGTTTTATGTTTTAATAAATACGAGTAGGCAATCAAATTGTGTTTGGTATTTCAGACAGAGTGTTCCTGAATTTCCAGCCTACTCACATTGGACACAGCTGTGACGATGTTCACTTGAAACTGACTCAGTCTGAAAAGGAGACGATTGCTAAGAAATTGGACACCAAAATACCAATGGGTGATATTCTTCAAGAAATTAAAGATTCTCCTGAAATTGTTGGGCGTCTGAAACTCGTTACCAAGCAAGATTTATATAATATAAGCAGGGACAGTAATATATTGACTGCCATATGCGACAGTGCTATTGAGATGTCAGATTGGATGGATGATCCTGGAAAACGTGGCTCTGTCCTCCTATTCAAACCTCATGGATCACCCTACAGTGAGATTCCTGAAATTAGCATTGATGATTTTATGTTGTGCCTTCTTAATGATAAACAAAGACATTTGTTTTGTAAGGCTGATTGCGTGAGTTTAGATTCATTTGAGGCCATATCACCATCGGAATACAACTTGTTTTATGTTTCCTGTATAATAGGCAAAACTGCTAGCCCATGTGCTCTTTTAATATCCAACAGAAAGGATTCAGCCATCTTGGAGCTATTTTTGAGAACTATCAAATCCTCAACTGGTGCTATCACTCCTAATGTGGTGTTTCACGAAAGGAATAGTATTTTATTTGATGTCTGGAAAACAATTTTCAATAATCCAAATGTCCAACTTTTTGGCTCATGGCAGGTTGAGTACGAATGGCGACGATCACTGTCAAAATATGTTAAATCTGTGCACAAAAAGCCCGAAACTTTTAAATGCTTGAAGTCATTAATGGATACGCCTCGCATTTCGGAATTTAATGACCTTCTTAACGAAGTAATAGGAACAACATCAGCGTGTGAAGATCTTCAAGAATTCCAAACTTATTTCAGTAGTAATTTTATGAACTGTCCAACGTCTTGGGCAAGATGTTATCGCTCCTTAAAAATGAATGAAACAAATGCGATGTTCGAAAAACTGTACAGGACCATCAAATATGTTTACATCCGATTTAAAATGCATCAAACTGTCTATAAGATGAGCGATTTGCTTTTGGACATTATCAATCAATGTGTTTTGGGTATACCCTTCAAAAATGCTAAGCTGAAAGAAATTCAATCTCTTCATAGCTTGGCAGTCAATGGTGGAATGAGTGTTGATGAAGAAGACGATTGTACGTGGAGAGTTTCGGAGGTCAAGGATGGAGATGTTGAGAACCAAGTTGTGGAAAAGAGGGATGTGTTGTGTCAGTGTCGAGTAAGGTGCAGTGATTGTGATTGTTGTGTGCACGTTTACAGTTGTACATGCAGTGATTATGATAATAGAAGAATAATTTGTAAACACATTCACGCCGTTTGCATTTGGTTGGCTTCATCTTCTATCTGTGAAGTTGCGACGTTCAATTCATTACAAGAACCTGCCATCAGTAACCAGGAACTAGAAGTTGAAACAGCACCTTTGGACAACTTGGAGGTGGTTATGAATGAAGGCAACACCGATTCTGTTGAAGAAGGTAAACTGGGGATACAAGAAGATTTCAACACCATCATGTCAATGATCTCAACTGCAGAAGATGTTAGTGTGGTGAAGAACGCTTTTAGACTCATCATACCCACTTTATACGCTATGAAGAATGGTAATAGTGTGCCACCTACTGTTGGAACCGTTGAGGGCTGTTCAACTATGACTTATTAGTAACCAGAGCTTTTTTGGCGGGTTAGTTGAAGTTAAACATTAACCCATTCTTAAATCAAAGCAAGATCACTGTATCTTACTGAGAATTAAACTTGATGCAATGCTGTAATGTTTACCGATCGAATGAATCCTTGATTTTGGGGTTTCCTTTTTAAATCATTTGGATAAAATTATCTTATGGAATCTCCCTTAAACTCGTCACTTTTATTGGTCTGTTTAAATCGAGTATTTTTACGTCATTACTGCAATTTGGGAAGGTGGTGCAATGGTAAAGTCCCCTTCCAAGGTCTGAGACTAGAAATACTCACTACACTCAGAGGAAGACTATGACGCTGGAAGGTGAAAGATTATCCTCAGAGGCGGCAGCTTCAAGGATCAGGAAGGAGGAATTACCTCTATCCATCACACTCCCGGACCTCTAAACATCGCCTGGGTGATGGTTGGGGCCTAAATGGGGGGAAATTATCGCAATAACTGGTGCAAAAAGTAACCAAGTACCGATATTTTAATCTCATTTTGCCTATGGGGAGAGGTGAAGGAATACTTGTCATATAAGAATATCTATAAGATCTGAAGAGAGTAATACTCACAACGCTAGAAGGCGGCATTCTGTCCCTGGAGCTGGAAGTTTCAAGAATCAGGAAGGAGGAACTATCCATATCCATCACAGTACATAACTGAAAAAAGTCATATCGAATTGATATTCACCAGTTTGATGCAAAATTTCAATCTCCCCAGAAGTACCCACCCCTTTATTTATATAGAGGGATAAACAGTCTTATTTTATCTGCATTCATGTGGAAGAAATTATGCATTTATCTTAATAATTGTGTACTCGAATTGGTAGAAAAGTTTTGTTTAGTCTTCAGTTACAACCTTTGTAGAAATTTTTTGGAAAGTAAAACAACAAATGTTTACCTTCTCTCAAAATGTGTTCTACGTTTCCAAGATTTATACAAACTATAGTCAAACTCATTGGGATTGAATGCAAATTGAAACTTTTCTTTACAATTTAAAAACCTTAAGCTTTGCTGTTACTCCTGAGTTTACCTAAGGTATTGAAAACAGTAGTATCAGTTTCATAGAGGTGTGGTTAGAGAATAGAATTAACATCATTTCAAAAGATCCATCAGAAAGTACCAATGAAATTTGAGCTCAAAAAACTCTCCTTCTAAACCAATGTTGAAGAAAAGTTATATGACAGTCGCCTGACACTTGGAATGGAACGTTGCAGTAGTGTGCTTACGTGGGGATATTATTTCTGGTACTTACTTCTGGATTATCACCAGGATTCTCCTCAGGAATATCAGAACTGGAGATGGGTTCCTGGGCTTGCTGGAAGGGAGGTTGGTGGTGTAATAGGTTTTCCAGGAATTCGAGGTTGTTTCCAGATAAATATGCCATACCCTGAGCCCAAAGTGGAATCAATGTGTAATCAGGAGAGCCATCGAAAAATTACATTTCTTACACGAGAGAGTCAGAATTAGAATTTTGATCGAACTTGATCAAACTTTGAACTTTGATCGAAAACACATGATCCAGATTCAGGACCAAAGTTGGTATGGAATTTCCATTTTAAGACTGTAGTGATGATAAAATACTTGCTCAAGTGGAAGCAACAAGCGAAAATTGAAAAATGAAAGGATGTGTTCCTCGCTATTTACAACAGCGAGGCAGGGGTGCCCCCCACCCCCCCTAAGCGTCATGACGCATCCCCTAAATTTAGAACCAGCCCCCCTTTAAAGTTGGTACCCCCTTTCCGAAACAAAAATGTAAAGAATACTCGTAAGCCCCCCTGATTTTATCTAAAACTAAAAGAAGATTTGTGTAGGCACTGAAAACCATGCTGCGTGCCAACGCCAAAATCATGGACAGTATTCAAGTACCGTCATTTCAGATAGAAAAACAAACCATATGTAAATTAAATACTAGGTTCATTATTATTTACGTTTTAGCGATGTAATATATTTTTGAATGTCGTCACGTTAAACACTTTCAATCAACTTTAACCCCCCCAATAATTTTAATGACGCAGTCTGCGTCATGACCCCCCTGTGGGCACCCCTGAGCTAGGAATGTATTTTCTTCTAAGCAATCACACTCTCACATCACCTTGAGTGAGTGATTCAGCAGTAGTTTTGAGTAGATGAATGGAGATATGATCAATATATTGACGTACCAAGTTGAATTCGCTGTGGCATCAATGTTAAATAATACGAAACGTAAAAAAGTTGTGGTACGAAAAAAATGGGAAAAACTTAAAAATGATAATAATAGAAGTGTGAAGCACAGCATTCCTGGTCGATACAGAGAGAAGCAAGTGTCATAAGTGGGTAGCTTTGGGAGTCACGTACAATAATGACTTATTATGATTGAAAACTAGCAGGGAAGATAGCATTAAATTAAATTTCAATTTGAGAATGAAACGAGGTTTTGAAACGACATTTGAAGGGGAAGTAATAATTGTTAACTGCCGAAGCTGGTACATGATGTGGGGGTGACCGTATGCTATAAAATGAAGTGGAAAAGGGATTTTGACATTTTTCACTTTAGTAGACGAGCTTTTCAATTCTCCTCCAGGTACTCCTTGCTGGAGACAGAAACTAGGAAAAAAGACCTACTTACACACTATCAATCATCATCTTCTCCTTCACTCCATGCATTTAACATGGTACAGATGGAAGAAGAAACAGAATAAGAAGAGTGTTGTACCTTTCATTAAGCGTGATTAGAATTTGTTGGTAAATAATTTATTTTGAAAATCCAACATTTTATTGATATCTCAGTTTGTCTTAAGTTAAAATCATTGATTACATTACACATATGTACGTTATTATGCTCCTGACATCCGGTCTACTGTAGGAACTTTCCTTTCGAAACTTTCCTTGTCCGTGATTCTGAATCGATCGGCAAACAGAAGAAGCTTGTGCTTGGTAATGGAATCCGATGTCCCATTCACGTCGGAGCCAAGTTCTTCACAACCTGTAAGTAATAACATGGGTACTCCGTACAAAATATATTATTGCACTTGTTTATTGTGCGTAAAAGTTATAATTGTTGCTATAAATTACATGTTTTCATAAGCGCACTCTAGTTGTCAATTCATAATTATTCTTTACTTATTACAAGTTAGTGATTATTCAAGAATAGCAAGAATAGCATTGGAAGCATGAAATACGTGTCTATTTGTCTAAAATTGCAATCTTCCCCCTAGGTGAAGTAGGTATGGAGATGGAAGGAATCTGACCTTAAAGACGCTCTGACTTGACAATAGTTGAACAAATTATCTTTATCCCAGAAAAGTTTATTGAAATCTAGGGAACAACTAACATTCAATATAATTGTCGAACTAATGTTTACAAATGCACACATCTTCTGGATTGCCCATTAGATTAGGAGTGTGTCTTCCTTGTCCATTCCTAATTTCAACCTTGGGAAATTCTACATGTACGGATAATTATACTAGGAGAGACCATTGGAAACGTTATTTACATAGTGCACCACCATGGGTATCGAAGAACTTCCATAAAAGAAATTAGAGTTGGAAAAAACCCCTGAAAAAGAAATACAAAAATTCATTGGGTGTTCTAATTTCACGGAACTTAAGGAGAACAAAGCTTACTACTTCAGAATGTCACATTATTCTTTTGTTGGATTTCATTAAGAGGCAAATGGTTACCCGGTGTTGAAACAATATTGCATAAAAGCATACCAATTATATAACCTTTATAAATCGTAATAATTCAATCTTGGACAGGGCAAGAACAAAACTGAAGTAGGACCTCTAGATATCTAAGAGGTTATCTGAAGTGCGTACTCTGGATCCAACTGGAGGCTTCATGGAAACCTATGGTTGATGCTTAGGTTTCTATTCACTGCTTTGGTGGCCAAATATGATTACATAATACAGCTCGAACCGATTGGAACCAACTAGAGAGAAAGAGAGGTTCACATTCTGATGACCCTGAGTTAAGTATTTCGTAGGGTTGGGGGTCTCTCGGCAAATTTTATCGCCTATGGTGAACTAAAGCCAGTATGCATAAGCAAATGCAAAATTCGTTCGTACAGGCCGAATACGTTGGTGAGTTTTAACGGAACTGTCAGCTTTTGAATGAGTTATCTCTTAGGGTGGGTGGCAGGTTATTCTTGGGTTTTTGACAAAAATGAAAACTAGAACGCAAGTTGTCCTCCAGAGCTGGGGTACCCTTGTCCCCACTCCAAAAGGGGTTGCCCCACTCCTTGACGGGTAAGCTCTCTGGTTGGCTAGAGGAGGTAGATGAAAGGATGACGGTAGTCTGGGAATTTTACGGGATCCCAAAGAAAAACACAAACCGCACCACTTCCCTAAATGTGAGTTCAAGAACACAGAAAAGGGATGCTAGATTTGAATTCATGATCAGTACGAAGAAAACAGCAACGAATCATCTGTGACTGGGAATAGTGAAATACTTAGCCTGCAATGTATTACACTTTGGTGAAACTTCCTGTAGCTTTGGGCTAGAGTGATACACTGACAGGGGCGGGCAATGCTATTTTAACATAGGTCAAACAGCTTCTCTTGACCACAAATTTATTTCTCCAATGTTTAGCAAATCCAAAATGCCTTGACTCAATTTCTCATTATGAAATGAAAATCATTTCTCTCCTTTGTGTTAAGGAGAGAAGAGAGGGAGCACAATTCACAGGTGTGGTAAGGAGCTTGAGGGGGAACACTTGCGATAGCACCAGGGGCTAACCCTGTCTCATCCTAGCCACATGATTCAGTTAGGATTCATAGGTTGTCCCTGTCTCGAGTCTACCTCCAGTGAAGCTGCCTGTACCTCTACTTCTAGATACTCACTGTTAGAACATTTCCTATTTGCTGTTAGGTCACTGGCTATCTTGATCCTATGGGTATAGCTAGTTGTTTCTCTTGATCCTATGGGTAGATTGAGATCAGTTTGAGGGGAGTTAAAGAATTTTGGAATTAATGTTGGATTGGTTTTACCAAAATTGTTTTAAGTTGAGCGGGTTGATTTTAGTTGTCAGAGGAGGGGAGCTAGTAAACAGAGATGAAAGCTACGGCTACGGGCTAACAAGGGTTTACGTGAGTGCATTCTGTGTTCATAAACGGTACTTACTAAGCCTAACCAACTCACTCGAAAAATCTGAAGCTAAATTAGAGACCCAATAAATAATGCTTCAAATTTATGGTTAAATAACCTGTAAAATAGATATTGAGGTAATGCTGCATGAAAATTGGAACTTACAAGGTGGCAGGTACAAGAATGACCCCCTTGGGCAGATGGAAAAGTGGTGATGCCGGGATAACAAAGGGTGGAAGGAGCCCAGCCGAAGGTTAGTTGAAGGAGTGTTGAGCAGGGGGGAGGGGGGGAACTGTCGAGTCGGTCGCTAAGAACTGGACTGTACTCCTGTTAATCATTTAAATGATAAAAAGAAACTACCATATTTGGTTTTACTATTAACGAGTAGCTACTCACAAAAAAAGTAGCTACTCAATATTTGCAGAAGGAATCGGATAGATATCTGCAGGGCTCATGTTGAACTGAGGAAGATTAATCTAAATTCCTATCTCTTTTATGTTTGGTCTTGAGCTTATTAGAGTTACTGTTGAATTAATTTTCACTTTTTTTTTTTTTTTTTTTTTTTTTTTTTCAGAGGGGGCCTGATGTGGAAGTGCCCAATTTCACATCTGCACTATTTGACATCGTCTTGGACTTTCGAATGAATTCATGGAACCGTAGTAGACTTGACTCAATATGTCTTCCCTACAGTAAGTAGCAATTTAATTTTCTCGGAAATACTAGTATTTAACAAAGTGATAAGCATAATACAGCAATTGATGTTGCCAGCTTCATATTGGCTCTTCTTGCGGTTTTGTGTTGAATGTTAGCTCCTCAACTAACACTTTGTTTGTTATCATAATTATGACGCTCCCTTGGGCTTTACCACCAGAAAGAGAGAATCACACCTCTTTTCTGAGACTGAAGTCTCCCATGTATGACGTGCCCCCGTTATACTGAAGGACAATGGCAGCATCTCTCTAGGTGAAAGGATTGTACTGAGCAGTAAATAAAATTGCTCATTCACAAGAACAGTTGCTTTGGCTTCTATGGAGATTGATAAAATTTCGTAATGGATCGTAACTTACCAGGGATGGTCCTATTCCACCTCTTCATTCTTCTCCAATTCATTGTGAAAGGTATGCCAACTGCTGATGGTGTCAGTAGAAAGAATTATCTAAGTCACAGCCTAAAAAGTTCTCCCTTTTAAGTGGCTTCCGCAATATGTCACCCACAGTCATCCAATTTTTGTATTGTGTGGCATCTCCTCTACTCAACACGTTGTTTTTTTATCATGATCAGGAAGCCACAATGAACGTTACCACCAAACTGGGGAGCCATGTCTTTTCTGGGGGTATTAACCATGTTTATTGAGTCCATCAGGTGCCTTTTTATGCTACTACCATCGCCATGGCCATGACCATATGGTCATAACGTAAAATATCCCCCATCAAAACGTCCATATATGCGCGCGCATTCCATCGGAGGAAGTACTCGGAAATTGTGTCTTTTGCTTCTGTGATTGGAATAAATCCCTACGCCCCATTTGGCGAGTTAAGTCGTCACTACCCTCTGTTCTTGCCCTTTGTCCAGCATTTCTTTTTCTTAGTATGGCCCTGAGTGGGGACGTACTCTACTTTTTGACCAGAGCTCTTTGTTGACGTGGAGGATACTTTCAGGGTCCGTTGTTTGCAGTCTAAGAGGTAGCTGTAAAAAATGGTGACCCTCTTATGAACATTTTTACTAAGGGGATAGAATCTTCAATTAGGATTATAAAACCCTGCTTCTTCTACCTCACAAAGATGGCTAAAATGCCATTTTTTGAACCATTTTTTCAAAAAAATAAAAGTCGTTCCTTCGAGCCTCATCCCTGAATTCAGCTAATTTGAAAAACAGGGAACATGCTTTAGCAGCGCTGCTTCCTTGCTTTAAGAAAAGTATTGTCTTTCCACCTCGACTGTACAGTCCCCTTTTTGTTCTACTGAGACTGTACGCTGCCCGATTCTCTTGGTGGTCATTGTGAAACTCCTGTGTTCTACTCCCACGTGACGGTTTTCGGGTATATAGTCCAAGGCCAAATCATGTACCTTGCTAAAGGTGTTCTTTGGTTAGGAAAAGTACTATTTAACTTCCATTTTTACTAAGGTATTTTAGAAAAATGAAAATTTGGGATTTTGAACTCAATTTCAATTCAAGGCTTCTTTTGCCCTTCACAATAATTGTGATGACCTTAATATTTTCTCTGCCCAGACTCGAGCTGTTAAAATGTTTCCAGGATTTGAATATAGTTACCTCCCACGTACTTAGTGAGTTAGTCAAAATTCGAAAATTTTTTTGAAAATTTGAACTGTTCGTCTCATTTCCCGGCTAGACTTTTGCCCTTCACAATAATTGTGATTACCTTAAGATTGCTCCAATTGAGTTCTGTCAAATCTCATTAGACTCAGGGTTAAAATCTACTTCTATTTTAAAAATAGTGAAGCATAGTATTTTTTCAACCCCATCACAGTTGATTATGAATCTTCGTTTCTAGATCAAGATGATTGTCATCTTAAAGGAGAGCCCAACCACCAGAAGAGCAGAGCAAGTCAGAGGTACATGTCCGACTTCAAAAAGTCTTTAGGTAAGATTCACTCATGTCACCAATTCATTAGCGTTTAATCAATTTTGAGAACATTATAGGTATATAATAGGTAATTAAACTGCCTCGTAAAATAAGGATTAGAACGCAATATAATTATCTGCCTACTATAAAAAGTGATATTTTCGTTGAATTTCAAACAGCTAACATTTTTAACGGAGTATAAGTTGTTCTTAAAACATTCCATTTTGCCGCTGGATTTGGAAATCATTGCTCTGGCCAATCGGAAATATTTTGGTGACGCATCATTAAAAAGAAGATATTAGTATAAGACGCATAACTCGGCATCGCTTTTTCTCAATTCTGAGGGGCGTTTCTCAGGAAATCCGGATAAAAAAGTAATAGTTCACTGAACTCCGTTTCTTGTCGATTGAAAAAATTGTTGCCCGTATCATAAATAAATAAATAAGTTATTGTTCGGTTACTGAATTTTGTGGAAGTAGGCCACGTTTTGTCTACAAATGTGTTTTTTTTTCTTGGCATTGGTTTCAACAATTTCGTCGCGAATGATTTAGTCAGTGCGTGTCCAGATAAAGACGAGTATGTAGTAATCAGAGATTTTAGATAACTTTCGGTTGGCGAGTGATTATTGTCAATTTAATAAATCGAATGTCAACCACACGACCAACTTTTTGCGCCTCATTAGGACTGTCCGTTTGGTTGGAAAATGTATCGTCAACTCAAGATATAAAACGGATATCGTCAACTCAATAAAATATATAAAACTAGAGAAAGGTACGTGGCATCGAACAATTTCCCGGAAGGTGTAGTTAACCCGATATTCCTTACCCCGAAGGAGGAGGATATTGGTAAATAAGGTATCACATATTCTGGTTTCATGGAATAATTTTAAACTGTTGGTTTGCTGATGAGCACACAACGACCGTCATTGTCAATTGAGGCAATTTCAATTAAAGCTGGTTGGTTTTCGTTTGAAGCCTCACTTTGTTTCGTTGCTTCTCAATGTAATTCATTAGGAAAATGTGTCTCTTAATATTTACTGTTGTTCTGTAAAGCCTGATTGGATTCACCTTTTGCTTATTATCACATCAACAATGCGCGTTATTAATATGTTTAACTGAATATGTATTAAATAGGTAATTGAGTCTAGTTTTCTATTTAAAAATGTTGTTTCATATGAAAATATAAAACCGTGAACATTCAAAAATATTCTTGAATTTCAATCTACGGTGTGTCACCACTTGTATCACCCCTAGTAGTTTCTTCATAATTACAGTGGTATTACCTAGTAATTACATTGTATATCAGGTATTTTTGCTTAATGGAAAATTGATTTTCTTGATCTAATATTTTGAAATCACACCAAATAATCGGATAAAATCATAGAAGAAAAAATGGCAATTCAAGAATGAATTTTTTTTAATCGACTAAAATATTCTGTGCTCCTTGCGTATGCGCTTTACAGTCGGGAATCTCGTTGAGTATGGACTCTAGAAGTGGCGGGTGCATTCTACATTTGTTTTTAGTCAACAACTGGTTGATTTCGTCATTAAAGTTCAGTTTCATTCACATACTTTGACCAAACAAGACGAAGTACATGTTTGTATACATGTTTAGTCACGATTCTACTTACTTTTGTGTTACGGTTTTAAGCAGCGGTCTAAATTCCTTAGCATTTCTATATCAGCACAATCTATAGAGGAGCCCGAAAATCCCGACCCATGCCTTAAATGCGGTTCTGAAATGGCAGAGGAAGGAACTTTTACTCTACTCTTCGTTGCACGAAATATCGCTGAGGGTCGACCCGATCAGTATGCCAGAGAAATAACTTTTGTTCACTATACGGAGTGAACTGTCAGCTATTCTAAAGTCAATATAGATGAATTTTAGATCGCATATGCAAGGATAAACATCACTCTACAGAACGCACTTAGTTTGAAAAGCGCATGTGCAAGGAGCACTAAATATTCCAAATAAACATTCTTTAATAGAGAACTTTTGTCTGCTTGTAGAAGAAAGACGTCTTGTTCAAGCAGCTTCATTCAACGATGAGACGAAAGTTTATAACCTGCTCAACAAGGGTGTTAATCCAAACTGCAAGGACAGTTTAAGCCGTACTCCTCTTCATGTAGCAGCCTGTAAAGGATATTTCCGCATTGTCAGGTAAATCGTAGATTGATAGTGATCAAATGTTATTTTCATTACCTTTTCCATTTATTTTTCAAAGTTTTTCACTTCCCAGTCAATCAATATGATGCTTAAACATCATCCGTAGATCCTTGTAGAAAAACATGATTTTCTCACGTCCTAGTGGTTCGATCTTGCTCAAAGTTGATGGGTTGTTGGGAAAGAACTGTCTTATAATCTCATATCAGTCCACATGGCAAAGGAGATTAACAGAGATGGGGAGGAAGGTCACTATGAGCAGAAGGAAAGGACTGTTTATAGTACAGCTAAAGACAACGGCGTTTGGGTTGGGGAACGACCTGTCGATAGTAGAATGTGACACCTGGCAAAATGAAGCTCGAGACCACGTGTAAAATTTGTTATTCTCGTCGGGAGTAGGGAAAAGCACCATTGGCGCAGGAACTGCTTGTCCATAGGTAAGTCGTTCCACAGCAGTTTACTGCGGAAACGGGTCGTATTTTGATGGTTAGTCAAGCCGTACGGGCGGCCACCCAAAAAGTGGTGCATGGCAAACAGCTCCTCACTGTCAGTTCATTAACGGGATTCCACCTAAAAAGTCTCATATCAATTTCAACGTGATCATATCATTAGTACTTCTGCGCATACGCTCTTGTAGAATTCTTGTAATAAGTTTAATGGCTCTAGAACACCCTCGGTTTTAACGAAATTTTTAGGGAATGCGCTGTTAAGGCTGTAGATGGTCCTCCATGAGTTTTACTGAATCACAAGTGTGTAGGTCAGTTTCCGTGTCATTCCGTCCGTGAAATATGAATTGTAATCGGGAGAAGATGGTTTGATCATATCTTACAAATGTCAAGTCGATCGCACAGTTCCTGTGCTTGATCGAGAGTGCTGTGGAAGATCTGCAATTCATTTGCAGGTGGAAAATTCCAACTTGAAGGTGGAAACAGTGGAACATGTTCCATGAATATTTGTAACGCGCTACATTTCTACATCTTTAAAGATTAGGAATCTTTTGGGAATATTTAAAACATTTCAATGATCAACACATGCACTGGTCTACATATTCATGTTACTAATCCAGGGAAGCTATGTCCTACACCCAACGTGCCAGACTTTTATTTTTACATTATTTTACTGTAAAACCCTCGTACGACCTATTAATTATTTCGTACTAATTATCTTTCTTTCTTACCAGCTAATGGCACGCTTTCAATTATGAAAACGCCTATTCTTCGAAGCGTTCTCTTCTAATACATTTTTCCAAGTTCGCTCAAGTTCTTGACTGTTATCAATTTCCTGAAGTTGTTAATTGTTCAATTATCCTATATTAACGTAGTAAAATTACAATTTTGACAATCATAGGCTTCGTACTTATCTATACAGTCAACTCCTTCGGAATTCCAGTCTGCCAATTTTGACTTTTGAAACGAACTTTTACTTCCAGGATGCTTCTTGAGCGCGGAGCTAACCCAAATTCAAGAGATTCGATCGGCAACACAGCTTTACATTTGGCAGCTTGCACCAACAATATTGACGTTGTGTTATTGTTATTAAAAGCTGGTAAGTTGTTTTATTAATTTATTCCGATTTGTATTTAATGGTGAATACCCGAAGTTATTCAAACTATTCATTCGTGATTTTTTAACCTTATATGTGTGAATTAGTTGTTGTCCAATTACCTAGAACGAAATGGCGTATTATCAGGAAGATGATTATTGGTGAAACTGGTCGACCGTTTTGATGTCGAGATTTTACAAAAATTTGTTCAACCGCTCTCCATGCCTTCGTGAAAATGCAAAAACGAAAATTTTAAGTGGCAAGGGAATCTTATTCTTTCATACGATTGGAATGGAGCCAGATCAAATGAGAAAAATTCCTATCCACCTAAAACTATTAAAAAACTATGATTTTGTTATAATGTATGCGACAAGGTTTTAAAAGTCTTTCAGCCCGGTTATTTTCGTATCTTTTTCGTTTTTTAATTAATATCTCAAATTGACAATTTGAGGGAACCACCATTTTGAAAATAATGTCAATATTAAATGTACCTAGTTCATAATTTATAGTCATGTCAAAAACCAAATGATGATTGCAGCATTTCATCTAAATTGGTTGTGGGGGTAATTAATTTAAAATAAAACGGCACCATTTGACTGGAAAGCACAAATATGTCAAGTTTTTGTGAGAGAAACTGCGTACAAAAAATAATGTGAACACAGAACGTACTGACGAATTTTTGTTAAACATCTGGTATGAGTTATTAGCTGTTTAGTAGTTGAATAGGTGCCTCCAACATACCATCCTGACAAGTGTACACACCTTTTATTATCATTATTGTACGTAATAGTTCGTACGTAATATGATTAGGCGATTTTTTAAGATCCAATGGGCAATGCCGCAAATTTCTCTCGAAAATACACGTAAAACCGATTTTAGAACACACTCTATCTCACTCATAAACTCAGCAATTATTTCATAATCTCGTGTTGAAAGTTGTGGGCACATTATTCTTAATACGCCAAGATCCATGGACATTGCCCGAAGCAACCCCACCACGACTTACAGCGCTCCTTGACTCCATAACTCCAAGCTGTGTCCAACGCTTCTCGTGACAGTATCTATTACTATTAATAGCTGACTTGGAGTTGCCTAAACTCCCTCAAGGCAGCGGCCCAGGGCAACAAACTCATGCTGCTATGGGTGCCAGGTCATGAGGGAATAGAGGACAACGAGGAAGCTGATCGCCTTGCTAAAAAGGGATCAGAGTCCAACCCAATTGGACCTGAACCCCAACTAGGGGTTACCAAGAGTTATATAACTCTACAGGTTCAGAAATGGGAGGACAAAACACGCACAGAATACTGGCACAACACTCCTAAGCAGAGGCAAGCCAAGCGGTTTCATACAATCTTAAAGAAACGCGCAAAAGCCCTTCTATCATTGAGGTGCAAAGACCTTCGCAAACTTGTGGGTCTTCTTACTGGCCACTGCCCTCTAAGGTATCACCTAAACAAAATGGGTAAGGCCAGGACAGTAGAATGCCGGCTCTGCTGCAAAGAGGCGGAAACAGCAGAACACATACTTTGTAATTGTCCTGCTGTTGCATCAACTAGATTCCGGCATTTCGGGAACTGTGCCCTAACACCCTCTGATATTGCCTTGGAAACACCTGAAAACCTCCTACACTTTGTAAACGAAGAGGTTATTAAAAAGGTTATGAATTAAAATGGGGACAGCGTCACAATAGATCCTAGCGGTCTCAGTGACCAGGGCCTCCTCCCATCCCTTATCGGAAAAAATTACCATTAATGCTTTTCCTGTTTTTTTGTACCCTATGTTGTCTCTCCGGCATCCATCATATCAGACAAGTAGTGGAGAGCTTTGACATAAGACACCTCAGATGGTCCAAGTGTCCACAGATCCTGAGACAGATAATGAGACTGATGAGCCTAAAACTTTCAACACGGGATCACAAACGAACTGCTGAGTTTTTTAAATGAGGTTGGATGTGTTCTGGGTAACATTTTATGTGTACTTGAATTGAAAAAAAGTTACGATGCATTAAGGGTCCTTGTATTACACAGATTTGCGAACATCATGTCACTTGTCTTCTTGTATGTGGTTAGTATAGTATTGGTTAGTTATCAGTTAGTTAGTATTGGTTGGTCGTTAGAATGTCCGTCTTAAACTCAAAATTAATGTGCAACTTTGTATTGTAGGAACCGATGCCTGCAGTTCTGATATACTAGGAAGAAGTCCTCTCCAGCTCGCCCAGTCAAAACTCAAGATTCTTCAAAGAGCAAAGTTTCCAAATGGAGAAATCAAGGCGCAAGTTTCAATGGTTGGTTTTTATAATTCAAATTTTACAACAAAAAAACTAGACAAGTCCAATCAATATAAACGGTTCATTGAAGAAATAGGTATTTTTCAATCAATTTACACGGGGTGCCCCATTATTATTGATATTTCGAATATATTAGTAAAATTCCAACAAATTTTATTCTCTTTATTCACCTCCATTCTGATGATTGTTCTTCTCTTCATTTTTGGAGTACAAATCATTTGCGTGCCCTAGTGGCTTTACAACTCCTTTTTCGGGGTTTTCTAATGGGAATATGAATGGTTTATTGTTTATTTGGAATCTTTATGAAATTCCTTGGGGAAACAAACTTGGATTTGAAGTGTGGAAAAACTTGAGCGAAACCTATTAAAAAAAGAAGTTTTTTCAGGTTGGTCTTGTTAATATCAATAAATGAATAACACTTCTTGATTCAGCGTGCATAAATTCACCAAAATCAATATAACCAATAACTCGACTATATCGAGCGCTTACAAATTCTTGAGATGGGGCATTTTCCAACGTTGATTGGGGGGGGGGGGGTGTCATCCCATAGACATCTTCATGTTGGGACTTGTCTAGTTACATTTGATAGCTCCAACTCTGTTTTAAACAAAATTCATCAAAATAAATAATGTACATTGGTGATTTCAGGTTATAGAAATGCTCTTGCACTTTTCCAAAAGCAGTAAGCAGAGTAGCGACGTTGAAGCACTGGATCTCGAACTCCTGTCTAATTTCCAAAACCGATTCAAGCTTACAGAGACTCGACAAGACATCGACGCTCAACTTAGCGACCTTCTGGACAATTTAGGCTCCCTAACGATCAAACCTTCATAAGCACCTCGAAAGACGGTGGAACTGTAAGAGTAAACACAAAACAGCACGTCGAAAAAACATGCTATGCTACATGTACGGTAAATGAATATTTCGTAATAGTTGTGTGTGTCATGGATCTGGGGTCAGATGTGCCTTATCAGACTTATCACTTGGGCTACTGAGAGCAGCAGTGTTTAGTACTGTTAACTGTTGATGTAGGTATCGCTTTGTGGTATTGTTCAATAGCAAGTCTAAATGGCCTGCTTTATCTCCATTACAACAATTTTCAAAATAGATAACTGTATCACTGCCATGGAAGAAAGAAAGAAAATTACCTTGCCAAGAATTAGTGATACTCCTAGGACTAGGACTTCTCGCCAAGCGTTGAAAAGAATTAGCTGAGCAGTTTGAATTTACAGTTTTAAAGCTATTGACCTAACTTTTGTGCTTTCTTAATTTATTTTTGAATGACTATTTTTTCTGAAAGAAAACAGTTTGCTTAGCTTAAATCAGATCAAGTTCTGCTCATATTCGGTGAGCATTACGATACAAGTAACTAGAATCTGGTGTACCAAGAGTTAGCTACTTGTAGTTAGCTACGTAAATGTGATTTCTATCGTCATACTTGACTGCAAAATGAAATCGACATTGCTGGGTATTTAGACTCTTTTAAAATCCAGTTACACTGAGGGCACTTCGTTTGCAAACAGGGAAACGGGGATTGTGAATGTTTACAAACATGGTACGCTTGCTGTGTAAACATTAATCCGTACTGAGCAATGTTAGTGAGCAGCGTTTTCATGCGCATGACCCTCCATCGACTTCGGTTTGTCCGCAAATACATGTTTATTGTGTGTTCAGAATTCTGTGAATGAGGCTCATCTCAAGGGCGAATATCGAAGGGTGGAAGGAACTACTGAGTCCAAGGCAAAGAACCAAAAACTGTTTGGCGTTTGCAAACGTCCTGCCTGCATTAGCTCGTTTGCAATCAATGCCCCCTCAATCCAAATGGACCTTTTTAGGAACTAGCTTTCTCCATGAAGAAAATTTACTCAATGATTCCATCCTGGAGAGTATAAAACTAACTAATTTAGGTAAATTAGTGATGCAAGTGTAGAGCCGTTATGGTCGGTAGCTTGTAGTGTTGAGATCGAGTTGGATCGGTTGGAAATGCCTCTAGTAACTCTATTGTTTCTGGCCCAAAACAAGTTGATGGGTTGTGGAGCTAACTCTTTGCTGTGTGTGTGGTTAATCAAATGGAAAAATGTTGATGTTGATGAGCTATGTGGACTTTTATGTGTTCGAAGCACCACTTGTTAATCATGTTTTTCTTTTCATAAAGATCAGACATTATAATGCTTCTGTTTGATTATGTTTTGCTAGCTCACAATATTATTGTTTCCTAGTTTTGAAATCAACACAATGCATTCTTATTCCTATGGCGATTCAACGCTGTCAAATCACAAAGCGTAGTCCGAACATTTGACTAAGAGCTGACGACCACCAATGGAAACCGAATTGAGGGTTCGAGGACAACGTGCACTCTAAATGCACGGTAAAACCTAACGGATCTATTATGTGAAGCCTACTAAATCATTATGATTGAAGTTTAAATAAATTTATTGTTAAATGAACTTGAATTTTTATTCAGAATCTTAAAATGTCACTCCGTTTGTGTTATTTGGTGCTTCACTTCTCCACTGTTAGGTCTCTTTTCCATGTTGATGTCATTGATCGGTGTCCTTTTGCATTTATTTGTCACGAACCCAACTGTGTATCCCATTCCTTGTACGAGCATTCATAATTTAGTTATGTCGTTGAGTTTTATATATCATTTTTTTATTTTCTCAAACAAGTTCTATAGACGTTGAAGTGGTTTTTTTAACCATATTTACAGTGACTGTACTTTAAGGGTTGGCAATTCAACAGTATTTCTTCTGCTTGTACCCCAAGTACCTGCATAATTTCTGATTCCATTTTATAACGTGACTTTTTACATCTACTTGAATGTTATTCATGTTTCTACCTGCTGTAACTTAGGTGCCTCTAAGGTAGTTTAGATACCTATCTTAGTGGGAAATTTGTATACATTAGTTTATGTCCTAGTCATTATTAAAATGTTGTCAAATTAATATTTCAAAGTTAATGAGCGCATCTACGAGTCTCGTACTTCGGTCCTGTACCCTTTAGTACAACGTTTTTTGCACAGCCTCTTGCTTAATTCAAGCTCAGGAGTTGATTCAACATACAGCTGCGCATTTCCCACGGTGGTTTCGATAAGATGGCTGGCGTTCCTTCCATGGCTAACAAATGGCTGGAAATGTCTTTAGCTACCAGAACACGAACTGTACAAACAGCGTGCCCCTCGCTTGATTAAAAAAAGGCAAAAATAGACCGAAAATGGAGCAAAACACCGCCTGTCGCACTTTTCTACTTTAACCTGCTCCCAAAACGTGATTTTGGTACGCGTTTACAAGAAAACCATGTTTTGCTTGCAAACTACTTTTTTAACTTTTAACCAACTTTTCGGATTTCCTAAACGCCTAGTGCATTTTCATTTTCACAATAAAAATGCTGCAAATTACTACACAGCGGTTCATTATTCCCGTATTAGATAGCGCTTCTAGTAAATCAGTTATCTATGCATATTTGACATAGTCTGTGTTACATTATCTAAACTCGACGCCTCGCGCCTCCAAATCTTGTACAAGCATTCAATATGAAAATACTTGAGCGTCTCGCTCGGAACACCTGTTGAACGGGCTCTGCAGCCTGTCTCTCATGCTCGACTGTCTACTTGACTGTAGTCGACCGATTTTCATTATCCGAAGATAGGTTTTTCAAGTGGCGAGCGATCGGATGATTGTACAGCAATCCGAGTGGTCTCATTCGATTCAAGTGATTAATTTCTATCTTGATCTAACACAAAATGTTATACTGCTGAATGCGGTAATGTCCGCCATATCTCTCACACTCCTAGGGCTCTGAGAAAAACCGTGGGGGGGGGGGGGGGGGTTCGCAATAAGTAGGGCAGGAGTATAATAATTATTAAAGGGGTCATTATGTACAGCATTTAGCTTTTAGGGAAATGCGAGCGGTTGGGGGCCTTAGGACGGTTAATTAAGTTATTTATAATAATAAAAGAAAGGGTCAGGGGTCATAACCGCTATTATGTGAGGTGATGGAATGGTACAGTTGCCCCTTCCATTGAGCTGTATGCGGTAATGCACGCCACGCTCAGAGGGTGACCCAGATGCTTGAAGGCGTCTGGTTCATCTCCTAAGGCGACGGATTCAAGAATCGGGAAGGGGGGGATCATATACATCACACCTCTTACATTGAAGGTTTTTGAGTTTTTAATTTTTTGATAGGTTAATCCTCAAATATAATTCCTTAGAATCGATTGGTTAAAAGGCTAAGATTATTGTCACATTCCAGATCAATGTTGGATTTTTTAGGCGAATTTCGTGAAATTTGGTCCCATAGTTTCGGAAAAAAGCTGAGGACGCCCGGATTTTTAATCATTTTTTTTAAATTCAATTTTGAAATCTACATGTCTTGAAAGGTCTTTTTTTCGTGGTATTACAAAAGTTCATTATTGAAAATAATAAACGAAAACTGACCCTTCTAATTGCCCTTCGAACGTTGTAACATTAAATTATAAAAAAGTTTCTCAATTAGTTGAACTTAAACTCCATGTTCAACAAATGTGCTGGAAGGTGTCAAACATCTGGAAAACTTCTCATTAAGTCAGCTTGCTAGTGGTAAGATTAACCTTGCGATTCCGTATAAATTTAATGGAGAAATTCCAGTTTCATGATGAAAAAACAGCAAATGTGGCATCCCAGGGACAAAAGGACCAAAGCTGGAACGGTATTAATTCGGAAATGTATTGAATCGGGAAAATATTTCAAAACGTCAAAGGTTTATAAACATCACAAATCATGGAGTTTGCGATTCCTTATTGATTTCATGGAGAAATTCCAGTTCGGATGACAAAAATCGTCATCTTATGTACTCGTGGTAAAGCGCCATGTGTTTTATGTTGTTTCGTTTGGTAGTCTTAAATGTTAGATATTAATGTTTTGTGCTGTACATACCTGTATTGTTTATAAACCATTTCACATTTTAGGAACAATTTTCCAAAAATTATGGTTGCGGATGTAATATTTGCTCGAGTGATGCATTCACTTGAGACACCACGTGCACCATAACCAGCACATGCCCTGAAAATGTCGTCAATATCGGATAAAAACTGCAGAAATTAGGCACGTTTCAAGGATTTCACATTCACTCATGATGATGATTAGTAATGCTCCTATCATGTTGAAATCGATATAGGATTATTAAATCTACCTCCGAATTTGAGTGAGATCAGACCAGTACGACCAGAGAAATGGATTTTACTTTTGTCCATACGATGACTTATGTATTGATTTGTGATCCGTTAACTCTTAAGGAACCATCTCCAGCCTAACCCACGTTCCCTGAAAATTTCATAGAAATTGGAGGGAAAGTTAGAAATAATGTTATTTACAAGGATCTGTGGTCAGACATTAAACGAGAGTTCCAAATGGTTTAGAACGAAAAGTGGGAGTGGAAATTGGATTTTGGGGAAAAATAATTAATTCATCTCCCAAAACCAAGAACAAAGCTTCCGCTAGCTATAGGTATACTCTGAAGCAAAATCTAACATGAAAACATAGAAACCGATTGAAAACAGATAAGAAACTTGAATTATTCAGGCCATTCTAAAACGAGGAATGTGAATGGATAAGGATATATGGATTCGTTTTGGAGTAACTTCATTTAACACCCATAGAAGTTGAATTCGTATGGGGAAGGTTTCGCGCAAGATCTCGTTTTTTTCCCGATACAGATGACTGCAGATGGGCACCGCACGACCCTCTTTGACGGCAGGCGCTGTTTTATAATAACGAGACTCGTCGGCCGTTGTTGCCCTCCCGCTAAATGACGGGTCATGCCCCGGGGGCTTTCCCCTCATTCACTTTTACCTCTCTCGGGGCTTTCCCGTTTGGAAACTCAGCTTTTTGTAGCTTTTAATGCGGGAGGGGAAAAAAATCCCACTTGAATGGCCGTTAAGAAGAGGGAGAAACGATGGATTTTCTTAGGAAAACGAATCTCAAAAGATTAGAGAGCTAGTTACCTACCCTTAGATGGAGGTGAGCGCCGAGAGAAAATGTTGCCTTTGGGTTGTGATGAAGAGCTACTGCTTATTCAAACTGAATTGGTTCTTATGCCATGGTACATCCTCCAATATCTCCTAACAATGTTCTGATTCTAAGAAATCAACTAAGAGTACAGTTCAAAAGACTATTTGCTTGTAATGAGTTTCTGTGTTTAAATAACGTCACAGAAACGTTCTAATGAACGTAATTGAACAAGAAATCACGTAAAAGCGTTTCTCTAGGAATGTTTATTTGACGTTAACTCACTTCTTAGTTTTGTAAAAGTTAGAAAAAGGTCAATTAAGGTCTTTCTAGTTGAGTTACTTCATCGTTCTTTGAATGTTCGATTATCAGCGTTATAAAACAAGAAAAAATAGTATAAATACCTAACTGGTGTGAAAAGAGTACTCTACCAAGGTGTTTATTTGAATTTTGCGTTCAACAGGCAATCGGATTTGCTGTCCAAAATTTTTTCTTCCCCAGCGTTACTCCAACAATCAACAGCGATGCTTTCGTAGGTCTTTTGTGCGACATTTCTGTGTTGTTTTCTGACGAGGAATGAATGTGCATGCTTTAAAAAATGTAGTTTAGATTGGCTCAGGAGCTGTATTCGCCGTTTGATAGCGACAGAATAGGTTTTCGTATACATCACCCAGATTCACAACTGTAAGGTTAATCTCAAATCCGGGAGCTTCCTGTTTTGCCCGTTCGGTGTTGGAATGATTGCGCGAGAAAGATTTGCGATGAGAGTTTCCCAAGCTTCCTTCCACGTTAGAGGAACGTATCCTACCGCTCACTCGTATATCTTCATTATACTGTCTCGGCGAGGGGCCCTCCAAGTGAGGGGTTTCTAATTGAATACGTTCTATGTGAACTTTACAGTGTCTCTTCCCCATCATTATCCCGTGTTATCACTTAATATTTTTATACCTTTCTCTACCTTCCTTTGAAGATAGGATCAGCATATATTATTAGTGCTGGGGACACCCCATGGGATAGTTTCACTTCCAGGACGCCGTTTGAAGACAATGTTATTGGTGAATGCATAACGTTCGTTCGTACTACCCGAATCGAATAAGTGCATATCTTTCATTCAGATTTGGTTTAATACTGAGAAATCTCGTTTATGTTAAATGCAAGAAATAGTCCTTAAATGAGCGAGCTGTGGAATTCAACCCTAATCTTTTCTTTTCGACGGGTTTTTTGAGGGCCTTTTGTCCTTCTTGAACAATGTGAATAAAACCGTCAATTCTCTTTATTAGTTAGGTCAGTATGTTCAACTTATCCATCTACACTTAACCATACCTAATACTTCATGTTCAAAATATCTTTGACAGACAGATGGGTTAAGCCGCTACTTATTCGCATTTGGGGGAAATGAGGGCTTTAACTGCTTTATTTTCCTGTGGGACGTCAATAATAAACATTATGCGGCTTAATAGCGGTTTATCGATTAGGTAATAATAAAATTGATTGAAATGAGGTAAGTCATCATTTGAAAGGTCTTCAACAATTGCTCCCAAAGCATGTGACAGCTCCTGACAGGAGCAGAGGAGCATCTGCACTGCCTGGCCAATATGAAAAAGATACCTAATAATAATAATAAAAAGTATAATACTATCTTACTGTTATCCAACATTCCCCCATGATTCCTCATTGAAGAGCAGAAGAGTTTCAAAATCACGCGCCAAACAGGGCCTCAGGAGTCGTCAGTTTGGCGAGGGGGTTTGCGGAGGAGGAGGTGTCTGGGAGCTAAACCCCTCTGTGCTCCACCACCGTTGAACACAGCGGTGATTGGATACGGGTTCAAAGAATAAACCAATGAGAAGGTCCAAAATAAAGGGCCCAAAATTTCTGAGAGCGCAAATAGTTGTTTGCTAGAGAGCGCTAGAATCACCAAAACACACTCTTACCCTATTATCAGTTGATTGTCCCCAACCCTTATAACTGAACTGTATGACCTGTAAATACGCAATGAATACAGTAATTGCTATGAAGTTCGCGAAATTGCAGGTGGAGCAAGAGTGATTATTCGCGATGCCGGGCGCTCAATGCCAGTATTGACAGGTCTGCGACAATCCTCAAACGCAAGCATAAAACGTTCCACAATTCGCAAGATAATTGTCTCTGCGGTTTTTGATGACGAACTGTACCTCTAAGCCCTGAAGTTGCTAGATAAATTTAGCGAAACGTTGCTTTAAAAGAAACAGTTATTCTTCGACTGAACGTCTAGATTTCCCAAGCAATTATTACAAAACATATTTCAGTAAAAGTGAGGAAAATGTTTCAGAAACAAAGTTTTCAGAGAAACTCAAAATTTTATAAAAATCGGAGAATCCGTCAACTGTTTCACAATCCAGTTTACTCTTTTTTTAACTTTTACTTTTTAGGATTAATTAAGCGTTGACACTAATAATTATGACATATTTTTCATGTAACAAGCATAACCCCCAGTATTCATAATATATTACGTTGGAATCGAGATGGCCCCATACAAATTTTATGTCTCCACATAGAACTAGACCTTGCGCATGCGCACATAGGAACTCCAAACAATTATGTACGCAACGTAATTTTGAATCATTTAGGAAATTAAACTCTGATTAATAAATTCCTTCGAACTCAACACCGAGCTTGGGCAAACAAAATCATGAGCAATTTTTTTAAATGTCGTACCTTATAATTTACCAAATCTAACATGAACCTTAATTTTAGCCCTTATAGAATGATAAGCGCATGTAAACAATTCTTTCAGTCCACACAATTATTTGTGTTCTAGGAAGGTAACTACGTCAAGGTAGACGAATTTCATTATCAAACATTATTTTACGAGTCATTACTACCCTTAAAATGTTTTTAGATAAAGGTAGTCGTGCTTTTTGTTGATGAATGCTAATTCTTCGGTACTGCGGCTCCAAAAATATTAATTACATACTTATTAGTTCAGGTAACTTATTATTATCTTGCACACTGAAAGGAAGTGGAAGTGAAACGCGCAGTGAATCGGCGCATATCCGCGAATGAGTTACTGTCGAACATTTTCGTGAGTCCAAAGAAGCACACTGATAATCCTGGTTCATTATTAAGTAATTAGTAACCTATTACAGATGATGAATATTTTCATGTTGATGTTTCGATGTTAGGGAAATGTGACCTGACTGGATTTTCCTTGAAAAATCAACTCTTCGATGTGCGAACAGCAAAAAAGTTGTTGATAATTATTCCAGTACATGACAGCCATTTCGACGAAAAACAAATTGTCTTTATGAAAGTGAAACCAATGCTACCTCTTCCGTCTGAAGTCTGTTCGTAATTTCTGGTTCAAAACCAGTCAGGTGGATTTTCGTTGAAAACTGAAACCTGAACAATAATTTGTACATTTGTACAAACCTAGCTCTAGTTCAACTCTCTCTCTTAGTCACTCAAGTTCGAAATTCAGGCCACGTGGTGGAATCTAGTCTAGACTTATAGGTCTACAGGTTTAACCTGGAACTAGGGATGAAGGGGGAGAAGGGAGAAAGAGATGTAAGGAATCGCCACAAATACAATGACCACCAGTTGAGGTAAAAGCCCCGAAAACGCAGATGGTGATGCCTCGGAGCACTCCTGCCGTGATGCCCAATTGAGTAATCATGACACTTTTCCCGCACCTCCGCCCATGCTGTTATTTGACACTTCTAGATGGAGGTCCTTTCTGTCATATTTACTTAACTTAGCCCACCAGGTCTGCAGCATGGTCACGCTGTTACTGGAAGAAATCATAGCGAACCTTCAAAGTCGGCCATCAGGCTGCTGAAATCCCCGATGTGCTTTTCACTTCTCTTTTGTATATTCAATTGTTTCCCCAAAGTCACTATTTCTAACAGGTAACGAAGATTTTACTGACAAACTATACAGCCGAAGGAACAGTTAGAGCTCGTTTTTCAACTGTTGGTATATTATTTTCGATAATAAATCTTTGTAATCGGCCAAGAAACACAATATAGCCCCCTCAAACGTTGTTGTTTTACGTTTCAACATGTGTAGAATCCGAGGATTGAATTTAAAACAATCCGTTCGTCCGCCGTCCAGACCTTTTTACCGAAACTACAAGA
Source organism: Creontiades dilutus (assembly GCA_031894815.1). Lineage (NCBI taxonomy): Eukaryota > Metazoa > Arthropoda > Insecta > Hemiptera > Miridae > Creontiades > Creontiades dilutus. Next base: position 450,663 of record JAVIWC010006614.1, on the reverse strand, counting down.
TCAAAATTATTGAAACTTCGGTCAAAAACTACACTGAGATGCAGTTGTGACTGATTCCTCGGTACGTCTCTCTATCAATCTTAGAGTATGAAATCAAAGGGCTGATTCATAAAAAAATCAGAATATCAAAAACTTTCGAAATAACGCTAATGTTGTCATGTAGTTTATTGATAGACGTCCCTTCCATGAATCGAATGAGCCCATCCTTTCACTTTCCCTAAGGGCTAGACTTTGACAAGAAAAACGAAAGTGGACCCGAATGTGAATTTGAACACCAGTTACATTCAAGAAGTCCTTGGGACATCTTGAAGTCAATTACAAGGTATGGAGAGTCAGTGATCAGCTGAAGGGCCCTTTTGACTAATTTCTTTTCTAATCGATCTTCCTTGCTGACTTATAAGGGGGGCTCTTATGTATGGCACCTAGAAGGGATACGGAGGCGTGGGGTGCAAAAGATACTTAGAATGGCTAATTCTGAAATAATTCGCGGGGTTTGTTGTATTTTTCGAACCGTACACCTATATTATGCCCTCATACATTAGGCATGGGTATGCTTTTTCTTCGGAATATTGCTCTTTGAACCTCAGCACTCCGAAAGAAACATTGAGTGTCATTATTGGCTATAATAAACCAAAAAGAGTGGTGGTGTGGTACATTTTTTAATGTTTTACCTGCACCTTGCGACTTTTAAAAACAAAGTTGTTCATAAGATATATACATTATTTATTTAAAAGACTAGTTCCTTATTAATTTAACGAGTTTCTGCCGGCTGCTAACTCTTTTGCCGTTGTTTACGTTATTATTAATTATTGGTACTTATAATAACAATAATCGTCAACAAACAATTATTGCTGTGCATCTATGTGAAGGCAAATCAAACCATTGCTTGATTGATCCCGCTACCCTTAAGATGATGCCACAGTCCGCGTTTCAAAAGCTTCTACCAATTGATAACGTTTCACTCGATTGAGAACTATCGGATACAACTGATACAACACGGGTCGTATTATTGAACTCATTGAAAATTACCAACTTATTGAAACGAGCACATAAAATTACCTTTTATTTCTCAAGTTTTTGAAAACTCGATGTCAAGCCTTAAGTATTACGCCTATGGGAAAGGGGATGCTTACTGGAGGGATTACTGGAACATCCCCAGTCGATAGAAAAGTTCAGTAGTTTCAGCGAAAATCTTTGGACGGTGGAAGGACGAATTACTAAATTTGTGGGGAGGGGAGAGGCCAACATTTTGTCCAGGTCAATTGCAAAGGTTTTATATTGGAAATAGTTGAGCCAAAATATTTTCGACCCACCCAAAAACCCTTCACACTCATTTAAAGCAAAAATTTCGTTTTGGTTTATCTTTGTCAATGATAAACCTTTTTAAATAAATAAAGAAAAGTTTTGTCTAGTAGGTATTACTAGAAAGTGTAAAATCGCAAAGGAATATTTATATAGACACACATACAATATACATTCGCCCATATGGTCATGATACTCAACCAGTTTCAGGAAAGCACGGACAGTCTCGTCATGCTAGTGACGTAATTCAAACGGCAGAACCGATAACCTAGATACACGTGACGAGCATCGGCTTCCGCTCGCGTGCGTGATACTCCCAGAACTCTTCATTGAATTGATTGCAAATGAAATTGTGTTATGTATCTACATTATAGTTGCATAATTCTTTATCATTCCGGTTAAATACACAATGGATGCAAAGGTCTACGTGGAATATTCTAACGATCATTTGTCAAATGAGGCGTCGAAGTGAAAGTTGAACTGCGGGGCGTATTAGACCTAGAGCTTGTTAAAAAAAACCCCTGTCAAGTTATTACTATACATGATCGTCTAGCAGCAGGTCGCTATAAATCTTGAAGGGCAGTGTCTGCACTGTCAAAAAAATTTTGGCTTTTCCAATCTTTTGGAAATATACTCGTATGTCTCCATGCCTTGTAATCGACCAAAGACAGTAGGGAGACTTCGTCATAAATAAAACTCCATAAACACCACTTCGCCAGTCTCCCAGTGCGTAACAATCGCTGATATCGCCACAATCTACTTCACATCGACAAAGACATGGAAACTTACGAATAGAACAACTGAAATTTAATTTGTATAATAAATCTATTCAGCGATGAGTAGATAACTGTTGATTTAATCGTTACGTATTAAGTACTAGATACTTTTCACCATGTTTAGAAATGTTCACATTCATGTTTTTTTTTTTTTTTTAAGTCAAAGTTCCGTCCTATAGGGAGAGTGAACGTACGAACGCAATCGGTCCTAGTTGGTTCATTTGATTCGTTGAAGGAACGTCTATCAATGGCTTTCCATAAAAGTAGAACTGTAGTTTCGGAAGTTTACGATATTCTCACTCTTCATCATTTCAGCCCTTTGATTTCACCCTTTACAATTGAAAGAGAATGTCCAGGAACTCGATCCCAACAAAACGCAATTAGTCATTTTGTCCCAAGTTCTTTCTGCATTAGTCCAGTTTTTCTGGAGAAATCTCCGGACGGTGGACGGACTGATTTTTTTTTTTTTTTCATTTCAATAATAAACCTTACTAATTAACCATGAAAAAACGCTGCAAATCCATTCACTGGGGTTTATTATTCAATCGGCTTGCGTTCATGATTTGCATTTCTACTAAGCTTTGGAGTGTGCGTGTTTCACTGGCGATAGAGAGATTATTGAATTTCAGGAGGTATGCATAGAGCACGTAAATCTGTTCTCAACCAAAAACCCATTTGGATTGTTCAGTTGATCATGTTCGTGTGCCTCCCGAAATTCAATAATCACTCTATCACCTGTGGAACACGCACACTCCAAAGCTTAGTAGAAATTCAAATCATGAACGCAAGCGAATTGAATGATAAACCCCAGTGAAAGAATTTGGAGCGTTTTTCACAGGTGATAGAGCAATTATTGAATTTCAGGAGGCACACAAATATGATCAACCGATCAATCCAAACAGGTATTTTGGTTAACAACCGATTTACGTGCTATAATAATAATAAACCCCAGCAATAATATTGAATAATATTTACCTATATACTATCAGCGTTTCATGCATATCAGAATGCTTCAACCCGTGTATCGGCTATAAACTACAAGTATCCACATCGGCTCCATCATCGGTACTTCACTCAACTCCAGGCTTCGGCATCACCGGGTTACAAACAAACAATAATAAACCAAAAAACGCAAATGTTGGCACCATAAATCGGGCCATACATCGGAATGGTTTGACCTACGGACCTGCGGAGGGCTCATTCGATTCCTCATGGTATGTTCTTCAAATAGGTAAATATTTAGGCCGATTCGACTTGTTTTGAGGTTTTTAGGGATTTTACAAAACTTTGACATCCCTTAAAGGGCACTTTAAATTGAGTGAGAGAGCTGGCTCAAGAATTGGGGCATCGTCGGACCAAAATGGATTTTTCCTAAAAATTTCAGATTTTTTGCTCCAGTTGTTTGAGAGAAATCGTGCGTACGGCGGACGGACGGAAAATTTTTTTTGCAGGAATTCTACACCCTTTTTACGTAAACCATGAAATTTTCATGGGGTTAAAAAACAAATTTGGGGGGAGAGTTCAATGGTTTCTTACACATTGAATAATAAAAAAACAAATTTGTTGTAGATAGAATCAAAAATACAAATGATTTTTTTGGTCGATCTTTTGCCACATGGTTTATTGAAAACTTGGATCAAATTAAACTTTGGTCATAAATCAAATTTTATGATTCCGACTTGGAAAAATATTTTCAACCCTCTGCGGGCTTCGGTTATGATGAAGCAAAGTGTCAGTATACAAAAACTATTTATGATCCAAAAGGCTCTCTGTACGGTAGGTAACCTACTAATAATGAGGAAGTCTCTCATTAATTCTATTCTCGGATGCATTTCCGCTTCAAAGGGAAGGAGAAATTAAGGTAATGTAAAATATTATGCAAATTAAGTAAGAGGTAGATAGTTTGTGCGTTACACAGTACGGACATCCACCTCTCACCGTCGGTGAAGTAAATCGTTCAATCGAAATCGTTGGCAACTACCGAGAGGAAGGCGATGAAATGAAATAAAACGCCTTCACTTCACCCGTCTGACTGTTCGAAACGAGAGCTGATATCCATTTCATCAGAATGACAGTAGGTACATTGACTCAGCTCTGAGGAACTATCGGCTGAAAATGAGATAAAATAATAGACAGCTGAATAATAATATATAAACAAAACTCGCCAACAAAATTTAGTTTATCTGATTACAAAACTGCAAAACAACTTGTTATGAATAATAGGCGAGTCTGAATGGATTGGGAGATGCCGACTATCACGTCTTGTTTCTCCATACATCGATGTTTTAAAATTGCCCAAAATATTATAAAGGGACAATAATTTCCGGATCTAAGAGGTGACTCTGAAATAAAGCAACGGAGGCAGTGAAAAATAGATTATTCAAAATTTCTTTCATTCATTCAAAATTTTTGGATGAGTCCATAAATAACCGCCATTCTGACGGTTTGTCCCCAAGAACCCAACATCTCATCAAACGTGGAATGTTGCAGCATACTAATATAGAATCTTTTCCATCGATTTGGGATAATGGTTTTTTCATCTACAGTCCAGTCATCTGGTGGCTTAGACTTGCTAAAATTCCCAACATTCCTCAAATTTGCTGGGTTGTTTCTAACCCCCCAGTGGTGCTACACCTCATTTTGCGGACAAATTAACCTAGTGCTAACTTCAGGGGGGCCGAAAAACCCCGAGTTTTTTGGACTTTATTCAGTTTTCCCGCTATAACTCGAAAACTACGCATCCTAGCGATAAGACCACTCTATTATAAAATAAAGTAGACAAAATTTTCTAAAAACCTACTCACACTTGATTGTTGACCAAGCAATCATCGAGATATAGGGGCTCAAAGATTGGCAAATTCCCAAGATGGCAAAAATTAGCAGAAATCACTCTTTTCCGCCAAGTTTATTGTTATTAACGTACTTGATGATTGTATTATAATTTATTTTCATATTTTGTGCTGATATGCTACATCTCCCCCCCCCCCCTTCATAGCCTAGCTTCGCAAGGAATAAAATGTTGATGTATTTACAGTATTCACGAGTATTAATAATACAACAAATGTTAATGTAGGTACTGTACAGGTCGTAGATCGATTGTCATCCTTCAATAATGATCCTTCATAGTCATCTGAAACACAAGATTAGAATCATTGTATAGATTAAACCAGGTGAGAAAAAGGAAATCAGTAGGTATGCCAGTATGAAGTGATAAGCCACTTAATGTCGTAAAGTTAAGTTTTAAGGAGAATAATTTACCTCCATTCTCCTGCATCCTGTTTCTTTCCTGGGTCTTCTTGGATTTCGAGGAGTAGCCTGTACGCAACATTCGACCGTTTGATATCAACAATAGGTGTTTCTTCAGTGCCGAAGATGTCTCTGCAGTTCAATTCGTTAAAACACAAGTTTAATTCTTTAAAACTCGAGTTTAATAATTTAAAACTCGAGTTTAATAATTTAATACTTTTTATAACTGCAAAACTCAACAACAATGATAACTTTCTGTCAATAAAAATATTTTAAGATACATCAGTGTCATATTCTTAATTCCTACATTTCTGGCTGATTTCTGATAATTTTGGACATTTTGGGAAAATTTGCCAATCTTTGAGCCCCTATATCTCAATGATTGCTTGGTCAAAAATTAAGTGTGAGTAGATTATTTTGTAGAAAATTTTGTCTACTTTATTTTATAATGGAGTGGTTTTCTCGCTAGGATGCGTAGTTTTCGAGTTATAGTGGAAAAACTGAAAAAAGGTTCGAAAAAATCGCGGTTTTTCGGCCCCCCTGAAGTTAGCACAAGGTTAATTTGTCTGCAAAATGAGGTGTAGCACCCCTGGGGGGGGGGGGGGTATAAACAACCCAGCAAATTTGCGGAAAGTTGGGAATTTTCGCTAGCTACATTTTGGCACCAGATGACTGGACTACTATGACGGTACCATGAAAATATTTACCGAGGACCTCTGCTTCATGTTTTTTCAACTTGTACTGCTCATCGAATCATTGAATTTCCTTTGCATAAGTAGGTTTGGTGAGGAGTCGACTTCAGGCTCAAAGGCAGAATCCTCATGGTCGGCAGGAGACAATGATTATCTCTGCTGTCCTTAGATGAAACGCCGATCAAACAAGCTGCAGGAATGGAAACTAAGAGGTAATCTTCAACAGGAACTGGCCTAATTGCTACAGTCAAATCAGGGCAGACAATAGCGCTTTTATTATTAGCTGAGAAGCCGTTTACTTATGTTAAGCAAAAGTAATAATCATTTACATGTATCGTAGGTTCTCTCCTCAGCATTAGTATCGCCTCCGCTTGCTAATTGTCCACAAACGAAAGCTTCAACATGAATGAGACGCACATTATGAGGAGCACAGGTTTTACCTAGATCCCCCAGAGTCCCATGCCAAAGTACGCATTTCTCACAAATGTTGTGATGTCTTGCCTCTACTTTGATGCCACAAAACTTCCACAAACATGGAATAAAAACGCACGGTACTAATTTTGAATGAGATGGAAGTAACGCTGAAGAATCTCACTCCCAGTGGGATCCATAATATTTACTTGCGCTGATTGTAATTTTCAGAAATCACATGGGTGATCCACATCCTCTAACGCTTGTTTCGCAGAGAATTGTCGCAAGATTTTAAGAGAAGGAACTAAACAATGCGGTATGGACAGATTTTACCAATTTCAAACATATGATCATGGATTCAGGTTTGCAGAAAAACTGTGTATGTGGGCCTATACTTGATAGACAGGAAATTACAACGGATTTAATATCAGCATGAAACACTCTCACGACTATATGTATGTATGCTCTCAAAATTCATGCAGAGTTATGTTATGCCCATTGCGTATGTTATGTACCTACTTAATATCAAACCACACTCCATTTGAGAAAAACCATCGGCAAAAAATAGACTACACTTATGCGACCGATCCAGAATGTCATTAGGCGCTCGGTCAATTCCTTGGGTTAAATGGACCTTGTAGACTCGGGATCGCAGTGTCGCAACGAGAGTGTTGATAATTGCGGTGCAAGCGAAGGTGGAACGCCGGCTAATAACGGGATTTTCCGGTGGGGGGGTTGCTCACCGCAGAAGTTCGCTGCCCATGACGGATAATGAGAGTAGAGAAGGTAGGTTGACATCTACGTACGAATATGAGGACCCAATCTTCGTGTTCAAACGGTATTCCACCTAATATTGGCACAAGTTTTACCGAATTTTATAATTGATTTCTGGACAAAGGCGCCGCTTGCAATAGATTATTTGTCAACTTTCTTTTATTCCAAAATTGTGATCCACTTTAGCGACTTGGTCTTATATAAAAGAAGATTTGAGGAGGTCCCAAGCAGAACCCCACAAGTAACTCAGAACTGAATTTGAATTTTTAAAAATTTTATTATTTTATTTCGGTTATTACAAGCTATATGACAGTAGTGGTTTGAACCATAACGCTGTAATTTTTTGAACCTTGTTAAAGGTTGGACAAGTGGTGTTTTGATTGATTTTTACCAAGTTGTGAGGGTTTGTTCAGTCCACGGTGAGTGAATTTCACCCTAAATGAAGGCATGTAGTTTTCTAAATTAAAATACCGAAAATAAAATGGAAGTAAGAGTAACTTGTAAGTTATTAGGCTCATTATAATCTCTCCTACAGACTACTGATAAATACTGATGTGCTAATTATTCATATATGGATTGCACTATCGTCCTGTAAGCAGTCGCACTCAATTGCACTATCTCATTCGTCGTTTTCTGATGATGTCGAGAACGCTTTACTGTTCACAATGTCTCGGTATTGTGAATCTCATTTTTATTCCATATTCGGGTTTCACAGAAAATTCTACCTTCATTTGGCTTTTTCGGCCGAGTGCAACCCGCTCAGCGAGCGCCAAAAATTGCGGTGTAACAGACAATGCGCAAACATAAATGTTAGCAGACCCAACGCTGATTCGCAATTTTAACGGGGATGCTCAACCTCAAGACATAGATCCGTGAAAAAAAGATTAGTGTATGTTAGTGTGACACATTTTGCCGATCTTTGCTTCTTAACTAGCAATTCCGAATCAATTTTCATGATTCTTTATTGCTCAATCCCAATTTTACCCTAGTATGTTCATTGCAACGTTCGAATAAGATTCAAAACACTATTTTATTGCTACAAAGAACTCATCGCATTATTCTTATTATTGCACAAATACTGACTCTTGACAAACTAAAACGGCAGACTGATTAACCTTGTGTTATATGAAGCGTTCTGTGATTCACAGAAACTCTCGACATCCTTTTGGTTGAATGGACTTGTAAAGTTGTCATCTTGTCTGGATATGTGTGGTTTAGTTTGAACCAGCTATTTTCCATACCGTTACACATTGAGATTTAAGGTTTTTTTTTCATATTCGGAACATAACAATAGTTGAGTGTGATCATATAAGACCAGAATCAGCTCATAAGTAAAAAAAAAAAAAAAAAAAAAAATGTTTTTGGCACCTGTGGGGTTTTGTTTGGGACCTCCTCATTTCCACCATAACGTGCTAAAAATCAAAATATTATTCATTTATTTCTGCATTAGATGCTTGTGGTAAAATGTTCGGTTCACTAGAGAGAAAGGAATGACCTCGTTCACTATCTAATAAGAATTGCTCTAGAGCTCCAGGTTTTGTTATTGGACCTCCCTTCTCCTGTTGTCAACACAACTCAGATGTGAACTGTGGGAAAGCAAGATAAGGCATATCATGGAGCTAATATTGAATATTCGCAATGAAGAATTTTCCCTCATTAAAGCTATAATATCTTGGATTAAGAGTGAGCTTTTCCTCTCAGCACGGTGACGGTACTGCCCCCTTCGCTATGCTACGGAGCGGTCCATATTGTTTTAACGGCGCAGTCCTAGAATCTGTACTCTGCAAACCAGTCAGAAGCAATCACGAGAGAATTAAGAACTGCCGTTCTCATCTAGAGCAAGTCTCTAGATCATCGCGACTTTGGACCCATCACTATTAGATACCCCTTCCACGCAGATAACTGGTCTAAGGCGCATGGGTCTGAAAATGCCTACTTAAGAGAAGAAAATGTCATCTCCCAAAAGTAAAAATAAAGCTTTCGATACCTACTAGTAGATAGGCTCAGAAGTAAAACACGAGAATCAGCCTCAAACTTGTCAATTTACAGAGGGCCAATTAGAGTAGACCGTTGGAAAGCTGATGTATCATGGAAACTTTTAGAATAGCAGTCATTACCACAATTTCAAAAAAACCAATATTCATTTTCTCTTTAATTTGAAAAAGGCAAAAGTCAAAATATAAAAAATAGCTTGTGTTGTTCGATATTGTTTCTGTATAAAAATTGTGACTATAGATACATCACATTAGCTTATCTGTTTTGTGCAGAAGAATTGTACTTATCCAATTGGTTGTGCATCATAAAATGTGTAATTAATTAATGAACGTGCAGACCTAAATGGACTTACCTATAACCATTCGCAAATACTCTTCATTTTCCAACCTTTGGTAGGACCAACCATTGGTAGACAATTTGCATTTAGTATAAAAGGAAAAGGGAATTGTATTTCCAATATAGATTCTACAGCTACTTTATGGGAGTAGTGGCTGTTTAGGAGGTACAAATCTGCCAACGTCTGAAAACAAATTAATCCCAGAAAGTGAAGTAACATTTGAAAAATATTCAATGCTCCCCTTTAGTTCTAGTTAAGGGTAGCAAAACGTTTGACCGTTATTGTATGGAATTGTGCACTTGTGCCTTTGTAGAAAGGAAATTTTTAATATATTGCTAATTGGGGTGTATATGGTTTAAAATACCGTTAAAATGTTGCTCTTTAATTAATTACAAACTAACATTAAATGTCATGATTGCTCTAATTAGGGTTGCGAGAACTTCATTCCACTCATTTGATTCGGTTCATCCTCAGGCGATTTTGATAACTAGATGTTTACGAGATAGTTGTTGGTCGGCTGGTAGGTACATGCCGCAAGGCGCTTGGACGGACCCACATCCCCCAATGAGATAGATCACATTTTCTTTGTGTCGTTTCAGAGATGCGATGGCACAGTGAAACTGATAAAATTTGACCCACTCCTGGAAATCTGGGTCCATTAGCGAATCGAAAGCGTGTAATCACCATCGACACGTATTCGTTGTTTTATTTTCTCTACGGTGTGAAGGACATCCCCGTCACATATTTTACGCATAGTAATTTCTAAAGCAACGGATTTGCATGCAGTTATTTTTGTTGTCATGTTTGGGTTCTCCCAATCCTCCTGGACCAATTACAATATTTGTCCCTCCACTGACAAAGCCTTGCTTCAGAGAGACGTCCCATAAGGCTACACAGCTCTTGCTGTATCCCAAGCTGAATAGCCGCATCCCTTGACAACTAGTCCCTTATCGCAAGGCACATTCAAGATGCTAGATTATTTTCGGCAAATTGTTGAAAACTCCGTTTAGTTTAAGAAGAAGTAAATGGAGAATTCTATGGTCTGGTTGTAGGTAGAAGAATACCACAATTTCCACTCACATTTTGAGTTTTTAGATCATTCTGAACAACTTTCTTGTTGTGTCCGTTTGTATTTGAGTGTACCTGTCATGCATCAGCAAAACATTGTAACACGTTTTTTCTACAGTTACCATTCGATTTCGATTAAATGCGAAAGGAATCTACGAGTTTGGCTGTTGAGTCCCCTATGGGTTTCATTGTTCTCGTTTTGAAAAATTCATTATTTTTTCACAAATTTGCTCAAAGTACTTTGGGAAAGAGTGGGCCCCAAGCCAGAGTGGCAGAGGGCAGGGAGATTATCCGGTGTATTCGCTTGGACCACCGCTGCACCTGTCGTAATGGGGATTGGACACTTCCCCAATCCTACCAAAAACAGCTAGAGACGTATCTGACCCGATTCCGTCCTGAAATCTAAAAACGGTGTACGAAGAGGTCATAGTGCTCTTGAACAACGCCGATGGAGAACTGTGAACTTGAAAGCCCTCACAAGTGAATTCAAAAAGTAGGTACCATCTAAGTAAGCATCGGGCATACTTTTCGTATGGCCCTTTCCTGTCAGTTGCTAACGATTCACGATTATATCAGCGGGCATGCTACTCCTCTTGTTTTTTTTTTTTTTTTTGTTTTTTTTTTCGTTACTGAGAGACAAGACGGGATCTACGTATGAAATATATTCCAATATACAGAGAAGACATGAATGACCATCTGCAAAGAATATTCGTTGATGTTGCGACAAGTGGGATTGAGGAACGCCTGTCGACCCGTGGCCTCTCTGTGAGTTGTTCTGCTGCCTCTTCAATTTATTTTGGTGCGAGAAATGCAAAACATAAGTTTGGTGGCGGACTAAAAAGAACGTAACGTAAATGGGAAATGGCTCAAGACGTTATTCGGTTTCTTGCTGTTGAAGCCAGGTGAACTTCTAACCCTGCTTTACGATCACTGTTGCCGAAGTGCCATGTAGAATTAAGCCTTTGAATTTGTTAATGGCTTAGGTACCTATGCAAAAATTACGTTACCAAAAAATCCCAACCTACGTGGGCTTCCCAATCCTCTGAGTTAAATACGACCACGTACACCGTTGAGTAATTTCATTCCCATATTTATCAACAGTTCTCGAGCTAACACGCCAATATTTTCACGTACTCCCACGTTTTAAAAGCATCAGATAGTTTGTTGGTTGTCTCAAAATGTATAAAGTCAAATGGACCAACTGTTTACTCTCAACTCTGATCCTGGTCGAGATGTATTCTGTAACATCCTAAGGTCCAAAGAGAGCAGAATGTAACCAAGCAGTCTGACTGGTGCTGGCAGAGGTTAACCGGAGTCGGAGCTTTATTACGATCATGCGCGAGGAAGCCGGGGCGCTGGAGAAAGCTGACCCGACGACCCGAAGATCCCAAGGGAACAAAAGGTTCACGCCTTCCCTAGACCGTATACGGTGACTGATGTTCAGTGACGCCTCAAACGCAATACGTGGTCGACGGTTGTCAGGAGGCCGCTACAGCTTCACCCGTACCTAATAAACTACACTACACTACACTAATAACTAAAAATTAACTGATAAAATTCTACAATGATCCATTTTTATCCGACAAAACTGGACGGATATCTCTTAGCCTAATATGCATCACGTTACGAATTGATTCTTGCTATGTCTTTAGTTGTCCTAAGACAGATTTGAAAGAACCCTCCTTGAAAGAAACAACCATACGTCAGTAGTGGTTAGTACCATTGCCCTGAATTTTACAGATGAAGTATAAAAATTGCATAGCCTTAGAAATTGTATGTTCTTCCCATCTCATCTCCTCGTCAAAAACGACTTCAAGATATTTATAACAATTACTTACAACACCTCCTTGTTGTATTCGTCTTTTCCTGACTTAGAGCACACGTTTTTCTATTTATCAGTTCCTGAATCAACCTATCACCTTGTATCCAGTTTATCAAAGTTAACAGCCATAGAAGTTATTAGCGTAACTTTTAAGATTTTAAATAGGGACACAAGGATTCGAAAACGCTGCAAATTCTTTCACTGGGTTTATTATTCAATTGGCTTGCGTTCATGATTTGAATTTCTACTAAGCTTTGGAGTGTGCGTGTTTTACAGGTGATAGAGTGATTATTGAATTTCAGGAGATATGAATAGAGCACGTAAATCTGTTCTCAACCAAAATACCTATTTGGATTGTTCAGTTGATCATGTTTGTGTGCCTCCTGAAATTCAATAATCACTCTATCACCTGTGAAACACGCACACTCCAAAGCTTAGTAAGAAATTCAAATCATGAACGCTAGCCAATTGAGTAATGAACCCCAGTGAAAGAATTTGCAGCGTTTCATGCGTATCAGAATGCTTCAACCTGTGTATCGGCTACAAAGCCTTTTAGGAAATTACTCCAGTGTCCACATTACTGCATCATTACGTCACTACATCATTGGTTACTGCGATGAAAACATAAACAATAATAAACCAAAAAAACGCAATTGTTGGCTCCATAAATCGGGCCGTATATTGGGAATGGTTTGAGCTACGAACCTAGGGAAGGGCTCATTCGATTCCTCGTGGAGTGTTCTTCAAAAAGAGTCCAAATTTAGGCCGCTTCGACTTTTTGACGTTTTTAGGGGTTTAACAAAACTTCTACAACCCTTTAAGGGCACTTTAAATTTAATTACTTTAAATTGCTCCAGCCGTTTGGGAGAAATCGTGCGTACGGCGGACGGACGGAAATTTTTTTATTGCAGATTCGGATTCTACACCCTTTGAAAAGTAAACCATGAAATTTTCAGGGGAGTTAGAATTTTTTTTCAAGAGCGATTACAATGGTTTATTATTGAATAATAAACCAAAATCAAGTAAACGAATTCCGCTCATTCTTCGTCATTCAAAAATGAAAGCTCAAGCTCATGCTGAAAACTCTACTCAATTTTTATTAATAAGTGTGGTTAAAATCGATACAAATAATTATAATCTAACTTTTCTCCGCTCTAAGGTCTCACACTGTTGCAGGTGGAAGTGATTCGAAAACATTCTTAACACTCATGGGAGATGTGCCACACCAATTTTGAAGAGCGACTTTGAGGAGATTTTTTCTGTATTGTTTAAACCTGTTTTTCAACATAGGTCGATTCTTGATTGACAATTTTTATTAGCTTTCGACATGATGCTGCGTTGAGTTTTAAAAACTGTGGGTCCGTCAACCTCGTTACGCTAATTGTGAAACCAAAATCAAATGATAGTTTGGCTCAATTTTTTCGTTTTCATCACGGTTTTGTTGTTTAACTGTTTCTCCTTAAATCTAAAGTGAACATTGACCTTTCCCACTTGAGTTTTGGTACCCTGAGGGGTCGATTGGAACATCTAAATATCATTAGGCCAAAACGAATCGCTCGAAAAAACTGATGATCGCTTTTCCGGGATTTCGCCACAGGTTACGGCGGTACTTCTCAGGAATGTAAGGAGAGAAGAATCAGTGCCATGAGATGTAGGGTGATGTTTGATCATTTAGAAGCTTTCTTAGGATTGGTCAACTATTTTTTCGGGACAAACCGAGGAAATTGAATTTTCAGCAACCACTTACTGTAGGTATAAGCATCAAAAGTATTAAACATCATTCTACACCCTGAATTCGTACCGAAATTTTCCAAGGTTTTGTAGTAGTTAGGTCAAGGTCGAAATATTTTCTGTGCTAAAACATAATTGTGTTTAAATTAGACACTCGGCCATATAAGAAATCGTTAAATTATCGTGTATTTCAACTCATCTTCATACACCCAACAATAAGCGTAGGCTGATGAATGTTTTACGCAAGATTTATTAAACATCACTTCTCATTGTTCATTGTTCCCATTGACTAATGTGGGAAAATGCAGTTGAAACGGTTGGCTGAAGATGGAGTGAAAACCGTGCAGTCATGAAAACGAAGAAAAGACCGGTAGGCAAGTTGTTGTAAACTTCCGGAGGCCCAAACGAAGGTTACCCACTTGTTGTTAATGGCCACCATTCATGAATTTTCCGTGAGCATTAGAATTTCTTGAGTATTCTTTAGATAAGTAACATTAGCTGAGCACTTAAATTGAGGTAATGTTTATAAATCAATTTTGATTTATTATTTCCAATATTGTATCTTTATTGAGCGGAAAAAAATTAATTTAACTCCCCCCTCTATATGCGTAGAATCCTAAAATCGAATAAAAAATAAAATCATCCCCGGACCGCTTTACTTTCATCCGTTCCCTCTCCTCAAGGCCTAGAACGTTGACAGCAAAATATTTCATCAACACTAATGCAAACATGAAGTTGTATGTACGTGTAAAAACGCTCCAAATGATGACACAATGGTTTATGATGTTGAATTAGATAACAACAACTGGCGATAAACAACATTTAGGTACATGTTCCTTGGTGCTTAATGCTGATATCGAAATACGTAGGTACAATGGGCCAATATACTGTATGCCAACACATCTGCAAATAGAACAACTGTCCTAACGTACTCTTTGAGATTCGATCTTCATAATTTACTAGGAAATTGTATACTTTGTTCAGACACATTCACATTCGTGTTGACGTTCTTTTATCCTTCAAAGTTATAAACCTTGGGGAGAGCAAACGGATAGCCAATGTGAATCGGCTCATTCAATTCGTGCAAGAGATGTCTGTAAATGACGAACATAAAAAAAATTAATGTTATTTAGAAAGTTATCGATATTCTGATTTTTTTAATAATTGAGCTCTTTGATTTTACAGCTTAGGTTTGGTCGAAAGTAATGACGAAAACTCGGCCCCATCAGTTTCATAAAGTTTAGCCTAGATGAGAAATTTGGATTTTTATGAGGCTTTCGTGAAGCAACAAGGTTTTATTTTATCCCCACCAATTGGTTGAAAATTTTGAACATTGAAAAAAGTTAAAATGGAATTTTATAACTGAATTTACAAGTCGCTCAATTTTCAAGCTATTCCTCTACGCCCGAAGACCTTCAAAACCGGAGACCCATGTTCGGGCAATCCTCATCACCCTTCTTTTTTGAGAAGCAAATTGGTACGATTTCAGGAAAAAAGTCCCTAAACAATGTGTAACAGAAGGATCATTTGTTAAATTAAGAGTTTATTACAACATTTAATGGCCACTTAAAGAATAACAAGCCTGGTTTGAGAATTTATGCATATTTTTTGGTTTATTATTCAATAATAAACCATTGTAACCGCTCTTGAAAAAAAAAAAAAAATCTAACCCCCCCCTGATAATTTCATGGTTTACGTTTCAAAGGGTGTAGAATCCGAATCTGCAATAAAAATTTTTCCGTCCGTCCACCGTACGTTGCTCCCAAACAGCTGGATCAAAAGATCTGAAATTTTCAGGAAAAATCCATGTTGGTCCGGCGACGACCCAATTCTTGAGCCAGCTCTCTCACATAATTTAAAGTGCCCTTTAAGGGTTGTCAAAGTTTTGTAAAATCCCTTAAAACCTCAAAAAAGTCAAGGCGGCCTAAATTTGTACTCTTTTTGAAGAACACTCCACGAGAAATCGAATGAGCCCTTTCCCAGGTACGTAGGTCAAACCATTCCCGATCTATGGCCCGATTTATGGTGCCAACATTCGCGTTATTTTGGTTTATTATTGTTTTTGTGTTGATATCAGTAACCTAGTGACGTATTGATGTAGTGATGTCGTAATGTGGATACTGGAGTGAACTCCTAAAAGGTATTGTAGCCGATACACCGGTTGAAGCATTCTGATAACCATAAAAAACGCTGTAAATTCTTTCACTGGGGTTTATTATTCAATTGGCTTGCGTTCATGATTTTAATTTATACTAAGCTTTGGAGTGTGCGTGTTTCACAGGTGATAGAGCTATTATTGAATTTCAGGAGGCACACAAATATGATCAACTGATCAATCCAAATGGGTATTTTGGTTGAGAACGGATTTACGTGCTCTATGCACATCTCCTGAAATTCAATAATCGCTCTATCACCTGTGAAACATGCACGCTCCAAAGCTTAGTATAAAGTCAAATCATGAGCGCAAGCCAATTGAATAATTAACCCCAGTGAAAGAATTTGCAGCGTTTTATACAATTTCCAACTCCATTTCCATAACTAAAAATGCATAAAAAATTTATTGAGGGATTAATAGATTACTACATTATCCACCTTGTCACACAGTTGTTCTGAAAATTAAATTCTATTTTTAATTTTATTAAAAATATACGTTCTTTGATTAATTTATAACTATTTGACAAACTAGGACGTTCATGAACTAGGAACGAGGACACAATAATAAGTAACATCGAATACTGTAACATGAGCCAAATGTTTGGCCCATATTGCCGACTACAAGATACCAAAGAAATAATACGCGTGGGTTATCGCAATTGAGACAGGTGTACTCTATCTGCACCATATTGAAAATGCGACTAAATAGATTGGTAAATAGTTAGAGCAGGTCAAAGCCGCGTGACTTATCTCAGCCCATTCGGTTTCTGGCTCGGTTCTTCTTTCCGAATAACATGACGGGACACAGAAAAGTTAGCATTCGTCTTGAAAATTCAATTCTGCAATTCTATCGCATTATCAATTTGAATACGAAACAGTTAACTAGAGAATTGTAATACTAAGCATATAAGCATTTGGTTAATGGGGCTGCTACCTCAAGAAGCAGCGACAACAAGTTTATTGAAGTTTGTTCCTTGGCTAACAAAATGTTTTATCTTTAAGAAATGGATTGAAAACATTAAAATAATAATTAATAAATCATTTAACCACTTCAGTATTAGACTTTATTTATAACAATAGAATCCATTGAATACTCTGTCCCCTTAGCTCCTTCCTCGTAGACTTTTAGTGCAACATTTTTAAAAGGAAAAAGCCTTTAACAACTTATATTTTGGTTTCATTATCTAAATTCAATAAGGTTGTTAACATTTTGTTCGAAACGTTCCAGTATCATGCACGAAATAGAAAGAACACAAGTCTTTTATATCTGAAATGTTTCGCACCAACGCCTGCCGAATTAGAAAAAGCAGGAAATTCTTCGTAAACATAATTTATGGTAATAAAATAAAAATTAAAACATCGCAGCACTCGTTAAAACAGCACAACAGATGGCAGGATGAAAATACAAACATCTTTGGAAAAAATACATTGATTAATGTTTTTCTACGAATTGGGATTTTTAATTTTTTAACATTTCATCCTTTCAAAAATTAAAAACCGTTCGGGATTTCCTCCCTAATGATGTTTCAATTTTGACCTGTCTTACGGCTTTTTGAAACCACGTTTTTGATACATTTTTTACTCTAACTTCCAAATCATTAAACCAATTTCGAACTTATTTTTGGCATATTAAAGAGGAAAAATATCGCTTTCCAATGAATTCTTTACATTTTTTATTCAAAACTCATGTTTTTAGTTTTAGCAAACCACAACCGTTCTCTTGTCGTTTTCTTTAGGAACGTGCGATGGCCTCGTTCTTCGTCTGGTTCTTTATCTTGTCTGCTCTGCTTTTCGACAGGGCCAATTTTTTGGAAATATATTGATCTCCTTCATTTTTGGTGTACTCCTCCAGCGAGCACATCTTTTCTCAAGCGATCTCTTAATCTTTAGACGGGTAGAAATTAAGCGGGTTACTAGGATTCGAGGAACAGAAAGGCCATATTCCAAAAGAGGGGCCCAAGCTTTGCTTTCCAAACCTCTGGGCAACGTAGCCACCATTTATCAGCAGAAACAATAAACTCCTTCATTTGGGAAAATCTACTAGAGTATCGTCCAGTAGCGGCTCTAATTCAATAGGTAGTCTAATTCAATGTTGAAACGCATAGAAGATTATCAAACCATCTTCAAGTTGCCTTGTGGAAAAGGTACACTACACACGAAACCTGACAAAAGTTCCAAGTAACTCATTATTCCATTTTTTCCACTTCCAGGATATGAAACTTATTCCAAGGCTGTTCTTCTATTCTTTTTATCTTGGTATTGATTCAATGATGATAACTAAGTTCAATAATCTGACGACGGATCGCTTATCTTTCAAGGAATAGCTATGATCGAGATTTCATCGGTTCGTTCTCATCACGATTAGTGCCAGACGCGCTCTAACTGTATCCTAATTTCGTAATCAGCTTTGATTCCACCCGGAGCCTAGTTGTGTATTGCTCGTAACCGCCGTTTCTAATATCCGTGCTGCACTCCCACATTTCGTTATCTGATGGCGAAACGAAAATAGGATGTTATTGTGCTCATATTATCATGTATTACACGCAGTATAGTTATCCAACATACGAGCGTATACTTGAGCAGTGAGCAATCGTCATTTCTTGTAGTACATTTATATATATATATATAAAATATTAGCTGTGCCTATAGGCACGACAGTTCCTTCATCCATTAAGTGCACGCGAAGAACTTATTATTAAACAAATCTATATTACCCATTAATTATTGCCCTGTTCCTTAATAGTAAAAAAGGTTCCAATAGCGTTGAGAGTTACAGCCTAACAGAAGGCCTAACCCGTTATATTCTTGAGAAATTTATGAATAATTGCATAAAATTTGGATCGCAATCCAAGAATTGGTTACAATCCTGTATGGAAAAGATATGGACGCATGAACTACAAGGGCTTTGATGAAACAAGAGATCAGTGTTTTTATCGCAAGCAATATTTGTGGCTGGAAATCCGATGAAAATGAATTATATTCTAATTTTTCATTAATTTATTGCTTCCGAAACCTGCAGGTTGAAGATGCTTTAGTTTCACTCTAAGGAGATAAACATTTCCGAACTCAGAATGTCCACCCCCATTCTCATCCTTTCGTTCTCCATAAAAAGGTCTCTCGCAAGGTGTGGATGCACACTGAAGGACCCTTGAGGCGAATTTGTCGATCTAATCGATCTATCTATCTAATCGATCTATGGAAGTGATTTAAAAATGAAGCACTTTTTAAGGCATCTAGACTACCTCTGATAAACAGATCAGTGATTTACGTAGAAAGTTTAATAATTTGCAGCGTTTTTCTCTCCTGAATCTGAAGTTCCGCTTGCATTTTACGTTGTAGGTTATTTTGAACAACTTTTGTTTCATGGCTGACTATCATGTGCCCGTGAATCCTAGTAAAAAGCTTTATGCCCACAATTATAAATTTTTGACGAAATTGTTAACGAATGTGGGGGTCACACTGTGGATGGCTTCCTACTTGTTTCGTCGATCTCAAGTTTTTATGTTGCCGGAGAAGATTAATAATGATTCTTTATACTATTTGCTGTAGATGGGGAACTCTCTCCTGGTGGAGTTGCTATCTGCGGGAACATGTCCAATAACACTTCTGTCACGTAATATTCGACATTGTTTGCAACATTACAATGATCTACAAATTCATGTTCCTTAGAAGCTGTGTGCTACACCCAACTTGGCAGACATTTTTGATTTATTATTCTCAATAACGTACCTTTGTAGGACCAAGAAATAAGCACACTGCAAGTTATTACATGGAGGTTTATTATTTCTGTATTAGAATATTCCTTCTACGCAAATTGGTTGCTTTACGTTTCAAGATCTGCAAAATCAGAAAATCGAACTAAGAACACTCCTAATCTAATGATTTAAACAGAGGTTTACTATTTCTGTCGGTACTAGAATAAGGCATCTTTCCTTAAATCACTGTTCTGTGTATATTAGACGTATTATGAGGTACTTTGTCTAAATAGGCCTCCACACCTTTTAGTTGCATTTTTGTCCATAAAAGAACCCTACTATCGTTTCAAAGCAAAAATGCTCGTAGCATCATTCTCTCAGGCTCTAGTGGTATGATCTTGCTCAAATTCGGAGGGTAGTAGGGGAAGAATGTTCTAATAGTCTCATAATATGACTTTATATTATAAAGGACAATGATATCGTTCGTTCAGTAGCACCTTAGCATAGGGTTAACTTCTAAAGATTCTATCCGATTTTGATTAAATTTAAAGGGAATGAGCGGTTTAAGTACAGCAGGTAGATGATCTCGTAAGAATTCCAATACTCACAACTTACTGCATCGCTTAGCGCATGTGCAGGTGTAATATCGATCAATCTTAATTTTTGCTCTTCTTAATTGTCCAACTTGCTCAAATTTTGAGGGTAGTCGGTGGAAAAACAGTTTAATAATCTCATATTAATTTCAACAAGATCGTTTCGTCATTGTGTTCACTATAGAATTGGAGCCGCTACGTACCTGCAGTACAGGTAGACTCACCTCGTCTGTGGGTAAATAGTATTTTTTGTCATAGTAACTTGAACGCTTAAATCTTTTGTTATGTTCAAAGTGATCTCGAAAGATGTAGATCACGAGTATAAGCTAGTTACAACGCCTTCAGATAATTAGCCGAGATGTATTGCGGGTATGTCGCGTTAGGGTAGATGACGGTACGACGGCGGCGTTGAAATTAATATAAGATATTAGACCATTCTTCCCCGGATAATTCGAAATTCTAGCTCGATCAAACACGTACAACCTGGGAACATGATGCATAGTGGATTTGAGCGTATTTTTGCATAGTGCAAAGTGAAGTATTGATCCGTGAGCAATGACAATCATGCGGGGCCTTTTACATTGTAACATGCACGTTGACCGGACATTTCATTAAAATCGGATAAAAACTGCAGGAATTAGATACTATACAAGAATCTGCTGACACTCGGACGGACACACACTCACACACACATGCACAAGAAAGTTGTTCGGAATGGTCTAAGATGTGAAATGTGCTAAAAAATGTTAATTCTGGAGAAGAAGAAAAAAATGTCACCTCTCAAAAGTGAGATTCCGCTACCTTTCGGTTGACTCGGAAGCTAAATTCACGGAAGAGCTTGCAACTTCAATCCAATTATCGATTTGTTTGTTCGTTTCCTATTGGGTCATTTCGTGGTTGTCCATCTAAATCATAATCTATGAAATATTAGATAATTTTATTATTAAAGACCTGATATCTAGTATAGTTTGCTCTGACAAAGAAATCGTCAGAAACTGACGACCTGCGGTCACGTAACTAAAAACATCTGCGGAGCTCCAAAAACGAACGTCAATTTTTAAAATACCACATTTCCCAATGGATTTTTCAAACCTGAAAGCTGCACGAATGAGCTGAGAAAACAAACAAACTGGGAACACGACTTCGACGAAATACCGTTGCGCCTGACGTATTAGATTGCATGGAAATCAACAGTTTCAAGTTCAATGATAAGTAAGAATCGTCCCACGAAGAGAAAATCCCGCGTCATGGCGTCCTGGGTGAAAGGCGAAATTGGCGACTGGGTTTTCGCATTATCACGGGATCTGGGGAGTCACCCGACTGAAGGTCCGAGTCGAACGGAGCTCGCAGATGGCTCTTTCGAATCGTTCCTCTGAACATCTTTTTCTCAATATCCGCTCAGTACTCTCGATTGCTACTTGTCCCCGAGTTCGCTAACTTGTAGCGGAAGCTTTGTTTTTCCGTAGCGGAAGCTTTGATTTCACTTTCGGAAATGTTTTATCCAGAACCAAAATTGTCACTTGCATTCTGCATTTTAGACCATTTGAGATATCTTTGGATCCGCAAATCGCTGTAACTAGCTTTGTTCCTATAGTTTTCAACTCTTGTAGTTAACAATTTCAGGGAACGTGTGTTACGCTGTAAATGGTCCCCTATGAATTTTATCCCTCAAAAGTCAAGCACAAACGAAAAATCTACCAAACATAACTTTCTCAGGATCTAGTGATCCGATCGCGTTCAATTTTTTAGGGTAGTTGGGAAAGAACGTTCTAATAATTTCATATCAGTTTAAACACGTGTAGATTCCCATGTGCTCTCAACAACGCTGATTTCTGCCGTGTTAACTAGACGTTGGTAACATTTTCAGACAATGGCCGAGTGAGATGGTTTCCTATGAGCTGCATTGCTGAAAAATGATTCAACTCTCAGGAAATGAACGGGTTTGCCAGTAGATAGTACCTAGTGAGTTTAATTGTTTACAAATCAATACTACACACTGCGCATGTGCAAATGTAACATCCACCAAACATAATTTTCTCAGGGCACAGAGGTCCGATCGCGGCCACATTTCCAAGGTCTTAGGGAAAAAACCATTCTGATAATCCCATACCAATTTCAACTCGATAATAGAATTAGCAACTACTGCTCCTGCCCGTACATGAAATCCTTGTAACATTCCTGATTTTTACAGTTTTTATCGGATGTTTATGACATTTTCAGTGAATGTGCGAGCCCAGACTGTAGATGTGTCCTATGAATTTCAATGTGCACGTATCAATACTCCACTGTGCGGTTGCGGCAATTTAGAATCCGCCTTGTATAATTTTTACAGGATCTAATGTTTCGATGGCGCTCGAACTTCTGGATAGTCGGGGAAGTACAATCTCATAATACCATTTCAATTTCAACGCGATAATAGCACTAGTAGCTGCTGCACATGCGCGAACGTGAACTCTCTTTAACAAGCATAATTCTTGTAGTTTTCATCCGATCCTGATTTTTCAGGAAATGTGTGGATTACATTGGGCCCCAATAATGAACTTATGGACATTAAGCGTGAGGGTCAACTCTTCGGTTTCGCAGATGATACGGCGATCATTTTTTGGAATGAGTTTTACGATGATTTGATAGCCAGTTCTAGTTTGGGTCTGCAAATAGTAAAAACATGGTTTGATGTGAATTATTCAAGTCTTAATGTAAATAAGACATCGATAATGAGATTTGCTGCCTCTGAAAGACGAATTGTCCCCGACCATACCATGAAACTACATGAGTATTATTGTACTTCATTTAATGATTGCCTTTGTACCCCAATGCCTTTTGCAAAAGATTGTAAATATTTAGGATGATAATTAATGAAAATTTGAAGTTTAATAAGCAAATAGACTTGCTTACTAAGAAATTAAGAAAATTGTTTTATGTTTTTAAAATTTTGAGAGGATTTGCTAACACAAATTTACTTAGAATGGTTTATTTTGGTTTGTGCAACTCATTGGTTGAATATGGAATTTTAGTTTGGGGAAGGGCGACTAAATCAGCCTTGCACCCATTACAGGTAGCTCAAAATACGATTCTGCGTACCATCCTGAATGGGACTTCTAGAAGTAGTGCTAGATTACTTTATAGTGAGCTGGGCTGTTTAAGTATAAAAGATGCCGTTACACAGTATGCATGTATTTCAAACGGGAATCGATCCACCGAATTTGGCGCAATTGCAAACTGGTAATTCGTCAAATATTAGACTTCCAAAAATTAACCTGGAATTATACAGGAGAGATTCGTATGTTGTGGCGTTGGGTTTTCTTCATGAAAATAACATTGATTTTCGTAATTTTAAAAATGTTGGAGCTTCTAAAAAGCACATTAAAGATAATTCACACAAGATTTGAACTTTAAGAATATTTTTTAATTTGTCACTTTTTTTGTCTATTGATTTATTTATTTAAATTTATTGTTGCTAAGGTACTTGAGTCTATTGATTGAGAACAAAATTTTTGAATAAGGGACTTTTTGCAACTCCATGGGGGGATACAAGTTCTTAGAACTTAGGTCTCCATGGACACAAAGGAACATATGTTTTTATTAAATAAAAACAAATTTTGTTTAAATAAAAACAAATACTGTCTTTATATATCTGTTCTTAAATAAATAAATTTTGAATTTGAATTTTGAACATATTCTGTGGCATTTCTGTCCCGTGAAACGTAGTGACAAACATATATACCACTTGTTTCAAGATTATTTAAAACATTCTTTACGAGTAACCTAAATGTCACATTCAACTTTGCAGAAGTTTTTTCTCGTTATCTAACTTATTAAATCTTGGATACTTCATTTTTTTAATCGTGGTTCGTTTCGTATGTTAATATAACAGTTCTTACCTAAAGGATGAACATGATCCATGAGATATCATATCATACTTTTATTCTAACCCTGTAATCGCATAAGTGGCCGATAAAATTGTTGACATCTGGAATCAAACTGTCTCCTTGATTCATTCAGAGTTTTCCGCGTCCTCTCTTGTCGAGGTAGAACCAACTGAATTAAAACTCCGGTTCATTGTGGGGTACAATCCCAGGAAAAGTGCGGGTTGACCTCTTGCTGGTCCCCTTATGGGATTCATGACAGTCGAGGGAGATACAGTTTGTTTCCAATTGTGAATTTTACTCTTTGTCACGTCTCGCGGCCCACATTCATTCAAACTGGTAGTTGAAATGTGATCTCAAGGTCTATGGAATACTTCAAAATTGAGTCAAAAACTCGTATTCAGAGGCATAATGCCAACATTATTCAAGACATATTCATGGCGTATTTAGGAACAAAACGACGTAGGTCGTGCAACATCCTCTCTGGTTTTCATCGCTGACACCGCATCGATACTTTTCTAATTCAGACGGTAACAATTTCTAACAATAATACAAACTACACCCCATAATGTCTTCTGAACAATTTGAAGTGTTTATTTTATACGTCAATTCGCAAAAAAACGGAGGTAATCCCTGCTGTCCCTCACGCTTGGTAGTCTTCATTTTCATAGTATTACGTAGACTCATAACATTGATCTGAGCTTCCACCTGCATTGGCTACGTGTTTTGAAAAACGGACGGTAACTTCAAATTTTGTAAATCGCCGTTAGCATGTCACGTTGTCAGCGTTTAAACGAAGGATTCTGGTAAAATGTGCTCTAGAAGGCCAGATTGGTTTAGAAGTAGAGGTGAATTGTTAGTTCTTACATTCTGGTAATCAATTTGCACGGGTTGGTACAACCCAAACAACAATCAGGACGACTGTGAAGCTATTGTTTTGCATGGATGCAGTTCCCCTCGGCCTGGTGCATCCTCCGCCGAAGTTTCACCTCGAGCCGGCAGCGGATCCCTTCCCTTCCTCGGCTGACCCCAAGAAAACCCGAAGACAGGGAGGGGGCCCAGGACTTCCCTGGAACAGCTCTCCCCCGGACCTCATACTCAGTTAGGCCGCCTCCCAGATCGTTAGGCTCACATTTCCAACAAAGTTTCCCAACAAGTTTGAATAGTTCCTTTTGCAGCTTCAACCCCATCGACCCGGCAATCATGGATAAGCAGCAGGAAGCGCAGGCAGATTCCATTTCCACTGTTGGAGTTCAAATCAAACCGGACTACCCTCCGTCTGAAGTGTACTCCTCAGAACCACCACCTGTAAGTAACCTTTGTAACATGAACAATAACTTATCTTACCCCGAAGAACTTTTCAAAAATTAAACTTTCAGTATTATTTTAGTTACTATATTCGATTTTTTAATTGATGAAAGTAGAAATGTACAACTTTTACTAAAATACGAGTATATTACTGTTCAATCTTCCTTAACAATTCAAGTCATACGATGAAAATGGTACTTTATTGACCGTTTTACAGAATTTATCAATTTCATAGATTAATTAGGAACACGACCCGACGAGTAGTCCACAATGCAATACAAGATCATCTCAACAAAGAATAACAAGACACTCCCGAGTAGAATCATAACATTACTAAGAAACTAATCGACATATTGGCTTATAATATAATGATAATTGATTATTTTAGACTACAACATTTCGGTTTCAACTACTGTAAGTAAAGGTTAACAAACTTTAATCTAGGATAAAACGAAATGTCAATATTGTGTCCATTATCATGCAGTCAATATTTAATTATAAATAATTAATGGAACCGCTCCTTCATAACTCTCTCTTGAAGAAATGAGGAAATATAAGGTGTGATCATGGGAATAGAAATGGCTCGGGTTCCGACGTTGATAACAGAATCTTCGTTTGACAATCGAACATGCTCCCTTATCAAGGAGATGTCAAAGGACACTCCCTAACCAACCCTTGGAGGCAATGTTGAAACGAGTGACGTGAGGGGTACCTTTTGGAAAAATTCTACTCACCCTGTTGATAATAAAATTCAATTCATCATGTTTGGGGTGTTAGTAGCCAACCATTTTAGTATCGTCCGTTTGTCAGGATGTCCAATCATGAAGTAAAAATGCGGGAATAAAGGTGATACTACATATCTTGAGTCAACTGACGCTAATTTAAGGATAACAAGACCATTTTCAACGAGTTTTATCGGATTATTATTGCGAATTCGAGTAAATTTGCTGATCACAAATTGTTGATTCAATTTATGAAATAGAAATTGGCGAGTTCACGAATGTTGGTGATTTACTTGAGCTTGATTCAAAATGCAAAAATGTAAAGAACGGTCGAGTAGAGCACTAAGTGCTACGAGGGGGGTCTTGGAATTTGTCTTATTTCAAGTGCTTAACATAATTCTGCGATTTTGATTGGTGTTGTAATTTCCTTCCATTTCATTATGAAATAAAAACAAGCCCGAGCCAAAAAGAACAACGGAAAGGAAATGGTGGATAATTAAAAAAAGTATTAATAGTTTCTATTTATAATTATGGAATAATATGATGTTTGGTACATTCCACGTTCTAAGAAGAGTCATTCCAAAAATTAAAGTGGGATCCAATGAAAAATGAATCATGAAAATCGGTTTAGAATTTAGGCTTGACCAAATTAGACGAAAAATAAAAAGATTTTTCGGTATTAAACCCCTATACCCCATCCCAAATTCTCTTCTTTAAGGACGTTCAAAGAAATTCGAAAATTGGTTATGACTTTGTCACACACGGGCTCACACTACGGTGTTTTGTTTTTGGATTCGGTCTTAAAATGGTATTAGGTTCGATCTTTATTGGTGTGTACCCCCCATCGATGAAGTAAATACACAGATGTACTACATCGATGGTTCCCCCTGGATCCGTTCCAACGGATCTTTTCTAAATGAGCTTTTCAACTTCGGATGGAAGTCCCAACCAGAGTAGGAAAACAAATCCAAACGAAAGAGTTGGAAGTAACTGGAATTGTAGTGATTCAAAATTGCAGTATACTCAACTCAAAAAACATGTTCAATTATTTGTGAACTCTGGTTCATTCATGTATTTAATTTGACTACACTTATGAAGAACTTCAGAATTTAGAAACCCTGTTCATAGAAAATTACTTTATAATTACATAACATTAACAAATCATAATAGGAATAAACAGTTATGATTGACGGCTGAAGTGCCGGGCTCTTGGCAATTTTCTCTCCGCACATTTGAATGATTCGCGGCCTACCACTCGAAACCACGAAATGTCGATCGTATGCAAATGAGTCTGTGCATACCCTATGAACGGCGGTTGAAAACCTCATCTAACTGCAACTTCGTCCTTTCTCTCGTGCGTGAACCGTTAAAGCTTCGAAAGGGGACCGTAAGAATAAATAAAACTAGACGCGGGAACGTCATGCATTGCGAGCCTTACGGTAGATCGAGCCATTCCGGACACCCCGGCGGCCGTTGACGATCGTCCCGATCCCCGAAGTCCTCCAGTTATTGAGTACGCCCCCTCACTTGACAGTACGAATTTGTTGATGGTGAAGGGAATTGATGCTTTCATCCTAAAAGGCTACACATAAGCGTTAGGAGTTGCTCACTGAGGTTCTGTCAAGTACCTTAACTTGTCTACCTACGCCTCATGAGTCCACAAATTAGCCTGTCCTTGATTGAGCAAAATTTCTGATCATATAAATGTAGCATTTATCATGAAAAGTAGAAAATCGACCGTTTGAGAGTGTGCAGTAAACCTGGGTGAGAAAAAATTGTCCACAAATTTTCATACCAATTCGTCGCATTGTCGCCGATCCGCAGTCGAGTTGTAGTGAATGTGGATATTGGAGTGATAGCTTGTAGTGTAGTTAGTAGCCGATGCACGGGTTGAAGCATTCTGATAATATATAGAGGTAATTATTATTCAATATTATTACTGGGGTTTATTATTCAATATTATTACTGGGGTAAATAAGTATTCTTTCACTGGGGTTTATTATTCAATTGGCTTGCGTTCGTGATTTGAATCTGTACTAAGCTTCGGAGTGTGCGTGTTTTACAGGTGATAGAGCGATTATCGAATTTCAGGAGATATGCATAGACCACGTAAATCGGTTCTCATCCAAAACACCTATTTGGATTGATCAGTTGATGATATTTGTGTGCCCCCTCTACATCTGTCTACCTTTGGCTACATCGTTTAAATTTGGATTTGGGGAAGTTTTAACGTAATACGAGTGCCAAAGGACTTGATAAATTATAGATGTTTTTATTGTGGGGGGGGGGGGGGGGGTTGAGGTTCAATAAAAAACGCTGAAATTCTTTCACTGGGGTTTATTATTCAATCGGCTTGCGTTCATGATTTGAATTTCTACTAAGCTTTGGAGTCTGCGTGTTTCACAGGATAGGGCGATTATTGAATTTCAGGAGGCACACAAATATGATCAACTGATCAATCCAAATAGGTATTTTGGTCGAGAACAGATTCACGTGATTCATGTATATCTCCTGAAATTCAATAATCGCCCTATCCTGTGAAACACGCACAAAAGCTTAGTAGAAATTCAAATCATGAACGCAAGCCAATTGAATAATAAACCCCAGTGAAAGAATTTGCAGCGTTTTTGTTTCGGCACGTTTTTTTGCTACCTACATCGGAGTATTACTGCAGTTTGCCGGAATGACGTTTGTACGAGAAAATGGCATAATTGTACTATGATACTTTAATATTTCCTTTAGTTATGATATGATTAGAATTTGTTCATTTCTGGGTGAAGGTCAGCAAGTAACAATAATGAGATAATTGAACAGTATCTAAACTCTTTTATCATTTACTTTGCTCAAAATTCCACGTTAGAATTGGTAAAAACCCGAAATTGTGAAAATTTTAGTTATGTCATCATGGTTCTCAAGCGACGCTATACCACATATTACGATAGACCATGTTCTGACTCTTTGATGGCAATATTTTCCTGCACAAACTCACGTTTCTTGACCGATACCTACTTTGAATTTAAATTTCAAGCACACCTTTTTTATTAGTATGGGTAGCTATTTTTCCTCGAAAATCTCTCGATACCTCAAGATGTTGTAACCTTCCTTTCTGAGGTGAAACAACCAACCACTGTGAAAACTGGACGAAATCCAATCAGTAAATTGCAAATTGAGAGCTTGAAAATTAAGAAGAAAAAAAGAACGATAAACTTCACTAACCAATCTCTTCCTTGCCGAATCGTCAAGAAAACAACCATCCTAATAAAAATAATGACCCGTAATGACGTCTTTTCGCTTTCGAATCAACCAAGCTAGAAAAAGTAGAAATAATGAAGTTTCAGAGTTGTTATTTTGTTGCTCGGAATTTGAAATCAACCTTACAACTTGAGTTTTTGAGACAGTTTCGAGTTGTGGTATGGCGGGTCCGTGTCAGTGGATTCTTCAAACACGCCTACTTTTATTTTTGTTGACTGAAAAGCTACTGCACTTTCACGAAAGTAAGAATTCTTGTCACAAGTTCCACAAACTAAAATTTAGTCAGAAAATAAAATTGGTACACGTGGATGATAAAATTTCAACACGAGCTACTCGCTTTAGATTACTTAGCCTCATATAATTTGACTCCAATGCTCTAGACACGTTTCAAGAGACGATCTTCAGATTGCTGAAACTAAATTCATCTGAGATCAAACCCACACCTACCTCAGTGTCCTCTTGTTCGATACAATTGTGATGAAGCATGTTGAGAAATTGAAGGTTGATGCAAAATATCGGTCTAGATCGATTTGAAATTCAATTTTATCCGTCAAAAGGGAAATTATACGACCAGATAATGAGTTAAAAGTGGATTTTAATTCATTGTTACTTTACAATTTTTATGAAAACAGTTCATTTTTGTTGGACTCTAGGTGGGATCACCTTGTACAACCCGTCTGTAGCATTCTAATGTTCACTAAAAGTACAATAAATTAATAAATAGAAGAAAAAACTAACATAGTTCCTGATAGTAGAAAAATCTTTTCGGAACTTAGCAGATAAAACATCACCAGAACCATTGTTCGCTCTCAATCAATCCATTTAAGGGGTCATTCATTGGGATTACGTCTTTTCGTTTCCGAAGACGGATCTAAATCCATTAGTGGGGAGACCGGACGTTACTGCATCCAGGATGTGCTTATTGTATTCGCTGCACTGCCCTTGGAAGTGACGCTAATTGCGATTTGATTATCCGGGGAAAATCGGTCCGGAGTTTTCCACGGGAGAAATCATCATTTTGCTGGAACATACATGAAGGGGGGGTTGAGTCCTTGGAAAATGGGGCGATTCGTGCACTGAAGTAATCGTCTTCCCACACGTTTGTAACGATTGGGAAAACTCTCGACCATTTTAGATAGAAGTCCCTCAACCACAGTTTTGACTCGAAGGTAAACCGTACAGTCAGAAACAGTCAGAAAAAGTCTATAATATCTCTCAATGGAGTCAAACTACATATGAATGAAAGACATTATTAAATATCCCTTCCCCAACAATACCTGCCAAGGCTAATAACCTAAAGCGAGTAGCTCATGTTGAAATTTTATCATCCACATGTATCGATTTTATTTTATGACTAAATTTTAGTTTGTGGAACTGGTGGCAAGAATTCTTACTTTCGTGAAAGTGCAGTAGCTTTTGAGTCAACAAAAATAAAAGTAGGCGTGTTTGAAGAATCCACTGACACAGACCCAACATACCAGAACTCGAAACTGACTCAAAAACTCAAGTTGTAAGGTTGATTTCAAATTCCGAGCAACAAAATAACAACTCTGAAACTTCATTATTTCTACTTTTTCTAGCTTGGTTG
Organism: Creontiades dilutus; assembly: GCA_031894815.1. Classification (NCBI taxonomy): domain Eukaryota; kingdom Metazoa; phylum Arthropoda; class Insecta; order Hemiptera; family Miridae; genus Creontiades; species Creontiades dilutus. The sequence goes on along the minus strand of JAVIWC010006614.1, from coordinate 419,331 downwards.
ATTCGAAAGCGAAAAGGCGTCATTACGGGTCATTATTTTTATTACGATGGTTGTTTTCTTGACGATTCGGCAAGGAAGAGATTGGTTAGTGAAGCTTATCGTTCTTTTTTTCTTCTTAATTTTCAAGCTTTCAATTTGCAATTTACTGATTGGATTTCGTCCAGTTTTCACAGTGGTTGATTGTTTCACCTCAGAAAGGAAGGTTACAACATCTTGAGGTATCGAGAGATTTTCGAGGAAAAATAGCTACCCATACTAATAAAAAAGGTGTGACATTTAAATCTTGAAATTTAAATTTGAAGTAGGTATCGGTCAAGAAATGTGAGTTTGTGCAGGAAAATATTGCCATCAAAGAGTCAGAACATGACCTATCGTAATATGTGATATAGCGTCGCTTGAGAACCATAATGACATGACTGAAATTTTCACAATTTCGGGTTTTTACCAATTCTAACGTGGAATTTTGAGCAAAGTAAATTATAAAAGAGTTTAGATACTGTTCAATTAATCTCATTATTGTTACTTGCTGACCTTTACCCAGAAATGAAGAAATTCTAATCATATAACTAGAGGAAATATTAAAGTATCATAGTACAATTATGCCATTTTCTCGTACAAACGTCATTCCGGCAAACTGCAGTAAGTCTCTGATGTAGGTAGCAAAAAACGTGCCGAAACAAAAAATAAAGTCAACATTTACGTAATTTTATGGACATTTTAATGTTTTTTTTTTTTTTTTTGCTTTCCTGGAAACTGAGGGAAATTTAGTTATGCCATGATGGTTCTTAAACGACGTTATCTATTACATAACATCTAGATAATGTCCACAGACATTACTGAGCTGATGTGTAACAATTGTGAAATGCATCGATTTGCTATTTAGAATATCGACGCGGTAGAAGTTTCGGATTATTTGCCATCACGATATTCTTTAACGTACTCCGTTTGAAGTAGGTCAAAACTGATCGCTTTAAGCTTCTTCTTGGGGAATTTAGAGCTAAAGTGGCCTGAGAATCATGCGGAATCATTGAAGAGCTATTTTGGCTCGTACTGTTACGCGGAAATGACTCACACTGCTGGTAGCTTTGAGAATGAAATGTTGATGATTAAATTAGTAAAGTAATGTGACCTAATAGAAGCGAGTTTATCATGTGAGAGTCACTCTGGCCTCAAGAATAGATTCACATTTTTGTATTCCGAAAACCACTGAAGATATAAGTTTCATAATACTTTTACAGGATACAGGATCGTAGCACCGATTTCTCTTCTACAGAAGCAGTTGATATTACTTTTTATTGTAATTGTAGGTATGGACATCGTACTTGGAGTTACATCGTCCTATAATTGCGTTGATAACAGCTTTATATACGGGATGAGCGTCATTGAACATGTCGAAACACCGTCAAGCGGTAATGCAGGCATTTAGTTACCGAAGAGTCAGGGGGTAACTAGACGTTATCGTCAACATTTATAAAGCCGGTTTTCTTCATTTCAAAAGCGATATCGGGTCAACGGCTCGGGTTTGTTACGTAATTTTGGGTTTTCTAACGCAACCGGCGCTCACCTCTATCTCGCCTTCTACCCTTGTAACATTGAGTAGATAGCTACAATGCCTTTTTCAGAAAGAAAAACAGACTATTCGATGGTGGTGGTACGAAATAGGCTGGAGCTTGCGGCGGGCACTCGTGGAAGGCTGTCGACCGTAATTTTCTACTTTCTTCTCTTGAGAGGTTTTACCTTCCCATCGAAAAAAACCTCATCGACCACAGAATCGATGCACGAAAGTTTCAGTTTGCCCTAAAAATTATTGTCAACTAAGGCAATAGCTATCAAATGAGTTCTATCGTGGAACATTGCAAATTATTACAAAGCGGTTTCAACGTTGGCCTCCTGTGCAGATCACTGGGCTACTGTACTCGAATCTTAATCTTAAATATCTGAAAATAACATAACTTTGGTTTAAATTGAACAAGTAACATATATTTCATGAATCGCACATAACAATACATACGTGGCAGTTATTCAATTGTGGTTCCGACGAGAGAATTCGGGTTCTCGGAATATTGTTCACCGGTTAATCACGTGATGATATAAATTTTCTCATCGACCTTCAATTAAACGTTCAATAAACACAAAAAGTCACTTATCGAACTGGAAACTCTTTGTTTTTGTTGTAGTTGTTATTCAAAACTGTGATTTCCTCATATGATTGTTTCCTTCTGCTATGGTCGCTGAAACAGTTACCCATGCCCTACATTCTCGGCCTAGCATACCAATGGAATCCCCTGAAAATCTATGATTGTGATGATAATTATGACATTTTTCGAGGCGTTATGTTTTTAAGTCAAGTTTTTAATTATACGAACAAATTATTGAAGAATATCAAACTTTCAAGTTTTTTTCGGTCAGCCATCTTCAATACGGGCATAGGGTGATAAAACTATCATAGATTATGATCTATTTGTCGCTAATCTTTTTATTACTAGAAGGTTGATTCAAGATATTTTTTTAACCTATGAGATGCTGATAACAGAAAAGAGCCCTGCTCTCCTAGGCTTCTATCGCCAGGCTGAGGAATCGCGCGACTATATGGAGGCCACTGTTTTTCGGAAGGTCAGTATTCTGTTTAATTTGGTGGGATTGTGATCTCAACAAAAAAATCCTAAATTAATCCTTCTAGTAATCTTTAGATCTTGATAAAATAGATCGGAATACTTTTATTACCGAATGTCCGTATTGAAGGTGGCTGGCAGTTAACCGAAAAGAATCAAGGTACTTTTTCACCAAGCAAAATAGAGAAATGTTTAATTGTAGTCTGCAATTTAAGGGAAGACATAGAATTCAAGTACGACCATGTCATGGCGCCGGGTGTGGTGTGGGAAAAGTGACATTGGGCTGCTCGAGTATGGCTTCAGGATTGTATGGTGCTAACACCACTTGCATCCTCAACTGATATAAATGAACTTCTTTCTCAACCTGTTCCCCCTTCTTCAAGTTTCCAAATTCGTGGGAATTTGTTCGTTCTTATTTGATGGTTTGCCATCCGCCTTAAAAGGAACCCCCCCCCCTCTGTTGGCACCCCTGAAATAATATATTTAATAGTGGGTATGGGTAGTGACCACATTCATTCCGAATCTCTTAATTTGGAGCGTTAAATCCGTTTATTCTTGTCAGAAACGTTTCGTCCCGCCTTCCTCAGTCTAACTATGTATAACTACTAGCATACTTTTGGCATTGACATGGTGGTGGCACCACACATCTCTTGTTGTTTATTACTTTAAGCTCTGTAGTTGACGTTAAACTGTTCACTCCTCCCTGTCCATGTACTCAAGTTGGTCATATTGCTTAGTTGTTTGATCTCAACTGCGTTAATTGGTTAACAATTTTGTTTTGTTATAAAAATCAAAAAGGGGAGAGAGGAACTGCACCATAATTTAAATTATTGAATGAGTGTGATAATATATTTGTCTTTGCGTGCGCTAACGCAAAATCCGTCAACCTTAATCTCAACACTTTATACTTGGGAGGTAATTGGGTATAGGCGATTTAATCATCTCATGATGTAAATTCAATAGTATCATTATCCTGCCCGCTGGAGGATTTAAGCGACAGTTCTGCAGAACCTACCGATCCATCTTTTGAAGGTGTTGAAGTCTGCAGGGTCATGCCCTGCGTTACTTCTGACCCGCAAATGGTTGTAATAAGCTTATATTTAACATTTTTCAAGATTAATAAAATGATTCCTATTATATATACATTCGCGTTACCTAAATTGGGAAGCTGTGTGCCACACCATACTTGGTACAATTTTTTTAATTACTCGAGTGGGTATCTGACTGCCCTTGTTCAACCCCGCAAAGTTCAAATCGTTAAGAGAAAACCTGTAATAAAACACCACAACAGTGATCAATTAAAAACATATGAATACGTTTTATGTGCCTCTAAAGTACCTAGTGGTTAATTTTTCAATTGTGGTAGTCGATTAAATTATATTAATTTTTTAATTGGGTAGCATCGATTTTGCTGCCACTCTTTCATCACCATGAGTTTATTTTTGGTAGACAGAGACCCTTCTATAGGAAAATGAGGTTGTGTAACTGGTGTACGATACGAGGCAGGAGATCGCAGCCCTCTTACGACTCGCTACCGCAGAGCGTAAGACCACGAGATCATTGTGAAAGCTTTTTTTTACTTCTTTTTACTACATAAATATAGAAATCCCGCTTTTTCATAGTGAAGGGAGCCGTCCAAACGTAGGTAGGGATTTCTGGGACCTGGTTTTGATGACTGTCAACAAGCAACAGTACATTATATTGGCTAATGACGCTCTGCGTGACAAACAGAGCGTGTAAGTGTGGAACGAATATAATTTAATTTACTCAAGATTTTGTTATGTAGTAGCGTCTTTTCATATGTGACACCATCAAACCTTCCTTGAAAGATATTTATTTTCGAGAAACTATCCGCTTGGAAATTTGGGCAGCGTCATAATAAAAACCAAGCTTAAAAAGGGAAACAACATTCAACAATCAATAAAAATACTCCATACTACTTAATACTACTTTGGATTTAAATCAGTTTTATTGTTGGACGAAATGTGTGTTGGATGTTTCTTCCATGTATCAGCAACGGAATACAAAACTCACGCCGAATTAAGCAAATAAGTTTTTTCTGGTACGCAAAAGCATGCTGCTCCCGCGCTTTCTTTTCATCTCAGACTATCTTGAACTACTTTATTCCATGTCTGTCTGTGTGTGTCTACAGATCCTTGTCATAGTTCCAATTCTAGACTTCATTAAATTTTGATGACATTTCCAGGGAATACAAGGGTTACGCTGTAGAAGGGCCGTAATTTCGTAGCTGAGAAATTTGACTTCACTCTGCTTAAAGGCAAACGTCATATCTTTGTAAACAAACTACATTTTGCCTGATTTTGATGATATTTTCAAGACATACGAGGGTTAGAATGTTGATGGTCCTATCAATGAATGATACGAATTTAATTGTTCGAAAATCAATCAGTTCATTCTACTCATCGCCATCAGTGAAACCCGTCCAGCATCATTCTATAACTTACAAATCATCTTATCTGGCTGAATTTAGGAGAGTAGGTTAAGGAGCCTATGCAATCATCTCATATGAATTTCAACTCGATCTCATAATAGTTGTGTCCACTCCACTAGTGAACTGGAGCGAGCGATCTGCAACACACGTCTACTCACCCATTTGAAGGAGTTTACATGGCAGGAACACGTCCTGGGGCATTTTTGTCCCTTGAATCATTTTGACATGCTTATCTGCATCTAGTTTATCTTCAAGTTCAATAATATTCAAAATTATATCTGCATGTGAGATATACACTGTAGTGGTCCCTATATATGAGTATATTCATGTCCAAGTGGCTAATACGAGGAAGCTGAGGGCCACTCCCAATTTGTCAGACATTTCTCAGTTGTAATCCAAATCCGAGTAGGCATTTGACAGTTCTCGACGTGGTGTCTTGACATGGCATTGTCAACGTGTTATCGGCTGTAGGTCTATACAATGTGCCCCCAACCCTTTCGAAATCGAATATTTTTGTTTGTAACTTGAGGTTTAGGACTACAAAAAAAAAAAATCGGATAATTGTACGATCGGACTGAAAAATATTTTCTCAAAATTCAAGTAGTATAGTCTCTTCTTAGTATCTTCCCATTCTACGTACAAGGGTAAAGACCGTTGTTTGAAATGATGTTATTCTCAAGTATCCATAAGTGAATATTTTCTTATAATATCTAGAAGATTCGTTTAGGTAGCCGCACACTTAGCCAACTATAATCACGTGACGGGTGAAAATGAGACGTTCCTCGAAGGTCACCAGCCTGTTACTTATGTATCCAAACCACCCGTATAATCGCAGCGCTGCGCCGGGACTCGCATTGTCCACTGACCTACACAAAAGGGAAGCAGAACCGTAAAATTATGGAAGTGACCAGACGCTACAGGAGCAAGACGAGAAAATGGTCTCGCGATAAGGTTGGAAAAACCCTAATAAACATTTTGAATTCACAATTTTAGAGAGTAGAAGTTGATTGTTTTTTAACGAATGATTGTAAGAGCAGTATCGGAAAGATGGTTATCCATTCTTCAAGGGCCTGTTTCCAATGAAGGCTAAGCTGCAGTTGATTACAGCTAGTCGATATTACAGCAGTGAGATATGGGTAGTGGGTATTGATCTTTGTGGATTTAGTAGTACTGCATGGTTATTAGGGTTGTGCTAGAATTCGAAAGATGAATACCATTAGTTGGAAAATCTTTACTACTGGCGATTAAGAAAAAAATATCTCAAATTTCTCCTTCAGAACGTCTTTCGTTGGTGATGAAACGTTTTACGACCATTTTCGTGGAGATGGTTAGACTTGAGCACTAAATGAGTAGATTGGGAACCTTGTGAAAACCAAAAGAGAGAATTGCATCGTCGTTAAGTTGGGCTGGCAATTCTTCAAAAAGAGCGATGAACTTTTTTTTTTGTTGTTGCTGTCTCCACAGAGCCCATTTTGATTGATTCGATGTAGCAATAAGCGACTCAGCTGTTGCTTTCGACTAGACCGACCCGCTTCACTTCATGCCTCGGATAATAGCCGTCAGTAAGCCGACGAGGTGTGCGAATCGCATTAGACAAAGAAATACCTTGTAAACTTTGAAGTCCGCTCAAAGAAACCGATCGTGGTAACAATAAAAGAATGGAACTTCAGCCAGACTTCTGTTCAAGTTTCCACCGTGAAATTCAACCAATCACATGGTTTTCTGGTCAACATGACCGAACAAGTTGATAGATTTAATGTCAATATCATTTTACCTTATTAGTGTTCATTAATTTCCAAACCGGACGCACTATTGCACTTAACTATCAGCACTTATTGTGTACAGAGAGACGAGTTAGTTTCAAGTGTTTTAATTAGTTTAATTCTATTGGGGTCTGTTTTTGTACAGGCACCTGTTGGATAATATACGATAAACCAAGTTTATAATTGTACACCAGTAAAGGGTCTAGTTTATACCAAAGTAATAAACCACACTCTAATAATTTGTAGCGTGTTTTTTACCAACTCCTAACACAACCAAAAGGTTTTCCAATATTGAGCACAGTTTTGAACGATTAGAAATTCCGACCCACCCCAGCATTTTGATATCAAACTTATAAAGAGGTGTTACCTCACAAATGTATCTATTGTTGATCGTATGATGAATAAAAACCGAAATTTCAAACTGAGCTTCATGAAAGAAGTTATGCTTGTCATCAGAAATATTCAATAGCCGCCAGTTCTTCACTTTCCTTTGGTAGCCTCATCAATCGCCACGACTTGATTGAACTTTCGCCTTTTTCTCGAATCCCGACGAAACGTTGATTAATTTCCTTGATAGCTTCTGTGCGTGGCTGATTCACCAATACTCCAAGATTTCATTCCAACGTGTGATCATTTTCTCTGAAATATGCGACTGTGACTTGATTTCACATTTTCATCGATTTATAAACTGCATTAAAATATCAACAAGCGAATGACTTGTTTCAAAATAATATAGTTGTTTTTTAACAATATTTCTTCCCATGCTTCACTGTGGTACGTAAGTAAATTCACCGATCACCAAGTGACTTTTCTTGAAGTGCGCTGGTAACAAGGGCTTGCAGTTTAGAGGTCCATTGTTCAGGTGGTAACGTCATGATCAGAATCTCTTCCCATCTCTTGTAGCTAAATTGGTTCAAAATTAGTTACAAATTTTTTCAAATAAGTCATCGTGTTCAGCCGTCATTCGGGTACACCCTTGTGAGAAAAAGTTCCCCTGTGTGAAACATGTATCTCGTGAAAAACAATAGCTCAGTATAAAACATCAGTACTTTTCAGTTATGGATGTAGGTATATATGTATCTAATGCTTTGCAGATGAAATAGATACATTTGATATTTGTTTGACTAAACAGCCTCAATTTTAACGAGGTAACCCCAGGAGCGAACTAATAGTTTCCTCACTAATGCTTTCTTTGTGAGAGCCTTCACATTAACACATTTAACAACAGTAATATGAAACCCGATTCTCAAAGACATTAACAGTTTTTGACATGTTGTATCCGTGGACTATTTCGAGTAATAAGTAGGAATCTCAATGATTTATAGTAGATGGGTGTGGGTAGTGGGGTGACCACATTCATTTTGAAACTCTTATTCGGAGCATACGTATTTATTTCATTCATCCCAGAAACGTTTCGTCCTGCAGCGAGGACTTATACAGTCTATAAATAAGCATAAAAGTATTCTTGGAGTTGAATTTACATAGTGTGTATACACACAGATGGTCAAATGATCATATTTCTTTCATAAAACCTATTGAACCTATCAGCTTATCTACTAAACATCTTATGTATTCATATTGCTTACCTTATTATGTCAAAATTACATTCAGAATTTAGGCTGTGACGTAGTGGTGTCACCACACATCTCTTCTGTTTGTTTGATATTACTGAAACTAATATTTGTTATATGTTATATTGTTATTTGTTTATATGTTAAATATGTTATATTCGTTATTTGTTTAAATGTTATATGTTTATGAGATTTATATATATATATGTGATTTTTTAAATGTTATCTGTTATTACATTGCAATGATGTTTTACCTTGTAGCTTGGGTAAGCGAAGTAAAATTGCTCCCTCATCCTTTCCCATACATACAATGTGGTCATGATTAAGACTTTGTTGGTCACAACTGCGTTAATTATTTAAAAAATTAAATTTAACGCAGGTGTGACCAACAAAGTCTTAATCATGACCACATTGTATATATGGGAAAGGATGAGGGAGCAATATGAATACATAAGATGTTTAGTAGATAAGCTGAGAGGTTCAATAGGTTTTATGAAAGAAATATGATCATTTGACCATCTGTGTGTATACCAAGAATGCTTTTATGCTTATTTATAGACTGAAGAAGTCCTCGCTGCAGGACGAAACGTTTCTGGGATGAATGAAATGAATACGTATGCTCCAAATAAGAGTTTCAAAATGATTTATAACTCAGTTGCGTCTATGCCAGTTGTTTTCCAGAGTAGGATTGGACTTGGCTCATCGCTCAAGTCCTATCTGTCAACTTATCTCTCTTCCCCGTCTCCCGTGAAAACCCGTATTTCCTCGGGATCGGTAGGTACCCCTCCCCCTCCAAACCCCCCGTACTCCCGGATTCCCCACCCTCGCAGCAGACCTCACTTTCTCAGGAAGACGAACTTTCATTCAGGGACCCAGCGATTGGGTGAACCTTTCCATCTGCAGTTCCGTCCGTGTTCAGTCCGTCCCAACAGTCCCTGGTCCATCAGGTCCTCTCATCAGACCCGTCCGTATTTCCCTGCCCGACCAAACCACTTGCCTTCTTATCCCAACTTATTTTTTTTCCTCTTCTTCTTCGTCAACTTCGACCGATAGCAATTGGTATTTCTGGTCCCCTGAGTGAACTGAGCAATGAAGTCAACGAACTCCCTCGAGACACTCCAGTTTTCGGCCCCGGACAACATCAGTGTCGAACAAAACACGGTAAAAAGATCCTCATAATATGATACTGCTCCTAACAATGGTTACGCGTAGTTTACTATGGTAATTTGTCTCACTAACAGAATAAACCCTTCTCCAGTTGATTCATTGAATAATATAATCAACATTGTATGTTACGAGTACTTCCGTTACCACCTTCTTCCTCAATCTTGGAATAGTTCTTCATGACAGAAGAGGCCTTAACAATAGACCTCACTAAGTTCTATTGTCCTACTCTGGCAACTTGTTATGTTCCAAACGCTTCCACTGCATAATGCGGTAATGACCAGCAAAGGTTTCCCACATTTAATTTTTTGAGATCAGGAATCAAATAATTCAATAAACCTTGCTATATATGATGGATTTAGTAATAGTTTACATTAGGCAAAGAAAGATTAAATTCGTCCAACCATTCAATAGAGTAATGGACATTAAGCCACTAATCGTAAGATCTGTGATCGGCTTGCCAATGCCATCACTCCATTGCCCCATCGAACATGACACTAGATTCTGGTATAAGCAAATAAAACACTCAGTGTTTTGACATGGTGTGTCAAATTCTAGAAATCAGATCACTGAGTGCATCCGACTGTTTCGAGGAAAACAATCACTAAAAAAAACGTATTACCGATTTTCCAAAACTGTGTACAATTCTTGAAGTTGTTCAAGCTGGTCAGGAATCCGCTGGTCCATCAATTCTAGAAACCAATTGGACTAATAAATACTTGTATAATAAAGTACCAACTATTACAGGTAAAATTACGATGGTAAAGCCTTTCTTTTATTAGTTAGGCTAACAAAATATTACTTCCTAGCGTAGCTTCATACAGAACTACAGCCTATCTGTTTTTCAAATCCCTTCGGCCTCACAAACACAGCATAATATTGACTAGTGTTTCAATAATGAAAAGATGAGATCGCGTTCAATAAAACTTTCGCTGTTTTATAAATCATTAAACATCTCACTCGTATGTCTTTCGCAAATGCCACGCCATGCAGGAACTAATAAAAAACCCATTATTTTTCTCGTTGCTCATTTCTATGACTTGAAAGAGCTGGTCTTGCAAATAAAAGATAGAATTAATGGAGATCGATACTTGGATAAAATTTTTATATCGAGAGCAGAAGAAATGGAGTTGGATAGATTATTTCTTCTTTACAACGCCTTCATACGCTCCATGAAATCTCTCCCAATGCGAGGCGAGATAGGTACACTTTCACCACTTACCTTGATACGGGTCATTACACGAGGCGATGAACGACAACGTCTCATATACTTTGAAATGATCCTGCACTAAAACCCTTTTACTATTGTAAATAGGTATGGGGGGGGGGGGGGGCTACGATTGAGAAACTGCATGAAGTGAACTTATCAACTACATTAAACCTGTTACATGTTATCCGATCTATTACTTTAGAACCGAAAGTCGCAAAGTGGATTTCAGATTATTTTGATCAAAATACTCAGTCATATGATCTCCAATATCAAGTTCGAAATCACAAGAAAAAAAACTCGGAGCGAGAATAAAATAAAAAGATTGAACACGTATTTCGTGATGTCGAGAAGTGGTCAGGAAACATTTCACAGAGTCTAATTTATGTTTTATGGTTGTTGACCACAAGCCCAACTCAAATTCATCAAAAGTACGGGATTAAGGCCAAGTTAATACATGCATTCTCGCGTAAAACTGCTGCGGTAAGCGGAAAATTAGAATTTCCCAAAGATGGGTAGTTTTCAAAGGTACTAGTGATGAGGTATTACCAATAACGATTGTGTTCAATATACCTTCCAAACGATTTCTTCGTTAGCCCGAATTTGAGTTAATCAATGTATTGAGATGATTAAGGAAGAAATTACCTTTGTGAAATATTCAAGATTCCAAAGCTGCATCGCTGTTATTAAATTGTCTCTACTTTACATTAAAAAGTCACATAAACTTTTTCAGTGGATTGAAGACACGTTTTTGATGTTTGATTGAAGAAATGTAATCAAAAGTATAATAATACTCAAAACAACTCAACGAATGGCATATTGGGCAAATGTATGTTATGATCGTACGAAATTTGTTGGTCAAGATGTTTTCAAAATGACTAAAAACAGAAAAACGATATCAAATTATTTACTTAGTTTGTAAGGAAAATTATCATTTCCCACGAGGGGGAGACTTCCAATATACGAAATAACTAACGCTGAGATCCCAATTTAGCCTCCCTTATTGTAAAAGTTTCTCACGCTATTCCGTTTACACAGTAAACTATTCATACATAACTTGTATTAAATACCATAAGGTGTTGTGTCATGTTCATCATTACCAACCACAGCTAAGATTTAGTGATTCATTGAAATAGTTCTAAATCAGTGGCACAACAGTTTTCCAGGGAAGAAATTCGACTGAGTTGTGTTCCTTAAAAAATTGGTTATTTAAAAGGGAAAATCGGCGTGAGACCGGCGTACGAGTCGCTACACAATTTCGTGAAACATTTTACACCGTTCATGAGCTGGAGGAATGTTTTCTCTAAACAATGATTTCTCAGATGCAGGTTGGATTCCTTAAAATATCACGGAAGAGCTATTTAATATTGAGCAGTAGTGCAAATGAAAGTTGAACAGAGAAGATGTCGTTAAAACATTGGACAAAATTAGGCAATAAACCGTGTTTAACACAAAAATGGCCTAATGGTCCTTTACAATTAGAGATACTTCAAATGAAACATTCGAATGTGAATTTTCCACTCTAGGTGAAGTCCGATTGGGCTGTCCAAAATGCCTCGTTATAGAAAACGAAGGTCTTAATCATTCGTTAGCTAAATAGATTCGTGTCTTCCACTATAAGGTTTCTACGTGCTAAAGACCGATTACGTGGTTCCTGTTGTTTGTTGCCAAGGACACAAACCCAGTATATTTATGATAAAGCTACAAATAACTAGCTTTTCCACAATCTGCAAAACGAGCTGCTAATTACATCAATAAAACCGCTTCACATTGCGAGATTCGTATCGGGCAGTGAATGATAATTAAGGGCCTTGAGTGGTTTCTAATTAGTTGTCAGATGTGATCACGAAGTGAAATTATTAGCACCATACATTTAATAGATTGGAAATCTTCTTGGAGGGAAGTAGGAAAAACGTGTGGTGAGAGGGTTCACACCAATCACGTGAATTCAATTTATACAGTGGTGCTATTGGAGTTTTCACACCCTTGTCCAAAGCCGTAAAATTAGTACGTGACATTCGTGGAATCCAGAAATGAAAAAAACCAATACCGTACGTCCCCCGTCAACCGTAGTCCATTCTCTCAAACTACTAAACAAAAATTTATGAAACTTGGATGAAAAAAACACGTATGGACAGAGCAATGCAAATGAAAATTTGGCATTCAAAATTAAGCCGACATTTTTTTGTTTTTCATCCGACACCAAAATTTGCGGTGTTTAAGTTGAATTGGAGGTCCTCTTTTTGTTGTTCTTCTATAAAAATAGTTACAAAATTGGGTTAAGACTTGAGTGACAGTGACAAAACCTGACCGTTCGTCGATTATCACAAATCATGCGATTTTCTTCTAAACAATATTCTTTACGAGTCCATAAACGTCTCCATAAACCTTGTTTACGAAGATTTCTTGAGAAGCTTAAAATGGGGAGAGGATCTACCAGCCTCAGTGATGACAACTCCACTTCTCTTCTCCATCCACAATATTTCTTGGTAGATTGAATGTCTCCGGTGGGACTGCACCTCTCTTAGGCTCTTAAACCTAGAGTATGCCAGCATTGGAATGCTAGCATGGAAACCCTGGGTAAATTAAATACAGAGTAGAAGATGGTTTGGAACGTCTTCAATCAATAGAAAATGGTTAAAGACTTTTCTTCTTGACATAAAATAAATTCTAGTGACTGCGGGGCTCTCTCACGAAAATTTCACAGGTTAATCAAACAGAAATTCGATATACCTCAATACAATAAGCAATGTACCTACATGAAACAATCTTAAAAAACTTCCTGACAAACTCATAATATAGTATATCTTTTATCAACAGGTAGCACATTATTCCATACTTTGATTAGTAGGAGGTGTAGTAGCAACCAGAAAAGCCTCCGATATTACCTCTTCTATAATTTCATAAAAAAGATCGATAAATACATATTTACGGACTCATAAGACTGTGATGGATGTTGATGCCTTTCCGAATCTTGAAACTGCCACGCGAAGCATAAACCTGACGCAGTTTAGCTTTAGGGATGTCCTCTAGATGTTGCAGGCACAATCGCTTCGGGCTTTGGAAGGGGCAAATGATCATTCCATAGTCTAATCGTAGAAGTATACATTTCACAATAGATCGATTAGTGTTGATACTTTTACCGAAAGCCAATCAGGTGCAGCATCTAGCACATGTAGATGTAACTTATCCATTTCTAAAATTTACACCAGTAGTAATAAATGTTAACTGAAAAAAATAATGATAATAATAAAATTAAAAAATCATTTCAAGGTATTTCTTATTTTCAAATTTTCTAAGTTCCTATCCCAATAACCAGTACTAGCTGTAAATTGTGATGCGTTTTTCCGGATTGCGAAAACCTCAAAAGCCAGTAGCTTATAAGCGCGTCTCCACTTAGAATCTCGTTCACGTTTGGCTTGTGCATAGCTGTTCCATTCCATCGGCCGGAATTTCAGAGCTATCGACTGGAAATCGTCTGAAATTCAGACACCCGAAATACAGCTTTTGGTGGCAATCCGTTGTAGAGGCTATATCGTTGAAAACGTAGAATAAGTGTGTGGTGTGTCAACATTAGGCCCTGTCCTTGCTTTTTGGGATCCTGTACTGAATGAATCAAACCTGTTGATCAATTCAATCAAGATAATATTCATGCCTCGTTAGAAACCTAGTCAGCAAGTGCACAAGTAATTTTCCATATTTCCTTTCAAGTCGAATTTATTCTTAATTTGTCTCATTTGGTGACGCCTGCCCTATTAAATTTACCCGTACGTCTTCAGGGGATAGTCGTGTACAGGAAAGCAGGATGCATCCAGCTCGGGACAGGAGAGCACGATTATTGTAATCGGGGTTTCTGAGCCCTCTTCCTCGGGAAAGGTTACAGTCGGCTGTTAGAGAGTCGTGATGCCTTTTCCATCAAGGGAGACCACTCTTCGCCTTGGAAGCCTTCGTGAGCACAGCAGCCTTGCCTTGGCCCCTCCATGTACCTCCATATCTTATGTGGTCTCACACACTTCTCGTTCTGCTCATGGCTATAAAATAGTTAACGCACACTAATGAAGTCCTTTGCACATAATCCATTCTACAGCTAATTTTCAACGGTAATATATATTAATTGCTGTATACTGCAAAGTTAAAATTCAGGATGCTAATGAAAATCCCGTTAAATTCCCTACAAGGAACATTGATCAACTTTAGAAATGTTTAACTCACAAAATCTCATCGTTGTCACTTCAAAATTATTCAGTTTTTGGTTTGTATAAAAATTTGAATAAAAAAGTCACTGCTTAACAGCTTTTTGATGGTTTAACTACCAGATCATAGGTTGTAATTGGAGTTAGAGGGTGATGGGAAAATGGCGATGAAATATAACAAAAGTTATTCGTAAATACCTAGACTAAATTTGCCCACCATCTACGATTTGTTGATGGTTCCAAATTTTTTCCGCTAGATGTGATTTTCGACGATGAATCCAAAGGTGGCACTGCCAAATCTCCGTCTAAATTTCTTCCCAGCAGCAATGTATTGATCTAACGTGGTGAAATATAAGCGGGTCTCTTTTTTAGGCATTTAGACCTACAAGTTACGCCGAGTTTATATAATCAATGTAGTATAGTTTAGGTGCGTCTAATAAATATAGATAGATGAATCATGTAGAAAGTTTACCTAAAACAGAAATAATGACCCTCTGTATAATAATTTGCAGGTTTGTTATAAATAACGTAGGATTTTTCATGCTGATATTTTTGTAATTCCGGTCACAAGGTTGGATTCGTGGCAGCCTATTCTTATGCACACAAAAATCACACTCAGAATAAACTCTCCCATTCATATTCATTGTGAAAATGATTATTCCTGGGCTCGCGTATGCAGATGTGGGTTTCACTGTCCCCCTTTTGTTGCAGGTGGTCGTTACTTTAATTTCCTAGGCGTTATGGTATAATTTGATGTTCTCCTATGCTTCTTCGGTATCATTATTTCCTCTAGAGTCTATTTCCAGCGCCTCTTTGAGATTTTCTGACCCCGGATGTTGCGGAGGTCAGGACCTATCGGTCGCATAATGTCGGGCGACCGTGAAAAGCCGAATCAAAGTGAAAATTGTCCCCGGAGAAAGTCCGTAAAAGGGAGGTCCGCTCGTAATCAGATCTTCAATGGGATGGGGAGTCCGCGGCGGACGACTTCGCCGAGCGGCGGGAAAACGTGTCCTTTGTCGCCGGACTCTTTTGAGCGGCCAACTAGGAAGTCTGAGGAAACTCGGAAGATGACAGGATGATGGGTTTATTACAGATTTCCCGAAGTTTTTCCTTTTCTTTCACTGAACTCGTATCTCAACAGAGGCTCAAATGAGCATGCATCTAATTTATTACCTGCAATTGCCCACCGATGTTTTAACAGATTTCGTTCAAGTCCTATGAGTTTAAAGCGGCAATAAAATGCTTTTGAAAAGGATGCGACTATATACAATGAAAACTGAGCAATTCCTAGAATTGAGTCATACATTGGTCATAAGTTATGACTCATAACCGATGTGGTATGAGTCCTAAGGTATGGTTATTGCAGAAAATAAGTCATGAGTAGGTATATATACATATTGTCGTCAAATTTCCATCTAGATACTTAGGCTTGTATGGTTGGTCATGTAGTATATTTGCTGTCTATGTTCTCTATGTAAGGTCTCACTTCCCATTAGTGACTAATACTCCGAAACAAAAATAGCTCACCGAAAGAGTTCTGAAATCGTACTTCGAATCGAATTCGAATAATCACATGTTGTTACTTGCTGGCCAACTCTAAATTGGAGCTGTAGATTCAAACTAGAGAATCTCGTTTTCTGGATGACTGGTGATAAAATCCGTAATTTGTACAAAGTCGTAACCGAAGAAGTAGGCATACCTACCTTAAACTTGGAATGAACAATAATTCATAAAGGTATTCATTATTTAATTTGGGGCTTAACATAATAATTACAAATGCATATTAAGGTCAAATAGACACCTAGGGCCCTAACATGATGAATGCTAAACCACCAAGACCGTGATGTGTTGAGGGAGGGTTTGCTCCAACCCCTGAACAGGTAATTATCGGAAGATGACTGCCGGACTCCGCTCTCACAGTTGTTTTCACTTATTGTAGTCCAAACTAAGCACCAACTTCTTCAAAGAATGTCATAAATACATTTTAACGGTTTCCAATTCTAACTAAGAACGTAAGTTACTAGACATCGATTTCTTCAACGAATGTGATAAACAGACTTATTAACATTTGACATTTAATAACGGTCGCCAATTATCGTTCTTCCAAGATATTCATGAATATAGAACATGATCGTGTCAATTAAGTAGATTGAAAACTGAAGTAATGGTATTCACTAATTGCTTTGTATCAGTTATGATTTCATTTTAGGAATTTCACACCCAAATCAAGTTTTAATACGTAATAACAATGAAGTTTCGATATGTAATAACATTTCAATACTACATTGTGTAAAACTATTACAAAGTCGTTTGCGAATTTGCAATAATGTCAAATAACCTATTTATGCCGTTTGTATGCCTTCTCTGGTATTTTTATAGATTTTAACCACGTATATTTTATAGGTTTAAACCACTTAAGAAAGTGAATGGGAACAGATAACTGTAGTTTGGGGTAGAAGAAAACCACTCTTAAGAAACAATTCCTTATTAATAAATTGTTATTACGTCAAGCAAGTGTTAGGTAGTAAATTTAAATTATTATATCAAACACTACGATCACTTTTGCAAAACTAGATCTTACAGAAATCAGTTATCATAACTGAGATTCTGAAGGCTTAGGGTACTATTTTGGTATATTATTTTCAATAACATTGATTTGTCACTCTCTCTATGAAGTTTTTTTGTAAAAATACCTGGTCTTGCCTCATTATCAGCTACAACAACTGACCATCGTTGTGCGTTCTTGCCTAGACCCAATAAGGTTCCAGTTTAATAACGGCTAAGTAACACGCTGGATCCACATTTTGAACGGTCGTAGTGAAGAATATGACGGAGCACTTGTCAAAAGAAGCATTTTCCGCCTAATCGAACAGCGCGAACAATGGTCCTGGAAAAGTCATGCCCAGTTTCTTCAGACAGCCTCCGCTCGAGCCGTTTACAATCCCTCTAGTTCTGCTGTCCGGTGGAACGATTTTCAAACAGGTTCTTCTTCGTTTAGCCTGGACAATGAGATTGCAAGGGAGTGACCCGTTTCCGCTAAACGCTTAAGACAAGATCGCTGCCTTTTCGAAAGGCAGGTCCTTGGAGTTGGCATCCTGGGTGAGCGGGGTCCAAGGATGTCACTATCTTTAACGACCAAACCAACCCGGGCAGTCTCGTAGGCAGACTTGCAGAGGAAGTGGATTGCACCTATTTTACTTCCGCTGTGCGACTACTGCAACCTGATATTCTTGCACCAACTACCTATTGCCTAGGTTTTATATGTTTGTGAAGTTGGTTGATCGCTACTTTTCATTTTTCATTAAGACAGTTTTACTGTTTTATATTTATTTAGCTCGTCATGGGATGATGACGTAAATATTTTCTCTTAGATAGGACGTAAACATAATTTTCTCACTTGTTGCTTTTCTTATGTGGTTAATCATTGAACATTAGTGAGGCCTATCCTTTATTTAAAAGAATGTATTGGATCGCGTCGGTGTTTTCTGAATGTGGATCGAGTTGAATGTTTATTTGCACCAAAAAGTAGAATAGTTCAAATCCTTGAAAGCTTCGTAGTTCAGAATCCGCTATACGGCTTCGGAGCCCCTAACACTATATTGGGAACTTCGATTGGGCTAGAAAAGTTCAGAATATACTGCGAATTCCAAAAAAAAAAAAAGACTGTGATACGGGAACTCGCAACTACTTTTAAAATAACACATGTTTAAGGATCCAAGAAGTATTACTATTATTAGTGCTATTGGATGTAATTAATCCCCATATATAAAGAAAGGCAAATCGATGAAATCCAGGATTTAGTTCTTTGACGTCTAAAACTTATTTCTTGAAGGTCCCTGCTCCCTTCACCCTATTTCGGAAAATTTGAAGCCACCATCTAAATAACTTCATTTGCCAAAGAGATTTCGCTAACACTTCAAAGAAGAAGATTGCAGAGGATAATTGCAGAGGCCATTTCTATCGATCATTACCTGATAATCAGGATAAGCATCCCAGGCAAGACAGTGAAATATAGCACTTAATAAGCTAATGAATTAAGGTGAATGAGATTGATGGATGATGTAATGTGGTCATTGTCACTGAAACAATTGTTGTATAGCCTTAACAGCTCAGCGTTATGAGTCATCTCCCAATCCACCCCTAGGTAATTGTTTTTTTTTTTTTTCAAGATTCTACCGAATGTTTAAAACGTCTGGGTAGACAACAACATTGTCTTTCCTCTAATTTCCCCCTCGATCGATTCCGCATGACGAATATATTACGACACGCCTGATGCACTATCACTTCATCATATTCCCTGTCCCAAGAGGCTAATACAATGTGGTTCCCCTCCGCCTCGACGCTCCACCCACGCCCGCTTTCTCCTCTGCGAAACACCTTCCAGTCGGCTCCCGGAAATAGTGAGGCGGTTTATTTACCCTTTTCCAACCGGTAGTTGCGCCTGCTTTCCCTACCAAGGAGAAGAACGGTGAAAAAAGAAGTAAAAGGTTCATTATTCATATAGGTAGAATAATATTCCACCATCGAGGAAGAAAAAGTACGTACATCAATCCATTAACATTATTTGACGGAGAAATATTAGTACTCAATGTAACTTTCTCAATATATACTACAATGTTCGAGGAAAATTCAGTGATCGGACTGCATTTTTGACATTTCCTTGTCTTTACTGCAGCATATAAAATCGAAAAGCCTTACCGAAAACGGACACGAAAAAACATGACACGGCACCAATAAACAAGTACTTTCTGATCGTTTTCCAATATCAACAATCCAATGATAAAAAAAACAACTCCTTCAACTTTAATCCCACGAAAATTGTTCACTACAGGTTGAAAGCTCTTAATTTGCCCAAAAATATTATGCTGTCCTAACCGCTGTAATTACAGAGGAAGCCGATTCATTCGAGTTTATCAGAGAATTGAGTCTCATGGTTTGGCGGTTACCATTTTTGATGATGATGAAAGAACCAGTAAGGGTGATTCTTAGGTGGCTAGTATGCTCGTAAAGTTTACGATATTACAAGATTAGAAATGATCACAGTTGAATTACCGAAAAGAGAATTTTTAAGGCTCTCGGGGCAATTACGCAACATAAAGCCGCAAGGCACCGAGTTTAGGTAATAATAATTTGACATCTTAAAAACGTACATCAGTGATTTGTGTGGAAGGATGGTATTAATAAATAGGGCAGTAATTCTCATGGTTTTTAACAAAATGTTTCATTTTTGTAAATATAATAACGTTTTGGTGCACCCCAATATCCAAAGTAGACATTTGTGTCTTACTTATTTTTCTTAATTTAAAGGGATTATGAAGACTAATTTTTGGATTTTGTAAGCATTCATTCATTTTAAGGAGCATTCAAGAACAATTATTTTCTATAAATATTAATGTGAAACTTGGAAGTTTTATTACTTCAGCATAGACTCATATTCATGGGCCTCAGAAACTAATTCTTCGTCTTGGATCAGAGCTGTGGTAATTTATTGAAAGTTAGCGTTGATTAGTGCTAACAGAACGAAAAACTTTCGTTTGCCGAAGATGGTAGTTGCAAAAGCGTTCTCGTGTATATTCCACTTTTAGTTTGGGCAAAGCGAAAAAGCGCGTCCGTCCGTGTGAAAAAAAGGTGATAATGAGAGGGTGTATTTCGGGGAAGGAAGTTCACGAAGAAAGTTCCTTTAGGAGTAGAGCTCTCAGTTTTATTAAAAGCAAAAACACAAGGTGTAAGTCGAATCTTGATACGGGAGTAGGTGTTGAGGTGCTAAAAAAATATTAGTATGCGCCTTAATTGCTTAAACGACGACTATTTGATGAATAGTCAGAATGGCGATGGGAAGAATGGCTTGTCACTGGAAATAAAGAAGAATACCGGTTATGACTGGATATATTAACGTAATAATCACTATAAAGACCGCTATAGACTATACCTCTGCTTAGGTAGTATACATCATTAACATCAGATTGGTGAACTATGTTAATACAAACCTTGAACATCCATTCGCTCTCCTCACTTTGACAGAAATGTAGAAAGTCAACAAGAATGTGAATCTGAACTTAGTAAAAATTCCCCAGCGAATTCGAAACATCTGATATAATTAGATTATCAAACTCAATTATTGAGTTTTTCATTACTTTAGTTATATATTTGCGGACATTAAAAGAATAACTAGGTGTTTTATTTCATCTCATCATATTTCATTTGTTCCACAATGCATACTATTGTTGATGGTATTTAGAAGTCAGCTTTGATACTCGTGTGTACTGAGGGACTAGTTAGTTATTGGTGCTCATGTAGTTATAGTTATGACGAGGTCATCCTTACGTCTTCAGGACATTTAGAACTGCAAGATGTGAGCACTGGTGATTCATTCCTTTCCTAATAGAACAACTTTGCTAAAATATAGATAAGAGCTTCTGCAAAACAGTTACCAGATATCTAGTTTAGATGATGAACGTATACTACGTTCAGTGCACAGGGTCGGTCACGGGAATGGACCCTAAAGTTGGAGATTCTGTAGCTACCCAAGATGGGTGTAGCAACGTATGTGAGTGGTCTTAGTTGCGTATGTGCATTTGGTACGAGGGGGGAAGCTGATGGCATCTTCCTTCACTTCGTGTTTCAAATTTTATTCATCTTTACGCACTACATGTTTTGCCTTCTCCTCTCATCAGGTGTATTCTCAACATTGTCACAGTCAATTTGTTGTTACATTGCATAATATGGCGGATTTCACCTAAAGTAGGAACTTATTCTTCGATCTGTGTGGATCACATCATCATATTAAACCAATCAGTCAAGGTACACATTCAGCCTGTTGTCAACATGAGCTTGATTGCCCAATTATTTCTTTTTTTTATTGGTTAATTCATTTATCCATTTTACAAAATAACCACAGTTCACTGATTGGCATTATATGATGGTATATTCCGCACAGAACATACGATATTCAACTTGGCTGGTGGCTTCTATCATGGTAATAGCCCATCATTTACACCTACTTCGGGAAGATTTGCTTTTTCAAATACCTTGTCAAGTTTATTTGTGAGTTGCGATGTTGACAAATAGTGCATGTGGACAGGCCGACGAATCTCCGCGCTGTTAGTCTCTGAGCTCAAGGTCTGGTACGTGGTAACAATGGGTTCGAGCGCTAACTCCATTTTCATAATCTCCGGAGTCTGAAGTGAATTAGAAAGGAAAAAAACCTTGAGTTCCACCTACGGCTTACGTATGGCAAAACCGCTGAAAGAAGATCATAAACAAATTTCGTTACGTTGTAAAGTTGCTTGAACATCCATTGCGTATTACTGAAGTTATTCAAATTACATTTGTCTAATGCGACTGTAGGTGTGAAGGAGGAAGTAATTGGCCTCTTCCTGTATTTTTTTCTGTATTTATTCGACATAAAATCTCATCATGCATCACAAGGTTCACCAACTATCCTCATCAGGTGCATTGTGATAATTTAATTGTTCCGTCAAATTTGCATCACTTCATTGGAATTTGACAGTTTTAGTTGTTTGTCTTTCTTTTTAGTTTTAGTTGGAACTCGTCATAACAATTGCATGTAATTTTAGTTGAAATTATTCCCATTTCAAATTACAGTGACTAATCGATTCAGAAAATTAAAATTGCATGTTATTGCATTTTTCCGCATTTCTTTCTTTTTTCCTCAGACAATGAAATGGTTCCCAAATCTAACTATAATTACGGCATACAGTTGCAATTAATTTTCTGAGCTCTGTAATTTCAAATGCTGCAATTAATCTTGATTGTGCTTTTGGGGTTTCAATTAAAAATTACAATAAATTGTCAGGTAATCGGAATTGTCATTCCATGGTGCCAATTTCTGATAACTGCCTTCCTTTCTACTTATTTAGAGGACATTTTTTATGTTTCTAAAATATGCGTGAGAGCAAGATAATGTACTGTAGACCTTACTTTAAGGTGAGAGTGCAGGCAATGTAGTATAATGTAATATCAGTTTGTTGTCCCCAGATCTCCTGAAGATTAACCGTTACACCGTCGTGAAATAATGTTAATGCAGAAAACTGTCCGCTCTTCTTGGAAAATCGCCTGTATCCCTGTTGGATATAATTTTTAAAAGTATATTAAATATAGGAAACACTATTCAAGTTTGATTTTCATCAGGGGGTTCTACTATAGAAAATGGCATTTGGATATAATAAATCAGCCAATACAATCGATGCACCTTCATGATTTTGCTCCTTGAAGGAAAACAAATACTACATTCATGCATAAAAACAATCGTTCTATCACATTCATAGGCAATCGATATTATGGGTTGCATTTCAACTAGGAAGTAAATAGATGGGTAGAATAAATTAACTTGGGGACACGACAGTTCAAAGTTACAAGGTCGTTCCATCTTGTCGTACTCAAGGATTTCTGAAAGTGGTTCTGCTCCACCTTTATTGTCCTCACGATACATAGAAGCTACGACTTCCTTCCTTGGATTTTATACTCTAAAACTCGTCATCCTCAATACCGATTAGCGATTTGATTCATACAAATTTCAAAATACTTGAATATCAGTAATTCCAAACCGCATAATGCGTTAAATTTTAATTGAAATCTAATTGAAAATTCGTTTCAAGAATGGGCTAACACACCAATAGACACAAGAAATTGAAACCTTATGCCAAGTTGAAAGGCAGTATAATTTCTTCACTTGTCAGCGTGGATGGGTTCGAATAGAATTAGTTACTCTTGAAAAAGTACGAGCCAAAATGAATGAATATAAAATAGTACAGCGATAACAACTAATTTCAGCTTTGATATTTGTGCAATGGCTTATTATTGCCAATTACAACGATATTGGTGTAAAAACATTGAGTTTGCTTGAAAACGGATCATTAGATCATAAAAAATTGGCTCAGTAGTAAATTCATGTTTTGGGTTATGCACACGGTACCATTGATTCCATGTAATTAAAATTTATAGAGATTAAGGAGTTTATCCGCGTAATCCTCACAAATTTCTTCAAAATTAGTCCTTCAGTCTCGGAGTTTCATCTGTGTCAACTCATTTCATGTGCAATAGCTATTTTATAACTAATTCTGATGAAATGTATAGGACACCGTCGTGATGCTTATTCCCAACTAAGTACTCCCTGAATCGATCATACGAAATCAACTTGGTCAGAAATTCAGATTTGCGCAAGCGCATACCTGTGACTGTTTATCCGATGGTTATAGGTCAACAGCACAACCTCGGAATATTTTATCACATCTGACTGTAGAGTAGATAGTTTTGGGAGTGACAAGGAATTAACTCAAATAGAAAGACGAAGAACCAAAATTAAACATCAGGCAGGAATCGTTTAGAATGCTCTGAAATGTAAGAATATCGGCTAGGTCTACCCTTGCTAACACGATATACTGAGAAAAATATAAGCAATCCTCCAAGAGAACTGAAATCGTGAGAAGCTACATTTCATAGAACACCGCTTCATCAATCCAAGGAAATGATCCATCACTTAGCTGCCATAAATATTCTCAACTAGCGGCAATCATACAAAATTGTGTAAGGAAACCCAAGAAGAACGATATCAATTGTCCTTCGTGTTAACAACAAAAACAAAACCTCAGCATTGTTTTGGTTGAAGGATAAACCCATAAATCAGGAGTGAGTATCTCGCTCACCTAACAACGCTCAATTCACGAAGTGGCCGGATGGAGTACTCCCTATAGTCATCAGGTTACGCAACAATCGGTTTGAAAATGGCAGGCGTTATGGGGTCCGCCGAGCGTAAAGGACGAAAAATATGTATGTGCCTACCACACGTTTCTGACGCTCCAATTAACGTGGTCAGAAGGAAACAGAGCTTGCACTGAAGGTCTGAGCAGTTTGTCGTGAGACCTAGGAAAAATGATACGTCTGAGTAAGTGACGAATGGGGTATTCGTCTTTGCTCGTTATCTGTGTTTTAAATTGATAGATCTAAAAATAATCTGCTGTATGACATGTACTCCATATTTCTTGAGAGTACTATGTGGAGGTACAATGCATGTCGTCCTTGGGGCCTCATCACCACGCTACCTAGTTAGCGAGAAAAAACAATGCAAGATGACTGCATTTTAAGAAGACTGGTTTGTGTTTAGTACGAAAAAAGATTGTCAGCATTTGTTTGTCATATTAGGTTTGTTCCAACAGCTGTCTGCAAATGTGTACGGCCTTCTAGATTACTGTTCACAACCGCTAGTTGCCATAACTACGTCTGTACTTGCTCGTACTAGTGCACCATATTGCTGTACCGAACTAGAAAATTCGAACTTGAGACATTACAAAACCCGCTATTTATCTTACCCCTAGTAGCAAAAACTATCATATTATAATGTAGGTATCGTACAAGAAAGGCCTTTGAAGAAACTATTAAATGTACATGTAGGAGAGTCAGTCTTAAGGCCAAGACAACTATTTTATTTTAGAAACTAGGTAGTAAATGTGCATGAAGGAAAGTTTGTCATCAGACCTAGAAGACCATAGAATTTGGGAAAAAAGTAGATGCCCCTGAAAGAGATTCCTGTACCTACACTTTACTTTTACAGCTCACATTATCACATTGCAATGCATCATTTAACTGATTATTAAATGATGAGGTCTGGCACTGATTGATTTTGTATTTGAGAATGGCTGCAGTATTAAATAGGCACTCTGAATGAAAATACTCAAATTTTGCGAAAATCAGAACTTAAGAGATACCAAAACCTGCGGTGTGCCATTACTCTCACTCCCCCTAGCACTGTTAATGTGCCAGCAGATCTCTGTTGAGGCATAGTTGGCTGAAGTTCCAGGATAGGACCTCTCATAAAAGATTTTGAAACCTGCTGCACTATCTTACCCTTCACTATAACAGGACATATTATAAAGTATCGTAGATATTTTGAAGGCAGTTGAAGCGTATGATTGAAAAAAAAATCGGATAGACGGAGCTGGGCATGTAACGTACGGCCTGGGGCAATGTAGCGGTAGGTTCGGGTGGTGCAACTGGTCGACGAAACACCACCGACCCCCCGAAGATAATAAAACCCGATAACTTCACGATTCTTCACAGTCGCTGATCACAAACCAGCTAGAAAGAAAATCTGGGATAAAAAGTCGGAAAAAGTGAGAACAAAATATCGATTATTTCGATTTGCAGGTTTCGCTGTCCCAATTGTTTCAATTTCCGGAGAACTAAGGAGATCTTATGTAATTGCCACGAGAATTTCCCTTTGACACTGCTCCCGAACTTGGGCCTGGGGCACCTCAATAAAGCAGTCAAGTAAGAACCCCCATCTGTTCTGTTCTGTTCCTGGAACAAGTTGAAATTCAAATCGCTTATATAAATTAACCAGCTGGTTTACCTGGCGTTGGCCTGGTTTGAATAACAAAATAGGTACAAAATAGGTAAGGAGTTCACACTGAATTCTAGCTAAAGTCCTTTTAATTTTCATTTTGACATTGTCATGTCTTTGCTTTGGCACATAAACTGAAAAATCTTCACGAAAACTTGCACACGCGATACCAATAAACAAAAGTTGGTAACTACAGTCCCTGAAATAGTAATACCAATAAACTGAAAAATCGTCACGAGAACCAGCTCACGCGATACCAATAATGAGACATTTTGTTTTGGTTTATTAGTTTCAACTGTTTCCGTACTTCTTCTACTTCAAAACGATCAGAAATATGAAAACACATGAAAATGTCCCAATGTGTCGCAGACTCGTATGCATTTGTCAACATCATGGAAGAAAAAGAAATGAACCAAAATTTGATAATAACCACTAAAATCGTAAAATTCTAGCAACAGATTTGTAGTTTTTAACAAGTAAGCATAAACATTAGTATTTGTTTATGAAGTAAATTTATTCAACGCTGTGGCATTTTTCTTACTTAGAGGACTTGTATAACTCCTAACTTCATAACTTCAAAACGAAAAGTCTGTTCCAAATAATTTAAAGTGGAATTTACACGTATTTCGTCAATCTTAATTATAAAACCATTCAAATCGATAAGACCAGCTAATATAACTGCCATATTTTTTCAGGAATTCCTTCCAAGTTTATTATAACTGTTGTTAGCAGGTTCATGTCTGCAGACTGGTATTTTAGGGTATGGTTTTTATTTTATCTCATAATTTTAGTTGGTGGGTGCTTCCGTTCGCTTTTAATACGAAAAATCTTTCCTAATCGATATCGGTGAGGTAATTTGAAGTGGAGCTCATATGAGACAACCATAACTATAGGAAGTCAACAATGACTAAAGGACCTTTGTGCCTATTTCTATTCTAAAAGATCTACAGTGCTAAAAAATGAAATGGAGGTACCTAGTATAAGTAATGTAATATCTCTACTATCTCTAATGAACTATCTCTAGTACTATGTCTAATATACATAGACAAGTACGTGGGGTTACTACCTACATAATATTGAAGTAATAAACCGTTGAATATTAATTCACAGCGTTTTCAAATACATAGGCTCCTGCTCTCTTTTAATTTCACCGTTGTTATATCAAATAGTTGCAACACTTTTCGTGACGATCCAAGTTGATTTTCCTGACCCCCATCCATGAGACGTATTCATGGCAATATAACAGGTTTGAGTCAGTATACGGCATTTTGTGCTTTGAATCCATCGGAAAGTTTCCTTGTATCGTTGAGTCGAAAAATACAACCTGATTCGTTGCAACGACACGCTAAGGAACCGTTGCAAGCGATAAAATTCAAGACACGCACCGCCAAAAAGAAATAGGTAGGTACGAGTAGGTACATACGTTGTGCAAGTCACAATAGGCCTCGGGGAACCGACTTTCTAACGGGTGTGTCCTCGTACGTGACAGACACAAAGCTCGAAATTCAAACCTAAAGAATAATGATGAAATCAACGCAATATTCACAATGTTCATCTCTAATTATTTGCATCGCTGTGCTTTCAAACGGAATCATTAAGAGAAAATATTACTACCCGCTTAAGTGTAAGTTGAGCCTCATCTCCCAGAAATGTTAGTCTGAGGTCCTAAAGGCTTCATTAAGCAAGTGTTATTCTCAATATAATTTTGAATAACTGGGAACTATTACATTAAGGTTTAGCTTTTTAGTGTTAAGCGGTCCGATTGTGTATTGTACTGATCTCTTAAACATTATTTAACGAAGCCTTTGCCGTATCAGTAACAAATGAAACTACTTCATTCATTTAGGCATCTACCAAAGAGAATTTAAAAAATAAAATGAAACAGCCAAGTAACTCGGTTACTAATTTTATTTATATTTGTCAATTCAAGTTGAGTTGTATTCCTTAATTATACCCCCTGCTTTTCATTCACATTCATGTTTTTTAAAAGCTCATTCGGTTGTAAACGCCTAGTCAACTGAAAAAAACGGATGCCGTAATGTGAAGCAGCGTTGAAAAACAATGAAAATTTATGTGTTACACTTTGGGTTCGGTAACATTAACGTTACCAGTTGCCAACTGTGGGAGTTTCGCGGAACTAACTTTAGCTCGAAGCTGAATGCGTTGTGCGTAATGAAACTGATCGAGCTGGGGCGTTAAATTTGTATCAAATTGAGCGTAGAATCCGATTCTGCAATGCAAAACAAGTTGCGTATCTGCAAAAAGGTTGGTGTGCGTTTTACACATTTGGCAGTACGCAACTGGTCCAGTTGAATAGGATACCAAAATTGTGGGGTATACTGTTGAAATTATTTTTCAGGTGCATTTTCACGGAGTGCATTTCTTTGACTCTGTGAACTTGACTGAAACTTGAAATTGCGTGCAAGTGTACGTACTATCTTCATTTTGTCATACCAATTAGGTATTACCCTTAGAAGAAAGGGTTAAGTAACAAACAATACCCTATTTAGTTATCTTTCTTTTCATTCAGTTAAAAATTTGTATTCTGCCAATCAATTGGCTGACAAACCAGGCGCTATTGATAACCACAACAGAAAAAAATCCCGTTTCGGGTCAAGCGAACCCCTCAGGCCACTGAGTTTCCTATTGCAGGACTTTCGGCCTGCTCTATTGAGTAATGAGTTTGCTGTTTTAGTTATGTAACGCCAACAAACCTCAGGAATCGTGCTGAATCAGTGCAGAGTACAATCTCCAAAACAATCCAGTCGTACATCATGAAAATAAAAACGTAGAAAACAACGATTTTTAAAGACATTTCAATGGATTTGGGAACGTAGGAGTTCATAATCAAGTTTGGAGAAATTGGGCTCAAATTGCTACCACAAAAGCAACGTCACACAGTTTTTTGCGTATGGAAAAATCGTCACTATTTTGCAGTTTGACTATAGGCAGATATCTGAGAAAACCAAAACGACCATAATATGGTGATTTTATAATATGGTGACCACCACAGCCATGAGATCATGTGATCGATTACAGTAAACTAATCTGTTGCTAGAGAGTTAAACTGCATCGATCATTCATTGCTCGTTCTCGCACATTTCTGACTTACTTATTATATATAATAATCTGACTGATTATATCATAATCAACTTTAAAGCGGCACAACGCCTGATGTTGGTAAGTTTGCAGTGCCCGCTGTGTAGTTTCCTAACATGAAGCTTTTGTTTTGGTGAATGAAGTTATTTTTTTCTTAAAAAGGGTTTGACGTTCGTATTTCCAAAACTCTAAGTTTGAGTCTCAAACCACCTTTAGTTACCATTTTGCAGAGAAAAATAATTTTCATATTTACTCATGAGGAGGAGTTTTAATGTGCGTACATGTTTGGTGTGAAAATCAGTTAATTGTTTTAAAGACTATTGATTTTTCTCATTTGGATGTTGTTTTAGTTACTGCTTATTTGAAGTGAGGTGCCCAATACATTACATAACAGTTGGTTATTTACCAGCATTCTGACCATACATTTTATGATAAAAAATTGTAGAATATGTCAAAAAGATGGTCATAGTGCATAAAACGGCTTTATTAGGATTGACTTACTGATTTCTTTTACCGAGAAAGGAAACTATGGAGTATGGGCTGTTGCGGGATTATTTAGCATTACATCACGCATGTGCGTGCTGCAACTGTTTTTCACACTTCATGGGGAACTATTGAGATGTGAATTGTTAGTCTTGTAAATAGAGTTGTTGTTTTCCGAGTAAGTATTGACGGTAAAGTACCACCTCAGTTGGGGCTTTAACCCACGAAGAGAAACTACAAAAATATACCTACGGCATCAAAACGTTTTCGACATCGAGTGAAGATGCGTTGCAAAAGGTGAAAGGACAGTGAACTGAACAGTCCCAGAAACCCATTAGGTGCCGTGTAGCGTTTCTTACGAAATCCGCAAGAAGACCTTTATCGGACTGCCCCCCATCAAAGAACCTGGTGCGATGAGAAGTTCGTCCTTTTTTTGCACGCGCCACTTGGACTCTGTTGGTCCCGGGTTGATGACCGTAATCAAGCAAGTGCTACCAGTCTCTCTGTAGCATAGGGGATGAATTCAACAAAGGATCATCCCATCTTAGTGGCCTCTCACGTCGTGTTGACTAGTGACGCAACAGCCGCAACTCCGGATCGAGTAGGTACCCCCAAAACTGGGTCATCCTTTCCCCCCTTCAGGTCGTCGGTTCGCCGACCTCCCCGTGCCGACTTCGGATGTTGGAAATGCGGTTGAATACGTTTTGAGGCGTCCCGGTCGTCCCTGATCACCTTTTACGGCTTAGAGTGAAGCTTTTTTTATAGCTAGTAAATTACTTTGGCATTTCTTGGAAAGGAATGGTACTTACCAGGAATAGTATGCTGTAACAAATGTACGATAAAACCTGTACCAGTCTTGACTGGCGATTGTCACGTATGTACTACTTCTAGTGTGCTTCATCCCAAGAATAAAAAAAGTGGTTAACATGATATATTGTCGTATCTGCACATTGTGGTACCTGTACAACAGCTATCTTCAGTAATTCGTGCTCTATTCGTGCTGAGGTTTTTGATGTTAGGTCGAAGGGTTCAACATGGATTTCTATATTATTAGTGATCAAGAAATCAACCAATGTCTTTACCTTAAGTATACTTTTAATAGTTGGTATCAATGAAAGATATTACAAATTAAGTTAGTTGCTTAAACCCCAAGACATGGATCGCTTTGATCTTCAGTGGTGTTCCGATCCCCTTCTAATCTCCAAGAGAATCATAGTTTCACATAAATATTTCTCCATATCGATTTTGGATTTTTCTTTGGAAGTTATATAACTACTAAATTAGATTCCTATGTGCTAGCATACATACAGACACCCAATCTATGCAGCAGTACACATTGTGCTTGCAATGAAACATTATTCATACATCGTTTAATATAAAAGTATGAAAATGAGGAGTCTCATTTTCAGAAATCCGAACCAGGAAAATTGTATAGCTCTTAGAAGTCAAGGTCCCACTTATAGGAGGGTTAGAATCAATCAAATACGACCATTCCACCAAATTGAAATCGTCTATTCTCGAACATTTATCTGACATGGAAGTTGATTCATGAAATTTTACCGTGAAAACCCTCATTTTCGTATTGTTGCGGAATTTATTTAGCAGAATTCCTTTATAAGTTTGTGATTCCTCCAATATCACAATAGTTTCTTTTCCCAATTATATCCTCTTACCTGCTATCTTTACAGGCACCATCAGGACGGGAAATATTGTGATATTATTAAAATTGTTGATGATCACAAACAATCGCTCTATTAGATACTTAGGATAGATATTAGAATATTACAGGTTTTGTAACAGCAGAGAACATGATAAAGGTGGACAAATGATTGGGTCCCTAAATTTTCATAACTTGTGAGTCAAGTTTCTAGAGGGGCAATGATATGATATGATGAGGGGCAAGTACACTAATTTATCTGTGTAATCAATGTAAGTAATTAACAGAATATTATTATAATGGAAAACGTGTTTGACTACCAGTAGATTAATCGAACTTTTATGAAATGATGTTGAGCCTCAAATCGTACGCTTCATTCGCCCTCCCAGCACTATAGAAAGCGGTTTGTGCAACTTTCATGAACCGGGGAAGGTTTGCGCGTATCAAATGTCGACCGAGGAGAAACATTTCAAACGATCTTTATTCGTTTCAGTTAATAGCTGGACTAATTTCGTTGCATTTCACATTTCAAACGCGATTTCCCTGCAGGAGCAGCGCCGCCTTCCATAGCAGGCAGAAATTATATTCTCTCGCCTGAGCGAACAGCCCGCCACCCTTCGGGGAAAGTTACGGTGCGATCGCCACACGTTATGCCCATGTTCGTTCTCAACAGTTCAACTCCTTTCTTATCATGAGAATTAATGTTCCGATGAGCTCTGCGCCGTTGTTGACATGCGGAAGTTCTAATACGGATCTATAATCACTTATCTACGCCTAGCACACGCGAATGTGATAGGAAAATGAACCTTTGCTCATCGTACCGTGTTTCGAGATTGTATATCAGCTTTTCCCTAATTTTTGCAAATACGCAGAGTGAACAAAACAAACTTTCCTCCTTTTAGCCGAAGACGTGATTCTGAAAAGTTGATCAAAATTCTATGAAAGTTGCAGTTACTAAGCTTATCTCGGGCCAGTACTGTACCTGATGTACTCGGGATTTACCCCAGCAGGAAGACACAATGATAGCCACCTTCGACGATGACACAGTCACACTCTCCACTGGACAAGAAGTAGAAGACGCAACCCTAAAACTACAAGAGGCTGCCAACAAAGTTACAAACTGGACCAAAAAATGGAGAATGAAGCTGAACGAGTCCAAGTCAGTTCACATTAACTTCACCAACCGAAAAATCACAGCCCCAGAACTTGTGTTAAACTCGAACAAAGTCACATCTAGAAGAAAAAGGAGGAACTGAAGATTAAATACAGGAAAATGTATTGGCTGCTGAGAGCAGATTCCCGTCTGCCCCATTTGGACATACGGGATTCAACTGTGGGGCTGTGCCAAAAAGACTAACGTAAAGAAAATACAAACTTGTCAGAACAAAATCCTGAGAATCATAGTTGGTGCCCCCTGGTATTTGCGAAATGATGACATTCATCGTGACCTAAGACTGGAAACAGTCAACGAAATCATCATGAAATACGCCCAGAAACATGAAAAACGTCTCCATCAGCACAAGAACCCGGAGATGCTCAACGTTCTGGACAACGAAGGAGAACTGCGGCGCCTCAAGCGTAACAAGCCACTGGACCTGATTGTGCTGTGCAAAGTTATAGTGAAGTGTGTTCCAGTTAACAGTGTGTTACTCTGAAGGGTTGCTTTGTTGAAATCTCACCCTGTACATCGTGTCCATTTATGAGATAAAATATTGCTAGATGATGTACCTATCCTACGATCAGTTGCAATAAATAAAATCACGAAAAACACTAAGCTTATCACATCAATCTGCTGTCATAAGACTGATGCACAGACAGAAATCTAAGAGGGTCAAATCGAAATCGAGTTTTATTCGTGTGGGAGGAAATGGTCAATGACGACTAAAAATCCCTCTGTACCGCTGAATTTTACACCATGGTAACATGATAGTTTGGATTTGCTCGAGCTTTTCGAAAATCAATCAATCGAAACAAGTTTTGGGAGAATATATTTTCCCAAATAAATACCCAATAAATATAAATGATGGTCGATTTTGCGTTAGAGGTGAAGATCAAATTGAATAACGAGTAGGTTCACGCTACTCGGATGATTTTCTGCTGCACTAAAGCAGAGTGGAGACCTTTCGAATTTCAAAAGCTACCTACAACAACTTTCCCTGAAACTTGCCAGCATCTTCACTTCTTGTGTGGGTGGGCGAAAGCTGAGAGCGACCCATATAACTCCCTTTTGCGGCTTACGGGGTAATGGGCCTCCGTACGAATTAACATAATCCATTTTACCGCAGACCCCGCTTGACTTTTCTAGGGAACCGTCTCTTTGAGCCAAAGCAGTAAGATCGGACTTTTCAGTTTTTAGGACTCTTTCCGTGAGACGGCTTTTGTCGAGACCGTCTGACTCAGTCAGTGGGATCGGTAGAACAAAGCGAAGATGACCCGTATTGTTGGCCCCTCGAAATGCGGGTCATGTCTGGAAGCAACGGGCCATTTTATGGCTCTTGGCTCGCAGCTGAGATTTTTAATGGGGCCCTTTCGAGGCGATGATATTACGTAACGAGCGATGCTTATGATTCTTTTTCCAGAGAGTCTCTCGGCTCGACGATAAATTACATTCCTTATTCCTTTTTTGATGAAATTTAACGTCGGCTGCAGGAATATAAATTTCAAAAGCAATTACCTACTTTCGTTTAGCGTTCATAAAAGTTAAAAAAGAACAAAACAATACGTTTCTCAAGTTAGGAGTATTACATAGCTTCTTCGTAAATATAACGAGTTGATAGATCAACAAAATTTATAGAGACGTTTTAAGTCGTTGATTGAAACAAATCGTTGAGCAAGAGCATAAGCACTGAAGAAAGTGAAGGAATTAGCGTTGTTTTGAGGATTCGACTTGCATATTGAGCAGGCTGATTATTGACGAGAAGTTACTTTCATAAGTGATAATTTCAAGCGAAGATGGAGAACATCTGTTCAAAGTCGGATGGCAAGGGTTTCACCATGTAAAAATAAAAATCCGTCATTCAGTCAAAAAATATTCTCCAATTTCGAATGAATCCGAATTCTGCTGTCGAGAATTGAAGCTCGTCCTATTAATCGAATGCTCTGACGTAAATGAAATTGTGCTCCTATATGTTTAAATAGGGTGTTAAAACTTTTCTCATAAATCATAAATGTGTACGTTGTATTGTTAGTATTGGTTTGTTAACAGCAACACGGAGGTTTCCTCGTAAGTTGACGCGGAACTTGGTATTTCTGTTCAATAAAAACATTTTTCGTTTGATATAAAAGTTGTAACCACAAATGAAACAAAGGAATGGTCGGATATTTTTTAAGTGCTCTTGGAAGTTTACGTTTCCTTAACCCTTCCAGATTGATTTCAAATGTGGAGAATAGTTTGCTCCAGAAAAAATAATTGTGCATTTTTTTGTCCGATTATTAGTTTCATTAGGGAACGTGTCTATGAAGTTGGGTACTTAACATAGTTTCCTCGTATTGTTACCTGAATATATGGATCATAGAAATTGTTTAAATGTTTTTAAAAGTTACTTAATCGAGAAAAGGGTAAAAATTAAGCTTTTCAAAAGGATTCACGGGACATGTTCCCACAGACATCAAAGCTCTCAAATGGGTGCATTTCGAGCTTTCGGTGCTGATTCGGTAGAGAATACTAAAATGATAAGGTCGTTTTGAACTTTATATTAGACGATTAAGCGGTCATTTGGAGCGGACTCTCCAAATTCGAGCAAGATGGAAAGATTAATAAGGGAGAAAAATAATTCTGGATAAAGTTTACATAGGGACATGCGCAGAGAGATATGTCGTTTATGGGCGGAGAAACTCATCGGTTACTATGAGAAGCCTATCTAGTACGTTTCCTGTAAAGATCATCAAAATCGAATGAAAAGAAATTAAGCGTGTTACTTTGGATTTCATTTTCGCGCCGCGATGCAGCGATTAATGATTTGATCGTGTGAATTGATGTGGGATCATAAGTTCTTCCTAAGGCTACCCTCTGAATTTAAGCAAGATCTCACCACTTGAACTTCATTATGCGACCAGTAAATTATACTTGCTGACTTTTAGGTTTGAGAATGAGGAATCAACACAGGCTAATTCGCACAACCCCTGAAAATGCCATACAAATCAGATTAAATCTATAGCCATTAAGCTTGTTGCACAGCCAAACAAACAGAGATGGAGCGGAATTCATCCAGAATGGTTTAAAAGAAAGAATGACGAATGCGAGTGGAAATTTTGATTATTTTAGAAAAATTTGATCTCTCGAAAGTGAAAACAAAGCTTTTGCTACCTACAAGTAGACTCTGACACAAAATACTTGTTTACTGACAAATAACTTCTTTTCAAACTCAAATATGGAGCCATTTTTAGCTAACTCGAAATATGTTTTAGCTAGGAATTATTTAAAAATATGAGATTAGACTAAAACGATATACATACCAATTTAAAGTACTATGGATTGAATGAAGGAGAATGTTTGTTGGGACATTATGTTTTGCCAGTGTTTCGTACGATCGTGGAGATGAGTTCCGAATCCTACTGATATTGTAACTTCTATCACGCACAGATTGAATACACCCAAAATTCTCAGTTGAATGCTAATGTGTTTTGGTATTAAATCTACTGCATCAGTTCTGCCAATAATGGTAGTATAATTATCATTTACGACCTTACCTGGTTCAGTACAAGTGAAGAAGGATGTAATGACTTCAGGCTGTCGAGACGCCTCGGTAGTGATCTCTTACATTATTGACAATAGAAAACTATAGTGAATACAATAGTGCAAAGTTATTAATCATTTCTGGAAACTAAATATTCAAAATAATCGATGTCTCATGTGCTAAACTTTTTATGTGCAGGCGTACCAAAGGCCAAGGCACACGGCAGTGCAGATCGCTCGCATCGCGGCCGTCACTCTCGTCGCAGTTTCCTTCATCCTCGGCTTCTTCATGGTCGCATCTGCTTACATCACAGCGACAGCAACATGCTACCAGGACTACCCCGCTCCGCAGGTAAGCGTTTTATTTTACCGAATTGTACTCACTTTAAAGAGCGGTTTGTATTCTTTATCAGGATTCAGAGATTCAAGATGTAAGGTTCAAACGATCGACTGCTTTCAAAATAATCCATCATCAATAAGTTTCAGAATTTAAGTGGAGAAATACTAGACAATATTTGAAAATTATTCAAAGCCGTCGTAATGAGAGAATAGTTTAATAATGACAAACGGGAGAGATCCGAGGGTTCCTTCATACAAAAGAATGAAACAATAGCAGAAAACTATATTATGGCTATCAAGCATTGATTTCAAAAACGTCATTCAACTTCTAAAAGTCAAAGCTCCGTTCTTTGGGTAGAACTTACTGTGCGGCAATACCGTAAGTATTTAGTGTTAATTTCAACTCAACATTCATGTGATGTAATTGGTTTAAAAAGTAATAATTTTTGTAAAAATCGCAGTAACGAATCTGTAAAATGCCTAGATACTCGATGAAATTGGAAATTAAATGTGATTTTTATAAAATTTAGACATTTAGCAATCACTTGAATTCAAGATTTACTCCTTCAATATTTGCAGTACTGTACATTAGTGCCAAGGACGGAAAATATATGTTTATAAACATTCCGACCAAACACGAGTAATTCCTCATTGTGTCCAAAACGAAACAAAGACTGATGTAATGTTTGAGTTACTAAAAAAACTAAAAATAAAAAAATAGCTGGGAGGCGAATTAACTTCTGTAGCATCGCCTTAGCACGCATGCATCAACTCAATTCAATTCTTTTCCTAAGATTTTAGATGGAATGAAGGTTTCACGGATGTCAATCAGGATCCCAGTCTGAATTTATATCGAATAATTACGAAAATTGAGATTTTGACGCGCGATATCCTGTATACCTGTTTGCCCCAGGCTCGATTTACATTGATTCACATTCGGAAGACCAGTTAATTCTCTTTCTGAGAAAACCTTGAGGTTAAACGCAAGATGGATATCTCAAAAGGACAAGATGTGAGTTTCCGTAGATCGACTTCACACTTTCATCAAGAAATCATTTCTGAAATTCTATTGTATGGTTCACCACTTACCATATTGTAACATACTCCCGAAACCCTTATTTCGCTAACGTATCTTTTATGTCACTCAAATTGTTTGGGTAGATACCCAGCAAATCCACATCTTTACAATCCTGGACAATTTTTTATTCATTCATCTATTTTTATTTATCACAATTACTTTTAATTTTAAAAGCTTGCACTTGGAACTACTCCGGTTTCCTTTCAGTCCGTTTATCTGTCTTAAATTCTTGCCAAAAGCTTCACTATGAGGAGCAACGAGCCAGTAAAAAATCGTCAGGATTGTTAGATGAACCAGTTTCATTGCTCACAACACAAAATGTAAAACCCATCAAGCATTATTTTTTCCAAGACGAAAACTTTTCAAAATTTTCGCCCTATTTTGATGATATTCGCTTGGTTAGGCAAATATCATCGACCATGTAAATGAATCTACAGGTTAAGATTTACATGGTCTAACTCGCGAGTT
This sequence comes from Creontiades dilutus, assembly GCA_031894815.1. NCBI lineage: Eukaryota > Metazoa > Arthropoda > Insecta > Hemiptera > Miridae > Creontiades > Creontiades dilutus. The sequence continues at coordinate 381,211 of JAVIWC010006614.1, read as the reverse complement.
TCATTGCTCAAAAATCACTAGATTACTCTGCTGAGGTTTTACTTTTGCACATGCGCAGAAAAATCAATTGATCTACAGCCTATCTGACGTATTCTCTGAAAATTACTTAAAAAATCAGATGAAAACTGTAAAAACAACGTTATTGCAAAGCTCAGCGGACTCACACTCAACAAAAATGCAACATGCTAGTCAACATTTTGATTTGGGAGAAAAAATTGTCCATTTCTCGAAAGGGAACCTGTAGGTACACTCGGAGGAAGCCTTTAGTTTGTATTGAATAGTAGTTCATGTTTTGGGAAGAAAGACGCTCAATTTTATAGGTTTTTTTTAAAATGGCCGGAGGCTTTAGAATTTTAGCTTTTCAAAAATCGGTTTTTCGCAACTGGCGTTCTTGAATTCTTCTTCATGACTCAGAAAGTTGGATAACGTGTTGCACATAACTTGTTCCAGATGTAATAAATAGTGCCACTTCAGCTTAATTTTGACTGAATAAGGTTTCTGTGGGTCCTTTCTGCTTAAGCAGGTTTCAAATTAATTGAATGAGCTCTAATGAGTCTGGGAGCCTTTCTTAGTTGAGCCTAGATTTTGAGGATTGTGCAAGTACTAATTATTCTGGCATCAATGTATACTAATGCTCATTGTATGACAACTAAGTAATACACAATTATGTTTTTACGGAAGTTTCAGTAAACGGTGAAAGCTCGCCGCAACGCGATGCCATCAGCATCTCATTAGTGCGCCTGATAACCCTTGCGTAGCTATGCGCACAATTCCACTGACTCGAAAAAGTAGAGCGATTCGATTTATGGATCTTTCATCATCATTCGAGCTGTTCATTGTGAGACCTGCTCTTTCGAGATCGTTCTTTCCCGTATATCACGGTGGGAAGAACCACTTTCATCGCCCTCGATCAATTAGCAGATTCTCGGCTCCTTCATTTCCATAGAGGAAGCCATTAAGAGCAGAGGAGAGGAAGAGACTATATTCCCAAGTCCGGGGCAGTAGAGAAATGGGCGTTCTGGTTTGCACAAATCAACTCCTGACCTAGTACCTAACTCTCGATGTTGTAAATAACCATGATTGCGCTGTACAGGTCAATAGAAAACGACGAGGCAATTCACTAATGAAATGCAATTGTAATAGCGCTGGGCTCAGAAACGGCAAAAGTCGTTTCTGTTGAGGATTGACCCATGATTCTCAATGGAGTTACGTGAATAGTTTTTTCTTTTAAATTACACGTCAGCAATTTGATTTTGATCTTATTTACTGCACACACAATGCAAAGAAAATATACAGAACGTTTTTTGAAAAAAAATCTGATAACTAGCAAGCTTCAATACTTTACATTCACTATATTAGTTCGTGTGGTTCTCTTCCTTCACTCTTATCAGTTGGTTGGCAAGATCTAGGACGATGTTTCATCAATAGATAGTAACCACCTTTTGATCATGGTGAAGTCTTCCATTCTGAATGTACCAGAGTCATTAATTATGCTCTTGAGCATACCATTTTGAAAAATCTGGATAGGCTTTCCATTGCTAAAGTAATGCAGCCCCAATGCTGCGCTCCATAATACCTCACACGGAAATGGTTTTATAGAGTTAGCTTGTTTTAACAGATAATTTTGATGGCTAGCTCATTAACCTGCACATTTTTTTGAATTTAAGAGTAAGTTCTGTTTTTTCTTCGTTATGTTCGAGTTCATTTCACGGTCAATTTCCAAACTTACGAGGAACACTGTAAAGATCGTGGAAATCAATTGGCATTTTAGGCAGAAACATTCTCTGGTCTGGTTCAATTAATAAACAAACCCTTAGGAGCCAATCGAAGGCCCTGCATCTACGCAGAAATGTTTGATGTAGCCTTGTATGAACTAGAGAACTTGTCAGGACATCAAGTCATGAGCGGAGTATGAAGTCAATATCATTCTCTACAGTCATTGTGATTCGCTCTCACTGATTCTTCTGAAAAAATCCAACGACCAACCTGAGGTGCAGTAAACAAGCGATTCGGTTAACATTTATCAATCAATATGAATCAACGTGCTCAATAATATTATCAATATCAATCGAAATACTCAAACAAAATTCAAATTCTATTTTAAAAAAAAGTACTCCAAATTATACAGAGAGGTTTATTATTTCTGCATTGGGTGCCTTACTTTGTAAATCGCTGAATTATATACTCGTATTAGGCGTAGTCTTTTTGTGGTACATCATCAAAACTCGTCACCTAAAAACTCCATACCTACTTTGTTTGCATTCAATATGAAAATACTTGACCCGCCGCCAGCCAGGACTCACCTCCCGTTGAACGGGTTTTGCAGCCCGACCATCTACTTAACCGATTTTTAATTGGTAAACGAACGGTTGATCGTACATCAACCCAAGTGGTCTCAATCGATTCAGGGAATTCATTCCTATCTGATTCAAACAGAAACAATGAACATTTTTGAGATTTCGATTTTTTGAAATATTAATTCTTAAATATAATTCTATAGTGTTGATTTATTACAAGATGGCGTGATGACTGGCACATCCCGGATCAATATTGGATTTTAGAGACAAATTCCGTGAACTTCGGAAAGAAAAGCTTCGGACGGCGGACAGATAGATTTTTCTTTATTCGATTTTTGAAATCAACGTACATTGAATTTTTGATGGAGGTTAAAAAAAAAGTTGTTTTTCTTGGTAGATCACAAAAGTTTATTGCTGAAGATAATAAACCAAAATTTTTCCATCAGAGAGATGGGAAAAGGGAGAAAACCCCTTTTTTACTTAGAATCCATTTTTCAAGATTTTATTGTAATCTTCTTAAACAAGTAGTATCTCCCATGCAGATCCCGACAGATATGGATTTTGACTACAAAATTGCTTTTCAGATACATCAGAGCTAGGCTCTTGAAGTGTAACGTTTGGAAAATTTTGATTTTTAAACATGATTTCTTCACAATAAATTAGTTTTATTACGATCTCAATCAACAGAAATCGGTCAAATTGACAATATGACGTACAAATCGGACCACAAATCTATGAGTATCACGATTTGAACTTCAAAACCTGGTCCAAAAATAAATAAAGAGCGACAAGGACTACTATTAGTTTATTCGCACGTGTCTATCGAATGAACAACGTGTGTACCAATTGTTGCGCATCAAATTCTAAGGGTAACAAATTTAAATGTCGTGCTCGAAAGGATTTTCGATCGTTTTTCGTCTTTTGATGCCTAATAATTTCTGGAAAACAATGCTGTTACGTCACAGCCGCCTTTTGAGGCTCACGGAAGTTTTGCCAACGCCAGGGATTTCTCTCGTGCGATCGGTGTGATAATCACTTCACACGTTTCCATGCTCAGCTTTACAGTCTAATTACCCTCCTCTAATTATTCGAGCGATTCAGTTTTTTCGTTCTTTGAAAAACCATCGGTTACGATATCTCGTATTTCCATCTAATAAAGGCCTCGCTAAGTCGTAATCATGGTTGTCGTAACAGTTTTAATTCGGTTTTGTGGCAACAAGCTCGTTAGCCTATAATCCCTAGTTCAAAATATTATCAACTTTTGGTTAGCAGTTGTATAAGTGCATTATGCTTCCTACATAATTACGCTGGAATGTTTTCATTTCATTCATATTTTTAGTTTATTTTAGGTTTAGAATTTATCTAGGGCGGTAGGGGACAACCCAAACCCGAGAAAAAACTGAACACAAATCCGTTTCAGACCATTCAAATTCGGTGAAAAAAAATACATGCGTTTATGTCAAATGTACTGATGTAGCTCAGATTGCAATGACTATCCGATATTCATGATTATTTTTGTTCCATCCCAATTTTATTCTATTTTTGCAACAAACCTCGGAAATTTGGATTTTGCTGACAGGGAGGGAATGAAATGGGTAATCCTATCCTTTCAATCTCTGCTCGAGCGAGAATTCACTATCAATTGTATTGAAATCATCAATTGCCATCAAATGTAAATTATTTTGTGTTCAATTTTGATATAGTATTTAAACAATTTTAATTTGCGTTAAGGAACGGGATGAATGGAGAGGCAGGTGGTGAAAAACCTTACTTAAAATCTTGAGTACTTTCATCTTTCGTATTTTGGTCCACCCCAATTTCAGTCCAGTTGTGCAAGAAATGTCGAATTTCATGTCAAGAAGCGGATGGGTGGGGTGATCAACAATCCATTTAAGCAATGCGTGTACACCTTATACTGCCGATTCTCTTGCTTCTTTTTATGTTCGATTGATAATTTTGATCTTGAGCCAAAACATATTTTAGAACTTTAAAATTTGATCGTTGAAGGAGTTCAATGGAGAAAGTATTAGTGATAAATCGTTATATTTCCCTATTTTAATCGACATTTAATCGACATTGCAACGACATTGGTAACATACCTATTTCACTTAGACTTCTTCATTTCGATATTTGAATCAATTCATTTTCATGTTCATGTTATTTGAGTTTGTTGCGAGGTTTTTGGTCTTTCGTGTTTTCTGAGTGATCTTTGATATCAAGGAACTGGACGGCATCCTAGTTGTTTTGATCTCAAAGCATCCGAATGATTGACGGGTCTTCATAGACCAATGAAGTGTAATACTTCATTTTTGAAGTATTTTTACGCGATGACGCTGCTTTGCAAACATTATTTTGAAAACGTTGAGTAATGTTGCAGTTACTTTGTGCGGTGCACCCCCACAGTGGAGCTCTATGAGTTCAGACAGATTTGAGGAAGTACAGTGTAAGTCTAGTTAGGAAAATGGGCAGTTCCATTTTCTTTTGAACCTGAGAGTTCCATCTCAGTTTGCCGTCTAGCGTGATCCCGAAAATATTAGGCCTCATTGGTATCAGGAACCACCTTGTTGACATGGAAATCTAGGACTTGGCTGATTCTTTCATTTGTGAAATAAACCTATACGTACTTAGCATTATTCAATCTAATTCTCCATTGTTAACTGAGGGTTGCAAGTAAGCAATCAATATGTGTTTCTACAGTCGCCAACGTGACAGTATCATTCGCAAACTCAATTTCTGGTAGGTCTTGAATGTACAGTAGGCACTGTATGCCAAACGTCAATGGCTTCGAAATAGAATCGCCTTGTTTTATTTTGAAGTATCGGCCTTTTTGATAGGACTGCCTCATGCTGCGTAACACGCTGGTACTACTTTGAGAAGTTTGTGAATCGGCTCTCCAAACCAAGCTTTGTCAAAAGCCTACGACACATCGAGAAAGGCTGCGGAGCATTTTCTTCTCTTCGAATGCCATTTCAATGAGATTGGTCATCATGGATGTCGTAACAGTCCTCAATACGGCTTAGTGGTAATAGACACGTAGGCCTGTAAGCCCTCCTTCGAAACATTACCAACTCTTAATAGGCAGCTTTACAAAATCATTACACCAACGTAATTTCACCAGAATATTTACCTTCAATTTACTTAATAAACAGAGTTTAGATAACTCCTTTCACTCCAAGGATATTTTCTAGCAGTAATTATAATAGTAGACTACTGCTGAATGTTTGTGGACAGATAATAGGAATGGCATACAATTTAAAAGTGAATGTGAAACTTTACAAGAGAAATAAGGTAGAGAAAATATTGGAAAATATTTGGAGTAGGTAGTTATATTCAAACTAGTTTTTTGAACTAAAGAAAGTGCACAACATTCTGTTTTATGTCAATTTAATTATTTGTGAATCTCGACATGATTTCTATTTATTATTAGGCGTTTTACCTATTTTTAGCCTAAAATTGTGGGTGCGTGCACTTTTCAAAGTGCTGCCTTTTAAAAAATATAATAGTTGACATTTTTGTTTGATAATCGCCAAATTATTTATGAGAAAGCTGGTTTACCCGTCTTTGCTAGGGTTAGGGCAATGAAATAGGTGGTTTCTCACTCATCATCATCGTACAAAAATCCAGCGTTATTAATTTTCTCTTCTTTCCTTCAACATTGCCATAAATGGGCGATTGCCCCTATGAATGCAAACAATAAAAAAGCTGCAAAAAAAGACTTAAAGGGTCTGTATAAAACGTCAGTGTCTTAAACGAACCGGAAAGAAATGAGCCACAGGGCTTATAAACCTGATACTAACTAATGAGTAAATTAACCTGACATTACTCCATTATTTAACCTAAATAGGTGACAAAGTGGTTGTTAACAGGCTAAACGAAAAGTTCGATCCGAATAGTTTGAAGCAGAATTTAGTGGTTCATAATCAACCTTAATTATCAAAAAATGAAAATAAATATGCATTAATATCATGATATCAATATCAAAAACACTCGATTCCAGCTGTATTTGAGCTTAATAATTGAGGCAAAACTATTATTGAGTCTTAACTGTAATAGTTAGGCATAAATCATCGCGGACCAATCATGAGTCATATTAGGTAATATTTGGGACAGTGTTTCACCTTTTGTCAACAGTTTTGCGCAGCTCAATCAAAATAGTAACTTTGATAGGCAAATTTTGATACCTTAGGTTACATATTTCCGCCTTACGTAGGGGTCAATTTTTTTAGATTAAAACATAGCATAGTTACTCAGTAAAGATTTCTTTCTGATGGTGAAAGAATTTTAAAATATTTGAGTAGTTTCTGAGTTAAATTGTAACAAACAAACGAAAAATTATAATATTTTGTCTTGATAAAACAGGAATACCTGATACAACTTATACGTATAGACGCATGAATATGATTTTTTCGAGAAAATAGTTTGCAATCTATTTTAGAATTTTCTAAGAAATGAATTCACAAACAAGATTAGTTTTTATTTTTTTCTTCTGTTAAAATATCACTGCAAATGTCACATTGTTATTGAATTTATGATGACTGATTCTGAATACAGAAATTTCAGGATGAAAAAAATTGGTTCAAACCTTTACAGTTTTGTTGATGTTGTACTTCTTTAATTTATTTATTGAAGCCAAAGGCAAAATATTAGTTATTTATGAGTTAGGAAGAGCCGAACAGCCCGTGACAGTTGCCTTTTACACTGAGTTTCTTTCTCTGTTGGTGGAAGTGATGAATGTAAACAAGCAGATTTCGCAATTACCACAACCGAGCTCTTGAAATGATTTCCACGACGATATTCAAGGTTAGCGGGGAAAGGAACGGCTCCTGTTGGCGTCTTGGTTGTATAGGAAACATTCGATCTTCTTGAATGCTCTGATCGAACTCTCCGTTTTTCAAAGGGCCTTCAGAAGTGAAAGTAGGGATAACTCCGAAGAGCCAACTCAAAAGACTGGCGCATACGTAATAATTTGTTCTATATCGTAGGTGAAGCCTTTCATGCAGTCCATCCCCAGGAATATTCCCACGTTACGTCATATTGGAACTTTGGGCGAGGCTGCCGTCCAAAACTAACAAACTAGTTAACATGTTTCATTAAATGTTTATAGTATGCGTTAGATAAATAGTTTTAATCTTTAAACGTATGCACATAGTTTCCTTGTATCCGTAACACCAATGCCTAGATCATTGAATTATTTAAAATAATTTTAAAAAATTTCTTGAAATCATTCTACTTGTCTGGAAGTTCTACCTGTGTCCTAGCCCTAGTAAGTGTTGTCAATAGTTATTCCCAATCGATTGCGATAAAAATTCTTAGAACAACATCCCAACACGTATCCGAGCGTTAGGTAAAATTGCATTAAATCCGCGTTATTATTAATTCAAGTTAGCGCATGCGCACACAGAATAAGTAACGATATTAAAATGTATAAGGGACCTAGTAAAGGCTAACCCTTGAAATCAAAATCGGACAAGGCATTGATAGTTTCGTGCAGGACAAGGATTTGGCTCTGACAAACAGAACGAAAATTGATCATAAGCTCTGAAATGCAACAAGAGAGGGAAAATATTAATTTTGGAGGACAAAAAATTTTCTACGTCCACTCACAAACCCTGTTTTAAGATTTAAGCTTGACGACGTCTACACGTATGAGTAGAGAGTACTTTATAGAACGACTACGGTTAGTGAATTCCCAAGGTAGCTCAGTTGTTCTAGACAGGTAAACCGAGTAGCAGAACTACTTTTCTCTTACTGGAGAGCTGTAATGAGACTCGAAGATGCATGCGAGGTATTTTCTGCATACGAGCTGGAATTTTTTTGGCATGTCAAGGCTTCACGGTTGTAGACAATGAACTTCGTTAGTGTCTTCCAGTACACATGCATATGGATATGATAAACTCTCGGTAAAACCACGAGAAAAAACTTACAGAAATTCTAATGAAGTTGTATCCCTTTGCACGTCATTATTTGCACCAGAGGTATCCCAAGCAGAACTTACCTAGTTAGCAGTTTTTGTACTTAATTTTTCCAATGCTCCCAAAGCATTTGGGAAAAACATTTCCAACCTCGTCTGCATAAACCGTATAGCAATATTTTCTCTAGATGATGAACGCCGATTCGACACAAAGGAATGAATTCGAAATATTAGGCATTGAATTGATCTTTTCTTTATCATAAAATATCGATGAGATCACAATTTCCCTTTCCACTCCAACGCTCGTTTATAAATACTTGTTTCGAAATTATTCATGGTCAACAACGATTTTTGTCTATAACACACATTGGTTCTACAGATTAAAGTAAAAAAAAAAAAAAAAAAAAAAACTCGTGCGCGTGCACAATGTCAGTCCACAAAATTCTGATTTGACAAAGTTTTTCAAAAATTGTTACCCATGTTTTTCATCAACGCTTATGTTACAACGAGCAAGAAAGGCTGCATCTATGAAGTCCTAATATTCAATAGGCCATCTAAAATCCGTCTAGGCAAAATATTATCGGTTAGGAACTGTTGATGTTCATTTTCAAACATTTTTAAGAAAAAATAACGTCATAAAACACCAAAATTGCAAATTCATTCAGTCTTGAGACGAGAATTGACCGCTAACAGTCAGACTCCGTGCTGTCGTTCAAAAGTTCCAAATGAAAAATTTAGGTCATAACTTTAAACCTTCTAAACGAATACTAAACTTTCCTGCCTGCAGTACCTATTGAGGAAGCTGTAAAATGGAAATTTTCGGATTAACCGAACTTATCCGATAGGTAGAAAGAAAAGAAAACGACTCGAATGCAGTTGCAGTCATCGATGACCCAGTGCATTCAAGGCTGAGCGGTCGTCAAGGAAGAATACACAATATTAAGGTCAGTGTCCTTGCAAAAGAGGGGTGCCGGAAAGCCGTTGAAGACCCTGAGACAAGAAGAAGAACCGGTGGAAGAATTAGCTGCGACCAACTCAGTTGATGAGGTTCTTTTGTTCTTTTTTCGTGCTAAAACAGAAAAGATTAGAAAGGGATTTAAAAGAAAACTTCTACTGTAAAGATGATTTGACAAAAACAAAAACGAATTAAAAACGCAGCAAATTACCAGGCAAATGGATTGCCCTTCTACCCAGATCACTGGTTTATAAATATTAAACTCATCAACGTAAATATTTACCGAAAGGCTATTTATTAAATTACGTTGAACACTTACAAATTACTGGTATCTTTGTACGAGCAAGAGCTGTATTCAAGTGTACGGTACGATTGCAAATATAAATAAATCCTGGAATACTAATCTCACAGAAACTATAACAGCTGGTTCGATCTTCCTACATCATAAGGAGATTTTTACTGGGTTCACAATAATTCTTATTCACACTCATGTTGACGTCCTTTTTTCCTGCAAAAGCTTTTGCGAGAGTAAATGGCTTTGTGTTGTTTCGTTCGACTCGTTGATCCTTACATCCAAAAAACCATTACCCAGTCCATTTTCTAATATTTTGTAAACCAGATTTTAAATATTACAATATCAACTCCACACAGAGGATTCGGTTTTTTGGATTTTACGGATTTTTTAATGGAAAATGAATGAATTTTGATAGTTTCAAAATTTTCCTTTCATGTTAGATTACAAACATTTAATTTTTATTGAAAATAATAAATCAAAATAGTATTTCTCACAGGAAGATCAAGAGTTTGAAGACGTGAAAGTAAAAGAATAAATAATTCGAAAATACCTAGATCATTGAAAACTTATTTGAAAGGTCGTTAAACTTATTGTAGGTAATCAGCAGTGGTCTCAACTCCTATACACAAACTTATGTGTAACTGATACATCTCAATGGGTTCCCTGGGGGAGTTAAACTTGAGATAACTCAAGATTTTCAACCGTGCGATTTGCGACGTTTTTATCCCAAAATACTCAATTAAGGTACAGAATTTGGTCACATAATCGAAAATGAATTCGGAATTCCTTTGTAGTTATTCAAAATTATCGCGGAATACTTATCTTGAAAACTTCTGGATATCAGTACAGCTCCATCTTTTGCTCATCGGCCAATATTTGTGAGAATTTCGAGGAAATGACAATTAAGATGAAAATCTTGATTTCCTATTCACGCTGAACAAGCCGTTGATGACGTTCAACTCACTTCCTCTCCGTGTCGAATAAACGAGCCTTCGTCAGTGAAAGGCCTATTTGTGCTATGGGTTATCGGCGTTCAATACCGGGAGTTTCAAGGATTGGAATCCCCTGTGTCATAATAGTTTTCCCTTCGAAAATTATTTAGCAGCGTTGATCTGCGGCTCGGAGAGAAAACCTGTTGAACTATTGTGCACTTCATGATGATGTATAAGTGAAACTAAGTGAAAGGGAATCGAGTTAAGATTTTGAACGTCGAAGTCCACAATCTTGCTTCCACATGCTACGGTATTTTGACGGAACATGTGATATTTCATGGAACTCAAGATGAGCGGATCAACGTGTTTTGAAACGGAATTTTACATAAAATGCCTCAAGCTATACAGTGCCTAGTTATCATGCACATGAAACAGGAGAATCCAGGTTTTCATCCCACCATCAAAAACTGGGTAAAGGCGTATTTTCGCTTGAAAAAAAAACTCAACTTGGGTGAGAATGATGAATTATATTATGATACAGAGGCTTCTGAATGAAGCCTTTTGAAATTCAACAAGGGAAAACTAGCTGGTATAGGAAAGTACGCAACAATAATGATGTGGGCAAACTTCCCAAATCTTCGTTATTTCTTCACTATTTTCATCTGATTTTATTGATTTAAAAACATTCATTTTGTTCGATCGAAATTCTAGTCTAGTTGTGCAATAAAAACGCTGCAAATTTTTTCACTGGGGTTTATTATTCAATTGGCTTGCGTTCATGATTTGAATTTCTACTAAGCTTTGGAGTGTGCGTGTTTCACAGGATAGGGCAATTATTGAATTTCAGGAGGTGTGTTTCCCACCGAATTTTCATGCTTTTTTGTTCGTTTGAGAATTATAGTTTTTAGAAATACTCATTATATGTTTATAATTATTTTTATAAGCGTGATCCTATAAAAACCGGACACAGGGGAGTCCCTGTAATGCACACATTTCCTACCAATATGTTTTCTTATTGAAGTACGGTTGATAAGTAATATAAAAATATATAAAATATACACAAATCGATCGCCTTAAATTAAAGGGGTTCATTCTACTTGTGGTTAGGTAACTGAAGAATATTGAGGTTCTCTATCGCTGTAGTCCGAACGGTCCCACGATATGAAAGTCTGGTCAGAGCGAATCGCCGATCACAACGGGTAAAACGTCATCGTGTTGAGTTCTCGTGATAGCTGTCGCTAAGTAGAGCACAACGCCGTTGAATCCAATTCTGGGAAAGCTATTTTCTGAGTATTTTTGCGTTCTGCCCCAATGATTGTCATCTGACTCTGTAATTCGTGGTACGTAAAGAGTTTTAAACCTGAAGTGGTTCATTCCAAATTTCAGTGATCTTATGGTAAAATTGGCTTCATTTTCTCCGAAGATCCGTCTCTACCATCACCATATTTTTCAGGGAGTTTTACAATGTTCAAACAACGTTGTTTAGACAACGTTTAAAACTACTTAATATAAAATGACATTCCTTAACTAAAGGAATGAGTAGCCTTGATATCAATCAATACAAGGAATTACGTTCATATTAATGATAACTTTTGTGATTTTAATCCTCAATTCTACACCAAGACAACAACTTAGTAAGAAAAGTGAGAGTCGTCTACAGACAGTATCTCCGAAGGCTAACGAGGTGCTCAACTCAGGAAAAATCCTTGGAGAGCCGACGATGACGTGGCAGGACACAGGCGTCGAGGGACGAGTCTCTCGAGTGTTGCAAGTCAGACGTGAACGCTGAAAGATGCAGATGGAAACGAAGGAACCCGAGCGAAGCTTTCTGCTCTTCTGCCACCAGCTATTTTCTCCTTCACCTTTGCCACTCGACTACCTCACGAACGACTTGCCTAGCGGTGACGGGCGAGGAATTCGTAACTAATAATTACAGCCGGAGGGATGAGAGGTTATTACATTTTACACTTTCGTCTTTCGAGAAAGATTAATTTTCAATATAACTGCAGCGATGGCGTCATCAGTATGTTCCTCTGCAGGCAATACGCCAGCTCGGTGGGAACGCTATAGCGATACCGCCAACCCAACTTGACAGACTTTTTCCACTTTACGCCTCAAAAGGATGAAGATTCCAAATCCGCAATGTCAGTCCGGTGATTGGACCAAAAAATGTCACATAATTGCTGAAAAAAACAACGTTTTTTCGCATTTGGACTCCAGTTGGGGCATAGTTGGTCCTCACACGGATAGATGCTAGGGCCCAAAAACGTGGTTATTCGGGAATTTAATTGATCGAGGCAAGTGGGACAGGTTTCAGATTCGTTGAAATTCAATCATTGCAAATAACTGGAATTCCTGAACCTATAAGTGACCTCCAAACCTTACAATGACTCAGTATACAAAATATAATAAACCCACGAGTTAGAAATAGCAGGGTTTTTCTTCTCCAGTTGTTGATTTATTATTGTCAATTAAATAACAAACTGGTGAATAGATCTTTGCAGTCAAGCTAGAAAAAAAAGTCTAGCCCACACAACAAGTGTTTGTTTACGTGAATCCGAAAATCGAATAAAAAACATCTTGACGTCCGCCATTCGCCGTCCAGAGCTTTCCTCCGAAACTACAAGATCACACTTCGGTAAAATATCACTTAGGGGTTCTAGTTGAGACTAGTTATAAAAGCTACAAAGATACAAAGAGCTGAACTATTTAAAAATCAGAATATCGAAAACTTTCGAAATAACAGAAGTGTTTTTCTTTGTAAGTGATAGAAATCCCTTGAATTAATCTAATGAGCGCCGCACAGTTTTACATTAAGCTAATGATGGCACTTTGACAGAAAAAAAGAACGTCAACATGAACGCGAATGTTTGAATTTAGAGAAAACTGCTTTATAAATGACAACCAAATCAGCTGATATAATTGCAATGGAATTATTTATTGAAGAGTTCCGTTTAAAATCGAATTCATAATGTAACTTTTTTTGTTTTGGGTGCAAATGAAGTAGGTAGGTAATTTTATTTGATCTCGTAAAATTTCATTAGCTTATTCTTGGGTTTCTACGTCTATTACACCGTTGTAGGTATTTAGATACCAGCTTTGGTTACGCTGATGAGTTGGCGTTTACGGAGTCGTATTTATGACCAAGTTATCGAATCGCCTGATAGCCACAAAATGGTGTAGTAAAAATGGTTATGAAAACTTTTCTACTCAACATATGGTGAAGAAATTGGAAAAAGATGTCTTTTGAAACCTCCAGAAGAAATTACTCCCACTTCACCATAGACTACCTACGACTAGTAGACACGGACGTGGAAGGGCCGCATAACACAGACACAATAAACTTCTGTGTAATAATTTTGCAGCATTTTGATTTTTGGGGCTGTTTGAGCTCTAAAAATACCTCCGATCAGTCCAAGGATGCCCTGCCATACTTACAGCGATATGGATCGTACAGTATACATAGATGCAGCATGAAAACTCAACTGGTGGTTTTCACACAAAGTGGTTTTGGAAATTACTGACTAACTCCGACCTCCTGGGTTAGGTTGACATCAACCATTTTTAACGAAAGATCATAATAATTATGAGGCAATCCGACTTCGTCATTAATATGCATTCATCGACGAGTTAAGACAGCTTGTAGGCGTAGGTATATCGAAATAGATTTAGTGTGTAGGTAATGGAGCAGACATTCAGCCAAGGGAAATGGTCTTTAGCTCTTAACAGCTCCAAGATATTTTTAAATAATTATAAACTTTGAAAGTAATTGAAATCGTGAAATGGATTTGAACAGAAGAAGCGCCACCCCTTTGCACGACAACTTAAGAGGATTCTGAGCAACACGATTCATTTTCACTTGACTACGAGGCAGCCCAAGGGGGAAAACGTCATAAGGAAACGACCCGTCATAACTGACTACGATGCTCGACGTTATCAGTAGGTTCGATTGACCTCTAATTTGGCTTGAAATTCTTTCCCATTCTTTGGCTGGAAGTTGAGGTGCAAAGGTAACGACATCCGAATGTAATTATCGACACACATTGCAGTAACTGAAGCGTGTTTCTTGAAAACGATTCCCGGACCTTGCAGGCCCGCTTGAAAAGCGATGATTAAAACTCGAAAAATATCTTCTCATCTTCCTTCGGTGAGAATGAACAAAGCTGGATATTTTCCCACGTCGACCCAAGGACGTTTTCCATCGGTTTATTCGCCTTGTAGTTGTAGGCAAGGATGTAACCTTGTAGGAGGAGCTTAAAAAACCCATATCTTCTTATATCTCTCATCACGGACGCGTAAAAATCTGATTCGTGATGAGCAATCGCTTGTATCCTAGTTGGTGTAACAACATCTCATCTCAACTGTATTTGCTACCAATATCTCTATTTATTACATCAAGCTGCAGTTTCATCTTTCAAGTTATTTCCAAGGGCAGAATATTTACAGCCTGCTGTCCTTTATATTACCGTGACAACAATAAAAAATTGATTCCACCTTCAAATTCATTCATCTTAGTAACAAAAACGAAAATTTTACAGGTAATCCAAAGACGCTGAAGGTGATTATTTAGGCACATTATGTATCTTAACAAAATGTTTCAGTGATTTTAATTCTTCGAGAGCTGACGAACGGATACTATAATGTATAACGCAAAATGTAATTCGGATGACTTAAAAATTTCCTTTATCACTAGGTAGAAAGTACACCAGTCTAATTCAGCATTCAACATCCCAGTCAAATGCAACCCTTGTTGAGTGTTGATTAATTATCGCTATAGTGTTGACACCTGCTTCTTTTACACAAGTTTCATATACTTAGTACCTACGAAACAAGGAACACTGCTGTCTTCTGATCTTCTTTAATGCGAATAATTAAGGGATGATGTACTGAATAATTTGAAATAAAACATCTTTCGAGTAGCGTGTACAAGTTGTAGGAATTATACTTGTTGCTAGGATTGGATCACTGATTCTAAGGTTTTGATTTTGAACGAGGACGTTTTGGTGTTCTGACACTCACTCGAATTCGTACTACATCGGGTGGATTTCGCTCAATCACAGCTCTAATAGCAGGTACGAGTACAAAGGAATTATTAAGAGATCGACTGGCGACGGGTCTCATTCATTTCTGAAACTGTACTCCGACAATAATAAGAATGAGACGCCAGTTGTAAGATCGACTTAACATCAACCCTCATAAATCAGCAATCCTTGGAATTGGAACAATCTCTCTCCAAATAGTTCAAAAGGATCTGAAACTCACGATGTAGCTAAGCGGAAAGTTTGATTTTTCAAGAACAATTATGTTAATAGCACTAATTGTGGAAACAATGAGTATCATTGAAGCCGTCATTGAGTGGATGAACTGGCTACCATATTATTAACGTTTTTCGCTGCGCAATTTAGTGAATCGGCTAGAAAGTACCGTTGCAATTGACAACTCAACTTACTTAAGTCCCCAAGTGCTTCGTTGGGTAAGTTTAAGGAAAAGAAGTAATTTCCTGGTCAGCAACGAAGCAGCATAAAACCGTGGGACCAAACGCTAAATCGGCCCATCACGGTCCTCCTGTAGCGGTTTGAAAGAATAGCCTTCTTTTGTGCTCCCTGACAGTTCCTTCTTCGAGTGATTGGGCAATTTCTTTGTTTCGGCTTTAAACGCCTGGACGTGGGTGAACGGTGATTATAATAAAACGGGATCGACGGTGAGTTTACAATTTTCATGAAACTGGAGAGAAAAATGAACGAAACAATAACATTTAAACATTTTCCGGAGTCAGTTTCTTTTGGGATGTAAACCAAAAAGTGAAATATAACAAGAATAACGTTGATTTTCAACTGTTTAGATCTTAGGACAGCTGAACCCAAAATAACAATTTGAAGATCGTATTTACCTATCAATTGATACTTGTGTGAATATCAGTAGGCACCTATTTGTGCTTATTCTTTCTATATCTTTCTGTTCACACCACTTGAGGTCGATTCGCATGTTTCAATATCTCAGTTTCTAAATTTGTAATATATTTTCATTTTTCATGGCCATAAGGAACAGGCTTTAACATTAAGTGCTGGAGGAGGGCATTAAGAGTTTCATATATTACGCTACCGTACGAGTCCTAAACTGTGGAGTCTGATTACCGGGCAGCATAAGTTTGTCTTAGTCTTTCGCGTAAATTATATAATTCTAGGAGTCCACGTACCAAAACAATAGGAATGAATTTCGGACAATAGGTTCAAGAACTCAACCAAAATGTCACCCGTTCTGTGCAAGCATGGCAACGTTTCACGATTTGGACCACTTTTTAGCGAAGCCCTCGTGCGAATCCAATGATATCGTCTGTCGAGTTCTCCTTCTGATGTCCAAAGGTTTTAAGGGCTACTGAACACTATAATGAAGTCCACCGTGGGCCAACACTTCAAGGGAATTCGAGATTTAGAACCATGAAGAAAAGAAAAAGTTAGACATGCTATCTGACTTGTTTTCTCTTAAATGCAGGTATAAGCCCATTCCACTATACCAACTGGTGCATTGCAATGTTAACAATCTTAGAATTTAACTTTTTCAAACTAAAAAACGCAACCAATTGTAACACTTGGGTTTAAAATTTTTTGAAATGAGTGGTTTGCTAGTGTCACTATGACGTTCGGGAAATAACTTCTATGTTCACAAGTAGCGATTATTTATGGTGAATTTCTACGGGTATGGAACCTATTTCAGTCGATTTTGAGTCCAAAATTACTAGGAGATGACAGCAAGAAGTCCATTTGAAAAAAGGATTTTTACACCAATTCTATGGCCTGTAAGACGTACGGACAATGCAGACTTCGAATCAACGCACGTTGAAAAGTAAAATGTCGAAGTTTGAGAAGGGGATTTACAACATTATTGCTATACGATTACTAAGGCTTATTATAAAAAATTATAAATAGGTACGTCGAATCGACCCGTTGAAGCGTAGTACGTGTGACTTTTTCTTGATTGTGGTGTTGGTGGGATTGTGTTCTCGTACCGTTTGTTCGGCTGACTCTGAATTCGACTAACTGCGGCTTGATAGGACCAATGGTTACGAAAACAGAACATTTTAACGGTATTTACTGTAACACCCCGAAGTGGGGTAAATGTCAGGATTTACTAGAAAATCTTAGCATTCCCTAGTACTATTGGTGAAAGCTCAAAATTTATATGGAAAACGGGCAATCATCGCATGGCAGTCGCTTTATCTTAGGATAGACTGACCAATTTGGTAAAATCCCGGAAAACCTTGTGAAAATGAGGAATTTCGGACTTTTGCCAATCCCTCTTGGTAAATGCACGGATTTCCCAGCAGAGGAATGTTGAAATTTACCAAAAATCAATTGGTAAACGTCCGAAACAAGCTCTCTAATCGAAATAATACTAGCTTTTACCAAGCCTCTTCGGATTCCGATTCGAAGTCCGATTTGAGAGGCAACCCTTTTACCTGTCTTATTGGAAAATGCTAGGATTTTTTGGCAAATTCTAACATTTGCCGCACATCGGAGTTTTACAGTAACATATACAAATATCAAGAAGTTGTTGATTAGTGGGAAGCAAATCTACCAATTACCATTCTGGAGATACTGACATTTTGGGTGGACTACAACTAAAATATCGTCATTTTAGTCCCCCTTCCTTCCCTACCTCTCCCTTCCCAGAGGTCAATTTTTTCGAAAACTCGTTATGGGGAATCGGCAGGAACGTCAATTTCTCGAAAAATACCAACAATTTCCTGAGCAATTCCAGTACTTAACTTTTTTGGTTTAAGAGATTGGGCGGCAGAAAATAACAGTTAAATTCGATATCTGCACAACAGTACAGGGGTTTTCGATTTGTAATCATTACAAAAAACTCCATTACGGACTCCTAAGTACCCCTACTTGTTGACGGTGGTCAATACGGTTTGGCAGGAGAAGCGAGATCGGTAGTGACGACGGTTTTGGGGGAAATCAAGGACCTGACGCCGCACTGAGGATATCCGCCTTTTTCCGCAGCCTGTCACGGGCCGTTGGTTGCCGATCGACGCGCGACCGACGCGACGGGCTGCTGGGGAAAGACTGTTAAGAACACGTTACTTTGTCAAACCCGTTAGGGCGGGTTTCCGCGTTGTTTTGGGTTTTTAGAGAACCCAGCGAGGTCTGGAAAAGGGTTTTTCAACTGATAAACCGCTGTGAAAAGGCGAGTTTCTAGAAAGGCGTTCGTGAGTTCTAGGCCGCATTGAAGGTTTCTATTTATGAAGATCACAATGGTATGGAAACTTCTTTACAATCAATGAATATGTCACTGTCAAAGACATTGCAACGCTCAAGAAACACAACAATTTGGTGACTCCAACACAATAATCTAATCTACAGAACAGAGAACGTGGAGACTGTGCCCAGGACTTTTCATCGACTAAAATCATACTTGGAAACATATTGTGGCACATTTCGGCGCTGGTTTCTAGGATAATAGATGTCGTCAACTACGATATGTATGAACCAAAACACTCGTGACAAAATTGTGTAGTTACTGTAGAGATCCAACTACACAACATCTGATGGTGCCCTGGTTGCTAGGCATGACGTGGCTCATTGATCTCTCCTGTCAATTTTATTTGTCATTGAGTCATTC
The DNA here is from genome assembly GCA_031894815.1 of Creontiades dilutus. NCBI lineage: Eukaryota > Metazoa > Arthropoda > Insecta > Hemiptera > Miridae > Creontiades > Creontiades dilutus. Next base: position 362,196 of record JAVIWC010006614.1, on the reverse strand, counting down.
GGTTCTGTTTTGTACGTCCTGTAAAATAAATGAATTCGCTCTTCCGTGTTCATAGCATTCCTCCTTTATATTCATCTTAATTACCAAGTAAACCATTATTTCGTGGAAATAGACAGCTCTCATCAACTTCCGTTTTCTTCATTTTGTTGATAGTTACTACCTTGGACCAAATCTAAAGGTAGGAGCAGTGACCGAGGGGCCATTGCGTTCCCTTCTTTGTGGAAATAGCACCGTCCTTGTTGCAGTGAAAGTTCGCAAACTTCGGTGGGCACAAGGAATGGCATTGTTTGTCGTTACACTAGACTTTTTCACAACCTTCAAAGATAAGCCAGAGTTCAATAATATTAGGTACTAAGTTGTACTAGAAAGGTTCTTCTGTGGTTAGCTGTAAACCCCACTCACCGACGCATCCAAACCTCTAGAAATTCAGGCGATTAGTTTACTTTCAGATAGCACATCTTGAATAGAGATTCTGCTAGAACCTTCTTCTTTGGTAGGTACTTGCAATTTTCAATAATTTGTATATTAATAAAATACAACAAAAAACATACAAATGTAATAAATACTAATAAGCATCCCTTATTTTATCTAAAACTAAAAGAAGATTTATATAGGTATAGAAGAAATTCAAACCCAGTTGGCAATAGACAAAACGCGTATATTTCTTGAGATTCTTCGTATAGGTAACATCGTATTCCCAATGGTAAGATTCAAGAAGGTAAAAAGGAAATATTAATGATATCGTAAAACACATAAAAACGTTAAACACTGTATTAATCAACTTTAACCCCCCCCCTCTGAGCACCCCTGATGTACCTACCTATAATATCAGATACTGAAAACGAAGGTGAGTTTCGTACCCGAAACGTGTTGACCTTTCGTTGATTATTTGCAGAGCTAATCTTTTTCCTTGACTACATCCTGTTTATCTTCTTCAGAGAGGACAGCTCAAACTGGAGTTCAAATTGTTCTGTTGACATTTCCATCGTCGTTTGAGGTTACCTACCAACTCGAACCACATTATGTGGTCAAAGGCCAGAGTGACGGGACCCAGTTAGGCCGATGATGTAACCGGAGTTAGGCAGGCAGGGAAACGGTGTCTGAATTGTGAGCACTCGCTTGGCACTTAAAACATTATTATAACATGGACTTTCAAATTACGCAACATGCGTAATCGAGTGGAGCTTCAGTTTGAAAGCAGCGAAACAAGCAAACCTGCAAGCATCTAGGTCTAAACATTAAACCATTCATTATTTTAAATTCCAATTTGATTCTCACATTTTTGTTCTGACTTGAATGACTTTCACTCTCAAATAGGTAGATAGACCACTAAGTAAAGCCGAAAAGTATGTTTTGAAAATCCAACAATTCGACATCCTAGTAAGGACCTACTAAAAGCTGTCAAAGTCACATCATTAGGTCCCAATTGTATAACCAACGAATAAAGCGGCAAAAACATGAAACTTCTGGAAGAATGAGGCCTCAAAAATTTTAACAATTCTTCATGTTACTTGATTAAATGAAAACACGAATGGTAGGTGCCGAAATGGTTTTGTCACATAGCTTCCTTGTAACTGTAACTTGAATGTATGGGTATTGAAATACTTCAAATAGTATGTTATGAGGCCCTTTAAAACTGCACAAAGGTCACACGATCCCGCAATCACATTCATCGACTTTTTTTTATTGGCTTTGCAAACAATATACATACAGCCATAACATGGTAAAGCATTTGTTAATAGGTCTAAATATTCATGTTAGATTACGAAAATATGGGTAAGTATGATTAAATATGTATATTATACATGAAAGTTCATGTCCAATAGGACTTTATATAAGGCACAATAAACTACAGTGTTTCCTGAAGCTATGAGTGAATCCAGATTGAAGGGAAGGGCCGTTTGGTTCATGGCACAGTTGAGGAGATCGATTCTTGGGAGAGAATTATGAGGGCATTCGAGGATCACATGTTGTGTCGATTAAGTGTTAACACCGCAATATCTGCACAAATCTGTACACGACAGACCGTATTTGTGAAGCCGTTCCCTAGTGACACAATGGGCTGATCTTAAACGGGTTATGGTCGTATAAAACCCGGGTGAATACAACGAGCTCGTCTTATGAAACCACGACTTGGTGGAAGGCGGGGGGAACAATGATACGATTCCTGCAGGGTACGTGGTATGCCATCTTCTCCAGGTCAAAAGTTGGGTTTGGTGTAATTTACGTTTGAGGTCTGTGTGTGGGAAGCAAGGTGGTTGAAAAAGCCGTTTAGGTAGAGAGCGAGCATTGGAGGCTTCCCTGTCAGCTATTACATAGACTTTGGAGTAAAGGTTTTAAAGAAGATGCCACATCCAAACAACGACAGACTGTTGCAGCAGTCCGAACGGGCTCATCGATGGTACTCGTTTCGATGTGACCTCCTGGTCTCAAGCTAAATGATTGAGCGATGCAGGTTAAATTAACAAAACCATGCATTTTCACATGTTTGCATCCAAGATACCATCCACCCCGAAATTCAGAAAACCATTATTCTTTTACTTTTGTCAAAGATTAATATCGAAATATCAAAATTATTTTCTCATCTTTCTGTTTGTAAAATTCCTATAAATTTAATTACTATATAGTTCAGTAGAGCAGTTATATCACAGGTATATTTATAGAATATAAGCTAGATAACTGTCAAATTTGTGTTTTTGCGAAAGTAACCTTTGGACAATGAAATTCATTAAGGACCATCTTCATGTGTACTTTTGTGCTTGTTGAAAGGATTTGAGATTTCCCCAATTAATAAATTTGAGGCTTGTTAGTCAAGGATTTGGAGACGGATGAACCAACAGACAGACAGACTCGGAACGAAAGTTTTCCCTAGTCGTGTAGTAATTAACATGCTTGAAAATTTAAAATTAGAATTATCATTACGATTTTGGCGAACGAGACTTCTCCCATCCAGGTATTGAAAGCAATGATTTCGCATTGTGTAATAGACGCGGAAGCAAATCATTGTGAGACACCAAGATGGAGTAGTCATTAAAACCTACAAGCTAATAAATTTGTCAGATGGGTGGGACATAAAACAGTGATAGGTACGGAGACATATTTCCAGAGACAATCCTCCTCTTACATAGATTGCAGTACATTCACTCGTCTACATTGAGAGAAAGTGTCTCCAGAGCAGACAGTGCCCATTTTTTTGTACATAGAGAGTTCATCATACCTTACTCTCCTCACAAATCGAGAACAAAATGTCCACTATTAGTTGCTTTTTTTTGTTGGTGCGTAACTGTCTCTGTCAAGAAGTAATTTCAACCTATAACGTGTAGAAGTGACATGTGTACGCCGAAGACTTTTTTTTGTTCTGCCGAGAATGAAAACGGTCGAGGAAAGTAGATGCACGATCTTCGTGAGGCTTCCCTATCTATTGAACCTTCGAACTTTCCACGCCGTCAGACTTTCTCCACCTGGGTCGCATGGTTCTTCAAGAAATTAGTCGAACCCGACACTGAAGCTGTACATTCATGCTGGAAATTAGTTCGATTTCAAAAAAGATTGCAAACCATCTTCCAAAGCTCAAATCATCATTATTAACTAGCAATCAGTCAGAGGTTGCGTCTTTCTATATACCAGTTTGTTGTCTATCTGTTCCCTCACAACTCAAGATCCTACAAAAATCACAAAGAGAGTTTCGTTGGAAACAAATCTTTTTTATACACACTCAAATCGGAACTGCCAAAAATGATGAATATCAGATTGCTTTAAGATAAAAGTACCCTTTTATAGTGATCCATGTAATTTTTTGTGCGAGTGCCGAATTTCAAGTTACTTGGCTGTCTTGAACCTAAAATATTATGAAACAGATAGGCAACAAATCCATCTTATACAAGATACATAAAATTATGTACTCTCATTTTAGTAACAGGCTGCCAGCATCAATCGAGGAATGTTACAATATTATTACGTTATTGGATATTTTCCGATTTTTCTGATTTCAGGAAAATTGTTACTTAGTCTAAAACCCCTTAATTACATTCCGAACCTAATACCGTAACACTTCAACATAATCATTGTATTTTTATTAACGAAATGTTTTAAAAGTTGTGAAAATAGACTAATGAATGAATCCAGATGTGATAGTATGGACAGTTTTTCATCATGAAAGTATTCCAGTCTTCGAACTGTTGGCAGCTCCCTTATAGAGGCTTTCACTCGTCATGGGAATAATCAACACCTTTTGTGCATGTGTTTCTTCTGTACTTCGTTACATGGGAGGGGATAGAATGATTCCTAGTGCTGAGGGAGTTAACTGCAACACCCAGAGGATATCCTTGACTTGAGAATGCGCCAGGGTTACACTTAAGAATAGCGGTTTCAGGAATCGGGAATGGAGAACTAACCATATCCATCACAACTTGGGTTACATAGTCTTGGATGAAATACTACCGTGAATTCATCATCCTGTTATATGCAATTCCAATTCTGTTTTATTCTTAGACAGTTAATTTTTAAAACTTTCTTTCTTCTTAGGAACAGAATGAAGACAGGCCAGTATTCCAAGCTCTGGTAGACCCCTTGGACACAGAGGAGAGCTCCCACAGCAAGAGGGAATCAGCTGAGCCGCCATCCAGGTCTCATCAGCAGCACGAGCCTTCGCAGAGCGAGGACTCTGGAGAGGATCAGCCCATCCGAGTCAAGCTTCCACTGCAGTTGGACTTTGACGAACTTGCCGGGGTAAGACAAAAGTGATACCTACCCGGATATTTTCAAACACCACATTAATTTATCACCTTCACCTGAAAAAGATGTTTTCCCTTTCTGAATTTTTCATCAAAAAATCAGGAAGAACAAAAACATATAATGATAATTGAATCCCCCTCTCACAATTCGCAATTCATCGCTGCCCCTGTCAAGGGATTCATACGGTGGCAAACATACACGAACCCACGAGTACATTAAAGTGGAATTAACTCCTACCAAAAACAACACAATTTGCAATTGGTTTGCAAAATTTGAATGATTCATATCCTCTTGCTTATACATATAGATATATACCCGTCAATGTATTGCATTGCTAATTACCTCAAATACATAAATCATGCATTTTTATCTTGCTTTAACTATTTAAACTTGATGCGATCCAGATAAGATAAAAAGCGTTTCTGTCCATAGCCTTACGATCACGCGAGAAAAATGCCATCTTCAAAAACTTAAATAGTTCGTTCAACTTTGTTTCGAATGCTTAAATGCGCGAAAGTAACAAACTTGCCATATGAATATTCTCGTCCATACATTGATTAGCAAAATGAAAGTTCGTTTTTCTAACACTCACCTTTGGATGGTTTTGTTTACCTGTCTTCGAATTGTTCACTTGATTGTGTTTTGTAATGTAATGAAATGCATGTAATGTGTAATGCAAAATGATGTGGTGTAAGGAAGTATTGATAAATATGAATGATATATCTCATCACTATCATGCATTAAATTACCACTGAAACATATCATTTTCCTACGTAGCATTCTAATGAAAATATACTAACTTCTGCTACTAAACTTATTGCAGTCGATGATCGAAAAGAATCAGCGGTCCAGAATGAACTGCGTTGTCGAGAAGAGAAGGGCCGAAGAAGTGATGGACCACCAGCCCAAGACCGTCAGACTCCCGTTCGGAGTGAACCTGACGACTGATCCCAGATACGAGCACATCACTGGAGAAAGGATGGCCATATTCTGCGAGTCTGGAAATGATCAAAGGTAAAATTGGATATTGTAGGGCAGTGTCCAAAGAAAATGCAAATGGAGCTGTGGTTTAATAGTTAGTAGGCTAATGCACGCAGTTAGTATGAGAGTATTGGTGAAAATCGTATGCATTGAAGGCCTAACATAAACAAGTCATTGCACGCATTATAGATTTTTAGAAATTAAATCATAATAACAAATCCCTGCATTTGATTCCCTTGCACTTTTACCAACAGACGAATTTAATGAAGTGAATAGAGTGAGAGATATGTAACGTATCGTTCATTTTGCAAGCGCTTCCTTTGAAGTTGGACCTTGCCTAATTTGGCTATTTTTATTTCAAAAGTTGCACTACGAGTACTTAGATAATTGTCTCATATGTTTCTATTCCATCAATTCAATTCATCTCAATTTTTTAGGCATCAAATTCATCAAAACGTTCATTCAGAAAATCAAATTAAAATGTATGATTCAAACTGAAGGAACAGAGGATTTACATGCAACAAACTCATTAATGCAATGTACTCAAAAGTATTCAAAATTGTCAAAGTCGGTTATTTAATCTTGAATGATAATTTTACGATGTACTAAAGTCGTAAGTTTTACAAAATGTCCTTATTGGTTTTTAAGGCATAAAAAACTTGATTAAAAATATAGTTACTAGTATACTTAGTGAAGTATTTGGTTTCAACTGGTACTTAAACGAGTTTTTGAATCAAAATTTTGAGAAGAAAGTGATGTAACTTTATTGAGTATATCATCTGTAGTCGTTCTTTTGTAGGGGTGTATTGTTTCACTTTAGGCATTCTAAATAGAACTATGCATGCCTTTCCACAATTCTTCCAATCACTTCACTTAACCAGTTATGTACATATGTAATTTTGCATGTTAACTGTTTTTATACTGTTTTCTGCACGATTGAAGTAAGGCCTTAGAGGTGGTGAATGGAGTAACCCACAATTGGACACAAAACAACGACTCTACAGCTGTTGGACCACTCAGGTAAAATTCCCCCCCGTTGATATCAAGTACAATCACTGATAGTTCGATAGGTTGATAGATCGTATGAAAAATGTGCTCGACTAGTATCTGTCTAGACCAGTATCTGACTAGAATCTGAAAAAATAATTTGCTGCTAACAATATTAGTCCCGCTATTTGATTTATATAGATTTTATCACATAATTTCCATTTCTCCGTACTAAACACTTCGTAATGCTCATTCGATACTATTAGGAAAACAAGAAGTTGCGAAAAAAAAGTACATACTACTGGGGAAATACTCGGAATGCCTTTTGATCAGTAAATACCGTTGTAGGTTCAGAAATCTTCGCGAAAGTACGGTCTTAAGGTTTCTACTCTATATTAAGAAACATAAATCGGTCCAAGGAGAATCTAGAGTAAAAGCCTGAAGAAATTGAACCACTCATATCATAGAGTGAGGTAAAAATTTATCAACGAAATTTTGTCCACCAATCTTTAGCGCATTCCTGTACAAAAAACAAGATAATTAACACTAACACGATAAGTTATCGTATAAGGTACCTCGGCGAAAAAGTAACCAGAGGATTGTCTGTGGCAAAACATACTTATTACAGGACGTACATATTATAGTTTACCATCTAACAGTACGTACCTAGTAAAAACCCGATGAAAAACATTTGTTAAAGCCCTCCAACTCCAAACGTTTTGTTTCGGGTATTTTCGGGCCTTTCTGAGCTTTATTTTTAACAAGTTTATTTTCACTTGTTTCCATTGATTAGTACTTTCGAAAACATCGGAGAAGGTGTTTTGTTATATCATGATTCGCTTTTTAGGGGGGATATAAATGCACTAAAAAAAAATACCATACACAAGTTTTTGATCATCCTCTTGTGTAATGTAATAAAGTTTGAAGCTATAGTTTTCAACTCGCAAAAGGCTTTTTAGCCTACATTGCTTTGGCAAACATCCGGATGGCCGGGCGGCAGGTCTAAACAAGCTATTGAGCCCCATGCAGGTACTTTGACATCATTTGGTCGCTTTTGGATGGCGTGGCGCACCAAACACCAAAATCCGTTAAACCCATTTGGCAGAATCAAAAAGAAAACTCACGTTAAATATTTCGCCTTGAAGCGTCATCGACAGCAACTGAGCTGTTGAAATACTCGTACATCGGCTTCCACACGCGGAAAGATCGGAGTTGGAAACCCTCTCGGTGTCACAGGAGGTGTCACTGATTGTCCATTCTGCCACCAAGTACCTAGGAGGAAAGGCAACCAGGATGGAGAAACAGAGGAATCAAGGGGAAACCAAGGAGTAGGGAAGTGTAAGCCCAAAATCAGGGAAAATAAAATATGTTGAATAATAAACAGGGTAGATAAACCTGCCCAATTGTCTGTCTATAGACATTCAGGCCTGAGCAGGTATAAGGCTTGTAAAATTGCTGAATGCATCCGCTCCGACAGGTCGTTGGGTTTCGCTCCCATTGGCTTCAACACTCCAAGGGAGCAATATGCATTGTACGACAATCCTTGTGTCTTGGCGCGGATCGATTCTTCCCTTCTCTGCCTTGCCAAACATAAAATGCAGAGGAACTGGTGAACATAATCTCGGTGTTGCATTTAGCCGAACCAGTTGAATTATACTGTCGAGATATCAGTGGCGACTTGTACATCCTGTGGGAACCTACATGTTATTGATTTTGTAGTAAATGCATTCCATTAGTAGACCTGGTTCCTCTTAGAGAAAATTCAGTAAACCAATAAGTTAAACTCTTTTCTAGAACCAATTTTTTTCCTTAGTTCCTTGTTTTCTGGTAGGACCTAACAAACAAAATAATATTGATAGAAGCTTAAGTATCCGCATTGTTCTCTTCGATAACCACTAACCACCTACCTATGCAGAAGGAGCCCCACCGATGAGCCTAGGAGATGGATGCCCAACTACAACTGGATGCCCATGAATTACAATCGGTTCATGCCGAACTTCCACCAATTTATGCCAAACTTCAGGTAATATAACCTACCGTCGTTATATCCATTTAGTTGTGAGCGACGCGAACAAATTATCAATGCTGAAGACGAATTCGGATTGACAGCTTAGAAGAAATTCTAATTCACAGCGTTAAAGCGCCAACTTGCTAAATTAAGTTACAAACGTGACCCCCTTCGCTGCAGCACTGACTTTCTCAATTACAGAACACGAAAGTTCCAAACATAAATTGAGAACCCAATAAGGCAACAAATGGTCTTAAGTTTGGCTTTAAAAAGGCTGGCAATTTTCTCGCCGTTCACGTTTTGTACGAATCTTCCATAAAGTTATAAAATGTTCATAATACCCAGTTCTTTCACAATTTCCCCCGTAAGTTTGCTCAACAGTTGACCATAGTTACTATGGTATAACTCGTACTCTGTTTAATTGATTTTTCATCAAGCATGCTGCATTGAAAATTGACATTTAAACAAATGAATTGAAGAATAACTTTGTATTGTTTAGGTAACCAATAATAAATCTTTACAAAATTTGATTTTGATTGATCCTGTCGTTGTACGTACAATTCGTTTGTCAACTAGGTGACAACTTGAAGTTTGTGAACGATGATGTGTTATACCTAGGTGACAACTTGAAGTTTGTGAACGATGACCCAGGAGTTATGCACAACCCGACTCCTTCGTGTTCTACAACTCATTTCCGACCAAAAGTGCCTCTTAGCAGTTCTTTTTTAGAAGTCTCGTTTCCGAGTTATTCGCGATTTAAGATTTTTTTCGTGTTTTCGATCTTATGTCATCAAAACTGCCATAACTCCCTCAATTTTGGCGATAGCTCAAATTTAATGACACCGTTGGAAAGAACGTTAAACGATGTGCAAATGATAGTATTGTCAAAATCTTGAAATCGCCTATTTTCCATCTCCCCTAGCAACCCCATTAATGCTTGACGCAGAACCGTGCAGACTTGCGCCAAAATGTCAGCTTTCCAACGGTGTAGTTGTTTTGGTTATTAAAAATATTTTTAGTTAAGGTGTTTTCGACCTTACGTCACTAAATTAAATCGCGAATAACTCGGTAACGAGGCCTCTAAAAAAAAGGACTGTTCAGAGGCACTTTTGGTCGGAAATGAGTCATAGAACTCGTAGGAGTTGGGTTGTGCATAACTCCTGGGACACCCTGTATAATCTACTTCTGATACCGTCCCACCACTTTTAGGGCCTGGAAATTTCACAATGCACTCAATACAACCTTCACTAATAATAGACCTTGCACGTGATTAATTCGTAGTTACAGTAATTGGTAAACCCCAATGCAGTTACCTGTACATATAGATAATATTATACCGCACACCGCATGCACTGACTAATCCACCTTGCATACATTGTGCTTTCGTAGACATTTTGGCTACCCTATGATGATGATGAATGGGTTTGGAAGAATGAACCTGTTTCCAGGAATGAACGGAATGTACAGATATAGCAACTACGTGAGGTAAGTACATTCAACATGATACAAAGGATATAAACCAAACAATTGGCAGATTTCGAATGAATTTTAGGATCAGAAGCTAGGAAATCGATTCCGCACGTGAGAAAAGAAAACTCTTATTACTAATGGTCATCAATTATTATTGTAACGGCCCACTTTCTATCATTTTTCTTTTGTAAACTAGCCATGACCACGTTTTGTTTGAATCCGTATTTGTAATTTCATTTTGACTGGACAATGGAGTTATAATAACCGGCAAAATGTGGTTCTGTAAAATTAAAATCCGCCTGTTGACAAGAAAGAAAAAGAATATAATGAATTGAATTGTGATTATTCATACTAAACTATTCGAAAACATGTGTAATGTTGATAAGAAGTATTTCACTGTCAACTGAAATAAAGAAAAAATAAGAAAATGCCAAATTACTCTAATATTCAACAACAACAACTATATGGCACACGAAAAAATTCTTTTGCATTTATGAAATAAATATTTTATTTGCCGTTTAAATAATTTTTTTAAAGGACTTCTAGGGGCATACAAAATTTTGATGTGAAACGGATACCTCAATCAACTTTTGTATCTCTTTGTTTCAGACATGTGCCCATGGAACAAGAACAAAATGTACCAATGATGCAGATGCACGTCGTTCCCATTCAAGTCCAACAAATTCCCCTCCACCCCAATGCCATCCCCCATGGACCTCACCCCATGCATTTCCACCACCAAGTAAGACAATTAGTTGTATAATTACTTCAACTATTTTGGCTGTCTTTTTTAGTCAAAGCAGGGTTGAATTGAATTTTTGTTTGATTTTTTTCCAGCAGATGCCCAGACCTGTTCCCCATATGGTCGCTCCTCACATGAACGGACCTCAAGCCGGCGCCCACATGGGACCTCAAGTTCCACCTCACATGGCCCACCAGGTTCAGCAGCCTCAGCAAGTCCACCCTCAAATGCAGGCTCAGGTGTGTAAACATGCCCTCAAACTGGCGAGCCAATTATATTTGAGTACAGTGTGACTATTCCATGTACTCCTCCGCTGCAAAAAGTTGTATTTAGTTAAAATACTATTTATTTTGTACCTATAACTACAATAGATAACTTTATCGGATAAATAATTCGGCAAACCGCTGATCGCTTTCTTTCACTCAGTAATTTTTCTCCGAGATTAAATCCCCCTATGATTTGTCCAGGGCCCAGTCGAGCTCCCTCCCCAAGTCCTTCAAGCTGTGCAGGAACAATTGGCAGTTGAACAACAGTTGGCCGCACAGCAAATGGCAGCTCAGCAACAACAACAGCACAGAAGGTTCCCTCCTCAAGCTCAGCTCATTCCGGATTCTGCCGAACAGGTCTTCATCCAGGAAGAGGTAATTGTATGAAACAGAACACTTATTGTTCCGAATTCGTTTGGAAACACAAACATAGCGGATATGAATGCATCGTTTTAACCAGCTGCCTACAAAAAATAGCTATGTCCACTGCAATTTAGTGTTCAACAAGCTCAACTATTCTCACAATAGTTAGTCATGCAAAATACAGTTTCAATGAGGCAGTCCTTAAGAACTTGAAAAAAATGGAAAAAATATATTAAACGTATTATGTTTTCTGGTAAGTATCAACAAACAGTGGCTTAACAAATCCGAACCCATAATGCGATTGAAGGCCATTTTTGCTGGGAATAAAAATGCATAATACCTTGTGCCTTTGCCAAAAAAAAAGTTGAAATAAACGCAGGTCTTAACGCAGTGTCATTATATTACATGGAAAACTTGTATTCTTAATTTCATTTTACTTACTTGTAACTAACTATTCCATAAGGATTTTACAAACATACTTAATCTTACAGGATGAAAATTAAAAATTCGTTTCAGATCATTCCCATCCTCCACCCACAAGCCCACCCCAGGCCAGAAGGACGTTCCATGGAAGGCCACCCCGTACTCCAGGCTATCGATGCCGTCGAGCAGCACCCAGTGCCCTCTGAAACTTTCAAGCCACCTCCACCACCAAGCTTCAGACAGCTTCCAGTATCCGACAGGCCACACTGTGAGTACTCCACCTGTTTTTTCCAATAATAAAATAAATAAAATTATATAATATAAGTGAGCGGGAAAAATCGTAGGTACCCTGTATTTCTAAAGTCTGATCGGCATAATGGCGATGTGTCTAATCATTCAACTTGGATGGGTACCTCCTGGATGGGTTATTGATTTTCAAGTTACCGTTTTCCTCGAGAATAGAGAATTTTTAATGTGGTCGATAGCCCGTAAAAGAGCCGTAGTTATGAGATGAACTTCGTGAATATGGAAATATAGGTGCCATATTAAACGTCTCTGGTGATTTGTTCCTCCCCACTTACTTGTGGTGGCATCAGAGGGTGACAAGCGGACTCTAATGTGCAAGAAGTCAGAAAGGATGTAAGCTGTCTAGTAGTCCCCTAGGGCTTATGTCCATCATATCACATATCTTGGGACAGACGCTGAGTACGGCAAATTTTCATTCGATTTTTCAATTGTTAGTGGTTACTAGGCTGTTCCAGGTTGACTGAGACAGACCAGGAGGAGGATGGATAGGGTTGTTTGGAGACGGAAAATAAAGTCCCTGGGTCTATCAGTGTCTGAATTTTGACTTGTTTCGTCCTTCGTCTACGATTTTCGTCGAATTTACGGACATCACAATGTCTGAATGAAACTCAGAAGTAGATCCTTTAATCTGGTATCAGAAATACAAATGCCTAAAGTCTGTGGAATAACATCCCTCGGCTCTACCCAATCGTCAAATTCTGTTTGTAGCAGGTTTAACTAAACAACTAACCAAAGTATAGTACGTAATTTATTCAGATCGATTCGTGACAATCTATGGTTTTGCTTTTTCGAATAGCCCAAACATGTAACTTCAAACTTCTCAGAAAGCCAACAAAATAAAGGCTTGCAACTGACTACACAAATTTTGCCAACCCAATTTTTGAATTTCCGGAATGTGACTTCATTTTTCAACTTCAAACAATAAGAGTCACCATATACCTACTGATGTTGTAGTTATATGTTAATTACTGATATTTCCCTGTCACTGTTCCGTGGCGCTTTATCTAACTGACTTCCACTGTTCTTTTATTTCAGACGTTCAACCAAGGTCTATTCGCGACGTCAGCTCTCTTCTGAAGAGGGAAAAGCGCGTTCGCCGATGCGCTTGCGACTGCGCCTGTTAAATCAAAGGCCCAGCAACAAAACAAATCAACGACAAATAAAACGCAAAACAGCCTAAACGGGCTACTCCGATATATATTAGTACCTACGAGCCTTGCAAAGAAAAAAACAGTTTTGTGAATATTTAAGAAATACAATTCAAGCGACGAAACCACACCGAACTAACACTCCCTTCCCCAGGTTTAGTTAGATATAAGTTTGTACTAATAGAATTGCTGTACCTAGTTGATAAAAAAATTATCTTAAGAACAGTAAATCTGAACATGTATAAACGAACTTCCTCCAAAACTCATCTCTACGGGCCTGTATCATAAAAACGCTAAACGATGTACATTTTTAAGGCTGTAATACGAAAATATTGGAGATCAAGGTAAATTGAGATCGTTCAGAAAAGATTATACCGAAGGCAATACCCATCATCGAGGTACACAATAAAAAACTACATAAGTACATTCGGTTACCTATGTAAGCGGAAGCGAGCAACTGTATTGCAGTTCGAAAAACATACAGTGCTGAAGGTTAAGGAACAAATTATCAGGAAACAGTCTACGTACGGCAGAATAGGAAGGAATGTTTGTAAGAAACTGTGTGTTTAAGACTTATATACTTTTTTACGTTAGTTTTTTAGTTGTAAATTTGTAATTTTAGTTTTGTAACAATACAACTAAAAGTTTTAAAAACCCTGTTATCGAGTTGTTTCATTGTTCTTAAACCTCAATCATTATGGATTATCTACATCCCTATTCCTTAGAGGTAGTTATGTAGGGGATGAAAACCATAGATGTAACTATATTACATATAAATGGGGGTGTGTCTCATGACACGGTTGCCAAGCAGATAGAAGGCGTTTTGTCATCCAGTAACTTGGATGTGGAGAGAGACCACACCATATGCCGAGAGCGTAGGGCAAGAAGCCAGACATTGTTGCCGTCAACCCTGATGGGTCAGCCATAATCCTGGATGTCCAGGTTGTCAGTGGCAGCATGGACATGAGCAGACCTGGCTGGCTAAAGTAAATACGATAGGAGCGACATGCGAACAGTGTTGTCTAAGCTAAAAGAGTGGCAAATAGTAACATCATGGTTATGGCTGCGACCGTGTCATAGGCGTGGTGCGGGAAAAGTGCCAGAGTTATTCGAGTTGGGCATATTCTCAGGGTTGTTCCGTGATATCCCCACCCTCGTTCTTCAATACGATCATTGAAGACAAAATACCCATTATGGTGATAATTTCAAATTAATTTTGATGAACTACAACTTCGTTCGTTTTAATATTCTCATCAGATGCGCAGTACATAGCCTAGAGGGGGACTTTTTTGTAAATACCTACTTTTCAGGGACCTATAGCTCGAAAACTAATAGGAATCAGTTGCATGTGTACATCATCAAAGTTGTAGGAAATTCAATATGTTTCCGTTTATGTAATCATACAAAATTTTCTACAGCTAGTTTTTGTAAGCGAAACACCCAAAAAATGGAACCTTTTTACCCCCTCTCTTAGACCGGCTCACCTCCTAGGGTTGGGAGCATTCATAACAGAAAGTTCACTCGTCAAATGAAGATATCCGTGAAGAAATCACCTACAGCGGTCCCCCTCGTGAGATCTTTTTTGGCCTTTATTGCTCGGACTAGGTAGTGCTGGAATTCTCAGCAGATTTTTCCATTCAATAAATTACCTGGTCTAGCTCTGGTACCTACTCATTTCAGTTTCAAATCTCATTATCAAAGAAAGTTAATGGAATGCCGTTTTTGTTTTAAATAAATGTGTTATAAACGAATGTTGATTGTTGAATTAAGCGATCAAATGAAAGCGACATAGGTCCATGTAATGCATGCATTCCTTACCATTATGTTTAACTAATTGTACCTACCTACTTCATATCAGATCAAATATGATACAATTAACTTATAATTCACGCCATATAACTCAACACAACAAATTACGAGCACAACTCGTAACTAAGTAACAACTGTCTGAATTGAAAAGAACAGAAATCTATACGTAGGTGTTGAATGTCCTTACCACTTGGTAGAGTAGTTTTCATCTAAATTGTTCATTGGTAAGAGTTTTAACTCGAATCTATTCAAGTTATATGAAAAACTTGACTTCGAAGAAGGAACTCGAATAATTCGGTTTAAACGAGATTAATCCTTTATTGAAGATGTCAGAACCAAACGAAGTGGAAAAAGTGAGTTCTTTTGTTAACAAATTACATTTTTGCATTAGCTTTAACTTTAGTAACCTACATCTATTTTGCATAGATATGTGCACAGCACTTCCTATTTCAAAGTTCAAATCGAAGATTTTCCAGGAAAAACCGACACCTGCCACTTCCACCTAGCATGAGAAAAGACGCCCCGGGGTAGACAACTACATTTTCCTTTAGTCATTAACATTTTATTTGCGTACCTTTTTATGAAAAACCATTGTCTGGAGTGACGTTTGGTTTGAATTGATGCCCATGAACGAAAATGTGTTTGACTGTGCAAAAACTAAGCCCTGCCGGGAACTTGGAAAAGTCGGATAGGTGGATATTGTAAATCCCATCTGACTGGGTAAGTAATAATTTAGCCGCAAAACTAAAATTTCAGACATGCAGCATTCCAACGATTCTTTGTAAAAAGTTCTGAGTGTTCAAGTTTGTAGTTTGTTAACAATTTTAATTTGAAACTGACAAATTTCATCAAAATCTGAAAGAAACTGTAGATGTTAAACTTTTTACGAGGATTTGCCATCATACAGACAGACATACTGGAAACCAAAGTTAGTCAGAATGCTCAAAAACACGAAATACGAGTAAACATTTTGATATATCCGATTTTTTTACTGTCTCTCGCCTCCTCAAGAGAAAACAGTACTTACTCCAGAATTAATTAAATTATTCACAAGGGCTTATAAGCCCTATAAATAGGTATCGATAAACTGTTTACTGTTAAAAGTTAATCAAGTTAGTGTTGGTAAGAGGACACATAGACTACATTGGCACGTGTTACTTAGTTAGGAGTTTACATTTCGACAATCTCGTTATAAAATTCACAAATTGAGATTTTTCACGATTGAGGGAACATCCAAAATTTTTGGTCTATTTAAACAATCTATTTTAACAATCATTGCGAATGAGTAGGCGAGAAATGGTACACCCACCCAATAACTGCTTATTATACATATTACATCATTATTGTTGTTATAAACTGTCGAATACAGTTATGAGTTGAGCGTTATCCGAATTGCAGAAAAAGCCCAAAAAGTCTTGGAGGAAGCATTTGGATCCAAAAGACAAGAGCTACATGGATGAGCTCCCCCAGAGGACTATGAGTTGAACACTGTTACCACGGTGAATCCCTACATATTCGTTGACGAGCAGGATGAAGAAAGACGAGACCGCGAGTATAACGAGAGAGTAGAATTGGCTACGCAGAGAAGACAAATGCGGGCCAAGGCTGTTCAGAAACAACGTAGGTCGCCTTAAAACTATTCTGAAGCTGGAAATTAAGCCGCATTTAACACTCATTTCAAGTTCAAAAACAGGTTTAACACACGAAAAGTTTACTTCTATAATTCTACTTTTTCTTCATTCCAATAGTTCCTCCTTCTCATAAATTCTTGGAAAAATCAAATCCCCGATTACCGACTTATCTAGACCGACTAATTAGACCAGATTCTAAAACAAATACCTACCTAGAGGAAAAAATCTTCCAAGTTGGATGTGGCATATCATTTATTCGTTTTAGTAACATGGGAGTTTAGATCATTGAAATGTTTTAAATAATCTTGAAAAAGTAAAACGTCAGCTTGTTCCATCCATTCACGAGACAGAAATGCTGCTGGTCATGGCATAAACGCCTTCAAAAGGTGAGTTGACATATATTGCAGGTCTGCCGCGCTTATTCTGCAGCGGATATTATGATACGATCGACTGAAAATTGATATGAGTTATTAAACCTGCTTTTCCCAAGTACCCTTCCAATTTGAGCAAGATCTGAAGAATGGAAAGTAATGAAATTTTCTTAGAAGGATTTTACGTTTGTTTAGGAGCAGAATGATGTATTGATTCGTTACCATTAAAACTTATAGGGGATCAACCGCCTAGCGTGCACATTCTCTGTAATAAAGCTTTTTACAAATATCTTCGGAAACGCAGGCAGACAGGCAAGAAACAAAAGTTGTTCAGAAATATCTGAAACGCAAAATACAAGTGGAAGTTTAGTTTTCTCCCCCAAAATCAAAACTTCTGTTACCAGATACGCAGATTCACTTTTTTTCAGCACCAGTTTTGACACGTTTAGGTTCCCGAGTATTGTTAGAAGCTAATTTTGTGGCTGCTGTGTATTTTATAGTTCTTTCGACGTTCCGCAGCAGATGTAGGCTTCTTTGTAATGGTTTTTCCATCATCAGAAGTCGGTTTTCCGAATCTATGCGTAAATATATTAGTGAAATGACGAGAACATACACCTTGAAGATGTTGGTGGATTGCAATTGGGTCCAGGACACAGCATCATCTGAGGACGGCTGGAGTAAGACTGGTACAAAACGGTTCTCGCAGAACCTGAAAGCGCTCATGATGACTCACTACTACCTTTAATGTAAGAATATTCTTGTCTTACATCATCACCGCTTCATTAAGAAAATATCGCATAGATTACCCGATCCTTAGTTCCGACTAAGCAAAATTTTGTGATTCGACACCGATCCCGAAAAACGTAACACTTTTTGCCAGTTAGGTAAAATCAGAAGCATGTTCCATGCTAAACAAAAACTATAGGACTAAAGTTAATAGAACTTGGATCAAAAACATACAGCGATCCGGCACCTTGATCAATCAACTCCAAGAGAAAATATTCAAGGATTAAACTATTTTTTAAAGAAATTTTTCTTAAGGAAGAACTATTTAAATATTTGTATTCTAAAGAAAGTTCTGTGTTAAAGAAAGGACTTTCCACGTAAGAGGGTAGTTTTTCGTTTGATAGATATTAGTTCAATGAGTCGAGTGAGATCATCCCTTCGCTCACAAATTGCAGGGCTGTCTTTAAACGCAACAGTGGATGCTAGAAAAGTAACTGGCGACAGATTCATTGCAAGATGGGTACTACACGATTATACTAGCCATCGAGTCTCCGATCAAGTTTTTCGAAACTTATTTGTAGATTTGCGGAAACAAGAAGAGTAGATAGATGTTTTATTTTATCTAGTTAAATTTCAGTTGTACCTTGCGTGTATTTCTACGTCGTGCGATATACAATTTGCACCATTGTAGATATTTGTATACCAGCTTTTGTATCATGAAAAGGTCCTGGTAAAGTTTGGTATTGTCACAGAGGGACAACGCTCGTCCTCTGGGAAGGGAGTTTTGCCAGCTAGCCGCTAGCCAACACCCCTGGTCAATAGAGTTCTGTGCGAGACACCAGCCGAGCGCCCCTGTCGGTCCCGTAGTCCTTTGACCCCTTGGTCCCTTAGCATCACCTTTGCTTTCTTTTCGTTATCTAGTTCTTGCTGACCATTCATGTTAACCAATAAAACCCTGATATCGATTCACACATAAACTTTTATTTATCAATCACCCCATCCCTCTTAACAGTATTCATAGATTTATATTTATGAAAGTCATCATCCCGTCTTCTGGACATCTGGGAGTGAATTACATTGTAAATTGTGAGACACACTGATCAGTTGAAGGAAACTTGAAGCTATTTTTTAATCTTTTTACGCTATATGGAATAAAATTACAACTCATGGAATCGCCGAGGTCATTTAGGTCATTTACCACACATCACTTTTCCTAAGTTTACACTTTGATTAAGAACAACTCGCTTGAAAACCCGAAACGGAATATTTATTTTTCCGCACCATGTGCTGTGTAAGGTTAACAAGAATTTGAAGGCTATCAACAACAGGAGATGCTACCTACAAATTGCAATACAAGTATTCTTATTATGCCCCTTCAAGTTGATACGACCAATCCAAATGCCTCTATACAGAATTTGTGCTTGTTCCTTGGTATTGGATTTGTGAGGAAATCAGCGGTCACTTCTCATCGCCACGAATGAAATTCAGCTGCATGTCAATGTGCTTAGCGAGATGGACAACTTTTTTGCGATTAACGTTATTTGCGATGGTCATTGTAGTATGACAACTGTTTCCTAAATTCAAATCCCAGTTCCTTAAGGAATCGCCTAAGGTCCTTCGCCTTCCTTGAACGCTTCAAAGAACTTAGATATTCAGACTCAGTCCCTTCACAGTCCTTTGCTTCCTCGTCTATTAACTGATGGTCGCACCAGAAAAACTTGGATGGCCGTCCACTATACGATATTCTATCCGCAGCCCAACTCCCCCAATCAGAACCCACATATCCGACAAATGGCTCATTCGTGGTTCCTTCTGTAAGTTAGCTTGACGTCTTGAGTTTGCTTCAGATACCTCAAGATATTTTTGGCAGCTTTCCAATGATTCTGATGACAGCTTCTTCCCAGAATCGCGTTGGCAAACCAGACTTTATAAAAAAAAACCCCACCATGTCAAGAGTAGTTCTGTGCAGTCTCTCTGCGACAGAAATCCGTTGAGGTGTTCAAGGTACTGGAAGGGCGATTTCAGAATTGTTCAAGTATTCATAGAATTCTTCGCTAATTAAATGAGTCCATTAGCGATCAGTGCAACGTGATACGTAATTTCATAACTTTCTGTTACTGTTTTTGCCCTACCATTTTTCTTTAATTGGACAATCTGGCGATTTATGTCCAAATCCTTTAGAACTGTAACATCTGACAGATTTTTCTTTTTAATTTGTTCTTCACGAGAAGTGCATTTGAATCTCCCCTTGAGCCTTTGTTCTTTGCATCATGCTCTTTGATGATTTCAGCTCTCAAAGCATCACGTTTATTAATATCATCCCAAGATTCAATTGACACACGAAAATTTTTATATTCTTCTGGCAAACTGTACAATAACATAATACATAGTTAACAAGTCCTTTTTAATTGAAACGTCCATATAACTTAATTCGTCGATCGAAAAACCCGACCACATGGTCGATAATATCCTAGCCAGATTGCATTTTTTGGAGTATTAGGCCTTCCAACAACGAAGCTTTCCGTGCAGGACTCTCACATTGTTTAATTGAGTTTTGTACAAACCTAGTGCGAATAAGTCCATCCCTTGATCAACTTAAATTCTGAAACACTTATCAAGATGAATTCAGGCTTCACCTTCGAGTCCTTCTTTCTCCAATTTGCACTTCCAGTTTCGTCCAATTCGCTCGGTATTGTCCATTCACACAACTCCATGGGTCCTTCCGGATCATCAGCGCTTCAATGTGAACTGCCCACGTCTCGTTATTGCTTCAGTCGAGTTGGGCTATGGGAGTCGACATCTCGATCAAAATTTTGTCTACTTACAATGCAGAAAACACCAATTCCAGCCACAAAAGTTAACTTCACTATCACCTAGAAAGAGCCTCGCAGATTTAAGCGAGGCTAAAACTCATGACCTATCAAGATTCCTAAGTTTATATTTCATACTTAGAATAAGAATTTAAAAAAACTCGTTCGAAATTCAAAACTAAATATTTATTTTTCCACATCATGTGCACACGCATGGTTAACAACAATTTGGAGGCTATCAACAAGTGGAGGTAATAACAACTTGCAATAAATTGGTTCTTAATAATTCTTGTAGTGATTAATGTTGATTGTTGATATTAAAATACAATATCATCATCGTAAGCATAGATAAGATTTCTAATGCAGAAATAGTAAACCCTTGTTTAATCATTCGCAGCTTTCTTCATTTATTTAATTTTATTCGATTTTTGAAAACTGTTCCTCGTCCTTACTGATCTCGATGTCTGACAGCCCGATTTTGGACAGCGAAAAGGGGGGTTCCACTCTCCATTACGATTTTTTCTTCTTTTCACCAACTGACAGTACCTCATTTATGGCAAGCAGCGTTCTCATCCTCACTTACTAACAAGCCTTTGCCTACTAAATATGTATGGCACATCATTTCACTTGACACTACATCACAGTAAAAATCGCGGAACAACATCACAGTATGTATCACAGACAAGTATCACAGTTATGAGGCTGACACGAACGCCACGGGGTAACTGAAAGGCCCAGATACGGAGAAAAATATAGGATTTCAGGTTAGGAGATTGCATAGTCAGCTTTGACCTGTGTACTGATCTCAGATGGGTAAACAAAGGATAGAGCGCAACGGGACCCTCAGAACGCAGGCGGGTCATACAGGGTAGGAGTTATGCACGATCCGACTCCTACGTGTTCTACAATACATTCCTGAACAAAAAGGCCTCCCAGCAATTTTTGCCAGCGGCCACGTTTCCAGGTTATTCGCGATTTAAGATTTTGATCGTGTTTTCGATCTTAAGTCATTGAAACTGTTAGAACTCCCTCAATTTTGGGGATAGCACAAATTTGATGACACCGTTGGAAAGAACGTTAAATTTTCTATCTATTTGATGTCAGAAACATTTTTTTTTATTGCATTGAAGATGTGCGATTGCTGCGCGAAATGGCAGTTTTCTCAAAATCTTGAAATCGCCTGTTTTTCATCTCGCCTAGAAACCCCATTAATGCTTAACGCAGAACTGTGCAGGCCCGGTAAAACGTGCGCCAACATTTCCAACGGTGTAGTCGTTTTGGTTTTAAAAAATATTTATAGTTAAGGAAATGGTGTTTAACTGCAGAAAAACGTACGTTCTCTGTTAAAATTGAGGGTTTTCCAAAAATCTCAACGAAAAAAGGTTGGAAGCGGGATATATGTAACTTTTCTCGCTGAATCGAATGGTGACGACGCCAGGCCTCTCAAGTGACGATTTAAGTTAGTTTTGTTGGATGCATAAACCCGTTTGTTTGTGAACAGCGTCTACGGCATTCCTAAGCTGTCCGGCCAAAGTCAAGATAATCGAAGAGTCGAGAGACGGCTATTGTTTGGACCCATATCAAACCAGGCTTCCGTATCATTACTAACTCTTTCCTTTCGTCTCTTTCCTTGCTGTATTTCCTTCAGCGTGGTTTCCCTATTGCATATTCCTATTCAACATGGTGCGCTATAGCTATTGACATAGCTGGAAGTAACCAAAACCTTAGAGACAAAAAAGGATTAGTAGATAAAAAAAAGATAGTTTACAAGATAAAAAAGGATCAGTGAGATAAACAATATTATCTACCAATATTTTTTCCTCATACTATCCGACGTATTCGCAAGGATGTGAGTTGTACACAGGAGTGTGACTCCCTGGCTGCTTCAGAAGCATTACCATTGGCAAAACCGTACACAAAAATCATATCAACATACTCACTTGTGGTATAGCTACTCAACTGAAAGCAACTCATCGGAAATGAGTCGTAGAACACGTAGGAGTCGGATTGTGCATAACTCCTGGGACACCCTGTATAACTAAAACAGACCTAAGTTCAAATTGGGAAAGCTACGGAGGAGGCATTGTCATGGTCAGGGGCACGGATATGCAATGACCCGCACGACCCCCCGGTCTTGATGGAGGGGTTGCTTTGTGCGCCGTGTATTATCAACCCCAATCTGATTTTGCCGTAGCATCGGGTGTTGCAATGTTGATAATCTGTTGTGTCTGACCAAATTCAGTTTTTGTAAAATGTTTGTTGACTCGAGCTTGTAATCCAGTCGTAGGACAACAATAAGATATTGGGGTTTAAATCGAGTTAATATAAAGAGTTGGAGTTTAAACAAGATTGTCGAGATATAAACCAAAAAATAAATATTTAAAAATGAAAAATGAAAATGAATTAAATGAATGAAAATGTCCGTTTGTGAACAGCGCCTACGGCATTCCTAAGCTGTCCAGCCAAAGTCAGGAGAATCGAAGAGCTGAGAGACGGCTATTGTTTGTGCTCATTTACGATTGAGAAATGTTACGTACAGGTATATCCCGTATATCCCGCCTCCAACCTTTTTTCGTCGAGACTTTTGGAAAAACCCTCAATTTTAACAGAAAACATACGTTATTTTGCAGTTAAACACCATTCCCTTTACTAAAAATATTTGTTTTAACCAAAACGACTACACCGTTGAAAAGCTGACATTTTGGCGCACGTTTTATCAGGCCTGCACAGTTCTGCGTCAAGCATTAATGGGGTTTCCAGGCGAGATGAAAAACAGGTGATTTCAAGATTTTGACAAAACTGCCATTTCGCGCAGCAAGCGCACATCTTCAATGCAATAGAAAAAAAAATGTTTTCTGAGATTTGGTTTTAGAGTGATCTGAAATGAATTAATTCATTTTCATTATTTCATCTAACAATTTAATTACAGCAACGCGTTGAGTTAACTTGGAAATATTTTGTCTTTCTTTTTTCACGTAACTCTTTTTGTTTTCATGAATTGCGTACGCTTGATACCCTCACTACGCTTATTTTTCGAGACTTCTGTAAACGCTAGAGGTTGCAGCTGATGTTAAATTTAATGTGGATGCGTCTGTTTAATGTGGGGCGTCAAACGTTTTGATTTATTGAAAACGAAGCAAAGCTGAATTAAGTTTTTCGCTAATTAAACCTGTTTCCGCATGATTTCTTCACTAATCTGTAATATTTGCTAACCCGCGTTTGAATGTTATGCAATCAAATATTAAACGAAGGTTGATCTACTTTACAGAACAGGAATACATTAAACATATCAATGGGAAATCTGGACCGCCTTGGTACCAAGACTTATCTACGCGCCAAGTACGTACTTACGTAAAAAGAATCAGGGGTACCCAACCTAGAGCGTTTTCAACTTCGAACTTCGGTAACAATCATTTCTTCGAAATTAGACCAGTCTGAATCGAAAAATCAGGACAATTCTATCCGGTCCGCACTGAAAAAAGGTTGGAGACCCCTGATTAATATAATCGATGATTAGTTACTGGAACTATTGAGATTTTTGCTGAACAACGGATTCTCTTATATTCCAAAAGAAAAACAAAACAAACGATCTCAATCATCTTCTACTTATTTGAAATGTACCTACTCCACAATCTCAGAAAGTTAACCCCTGCTGTGTAGTTTGGTGGGGGGAGGGGAGGGGCCAGAAAGGATAGTGCATGCTGCCCCACGGAAACTATAAAACCAGAAACAATTTTAAGGGATTGTTTACGTAATAATTATATGAAATGAAAGATACCAACAGTTCTATTAAATTATAATGGTGAATTACAGATGGAACTAACAGATGATTTGAAGAACATGTTACAACGAGATATGGAGTGCAAGATGATAGATCAAACTCAAGCGTATCTACGAGATCTTGGCATCACACCTTTCGTCAAAGGCAAAGTAGTAAGTTGAATTGAAAAGTTGATTGGGATTTAAAGATAGTCCAGGGTGGATGTATTGATTTGATTTAAAAAAATAATTAAAACACCCCCTCAATTCCTGCACCAATTCTTAATGAGTTGGTTTACAGTTGTTGGTCTTGACTCGTCCGTATCATACTTCCTTCACTGTTTAATTTTTACGCAGGTTCGTCTTGTTTTTAATGACGAACTTTCACATAATCCATTCAACAATAACTTAACTAATCAGATAATGTCATCGTTTCACTTGAGGAGCTTACTTTCAAACAGGCACATATCCATTCCGACAAAATGTTCAGGAAGTTAAAAAAACGATTTGCAGATTAGTGGAGATGTTTTTCTGCAGTTTCTCATTGGAGTTAAGTGTGAGAAGGCACAGATAACGATGCCTCAGAATATGAATCAATTTTCTCCAAAACACGAGGCTGTATATCCATTTTCACTTTGGAAATGTGCACTTTTGATCAAAACTCATGGATTTGTGCCTTTTTGAAAAAGAAAGAATTCATTCTCCATTCTGTAGGTTTTATTGAAAACTTTACCAGACTCCATATTTCCATTTGTCATGCCTGCCATCTATCGAGTCTCGTGTAAATATTCAACGTCAAGACGAAGGCGCAATGCTTCTTTTTGGATATATCCAAAACATATATGTGCCTTTTTGAAAACCCACGACTTATCGCCCAACGTAATTCGGAGGATATGTGCCATTTCGATTGCAAGGCACTGAAAAAAAATGTAGGGGACGGATTTGTTATCTTTTGATGCAAACACATAACTTTAGCCCCGGAATTGACGTGGATGTGTTCTGTTTTGTTCGGAAATGATAGGGGGATCTGATTCAACTCATATTCAGAGATAGAAAATTGAGAAAAAAACGTTTTCTCCCAGATTTGGATATGTGCCTTTTTGAAAGTAATCTCCTCACTTCGCCCTTATAGATTTGTTTCTTCTCGTTAGATCAAAGGTAGATGCTTACCCTGTAGATGTATCGAGTTGTACCATAAACTGGGGTCAAACAAGTAAGGGGGATGAAAGGTTGACGGCATGAGCGGCCCCGCGGGCAAGTTGGGGTACATTAGCGGCCCCACTCAGTGTGGGAGCACTTGTACCAGCGGCCCCGGTCGGTCTAGGCGTATAGGTACGTACGAGTGGCCCCACGGAAATATGGAAAATGAAACCAATAGCACCAACTCGAAACTTTTTTCATGCGTATAATTGATTGCTTTAAATGAACACTGTCAAAACATGCAAATAGACAATCACAGTCACATAGGTAACTCCCGACCCAAGTAGGTACTTCTCAGTTATTCGATCTGGGCTGGTACTTATTAGAAACGATTTGGACATACTTGGCTAGAGTAACCGTTTACCAACATCATATCTTGATCTCCGCGCGAACTTTTCGTTAACAAGGCTACTAGGATTCCTTCCAATCACTGGATTCAACTGGCCTGCGGGCCTTCACTCGAGCGGGACCGCTCGTACCATTTCAAATCTGTGCTCTTAGACCAGGCGGGGCCGCTCGTACATGCCCATGACTCCAAAACATCGCCTTCCCTCCCTACGAGGACGCTCGTACAAGTACCCGGATGAAAGTAGTAAAATAGTACAAAGTTCAATTTTCAGGGACTTTCCCTCCACGTTTCCGAAACTTTTAACTTGCTCCACTGTGTGCGCTAGTCTCGTCTAGTCAGAACTGGTATATTCAGATCATGATCATTGAACTTCATCATGGTAACCTTCAAGGGAGATCAGAGATGGTTGATTTTTTCAGTGGCATAAAAATGTTAATATCTACCAAAATGTAGGTTTTACTGTTGGTCCTAAAATGGAATTAAGAATCAATTATTACAAAAAATACTTCATTCCCCATGACATACAACTATTTCTTCTAATTAATGAAAATATATTGAAAATCATGAGGTAAATTCAGTCTGGAAGTCCTCTCGCTCTTACTTATGCAACTAATTCATTACAAAAATCAAAAGAATCGGAATTCGACCGGAAAAACTGAAATTAAATTGACAATATCGTGGTTGATTCTCTTCAAATAATGAAATTTTATTGGTCATATATGCAAATTTTCAAGCTCAAGGTTTGAAGGTTTCATTCACTGCGAAGCATAAGTTCATTTTAGGTAGGGACCTCATCTTTGGAATTCCAGGATGAGAATCGTCGACTTTCCCCAATATTCATGAAAATATCATTCAAAAACCCTTATATTGAATTGTTAAAAGGTCACCAAATCTCTCAAAGAATCGAAAGGAGACCCAGTGAAGTTCCTCATAATCATTCAAAAGGCTGTCGCAAAAAGAGAACAAGAAGAATACGAAGAGGATTATGAGAAATTCAAGCGTAAGCTAATGTTATAAGAGCTTATTATTAGAATCGACGGATAAGTAATCGTTGTAGTACACTACTTCTGATTTAAAACAGAAATTGTCTCTTCCTTGTAACAAAAACTTTGCAGCTGCAATTGGCTCGGGTAGATTAGCAATACCATAAGAAAATATTTACATTTTGGTTTATTATTCAATAATAAACCATTGTAATCGCTCTTGAAAAAAAAATCTAACGCGCCCTGAGATTTTCATGGTTTACGTTTCAAAGGGTGTAGAATCCGAATCCGCAATACAAATTTTCCGTCCATCCGCCGTACGCCGTACGCACGATTTCTCCTAAACGGCTGAAGCAAAAAAGCTGAAATTTTCAGGAAAAATCCATGATGGTCCGGCGACGCCCCAATTCTTGAGCCAGCTCCCCTTTAATTTAAAGTGCCCTTTAAGGGTTGTCGAAGTTTTGTAAAATCCCTAAAAACCTCAAAAAAAGTCAAGGCGGTCTAAATTTGTACTTTTTTTGAAGAACACTCCACGAGGACTCGAATGAGCCCCTCACCAGGTCCGTAGCTCAAACCATTCTCGATCTATGGCCCGATTATGGTGCGTTGAACATTCGCGTTATTTTGGTTTATTATTGTTTTTGTGTTGATACCAGTAACCTAGTGACGCAATGACGTAGTGATGTAGTAATGTGGATACTGGAGTGAACTCCTAAAAGGCTTTGTAGCCGATACACGGGTTGAAGCATTCTGATAACCATTAAAAAAATTTTTTTTAATAAGATAAAAACGCTGCAAATTCTTTCACTGGGGTTTATTATTCAATTGGCTTGCGTTCATGATTTGAATTTATACTAAGCTTTGGAGTGTGTGTGTTTCACAGGTGATAGAGCGATTGTTGAATTTCAGGAGATATGCATAGAGCACGTGAGTCTGTTCTTAACCAAAATACCTATTTGGATTGATCAGTTGATCATATTTGTGTGCCTTCTGAAATTCAATAACCGCTCTATCACCTGTGAAACACGCACACTCCAAAGCTTAGTATAAATTCAAATCATGAGCGCAAGCCAATTGAATAATAATCCCCAGTGAAAGAATTTGCAGTTGAAGTGAATATAATTTCTTTGATAAGGGTACTTGGCGAATAATTAATATGTAAATGACTTTGATGATCGAAACCATTCGTCTTTTTTCAGTTTATAACATACCGTTCTCAAGTTTTTCTGTGAATGAAAGGCTGCTTCTGAGTGCCGCATTCCACGCACACTTTCCAGTTTTGACGAAAAAACTCGCGAAAATCCTACCTCCACCTCCAGAACCCCCAAGAGGTCAGAAGGCAACTTTGATATTGAACATGTTTTCATTTGGATTTTAGTTTGAATATTGCGGTAGTTTTTCTTAACCATAGATACTTACTGCTAATATATTTAAGAAAGGAGATATTCAGCGGAGGAAATCGTTGGTAATTCAAAAGAGAGACAGAAAAGGACAAATTGACTTATGACCATGTTAGACTATGGATGTGAGAGGAACATATAAAAACCTGACCTAGGGTCCCTCGACATCTATATATTACGTTTTTCTGACTTTTGCATTCCCATACCAGCTCTACCATTAAATTTTATTCAAATTGTCAGTACAGAGCGTCACGATTTACTTACATTACCAATCATGATGGTTTGATTTACAGTGAAATGGGCGGAAAAGAAAAAAAAGAGGAAACCTAAATACGAAAGTCCATATTTAGAGCCACAACCAATCAATGAGATGTGCTGGTATGAAGAGAGAGCTCTCAAGGACCTCAAAGACAAGGTAGGGTGTAAGCCACGTTCTGCACCACAAACAAAAGATTTAGGCAACACTATTCTCAACAGAATCCATCGTTATAATAAACCATCAAGTAAGCTCTAAGTTGAAAAAACTAAGAAAATCGTTTGCAAGAAATTTCAAACAGATAAATTGAAAGTAAATGTAAAATTAAGACGTAATCATTAATTTAAGCCACTTCTCTCAGTTTTATGGTATTGCCGCTGACGTCTCAATCATTGAAGGCTAGTCCAACGCAGGTAGCTTTAATTCAAGAAAGACAACAGTTGCAACTAAAAAATAATAATAAAAAGAATGTTTTTCTCACAATGTAGATTACTATTTTCCAACCGAAGTGTCATGTTAATGCGATAACAAATACATGGACTCAGTTCGAGTGTCGACTCCATCAGCATAACGTCTGATAAAGGTTCGAGAATACCTTTCGCTCTGATGTTCAAGCGAAGATATTTAGAACAGAAGAATGATATGCGGATAGTGCATGGAACTAAGGATTTCAGAATTGGTGAATTACTTTCAAAATAGGTAATGAAGCAGATGGAGAAGCAGGAAGCTAGAGACCGTTACCTCGAAAGTCTCAAGCCAAAGAAGACAGCAGAACATGAACAAGAGGCAGAGGAAAAGGACAAAGACTCAGTAAGTAAAATAATACTTCTAATTAGTAAACTCAAATTATAGATTTTAAATTTAACAGCCTAACGCACCGCTTTTGCAACACGGTATAATGAAAACCCCGGCAATGAGATGTGTTTTTTAGTACTATGTAGAATTAGCCTCCCCACCTCACTGTCCAGCAGCGAAGCATGTCAAGAGGACCTGGACTAAACAAGACTTCCATTGTCGGTCTGTTTTCGCTAGTTCAAATCATGCAGAGCCATAAGAATTTGTCGCATAAGACCATTGATCCACTGGGAGGTATCTACTTATTACTTGGTAGTACTCAATGTACTCCGCCTACAGTTGTCAGGCAGTTACTGTATCCTTCCGACATCCTGTACTGAGTGAATTCACTCGGAACAGCTCGGGTGGACAAAGCTGTCAGAAAACGGAAGATCTGAACCTTACAGCATGCGCTGAACTAGGCTCTCCCATTGTGATACTGTAGACACAAAGAACTATTTTGGTGTGAATTGTTCTGTTTCCAGAGTCGCTTGAATGTGCTCATTCTTGAAAGGACGTTTTTATGTAAAGGCTTCAATGCTAGGCAATTCAGCGTAAAAACATGGTATCACCACTTAGATACATCAGGGATCTTTGCTGATGGTCATTCCATGGGATCACTTCCTTACGAACTCAGCATACTCTTTCACTTTCCTCACACTACTGTTAGTAGCACAGATAAATGTATTCAAACGGCTCAACTGTGATAGATAATGGCGTGAGTCTCTCTCTTTGGCTACCAAACTTGTTTAGGTAAACCGTAACTTGAATCTTGTCACTTAATGACAAGTTGGCGAGCCCATAGTTCGGTATATAAATGTGGCAGAAAGTTGAAGTTTTTCCTGTAAAATCACTTTCAGGAGCATGAAAAACTATTTTTATCCTGCTTAAACTACTTTTAATCCTCTACAGAAAACAGGAGGGTTTTGAGAATGATTGTGAATATTTGGTCTGAACATAAAGTGCAAATAGTACAGGGGATCGCAAATATGTATCCTTGTGTTGAACCAAGGGATTTTCGGCATCAAAGATCAATTCAAGAAGGCTTACAAATGACCAATTTTAGTTCATTTTCCAACCGTTTTCTTCCAATAACTGCTCTCCTACTAGATGTTCTGTGCTACTCGATCTGTTATGTTTGGTCGAGACAACAAAAAAGCAGTAACTTCGAACGGTCACTGAGATATACCTACGAACTGTTTTTAGAGTAGCTTGAGGATTTCTGAAATGAGCAGAATTAAGGCAATAGGCTGTACAGTGGCTTGAGACGTCATAAGCAGCAGGTGCCAATTCAAATCCCCGAATTTCGTTAAGCTCTCGATGGATAAAACGCTGGAATTTTTCAGCAAAATGACGACATCAACAGCCTTATTGAGACTCTGGCAGTTTCAAATACAACTTTAAAGGTCTAATTTATTGTCTGCATTAGCCAAAACTTCAGGTCACGACCTCTATTATGGTTCTGCCAGGAGAAAGAAAATTCGATTTTTTCGCAGGTATTTATGATTTTTCAGGCAGCAAAGACTTCTTCTAAAAGGTATTGATTTTGCCTGCAGGAAAACTGGGATGATTGGTTGGAAGAAGATGAAGAACAGCGCCTAGAAAAACCTATACTCAAGAAACCAAAGAAACTAAGTAAGAATTCACTCATCAACCAAATGGGCAAAATATTATTGGTTGTGTTCCATACCCAATTGTGCATATCCTTCCTATTTTGTTACAGCTTCGTTAGAAGAGCTGGACATAACATTAAAGGAGGACGAAAACTATCTACTTGCTAATCCGGTCTCTGATATTAATCTTTATGGTAAGACTACAAAAGTAAATAAGTAACAGTAATTTAGCTCATTCATCGTTCAATTGCTAGGATGCCCATCTGTAGTGGATCCTTTCCTTCAGAACGTATGTATTTTGTGTTAACCAGAAGGTAATGTGTTACCCTAATGGACACTATATCAAACAGTGGGCCTTGGTCTCCACTAAAACTCTTTTTCACTGTGTACGGGTTTGAACCATCATCTTCTTATCACAGCACTCAAGTCGTACAATTGCAACCACTCCGATTGTCTTCCGTCCCATTAGAGCGCCATTACATTAGAGAGCTCCTGCTCCTCATGGTGTTCGCTCACCGTGAACGGGAATCTAGGCACAATCGAGTTGAATGCTAACGTTCAACGTCATCTCCCGACGGTTTCCGTGTTCCTCCGCGGTGTTTCTTATTATTAGATTCATAACCTGACTCTGTGCTCCGCAATTTTAGTTCAAGTCTCAAAGTTGTGTCGAGTTTTTTTACTGTACGTTTTGCTCGTCTTCAAGTTTGGATTATGGAAGGAGAAGTTGTGGACTTCATTAATCTGTACAACGCTGATCTCCTGACGGACATCGAGTTAGCGAATGCATTTGAGGAGTATCTTCATGCAGCTTCTATTCGTAGTTCTCCACACTCATTTCAGTAAGTTGCTTTTGAATTAGCATAGCTGAGTAGAAACATAGTTACGTCGTAATTTATTAGAACATACATGGGATGACGAGCTCTGTGTTAGGTAGATATTTATGTTTGTTAACTTAATGAAGAACTTGAGTGTAGTCAAGCTCATTCACCAATGTAAGTACGTAGGTATCTACATCGAATACCCTAGCCCTACACCGCACACTCCCACTTGCTACCATTCCAGATGTCAAAAAGTGAAAACGATACTGATTACTCCCTAACAAATCGATCTGCTAAATCAAGGTAGGTAAGTTTGTAGTGGAACATGATGTTGGAAAGAAGATGTAGAAACGAAATGTGTTATCAGTTGAAAACTTCTTCAGGTTATCCAAACGTTAGGGCGGGAACTGAGTAGAACGTGGGGGGAATCGATCATGCGGTGCAGACGAGGTGTTCCCCCCACGGCCTACTGGCTGTGAGGCGACCTTTGTGGACGATCGTGAGCTGTCGGCCATCATCGGCGGTTCACGTTCTCCGTGAAATCGGCAACCGTGAGCAGCAGGAACTCTCTATTATTCGACACATTCTAGTGCCTCTACGCATCTCTACAGTTCATCCTAACCTCCCAAACGTCTCGAAATTTACAAAATCAAAATCATTCTGGAAACGACAAAGACTCGTTGAAACGTCTCCTCCATTGCCTTAGTTCATTTATTGGAACAAGAATTCTTGGAAGGATCGTTTTCTCAATAACCCATGTCTCTTATTGCTTGGTCACCGTCATGTTTCTGAACTGTATACCGTTACAGGGTGATATGTACCGACCTATAATATTCAGAGGAAAATTATAAGAAACTACAAACGATTAAATATTATTAATTCATTATTTATTAAATTGAAAAAGATGCAGCCTTCGGGACCACTCAGCTGACAACGCCTCCCCAACCCATCTGCTCTGCCTATATAGATTAAGAGGGGAGGGGACCCCTGGTTATATTGTGCAAAGTCTCATTACACAGGGCAAGGCAATGTTTTATAAAGCAACAACTTAGCTCCCCAGGAAAGGACAGTCCACACCACAAATTATAAATTCATAACACTAATATCCAGAAGTGGAATCGGAGCTGTCATAACCCTTTACTTACACTTTAGGAGTAATTTATAAGTTTAAGTAGTAATTGTCTACAACATATCACAAGAAGCCTCAAAACAGGGGGAAATGATAATGTACACGGGGTGCTACTGTTATTTTTTTCTAAAACCTTAAAGGCTAACGAAACTTTCAGAGTTTACAGATAATCTTGATTAAATTTCATAAAATCACAGGAGTAAATACAAGTGTCACTGCTTCAAAGCTGATTTGAAGCTATTTTTGTTTAAGCTTTTCTTCCCAAATTTTGAGAGGCGTTATTTTCTTGGTAGATTCCGTAGGTTTGTTAATGGAAATAAAAACCCAAACGTGTGTGGAATCCTCTCCAAAAATCACTGACAAGGTGACAGACAAACAAGCTTAAGTTTACACATTTCTCTGATTTAAAAATACATGATTTCGGTATTTTTTCCCTTGGCCCTTGGGGTGATCTGGGAAAAAAAAAGCGGTGCAATTAAAATAGTTTATTCCATTCAGAAAAGAATAATGATTTGTATAAAATTATCAGCAGCCTCGAACAAATAATTTATTAGAAACATTACGTTTATCACGAGTCTTAATGTATATAGGTACTATCATCTATCAAGAAGCGATGGGATTATGAAGGGAAAGGAAGAGGGGGGACAAAGCATTCCATAGTGATCTTAATGTCATATTTTTTACTTCAATGCTCGCGTACGTAACATTCATTCTTGAGAATAGTTGAAATCTAGGTAACCATGATTTTCATGAAATTATTAAATTCATATTTGTGGTTGTTCATTGAATAACTGTTGCGGAGGAATAGGAGCTACTTGCGTTAAGGAATAATTATCATTCCTCAATCTAATAAAGAGAGCATTATCCACGTTTTCATTTCGCATTTTTTTAAATGAAAATGGATTTTGCCCCAAGAAGTTTGACAATTTTATCACTCTCCAACGATGATTATTTTCGTTGATTTCTCAAAGTTTTGCGCAGAAGTGACGTGTGCAAAACTTGTGTGCCCTAACGCCGAGGTGGGGTCCTAGTGTAACGTAGACAAATCAGAGAAAGAAAACTGCCCATCGAAGGAGTGTGAAGGAGATGTCAAACTTGAACGATTAATGTCCAAAATCTTTCATTTAAAAATAACGAAATTGTCTTTTTCCGACACATGGATGTCTCATTAAAAAGAAGGGGTATTATACATAAAGATTCACGAACTAGGAAATCTCCCTTTTCTCCATGAGCTTGACAAAAAAAATGCGTTTGGTAATTTTTTACCGATGACCTCATAAAAGTAAGCTCAGTTAACTTTTTTCGAGCCGAACCACTTGGGATGTCAGTTCTCTTTAAATTCCGTTCTTAATTGAACCATATGAAATTCGCAGAAAAATGAGGTCCTTCGATTAGAATCTTGACTTTGTTCATTTTAGCTCTGCATTCTAAGGTATTTCTTAGATGATGATCCATTGCCAGAAGCTTTTTCTCAGTCCGGCGAGTCATGTAACTCATTCTGTACAGAAAATACTGCTCACGAAAATTCTGTTACAAGTGGCTGAGAGCAAGAAGTTATTTCTTGTTCCATGCTCCTAGCACAATGGGTTCAGGTCCCAATCAAATTCCATCAATTACCTAAGATGGATTTCTGAATAATCAGAAGGGTGTTTTGATACTAAGGAAGTTTGATGCCTCTTCAAATCTATTCGAGCGACGAGGGCTTGAACTCATTTAAGATGCTCGTAAGTAAGCTAGAGTCTTGAGTTACAGAGATGAGCTCGCTAATCACGATTCGGCAGTTTAATTCCTCAAATGGAGAATCCAGGATGTACTAAAATTGATTATTCGACAGATGAGAGATCCCAGTAACTAACCTTGCTTTGACAGTGACAGCCTATCTAGGTTCACTTGCTCGAAAATAATTGCAAATATTGAGCAGTGTCCAACAAAAGAAGTAGTCATTTACAAAGATTATCATTTTAAAATTGATAAAATTAATTCGATGCTTCGAGAAGACCCATCCTACGCAATTCTTTTTCGAGGAGGCCTAAGAGTGAATTCCCCTATGCGTACCATACCAGCACGAACCCGTCTATAGTTAATGACCGCCAGTAACAGCAGTAGAGTGCCCAGTACATGAAATGATTCAACACCAAATTATTCATGTTCCACTAATCTCGGAAACGTTTCAAATAGATTTCAACTTTTTTACAATTTCAGGCACACTTATACACAAATTGCTCATCTGCAAACTTATTTTGTTTTTCTATACATTTCCAAACATTGCTTGAAGAATTAGTGCAAATATTTACAGCTCCATACTTATAAATATTATAGGCACATCGATACATCATACTTAAACCGGCTTTTATTGAAGTTGTTAATTAATTCTGGGAAGATGTACGGGAAACCACTATTTAACAGGGGTATGGTTATTCACAATAACCACCAAGCAAGACAAACGTCCCTAATTCTCATGAAAATTATTTTGTAAAACACGTGGTACAATAGTTAACAACTGTTTCATAACATTATCCCATTGAGCAGCTTCTGCACGGACATATATTTCAGGCTGGTGGTAAAAATCGTATTTGTTCACTTACAAAGTGTCCATGCGCAATAAGGATTCAATCTATAAAGGAAGTATCTTTCGATAGGCAACGTTAATTGGAAATTAATAGGTACTTGAACCAACTTTATGAGATCTCACTTAAAACCCAAGTGTTGATGTACACCAAATAAAAATTGAAATGCCTATTTTGAAACGTGTGAACAATACATATGTTAATATTTACTTATCAACGGGTGGTTAGATGAGGGATCAGAAGAATTTCACTCCGTTCCCATCATCCAAGTGGATGACTTCTGCCTTTTTCCTATGTTCGAGTTTTCGAAGGGCCTTGAGCAGAACGTCCTGATCGATGCCCGTGAACTCCTTCTTAGGTGTGTTAACGATCTCGTAAAAAGTACAAACGCCTCCTAATTGCCCTGAAACATCAACAGTGGGGTAAATAGAACTATTGCAAAAAACTAACTGTATTAATAGTTTCGTGCATTGTTTATTGCGGAAATGTTACGAGTGAGAACGTCGAGACTTAACACAAAACAATAGACTGTCCTCTCATACCATCCTCTTTAAAAGCTTCTTTGAAAAGTTGCAAAAATGTATGTAATTCAAGAAGAAAGCTTGGGTGTTTTAAGCAATCCAATGTCGGAATGCGATAAGAAAATGGAAATGAATTCAATGCATCAAACTCGAAAAATCTTGAATGCATTACCCCCCAGAAAATTTCAATCAAAATAATGAATAACAAAATATTGCATTTATATTAATGTACGCGACTTAAGTTATTAGTGATTATTATCGCATCTCCAACATAATTTTTGTAGCTAACAAGCCTAGTGGTTGTAGGTTAATGTAATACAAGCATTGTTGCGCACACAAGCGAGATTGAATATAGAATCGGCAATAAGTCGATTTTTTCAGTAGGTAACGAGATTCTTCTATTTTTGCGGCAGAGGTTCGGGCCCCCCGTTGCGGCATTGCGGGGTTTCGCGGTTCCTAGTTCTGGCCCTGCTTTTCAGACATACAGTCTGAAGAATTTAACCTCGCTAGTTGTATTACTCAAATCTGTCAAAATGCGAGAGTTGTTCTGCTACAAAGCCGTCTTACCTGTGTCATCAGCCCAAGAGTAAAGAATTGCAGCCCACTCATCCAATGTGTGCCAGAGAACATGCCAGCGGTTCTTTGATTTATCCAAAGGTTCTGCATTATGCCTCCTGTGCATTTCACTCATTACCTCTGATATTCCTGAAAAATCATACAATTGTCAATACACACTACTATAATTTGGAATCTCGAATCCAATGATGGTTTAATAATCAAATGACTTCACAATATGTTGTCTTGTACAACTCTCTAGCAACAGATTAGTTGACTGTAGAGGTGGGTAATGAGTGAGTTTGTCTCAAAGAACTTCTCTTCCAAGTGAACTTGTCCCATCACCTGACAGCATGACTTCGAACTTTCAAACTACGGTCGCGAACTTCTCTTGGCAAGGCAAGTTCGAGGCCTGCAGGTCGCAAACGTTCTTGACAGCATGACTCCTGGGCCAATGTTCGAACTACTTGTACGGGAACCGTTCTTTACAAAGTGAATGACCCATCCACCATTAGCTCTGGGTTTCCTACTAGTCAATGAAGGACTTCCCTCACCGCAGAGTCAATACCATTCAAATTTACTATATACTAAACTATACTGGTCGATACTATACTCATCACAGATTCAATTATATTTAGTAAGTAGGTATTTATATGAGAATTTGCATGAGGACTCGAAAAATGACTAGGGAGTAGGAAAAGAGAACAGTAGATGACTGTCATTTACCGAATTCTAACGGATGACAAAGATAATAGAGGTTGACGGTCAAGCCACGAGATAGCAGCAGTGGTGGTGACTGTCTTAGAATGGAGACGACGAACTGCAGGTCCCATTCATTTACGAAGAGAACTTCAGGTGCCGCATTCATCCACAGAGTGAACTGGTGAACTTCTCCCACTGAACTTGTCTCTGGACTGAGTGACCTGCAGGTCGTCCACTCCCTTAGGTGACCTGGGTTTACACACCTCTATTGTCAATACACACTACTATAATTTGAATCTCGCGATCCAATGACCCTCATTTGGTTTAATAATCAAATGAGCAATTCACAATCACTCTACTAGCAGTTTTTGGAACTAAACAGTATAACTCTAGCAACGGATTAGTTGACTGTAATCAATCACATGACTCCGTTGAAGAGACAAAACATGTTAGATGTGATTTCTCACCGAATCAAAACCCGGTACACTACGAACAAATAGGTAGTTTATTCGGAAGATTTTGTGATTTATAAAGAATTATGTTCGTTTATTAGCAAAATTAGTGTAAAAATTTAATTTAATAATATTTTAAAAAGTTCATTTGATTATTTTTATGTATACAAATATTTAGTTATGCAATAAATGCTTCATGGCTATGGCAAGAGCTAATGCCAAGTGAAGGAAAAAAAATCCTTTTAATTTACACATGGAAACAGAGTTAGGCAAATCTTCGAACCTTGATGCTTTTGCATTTAAGACTTGATGAATTTAAAGTCTGATTACCCCTACTAAGAAAGTTTTTAGACACGTGGAAGTACACCCACGGTTTTTTCTACAGATTTAGTTATTTGAAGTTCAACAGAATTGGTAATTACAGTTTACTATTTTCAATAATGAATCTTTGAAATCGACCGGGAAAACAATATCTGATATATTAAAAAAGCACAGGTCAGCTGAAACATCCTTGTGAGCAATACTGAGTGAAATTAGAAACAGCTTGATAACAGCCAGTAGGGAATTTCGTATTGTACAGTTGGTAGCCCTTAAGAATAGGCAGTGCAGCATAAAACACAGTTTTCACTCGTAGCCGTGACTTAGACGTGTTTTTCCAAACTTTATTCTCTGTTTCAAAAGTATTTATCTGTTTAAGAAGCTTGTTCAAAACTAACTTCTATTTTCAAAACCTGTTAGGTGCTAGTGCAGTGTCATTGCACACACCCTACTCTGTATTGAAATAACCATGGAGCAGAGCCCCAGAACAGAAATAGTTCGCCTCCACACGGAAAACCTTTGAAGAGTCAAGCACTCGAAATCGTGCAATAATGTTGGGTACATCATCGTCAAGAAGAAGAAAGATGAAAAGAACAGAGATCACCCATAATATGATAAGCGGGATCTCATAGCCCAGGTATCGGGTGTACTGTACAGTATCCAAAGTGAAATTGGTAGCACTACTTTAGTTCACCAACTGCACGTATCCTCCAACAGAAAAAGATTGATGCTGATAGTTCGACGGATGATGCAATTCGAAATACAAATCACGAGTTTTATGCAATGAAGAAACAATGTACGTTTACTAAGCACCTTCTCCAATCGTTGAAATCGGCAAAAACTCGCTACTCAACAGGCAAGTGGAAGAGCGTTTGCGAGCATGTGAAGGTAGTCTAGAACGAATATATCAATTCAGTTCATATTGTTGAAGCTGGTGTTGAACTTTTCATCGTACATGTCACAGCCAGTTCCGCTGATAGTGACGATGATTTGATTTCCAGTATCATTCAGATGAATGTTGAATGATACAACATATTTTTCATTGTATTGGTTTATCAATAAATGCAAATATTCCAGAAATGTAGGTATATTTTTCATAATAGATTTTTGCACACATTTGTAATGTTATAGTTGATTGTTTTTGAGCTTTTTCTGTCTAATATTGAGAAATTTGTGAGAAAACAAATGAGAATTCACATTTTTTCAGCAGTTTTAAGCCACTTTTAGTTATTTTTGGATCACAGTTTTAGAAACTGTTTTTTAATGGGCTCAATTCATTTAATTTAATCGATTTAAGGAATCGTTTCAGAATGTCTTGAAATGGATTTCCATGAAGAAACTTTTGTATAACTTGAGTTTTATATTTTTTTGATCCACTGCAATAGCTTCATTTTCTGCAAAAATTCGCTCAACGTTTATGTACACTTCTGAAACTGGATGGGACATGTCTTTTTTTTTTATTCAAGGTTACGTGGCTAAGGCACCAACGCCAAAAAATGGCAATATGTTGGTTAGTCCCTGGCTATCATAAAAAGAAGATAACTACTTCTGCAAAGTATAATTTCTTTAAGCCCCAGTTTATTCTATATTTTCTTGGTGAGCATCCCCTACTTGCCAGAACACGTACTTTCCTAAGGAGTCGCAACCAGGCTTCTGGGCTCCTTGAAACGGTTGTCCCAGTTTCGTAGCGTTAGAATTAGCTCCATCATATAACTACAGCTCCAAAATTACAACCTTAACAAATTTCAAAAATAAGGGTCCTCCTCTTTAGTCATCAACGCAACTGAGTTCTTCTAAGCAAGAAGGAGAAATTAGTAGAGTCAATCTGCTTTGAAAACATCTGAAGAATAATGAGTTGGATGCACTGGAAGACACGCCCTCCTCAACATCTGAACCTAGGCCAGCTCGATATAAAGAGGATCACACTGGCTGTACGTGACAACGTCCAAGCTGATGCCCAGATAAATTATCGAACCAAATTGTTGTTGAACAAACAAAAACATGCATACCTCTGGGAACCATTGAACCCTTCAGATAGGCCTGTTGTTCACTAAGGAAATATCAGTAAAACGAGGCCATACAGCAGAGAAATGGAGGCCTGAGACATATCCAGGGGTCAAGCCCTAACCTTACAATGTTTCTCCAGCTTCCAAAAGCACAATCCCATTAAGGTAGATGCAGCAATGGCCGTACTTTCTCCTTTTTGGGAATCTAACTAACAAAACATAATTTTCTCCATGACTAAGGATGCTTCTTGATGACCTTAGCAATAAGTATGGACAGATCAACAGGTATACAGTGGTTGTATATGCATCAAGATCTTCCTTTTCATGAAGTGCTATTACCTTCGAAGACCTTGGGGAAGATTAAAACCACCCACCTGTAGAAAACGTGAATTTAGAAAATTCCATGATGGCTTACTGTTGTAGAGAATGCAACGGTGAGGATTTTACTGATGAAATCGATCACTAAAGATAATATTCATAACGTGAGACTTACGAAAGCCTTATACTGTCGAATGTAGTAACACCTAAGAGACAAAATCTTCGGGCCCTACAATGAGACAATATCGCTAGGAGAGATGAATTTTAAAAGGAAGATCTAATCGAATTCATCAGCTTCTAAATCCCGTGGCAGTGAGGGGCACGTTCAAAACGCTAGTTCCCTCGTATAACAAGCGATCAGATCATGAATGACATAAATCATTAGAACAGCAAATGTCGACATAGTACAAGACGAGTCACATCATAGCTGCAGTGGCACTTAAAGTACAATAAGAAATATCTAAGTCAACACATTAAATAACTATATAGAACTAAGACTTAATTTCTATCATGTACACCGACAGAGGGACACACCTTCTGTTGAAAGTTTTCTGTTGATATCCACATTATGAAACAGAGGAGTGCTCTGGGCTTCCCTTATGTCCAAAACGTACAAGTTGTTCGCTTTATGGTACTTGAGCACCAAATCACACCAGGCTGCTAATTGGATTTTTCGAGTCTGTAAATTCGGTTGTAAAGTGAAAAAAGGAGGAAAACTGTATTGCCAAGGCCAGTCGTCGAAAGCTGTCATTGTGGCTCATCCGAATTCGAACGGTTACTCGATTATCAGCGTAAAACACCCACGAGATATCTAATCGCGTCACTTCCAACAATCGAGCGAAACCATATGCAATGAAAAATTATCTTGAACCAAAAAAAATACGAGTACTCCGCACGTATACAGTTCAGAAAAATACCGAACACTGATCCAAAATCAATCACTTGCGATAAAAAAAAATAAAAACATCATTATCACGTTACTCGTGGATAAACTCGTTGATACTTCCATGAAACTAAGACCGATCATGGACCAGAGACAAATGAAGTATGGATCCAAGTTACCACTCGACTGTGGAAGAAAAGAGTCTTCTCAAATGACTCAACGTTCAGTCCACAAGCGCTTAAAATTATAATGAAAGAAGAATAAGGTTGATGTTGCTTTGGTGGCGGTTATCTAATTTCGTCCTTATCAGTGAAATCAAAGATTAATATCCAAAATTGGCTTACCAAGCCCACGGTTTTGTTCGTGTATAAAATAATTTACATTATATTTTTATAGTGCCGCTAATGTACTCATCCACCAGCTGTTAACCAATTTCTTGGAAGGTAGATTTCCACTTATATTAAATTATAAATGCTGAGTGATAACTGACGATCATGGTAAATAGTCAATTGTCCAATTTGAACGTGTCCACACCTCTTGGTAAGGTGTCGCATGTTGAAAAGATTTTAACTCTGAATGTGGACCACTTGAACGAAAATACTGGGACATGTGCAATAAATTTGAAGGAGCTGTACGAACGAGAACGTGTCGGATTGGCCCCCGGAACTCTCTTGACGTTGAATGTGAAAAACGAGGTTTCCAAAGAAGAGCTACAACTTTACAAATTTTGCAAAACGCAAATGAAGAAGAAGATGTTGAATGAAATAGTGACGCACACTTCTGAATTGTTGAAAGAACATCCTAGTTCGGCGTGGGCTCATTTTTTCTACGGTGTTACTTGTAAAAAGATACCTGATAAAGAAAATCTATTCGTCCCAGCCTTGGCTCATGCGGTTTCTGTGAATCCTAATTTCCTCAGTGGCTGGCAGGCGTTGCTCAAACATTTCCAGTCTCAAGGCGGACTTTTCTGTAAAGACACCCACGATGAAACGTGCATCGTTGTCGAGGTTCTTCTCCGCCTGGATCCTAACTTCGAGAATTGGTGCATGCTAGTTGGCCATATTTGGGACTACGTTACGTACAACGATTTCAATGAAAACCGGGTCCTATTGCTTCTTTCGCCTTATCTGGATTCCGATTGCCTCAAAAGACGAGAAACTGCGGCTCAGGTTTTCATAAATTTCATTAGATACAAGAAGAAGCTTTTGACAAAAATGTTCTCTTCAGATGTTCTGAAATCTTTCCAAATTTTGATCACTGCCAAAAATTCCGAAATTTATCGCCTAGGCGTTCTCTTTGCCGCTGTGCGCTACTTCAACCGATCCAATGATTTGAAACAGATTTGCGAATTGCTCAATTTCGTTCACGTTAACGACGTTCTTCAGTGGAACTTGAATAGCGCAAAAGAATTTGCGTATAATTTGATTTATGAAATTTTCAAATCTTTGGGCCCTCAAGCACTGGAGACTGTATTTATCCTGAAGAAAGCTTGTGGTGAAGATATGATAAACAACAACCGTTATTTTCTCAGTGACACAATCCTCAAATTGACGTCCAGTTATTCCAGTTTATTGGAAAATTATAACACAAAGAAAGGGTCCCAATTATTTTGGAGTAGAGTGCTCTATTTGAAAGTGCTGACGCATTTGAAGTTGTATCAAGAAGCTTACGATCAAATCTTGGTCGATTTGAACTTTGGGGTTGACAATTCAATCGTAGAAGTGGAGTACATGGAGATCCTTATTGATATTTTAGGTCATACAAAAGATCCGTTCCTACAGAGGTTTGCTTTGCAATTGGGGTACAAATACCTGAAAATGTATGGACTAAACATCAAAGTTCTTCATCATATTTGCTTTATCAATTTGTGTTTGAAGGATTACGTGACTGCGTCAGAAGTTCTCAAATGCTTGATTTTCTTGGGAGCTTTTGATGATGTAATATACCTTCGAGCCATTCAAGAAGAAGACTGTGATATAAAGTTGGATTATCTCAAAGCCTTGGAGAACATATCCAGCGCTCATTTACTTTCTGCAGCAGTTTATTGTAAATTGGGAAAGTCCAAACGTGTCCTCAAATGCATGTTGGAAGCATCTTTCCATTATAATGGAGGCATTTCACCGTTTGAATGGCTTGGCATTCATTACTACGAACGAGACTTGATTGTGAAATCCACCCGATACTTTCTGGAAGCTTTCTCTAATTATCTTGTGTCCTGCATTTCTGTCAACTACATTATATCCGCTTACTCTAAACATGGTGATACATCCAAACTCCGTTCTTTTCTGGAAATTCTTAATGCTAGAAGTGCAATAACTATGGATGTTGCGTGCGTTGCCAATTTAAAAGCAGGTCTCAATTACTTGACCAAAGCTAAAGAGACATATGACTTCCATCGAGCTTTGGAAAAATTCAGAAAAGTCACCGATTTCTCCTGTGAGAGGAAAATCATTGAGATGGTAGCTGATTCACAAAGCTATTTTGGTATGCACGGGTCTGCTTCAGATTTTTATCTCATGTGCCATGCTGAGAATGATCTCTTCCATGTGTATCCATCAGTCCTTTATGGCACAGAAACCAAAATGGTCAATAAGAGAGGCTTCAGATATTTGCATATAACTCGCAGTGTTGCAGCAAAAGCCATTCAATCACCAATGGCTCTATATACGTATGGTTGTGCAGTATTTGATCGTGCTTTAGCATCTCATTCTGTTAACAATTACCGTCATTGCATCTTCCTCTGCCAACAGGCTGTTCTTATGCTTTCCAGGTCCATTGCTCTGTATTCCAATGTGGCAACATTTTGGATAACTATGGGTAATCTCATGTTCACAGTTTCAAGCATTCATACTAGCTTTGGGTCAATTCTTGTCCCATCATGGCTGATGTCTCGAAACAAAGAGAGTCAATCGATGGTGTTGATCAAAAAGCATGAAGCATATATCCTTGCTCTGAGATGTTATTCTGTTGCTTTGAAAGTCTGTAAATCTGATGACATTAAAAAATTAATTAATTTCTATGTTGGACTTACATTTCGCTATGCCAAGACATTCTACAAAGATATTGGAGATAGAATGCTGTATTGGGCCTTGGATTATGCTCTGGACTCATGTAATTTCCAATGCTGGCAAAGGAACAATTTGTGTGGTGTTATCCTCACCGGTCTAAATCAATTCGAGGACGCCCTTGTATTTTTCAAGGATGCCATGCTGATAGGTGCCAAAGAGGATGCTAGAGATGCTG
This sequence comes from Creontiades dilutus, assembly GCA_031894815.1. Taxonomy (NCBI): domain Eukaryota; kingdom Metazoa; phylum Arthropoda; class Insecta; order Hemiptera; family Miridae; genus Creontiades; species Creontiades dilutus. The sequence goes on along the minus strand of JAVIWC010006614.1, from coordinate 317,515 downwards.
AATTCAATTTGGGTATAGTCTATCTTCGTTTAGGTGAATTCATCGATGCCCATGAAGTCTTCATGTACAGAAGGGGTGGTGACCCTATGGACAGCTTAGTCTGGAGGAGCTACATACTGCTCCATCAATGCCTCGGTGATAGAGACACTGTCTTGCACTATTTATGGTTCTTGATATACAGTATTAAGCATTACCCATCATTTGAACAAGGCATTGAATACTTACGTTTGATCTGCAATTCTGTTCCTGATTCTGACTGTGACACTTCAGATAATCTCAAGAAGAAATGTCTGCTATACTCAATTTGCCGGAGTCAGATGTTCATGAGAATGACATTTGTAGGGGACTGTGAAGTCCCTCACAAATTCAATGATGTCACAGCACTGAATTACTACCATCATGGCGAATACCAGAGTGCCTTGGGGAATCATGCCATGGCAGAAGACAACTTCCACGACTTTCTCAAGATGGTGGCAGAAGATGGATGGCTGAATAGCTCATTGGTTGATCAGTCTCTCTTCAGGCTGGCGATGTGCTCTGAGAACACCGTCACTAGTCTTCACGATCTCCTCTCTACTGACAAAGGTAGCCCCGGGATATCACTATCTAAATTTCACCTGGCACGCTCCACTGATTACGAAACTTTTGATACCACCGAACTATTGAACGATTTGAAATCTTTTGATTCAGCAACTGATGACATTTTCATCTCGTTATTCGGTGTGATGCAGAACTTTGACCACTCCAAACTTCCTCTTACAACCAAAAATCTCTACGCAGAATTCGTTTCAAGAACGCTCATCCGGGTACTTCTTGGGATCCAATCTACTAGAGGAGTATTCTTTCATCCCCGTTCCAATGAAGAAATGTTGGATGAAATCGTGCGCAGTCTGTTCAGCATTTTCGAACCAGACCAAACCTCTTCACTCTTCTTGAGTAAAAACTCTATAGTCAGCATTTTAGAAAAGGAATTGTAAGTGTTTCATGATCCTATTAATGATAAGTGACTCTCAAATTTATTTTCTCAAATCATTGGCGAATAATACAATTTATTATCAATCTAACACGTTTTCTAACAGTAATATCGTGGATAATTATGAAAATTACCCAAGTCCACTTTCATGTTAGTGGCTCGTGGAATAATCTGGTATTTGGAATGATTAATTTACTGTGATTCACAATACTATTCAACATAGGCGATGCTATGATGTACGATGAATTTGCTTGAACTGATATTAAATTTTAAGAACGATACGATTCCTCACTTTCTCAAATCTTGGACTTGAATATTATTTTCTTCTTATAATTTCAGTTGTTGGGTATTAACTAAGTAGGACTTCTTTGAATGCTTCATTGGTTGAGACCAGAGGTGGGGGCTCCCCCTTCGTTTTGGACTGACTTGAGAGAAGTTGGAAAACAATTGGGAGGTGGTAATGAACCCCTAAATTCAGGGAGTCCAATTTGAAAAGCTAAGGTTGACAATTCCTGGTTTTCCAATCTGTACCAGGAATAAAAGTCGTGAGTTCTCCTTATATTGTGCATGAAATTGCATTTTTTTCGCAAATTCAAAATTTTCCGAATTTCCTCAGCATTTCCTATTGTTGTTTTAATTATCATGTTAAAACAACAGTGGTTTTGTCTAGTGACGTCCCTGGTTGAGCTGGATTCACATGGATGCAGAATGCTGTGGAGTAGACTAGTATGGAAGGGTAGTGGAGAAGATTTGGAACATGGGAAAGAGTGTTCACATAGCTATGGAAATCCAGAGCCTGGTAAAGTGCGTAGTTCCTACTAGGCAGCCTTGCGATTGTGTTAGCAGTGTGATTGCGTTGGTTCCAACCCCTTCAAAAAACAGAAACAACAATCAATCGAGCCTGGCCAGTCCACTGATGGTCCTCGTGTGCAGTCTTGAGTCCGGAATATATCGTATTTCCCGATATCCGATTTTTGCTCCACACTAACCTGCTGTAGGTTGGTAGCAGCCAATCGGCTAACATTCCGCTTCTACTGTGCACATAATTCCTCATCCATGCGAATCCAGCGCTTGAGTCTACCTGATGATTCAGATGTTTCAGGCTCTTAGCAACACTATTATTCATTATTTATTCATTTTCAATTAGCTCCAGAACCACTTAAAAAGAGACACAGGTTTCTTTTCTCTCCAGTGAATGATTGGTTGAGAAGTGTTCCCTGGGTATCTCATTGTAAATCCCTTGACATTTAGTACCATCTACCTGTGGTTATAAGCTTAAATTGAGAGACCGCTCGGAGAATGAGGATTAATACAGCACTGTAATATCTGAAATAAGGGGTCTCCTTGTTGTCCAGAGGCATTATCATTTTTATGACTATATTATATTTATAACTACCTTTGCAGGCAAAGGTCGACATGACATCCTCCATCTTTGGGGACCTCCATTTTAGTTTTACCCATATCATTGAAGTCCACCAGTCTTTATAGGTCTTTTCTTTCAGTTTGGGTTTGGTGTAGAGTATTTATTACCAAATAAATTGAACTTTTTTATGTATATACAAAATTAAGTGATGTACTGGTGGCAGCTATCGTAGAGGGGACAGAAGAGATGGTTCTCTTAGTCAAATACAAATTTCAATTTGTCTATTTCTCGTTATCCAACTTCATTGAAAACTGTATTAAAACAAGAACGCAATAAATACAAAATGATACAGACACCAACACTTATCTGCCTCGAGACCTGAATTACCCAGTATGTTCCATTGGCCATTTGTTGTCCCACCAATAAGCAGTTTCATTGGATGCGCAGTGAACACGAATCCCTTTGATTATTCACATCGCACAGGGTAACAAATCCACTAGGTTTGCCAACAAATGGCGAAACGTGTTTGGACATTCAAGAACGTTTTTGAACAGGGTTTGCTAAATTTGTTCAGCATGAGTGACTGTTCACACTGTATCTTGTTCTTGATTGTTTGAGAACAGTGTTTGCGAACAATGCTCATTTGCTGTAAACGGCCTCAACACTCATAAATGACTTTGAAAACACGGAAGCATGAAAAAGAGCCGAATACAGACTGCCAGTGTTGGCACTGAACAGCATAGAATGCACCAATAACGAAATGGAAAGATCAAAAGGCGTTGTACGCGCAGGGTGTCCCAAGCTGGCATCCAAAGTTTCGTTTTATTTCGAGCTCCATGATTGGCGAATCGCACAAACCTACCTCAATTCAAACTGTAAACGTTCTGATATTCCTACTCCGGTATAAGTATGTGATCTTAGAGCAGGTGCTCTGCACACTGCTGATTGGTCAGTTATTCCATTTGTCGCAGAGCTCTGAAAGATATATTTCACGCCTTGCTTCAAAGAGGGTAATCCAGTCTTGTTTCATGAGCTTCTCGCTGCCCTAATTTAATCAAACTGATTTATTCGAAAATATTTCCCGATTCCTCAACTTAGTGACCCCCTTGGTTGCCTCAAAAGGATCTCGTGATTTATTTGTCTTTTGTATTAAATTCGGCGAATAAAATATCGTATTTTTCTATTTATTAAGTAAGTAAATACCTACATTTTATGAAATAAGTGGGAATAATTGTTATTTTTCTATATAGGTATCGCTAGTTTTAGCTAAATTGGTCAATTTGAGTTTGTAAGTTCTGTAAAATTGTTATTATGTTTATGCATATCCTGAATAAAGAGTTCTGATGCTACGATTCTCTTTCTTATTCTCCTAAATTTTATTCAAATCCACTGGGGGTTAAGGAGTTAATTTTCCCAACGGGAACCACAGTGTTACATAATTAAATAAATGAAATGACAAAATCTACATGAACGGCTCTATAACTTCAAATTCGAGCAAATTTTCAAGATGCTCACCATCGCCATCCTTGGCAAATTCTTTTACTTCAATTTAATCGTTCTGTACTCCCACTTAGTTCATAATATTGCCATTCCAGAGTCAACAAAAAATCAGCCTGAAGAAACAAAGAAAGAGCACAAGCCTCAACTCCCAGCAATTCTGATGTTTTATGATGGTTATAAAGATATTTCTAGTTCGGTGAGTCATATTTATTAATTTATTTAATATGTCTACTTTAATAGAGTTTAACCGATAAAAAGTCAACAATTACCTACTGACAAAAAGAATTGAGGGCGAGAAAATTTGGAAATTTGTCTGCCCTCTTCATCAGTGTGATACAGAGAGTCAACTTAATTCCTCTTTTTGGACTAATTAGCCGAAAAACGTCAAGAGGGTGATGTGAGATATATAAGATAAGAATAATGTACTTCCTTTTATGGAAATTAGAGGTGAATCGTCATAAGCGCTATAATTCTTTATAGTTCTGCGAGTCCTCACTTACATAATCAGTCTAACAGCAGTATTACGGTAGATATATTTTAGTCCGTAGACCACGGCGATCAGTAATATTAGTGCACATGAGTCAATCCGAAATACACACCTCAAAAGAATTAAGGGATCACTGGATGAACTGATCACAGATTCCACATTGTTTTAAATTGGTCATATTTTACTTTTTCTCCCTTCTATTTACTTTCTAAGAAACACATATTGAGAGGTGAAAACAATCTTTTGAAGTGTAACCTGAACGTGGTACTGTAAAAACACAAAAATGGCTAAAACAGGAATGCAGCAATCCGTGATTTCTTGGCTTTGGCAGCGGTATGAGGAGACAGGGTCATTCAACCGAAGACCCGGGCAAGGTCGTCCGAGGGCTACTTCCCTCACTGAAGACCGATTTTTAAGGCTTAAATCGTCTTGGAAATCGATTTTCCACGGCTAGAGAACTCCAAAATGACTTGTGTAGAAGTACTGGAACCAGGGTGTCTGACCAGACTGTTCGGAATAGGCTGCTAGAAAGTGGCTTGAAGGCTCGTTGTCCCGTAAAAGTGCCTCGCCTTACGAACCGCCATAAAGCTGCTAGAGTCGAATTCGTCATTCGAGCCTAGGAGGTGGCAGCTGAAACTAGGAAGGTGCGTTTAATTTTATGTAGCCCTTTATATAAAATCAAATGTTTACCCATAAATACAAGTTTTTTCTTCATTTAAATAAGGTTCCCCCCCTGAAACTTCCGTAAAAGAACTCCAATAGTAGACCATTGGAAAGCTTACAGTTTGAGGAAGTCTTTCCCAAAGAGCGCTCCCCAGAAGATCCCCCACACAAAAATTAGAAAAAACGGCAACTTTTACTTTTTTTTCAAATTTTGTAATAGGACCTTCCCTTAACAATCAAAACTAGTCATTAATGGTTTAATGGCAAGAGTTGTAGAATCGAAACCTCGTTCCAAGTGCTGACCTAACGTGAGTGTTGACACCCTTTGTAGACGTGATACGCACACACGCTCGTATATATTTACATGCTTGGAATGTTGGCACAAATCTCCCATCACGATCAGGAGATTAAGCTTTCAAAATTCATGGCAGTTGAACAATCTACTTGAAATACTCACTTACGTACCGAAGTGTCGAGCTGCAAACTGTGCAGTTTCTCTAAAGGCTATTAGAGATATTTACGATATTTGAAAGATTGAGATAGATTTGAATCGTAAATTGAGCTCCAAATATTTGCTAAATTGAATGAGGAGTTTTCTGATCAGATTAGTCGAAAGCTAAGTTGATGATGAACCATGGATGCGAAAAATTGGCGGAATAAACAAAGAAGCTTAGCGATTCCTTAAATTATGTAGAAAATTGAGCTTGAAAAGCTGAGTTGACTAAAATTTGACTTTAAAATAGAGTTCTGAGCCCAAAATGGAGAACTCGGTTCATTAGGATAAACATTTGTTCTATTTGAATAGGTAGTACCATTAACGTCTCCAATTTCTAACAATGTTGCTATTGTTTTTCAAATAACTAAAAATTATCATAAAACCGTTTTTCAATACATCAAATTAAATTATTAAAAGTTATCTGTGGGAAACAATACCACTAAAGCATGTACACATTGTACAGTAGCTACCTAATGATTGAAAGCATTTCTTTCTCAGGTTTAGCACATTTTTGCTATATCGAAAATTCAATTAATATATCAGAAAAAGCACTGAACACTGATTATTTTTATATTTCTTAAATGTTCCAGTATTTTCATGGAAAAAACTGATCGTTCCAAACATCGCTCTGAATTTATTCGAAATAGGGTGGTTCCCTATGCTACGTGGTCCATGCAATAATTTATTATGATTTTTTGAAGGCTAAGTTTAATTAAAAGGAGGAGAATTATAGTTCTGTTAATTAAAAAAAATTAAACTACTTTTACTAGTTCTGTTCCATTAATTTCTAGGGTGGGCAGAATTTATGATGAATTTTCATTTTTTTTTTTTTTTTCTTTGAAAAGCCTGAAAACTAATCTTTCGAACAAAATAGTTTTTTGGTAAATGACGCTTTCCTGGAAAGCGTTAGGTTTTAAATATTTGGTTGCAAAAATAAATATGAACATATATACTATTGTCAACCTTAACTTCAGTTAATGATCCATACAAAGCTACAATAGGAGGATTTTGAAATAGGTATTCTCACTGAATCCTTATTTTCCTAACCCTAGGTCCTAATGAGACAGGTTAAGGAGGAGTTATACTTTAAATTAATATATTTTCATTTGCTGATTTTGAGTATTTATTTCATGAAATTATGAATTGCGCTGTAAATTGTTCAAGTGGGACACTTTAATCTATAGCTTAACTGTTCTAATGACCACAGAATACTATTCTTAAAATTTACTCAATGTATCTGTATGGAGTTTTTTGTTCAAGGGATCGAGAGCAACCTTTGATATATTTATCCCCTAAAGGTACACTTTATGTTGGTATACTTTTCAGAAAGCCAGTAAAGAAGTTGAGATTGTTGAGGAAGATCCGATGGACGCCATCTCTTCACCTGAAGCCCACATTTCAGCTGTGGTTAGAGGGAAATTGATACAAAAATCTTCTGTGGCTACTCAAACTGCTTATGACCCTGGCTTGGGTTCGCTGGTTGAACACCTTAAGCAGGAACAGGACCTCAAAACGACAATCGCTCTTAGAACACTATCCAGTCAGGATCAAGAACGTAAGTCCAACGAAACTATGCTCTGCAAACTACAGTTGGAGAATGGTGAGGTGGTGTAACTAGTAGGTGAATTAACTCTTGCACCCTGCACATTGCACGGAAAGTTCCACTTACTTGTTTCATGCAAAGCAGTTTCCACTGTCAAAGAGGTTTAGTTAATGTATCCAAGTGGTTAGGAAGGTGGTTTTTTTGGGCTTCCCTCAGGAAAAGGCATGAGTTCAAATTCTGTCGAGGTTCCTATAGTGTTTGGGGACATAACAATAGCTCTTTTCAGTGGAAGCAGTCAGTAAAATCCAAAATGATTTTTAATCCTTCCCGAGCCAAACGAAAAGAAACATTCCTTGACGTAAGAACTTCATTTCCTCACACACTGAGTCACAACAAACCATGACTTCTTTCATTACCGACCAATTCCACTGAACAACTGCCAAAGCCTCAGTTTCACGCCATCATTTGTCCAATCCCAATTCCGTCGAAGATGGCTGGTACTTTTGATTTCGGGGGGCGGGGGGGGGGGGATTTATTCATTGACTTCAACTGTTGAAAATATGGGCATAGTTATCAGGGCTTTTTTCAGGAAAAGACAAATCCGGAATGTGACACGGTTCCTATAATTTTTGGGGTCAGAGCATTACATTATTCCCGTGTACATTTTTTCCAACATTTTTCTGTTTTCTTACACTTCCTTAATTCTTTGGACCTTGCCCAGTAAAAGCTCATTGGCTAAAATGTATACCTGCCAGCTTCCTGGGCTCAGTCACTTGCTCGTTTTACTCACCAAAGACAGGCCCAATTTTGAACTTCAATGTTGTTGGTCAAAACATAGTATTACAATCTTTGATGGTTAAATAAACACGAAAGGTGATATTGGGGATAAGAAGAGAGAAGATTTTCGCTGCCTAAGGTCTTGATTTTATTTTGAATTTTTCCAAAGAGTGAACAATTTTTGTTGGGTATATTGAAGCTTGGCAGTTACGCTTAGAATAGTAGGCCCCAATAAACTTCCAACGAATATCTCATGAGATTCATTATTCTGGTGAATATAAAAAAATTTCCAAGTTGGTAGATCAATGCAGAATCGTTAAATTCTGCCGAATATAAAGAAACAAGTCGGTATCTACCAACCTTTGGATGTACCTATGTACTGTTGAGAACTCGAAGGATGAAATCAGTTAATTCTCAAATACAAATCAGGATGGTTATTTCGTCCTAATAACTCTAATCGGTGACATTTTAGGTTAGGTATTACCTAGCTCAGTTGTCCTACGTACCCAGCGCAGAGTAACCTGTTCCTAAGGGTAGAACAGATGTATTAACCGTTCAAGTTTTACGCAGAACCTAGCGTTCAGATATTAAAACAATGTTATCGTAAATTGTAATATTTTTGTATTGTTATTATTTACAGTCACCAAGAAGAGATTATTTTTGACCCATGGCTACAATGACTATAGGGAGGATGAACCCTCTGAGACTTTGGTGCACCTCATGCATGAAATCAGAGAAGATTTGAATGTAAGCTCATTCCTACGTACCATTGTTCCCTTCAAAATCGTTGCTTACCGATTTCCGAGCAGAATCCTAACTTAAATGGAAGGGTCACGCGTGATGTTAACCCATTACGTCCCAGTGTGCCCATATGGACACGGACAACATACTCGCAGTCTCTGGTGTGTTATCATGTCCGAGCATGTTCTGGCAGGCCAAAGCATGTTCTGTCATTACGTGGGAACCTATGTCTTAATTTCTCGTCCTGATTTATTCTCGTTTCTACCTTCCTGAATGAACAGTGTTTTGTATTAGTGGAGCTTGAATACAACCTAATCTGCTACAGGAATACTTTGGATTAAAATTCAGTTTTTTACTACAGAAACATTCCCAGTAGCCGTTTATGTCGGACCACCTGAACCACATTGGTCGTTTAATGCAAACTTTTGACACAATGTGCTGTCCTCCTAAACAGATTTCTCCTTATTTCCAAATCTTGAACAACTTTACTAAATCTTAAAAAATTACCCACCTACCATAATTCTAACATTGGACAACAAACAGATTACGGTGGTAGTGGACATTGATTACGACGATTTTTAAAATTAAATTGTCACTAATTTCAGTTGCTGAGAGGGGTAGAGAGATATACTACTTACCGAACCAAGTCAGTAGAATCGCTTCTCACATTGCTTTCGGACACTTCATATCTCTCTGTGGAGTCTTACCTGTATGACAGCGACTATCGGGAAGGAAGATCTGAAGAGGCCAGGAAGTTCAAAGTTGAAAGAAAGAAGATACGATCGGATAGAGTCTTCAACAGCAAAAAACATACTTCCGTAAGTTGATACTGCCTTCTTGCCAAGTTAACACTTCTTCATTTCATTGATTGTTTGATATGACCTGTCAATCCAAGATTTCTGCTCGTAAGTAAGCGGCAAGTTATGGTCATGGTAAACGGAAAGTTATGGTCACTTTCGCAAGTATTTGACTTGATTATTAGTTTTATTTCATTTATTTTTACAGTTCTGGCAACTAATTTTTGTAAATATGTGGGTTGTGGTTTTGAATGCTTGATCGAAATCGGTCAGAGACACCGGATAAATGAGAACTACCTTCCTTCCTAGATTTCTAACCCTCCTATTGTTTGATCAATCAAAACACGGAGCCCAACTGTTCCACAAATTTGAGGATGCTGAGGGAGAGAGCAGATTACAATGGGTTGCTCCCACAATGGAGATGGCCAAAGTGTTGAACCATTGCCAAGCCTTTTGGGTGGACAGTTATGAAAAACATGGGCTAGAGTAAGATTTTAGCTTGGAATGACCTACGATGTTAAAATTTGCAAAACGTGCTGAACGTGAAAATTAGTAAAGCGTTGAAGGTGGGGGCACAAAAGGAATGTTACCATCATTAAGCGAATGATGACCTTTAAAGAAGAGAACTGGGTATAGGCCCATCACCCAAAGCGCAAAAGAGGTGGAAGCCCTCTAATTCAGCAGAAAAATTGCGTTCTGATCAAAGTGAAACTGGGGAAAAGGCGCCTTCTGCACGCCAACCAGATGGCGCTGAAATTGAAAATTTCAGTTTGAACTCGATAGTGAACCATAGGTCGCTGATCTGTACCTACAGGTGGTACCACAAAAATAATCATTTGAAGCGTTTTGTTTTTCAGTTCAATGTAGAATGCTGGGACGAATCGTGCGGCTTGATTAGCTCTGACGAGGAAGTGCCAATGGACGAATTTAAACTAGCCAAGAAAATTATAGCCGATTTACCAGCTGAAGAAGCGTTGCAGGTGTGCTTATGACGATTTAATTTTAATATTGAAGGGTTTCAATGTAGATGTTTTTTATCCATGAGTGAGGAACCTCGTGAAAATCAGCTCTTTGCCTCACTTATCTGTTGATAATTTATGTTTTAGCATGCTCTGACGTATTTGAAAGACAGAGGGGACCCAATGGCTGTACTCCCCGGTATTCACTGTATACCGAAGCTCGTTGTGTGGTACGACAACAGAAGGTTGATCAAGAGTGCCAAAGTGAAAGAACAAGAAAAAGGTAGTTAAAATCATTAGTTGTACTTCATTTACTGTTGTTTATAATTAATCTATGTAGTTGGTACTTTGTGTCGCCCTACTGTATCGAAGAGAACGACTAGTCTAAGTTAGCACTCGGTTTTAGAAAGTTATTTTTAAATAAAACCATTATGAAACCCTTTACAAGGGTTGAGAAACCCAAAGTCTTTTGGCAGGAGCTCTTTCCATGAAACAAGTACCTAGATGAGCCAACCAGAATACTTAATCTCCCTCCGTCTGCATGTACAGTCAACAGTGGTGAATTACCCAACTTCTGCCCAAACTGTACATCTATTCAACTGTTGAGAGGCCTATGTTTGAGTTGATGGGGTTGTCACACAACGATATACTCGTAATGTTAAACCATTGAAGTCTCGATGACCAACACTTGTACTAAAGTATACCCCTATACACTCCTGAACATTAGAAGTTAGAAAACACAGTACCTACCAACAAAGCTGCTTGGAAGAAAAAGAACGTACTGAAGCCCTGAGACCAGAAAACGGAAGGAGAATGAGTCATATGGGTCATTTCAAAATTTCGGTTTCATTTATGTCACTGATCAGTATTACCATCAAATCTCAACTGAATACAGTTTTGAAAGTGTTTAACAATTTTCTCCTATGTGGATGTACACGTTCCATGGAAAAGTATGTAAAAGTTGTGCCTAGAGGACCAAGGAAAAATACCCAAGTCCGCATTTCTCTCATTGTGGGGTCAAGGGAAACGAAAAAGCAGACCGGCTGGCAAAAGAGGGTGCCAGAAAAGAACAGCCGGATACGCCTCGTACCTTTCATGCAGCTATAAAACGCCGCAGCAAGGAAGCCATGGAGGGAGCTAGCGCTGGGAAGGACTGGGAGGTTCTTGTAGCTGAGGAGGAACACATTCCCTCTGTCCTCCCACGGCGAATGTCGGTGGCCCTGTTCAGAACAGTCACCGGCCACGACTACCTCCAAAAGCATTTACCTATACAGAATAGGGGTAGTCGACTCGCCGACATGTCCTCTCTGCATTCTGAGGGAAATGGACGCCCGCCATCTCATGGAGTGCCCTGCACTGGATGAGATTGGCGGATCAACGCTGGAGGAATCGGCGTGTGAAAGGTACTGGGCAGCGAGACGTCAGATAAACGCGACGGGCGTAGGATTAAAAAAAAAAAAAAAAATCTCTCCCTACAGCTGTCACTGACTAGAGGTATACAACTTCCATCGTCACTACTCTGCGAAATATTTATTAGGGCCGTTACATCCACTTACACTATGAAAGAACATACCATCTACAATTGATATCTGCCTCAGGAAAAAAATTGGATCAAATCTATTTCTTTTTCCTCACTCCCAACAACTATACCTAATATTGTAGAAGGCCTTTGTGTTTTCTCACATTTTCTTCTATTACTAAACATGTAATGTTAGCAAATCACTCTTATCTGTATGTATATTTTTTCTCTTTTTAATTACAGTTGAAATGTTGAATAAAAGCTACCATTTGTGGAGCAAGGCTTACTACAAAGTAGCTAATATGACAACACCTGAAATATCAATCCCTCGCTGTATAACCTGGGATTGGATTGACAAGGTTAAACATGAGGTAAGTTGCACTAACTTGTCAAAAATATTCGCACGCTAACACCTATCTTTATCAAGTTTATTGGAGAACTTTTTCACTGTTTTCTAGGAGGGTTTAGGTTGTTGAAAAGAGACAAAAATAATGAGTCCTGGATTTCTCAGGGCAACTTCATGTTCTCAGAGCTATAATCAATATTGATCTTAGTCGTTGAAAAGTGTAAGAGAAAAACTTTTAGCCAAGTATTTGCTGCGATGCACTTATTCAAGCTCTGTGGAAGTGCTTATAATTTTTAACCAGCACATCTGGTGCAATGAGATAACACGTTTCCATAACGTTCTCGTCACTCTAATTTTTCTCTTCCTTTATGTGGGGCCTGTAAATATTTTGACAATTGCTCTCTTTAAACCCTTCAATATTTTGCTTACTTGATGTTTATAAATGCATGGGTTGTTGAACACCTGAATGGGTACGTGAACATTGTAGAGACTATAATTAGAGCTTGTACTTTCAGGTCTGTACTCTCATGATTTTGCAATTCGTACGTTAAATGCATGGAGCATTGAAATGATGTATGTGCCACCAGAACACCTGTTTAGAAAAATAGATGTCCTTCATGATATCATAGAGAAAACGTAAAAATCTATGTTTCTCCTTTCAGTCTGAAGCCATGAAGAGTAAACATTTCAGATTAGTTAAACAACAGCTGGTCACTAATGCTCGTAACTACTTTCCATCTATGTTCATCGACCATTACAATAACAAGTTGATGAAGAACTTCCGAAGGACATTCTTTGCGTATTTGCCTTCAAAGGAAATGGAAACCATTACACACAATTCCAAAAAATTAACTCCAGAAGAAGAAGAAGAGCAAAGGCTGAAGATAGCTCGTTGTTACAAAGTAGGAGCAGTTGTTTATAAGAAACCGGCCGATGCGCCAAAGCCTGCACGACGTAAGTCTCGTCGCAACATCAAGGCAAGAGTCCAAGATGATTCTCAAAAGATAGTCACTCTATCATTTGCTGGGGAAGACAAACAAATATATGCGTAGTAGCTTATGTTTTATTTTTAAATCAACATCAAAATTCATGTTAGCGATGTTTTGAAAAACATTCAACAGCCTTTTTGGTAAAGTCGTGGTAGACATATATATTGATGATACCTTGGAGTATGCAGAATCGGATATTTCCCGTTTTAGTGCAGCAAAATAACTTTGTTCAAATGTTTCATCGCGGAAAATTCTTCGAATGCCAAAGTATTCCTGTTTTTAGTTTTATGTCAATCATTTCAATCTTATATCCTAAGAGTTTTGGTAGTTTAACAACACAATGGAACATCCTAGGAAATCTTTTGAATATACACTCTTATACACCATGCTGCTTTTGGTTTTTGCCCCTAAACAACTAATCATTTTCACTTGATGTAAATCAAGTATCATGTACATTCTCGAAAGTACTCTCTCAACAAACTTTAAATAAGAATTTTAGGCAACTATTATGCACTATCAATAAGTTAGCTGTGGAAACTTAACTCCTTGGTTTCCGGCCCATAAAAGTATTTTATCGCTTGTTAACAATCCCTCGATTTACCAAGTGAGAAGAGTCCCTCCCATAGGATCATCACTGTTAATTAGTGATGGATTAGCAGTACTCTCAAAGGTTATCCAAGAGCTTTTGCATCTATTAATGAAGGACTATATCAACAGCCATTAAGTTTGTGTGATGGTTATCAGTCTGCTTGTGTGGATGGTGGAAATGTAAGTTGGGTAATGAACTCATCATTATATCTCTTTGAGAGGCAGAAAGTGTAGTTTCTACCTCTGCTCTAGGAGATTGTTCTGTAAACAAATTTGATTTTTTCTGTTGATGTTGGTCAAGACACCCCCATTGTGTGAGAAGCACCCTTCAACAACTTACAATCTAACTAAATTGGTTCCATTACCTAAAAAGATACCACACATATGCTCTATGTAATGCATCATTCTTTGATCCACTTGACTACGATGAGTCAGAATGCAAAATATCTCATGGGGCTCCTTTGCGAGGTTCAACCTTGAAATACCATGCATGTGCCAACCTTGCCATTTTTTATATGGGTAAAAAAGGGCTTATTCTAAGACCAAATAAACAAGAGGTACTTAGATCAAACTTAATTCCATACAATCAAGTAGGCATAAGGAAGAAATTTAAACTCCAATAACTTCATACCAAATGAAACAAGGTCACTTCCATTATGAAAACTCGTTAAGGACTTATTGAAGATTGGCGAGGACACTATGAGTATAGCTTGTACAAATTTATTTATATGTATAAGAAATTTCAAGCATGACTTACTTAATAAAACGCCTAAAACTGTTTGCATACACGAGAAGTTGAAGGCAGAAATGTGGTGACGCGGTGGGGGGGGAATGGGCCAAAATTTTTTCAGTTATAATTTGCAGCGTTTTGTATAATTTTTCTACGTCGATTCCTCTTAAATTCCTCAAAATTATTAAATGTGTCTACAAAGAATGTGTTTAGTTTAGGCTTAAAGATAAGATTTATCTTCAACATCGGTATATTTTTGGTTTTTTGGTGGCACACATCGTCTGTTTATTGGTAAACATGAAAATTCCTAACTAAATGAATTGAGATTAGAGTTTGGTGGGGGACAGGAAAGCTTCAGCAAGTTGTACAGCATGGTAGGCTGTGCCTGGGGCTGAAGTGACGCCATAGCCGCCATGACCATAGTTGTGTACGACCTGAAAACAATAAATGGATAACGTCCAACAATACCTTACAACCTTGATTAATCAGACTGTAACTATGTGAGTGCCTATGTGTAGTTTAGTGGTGCAAATGTAGTTTGAGTACAACATGGGCAGTTTTAAATAAGAAAATCGATTATCATTGATTCAAATCTACTCTAGGGACTACAACTAGATGGATAAGTCCAAGTATAGACATAAACCATCAATAACGTTTAAATTAATTCATTACCGAATACGAAGCTAAATGGTACTAACAGAGTTTTTTTCGTTTATTGCTACTGCTTGAATGCGAAAACGGGTTACAGGGTACTGCACTTCTGAATATGGTGTTTTTTTATATAGAGGACGAAACAGCTAATCCGACTCTAGTTGTAACACCCTCTACTTGGTTGTACTAGTGACATGGAAGTTTGCGTGTAAGTCAGGACTCTCTTAAATATATCTACACTCAGTAAACAAATTCTCCGTACACCCCGAAAATGTGTACTTTTTAAATTTATCCAGGGAAGCTTATTCGGATATTTACACAAGAATGCAAGAAACGAAGTCTCCATCAGCAAACTGGAGTTCATCTGAATCGGTACAGGATCAATTAAGACTCTTCCCACCCGCGAAAACAACTATCAGAGGTCTAGAATCATGGAAATTGCGGTATCAGCATTTTTCCAGAGGCAATAATGGAAGTCTCCGAGTCCAGGGGCGGCTATTAGAATTGATCTTGGGGGATGCGTCACATCTCAAACATTAAAAAATAATAATAATAATAAAATAAATAAATAAATAGAAATTAAAAAAAAATATTTGAATACAAATCCATTCTAGATCAATCTAAGACCGAGCAAGTGAAAAAAACTGCAGCTGTATGTCTCTCTGTGTGCCCCTGTGACAAATGTTATAGACGCTGACAAGCTTGCAATTCTTCAACAATTCCCTTGATTTGTTATTATTACTGTATGCGTACTGTATTGTTGTTGTTATGGTACAGTAAGTGCTTTTGAACTAGCGCCCTAAGATAACTTCCAGCTTGGCTGAAAAGCTCGTCGATTCGATAAGGTTCCGTTTGTTGGAAGTTGTCAAGCAAAAAGGAGGGCCCTCGAGCTATTACTCCAGTTGGTTCATTTGAAAAGTTGTTCGACTTGAAATTCATTATTTAAGATGTCTATGAATACATTCATACAATTAGTATCCCGTTTTTCAAGGTTTGTGAGAAGCAGCTACAATATTCGTAAAAAGCAAAGTGGGTGTACGGAGACATTTTTACTGAGTATATCTATTCTACGATTTGGTAAAGGCAGCTGCTTTTAGGTACATATTATTACCTACTTATTAGGCATTTATGTTATGTAAGTGGAACCTTCGTATCTATCATGTGAATACAACTTCAACGTAGAATGTTACCTTAATGCCATTAATGATCTCTGCCTGGACCCGTACACCACCCACTCTGTACGGTCGAACTCCAACCCACTGTCTCCTGATCTGTGATGTATCCAGTTGAGGCATCAGAGCTTTAGCTCTCGACCAAATGGCAGCACCATCGTGAGGACAAGGTTTGGTCCGGTATGACTCAAAATGTCTTGAGCCTCCTACGGTCACGAGGTATCCAGGAATGATGTAAGTATCCTCTTCGCCACAAACGAATTTGTCACACCATGGCGCGTTCACCTATGCGAAGACAGGTTTAATTCATTATCTTAATTAATGACACACCATGTTATACGATAACAGCTAGAGAATCTGTACCCCATCATTTGGGTTACGCCGAATTTCTTCAACGATCAAAATTTCCGTGGCCAGTTGAGAAAAAAGATACCTAAATTTTTTTTAAATTGAAAATAATTAGATATTATTTCAGGAATGCTTCAACACATGGACTCCATCCGGGATCTAGTTGGTCCTATCTTCTAGCTCGCCTCACTCGCATGGACTCAATAAGCCAAAAACTGGTCAAAATGAGTTATTTTTTCGGTTATTACTGACTTGAACAGATAAAAAATGTTTTTTTCTGGCAATTTCGGACGAAAAATCGACTGGAATAGATTTCAGATTCGTAGAAATTCACCCGTAGCCAATAAACATAATTTCTGAATCTGAAAGAAACACCTCACAATGACATGAACAGTCACAAATTTTTTCAAAAAAACAATAAACCCTTTATGTTAGAATTAGTCTGCGTTTTATTTTCGTTTGTGTGAAAATCATTTTTAGCAGTAAATTATGCGACATCCAGTATCTACCTCTTCAAGTATTGAGTATTGAAGGTGTTGTGTTACGTAACAGAAGTCGATTTTTGTGAATTGTGCATCTTCTTGAGATGTACCTATGCACCATCTAATCAAAAGAAATTTCGAAATAATAGGATGTGTGTGTATGAAGGAAGTAGTAAGTTTGCCATAGATTATGTTGAATATTTAGGAGCGATCTTTTAGTTTTTTCGAAGAATAAGCTCTTTAGGTCATGTTGTACGCCTGAAATTATTAACTATGATTACGGATTGAAAATAAAATTTTCCCTTACTTTAAATATCTGGCCGCTCACGGGTACCATCGCGTGATCGTTGCATAATTTTTTTGCTCCGTATCCTGAGCAGTTGAAGACCAAATCGAAATCCCCGTAATTCTTCACTTCGCTAAAATCGTTTATTGTTCCTCTGATAATTTTACCGCCACGTGCCTTAAACCTGCGAAAATGAAAAAAGTCACAGTCTTTGCGGGAAAATACTTCCTTTCATATAATGCCATTGACGACTCATACATTTAGTGGCAACCTAACTTAACTTACCGAATGACATTCAAAGTTTTAAGTTTAATTCAAAGGTAAAGCAAGACGATGCATTCAGTAGTAAAGTTGAAACCGACCGTCTCAATGTGAATTTTTATTACAAGAACAAAAATACCTGGAGCGTGAATCAGTGGGGTTGAATAAAACAGTAAACAGGTAAACAATAAAACATGTGAAAATTGTTGAATAAAGGTTTCAATATTTCAATATTAAATAATCCTTCAGGGAAAACGAACAGGTGAATGTATAGACAATTTTTAAATAACTGGGTTAAACTCTCATTTTGAGGCTCCATTTTTCTTTAAATTCTACTATCAAATTTTACATTTTGGGTTTGACTGAAAATTGAATGATTTTATTATTATTATTTACTTTTTGCTAAATTTCATTAACTAGGTCCTGTAGTTTCAGAGAAAAGCATGGCAAAAACCATGAAATTCACAAAGTAACGTTCAGAGTTGATTGATTCTGCCATCAGGTGTCGCAAGCAATCAGTTCACTAGCAATCACTATTGGTGAGTTTGGTTGACATATACTAACCCTTCTTTCGGAAAATTTCGTTGAACCATCATATTGCCAAAACCAGGAGCTCTCAATAGTTTTGAAGCAGATTTTAGGGATTTATTCCATTTAGCATTCTATCTTATTTTGGACTGAACTTCAATGTTACGATAATTGTTTCAAGAAAATATTTGTGGGGATTCTAGGAGCACGAAATTGCTTTGGGTTATTCTAAATGGAAAATGTCGATGATCCAGAATGCACTAAGTACTCCAGCACCTCAAATCAAGTGTTTTTCTCATGTTTTGGATAGACAGCTCCCAAAATTTGCTCAAAAATTGAATAGATACCTACATATTGGAACAAATTGTACTGTAAAGTTGGACCAACTATTCAAAACCTACTTTTTGGTGGCCCAAGGGAGGAAAAATCTGTTTTCTATTAACAACGTCGTCATGAAAGATCCCGACTTCCAACCTCCAGGATACCGTCTCAATTCTTGTTCGGTTGCATTCCTGAACTCAGGCACGAGACCTTCAAGAAGGAAATTCTGGAACAGGCATTGAAATTACCATTGGAAGTTTAGTACCTTGTTAGGTCTGAGTAAATCGTTGATTATTCTTCAAGCAAGACATTTTACCAGTATATCTTTATTTTTAACACTCATCTTTATTTGGAACTCAATGCGTTGCTGCCTTGAGAGTTTTCACGCTATGTGAATCATGAATGTACCTAGCAGGAGGATTGCACCTTCAGACCTGCTTACCATCGCTTTATGCTCTGCTTTATTTTATTTACCTAGAAGCTACTTGATAGAACTCGATGATTAGGTAGCTATTAACTTTGCTCCATTGCTAAACTGGTGGAAACCTGATTAATTTTTTGGAGATTGATGTAATCTGAGGTAAGTAGGTACCTGGGTGTCAAAAACAGGACCACTGGAGAGTTGGTATCCAGATATTAATTTGATTCCAGCATCTTCTTTGAGTAACTTCTCGTAGTACCGGTAGGAAATTGCTATCACTTCCCTGAAAAACAAATATGCAGTCTGCTGGTATTTATGGATGTATAATTACAATGTACAGAATATTAACAAATATCTTGAACATTTTTTAGCGTCGTGGTACAGACAACTATTTGATTAATTTTAGACTAAACTAGTAGGTAAGTTTATGTTTATCATTAACAATTTTAAGATTCGATTTTCGCTCAAAATTAAAAGTTAACGTACCATATTGGTGGATGCATTAGATTCTGAAGACAGCAATTTCTAGCCACAATTTGGACAAAAATAAACTGTTGGGCTCCTCATCTTCACTTTGCACTCAGAGTTAAGTTGAAGACTCAAACATTGTTTTTAAAATTTTTTATAAACTGGAGTTGAGTATAATTCAATTCAAAAATCATTTTCTAAAATTTTGCCGATTCGGAAAAAATATTCAGGTATCGAGTTTCTCTACATTAACAACTTTTCAATTTCCGTTTTTTGTATAGTGGAGAGGATTCTTGAAATTCAAAAGTCTATCATTTTGTTTTAATATTGCCAATAAATAGGCCCGCAAATAAACCGCCGGTAGGCCCTTTTTCATTAATTTTATCAATAATTTATTGATTTATTTTCGTTCTGCCTCTCTGGATTTTTGAAATTCACGTCTTTTAGGGTGTAATAATTCTAGAGGTTACCTGCTGTTTTATGCAGTTGTTTTTTTGCTGGTGTTGCTTGCGCACTTTTGGCTTGTTGGGGCCATCATTTTTCAAATAAGTTTTCACTCGGGTTTGCCTTGAGTTGTTCGCTTCTACATGACCTGTCCAGTGATTCCCCCTATACGGACAGTCCATACCTCGTTTTTAGAGTAGATTTCTTATTGGGAACAAGTATTTACTTCGTGATTTCAGGAGATAGCACAAAAAACGAAGTTGCGGGCCAGAAAATTCCAGCGGCGCCATCGCTCGTCGTTTCCTTTTCGAACTTGTCAGCCACGAGCGTCACCTTGGCTCCTTTTTCCTGGGCCAAAAGAGCCGTCGTCATCCCAACGACTCCACCACCGATCACACATGCGCTCCAAGTACGCATGTTTCAACAGAAGAACGTTTACCTGAAACGTTAATGATAAAAGTTCCGCATTTTAGCACGATTTCCTATTTCAATTTTTGATGAACTTTACAAACAGATCTTTGATCCACTTCCAGTAAATAGTTTATTGAGATGTTAACTGAATCCCCAGTTTACTCGCTAAGGCAATGACTGTTGGACAACCCAAGATCAGCATCACAGTCAGCCACTGGGCCGTACGGGTTTGGGTAAAAGGTGGTAAAACACCAAGGTTTGGGGTAAAAATCACCACGACTTTGGGTAAAATATTTACGAGCAATAAGATGAGTTTGGGTAAAACAACAATACATACAGGCAAAAGTAACTCATCGTGTTAACACATTCTGATCTATTTGTCCAACTAATCTATACTTTACTAAAAGGATTGATGTAGGATATTTTTTGTTTTTGAGATGCGAGAATCCAGACCAGCAAACTAGACAGAACACATTCCTGCCTTTACCTGAACCCGTCGCCCTAATCTTACCGAAACTCGTTGTCTGAATAGAGACCTTAATAGAGAGGTTACTAACTACGAGTAGATAGGTTAGCCTTCTACATAAATCACTCATCTATAGATGATAAATGATAAACATAGATGTTTATTACCATTAATAGTACCTCGTAGTAGTAATATGTGACATAAATAAATAATCTAAATTCGTCGCCTCCGTGCCTTGTAATTTAATAGACGCTTTAAAATGAGCTACATTTATATATATCAGCACCGTAGATCGATTGGGAAAGAACGAGCCACAAGAATCCTTCACCTGATCAGAGAATCGCCAAACCTTTACAAGGTAATTGACTTCTAGATGTACAAAAGATGATAGGGCGACATTGTCATAAATAAACTGTTTTGTCATGTTATGTTACTTGTCCTTAAGTACGCTACAAATGCCAAGAACGGTGCAATGTACTGTACATCGATACAAACGTTGAAACCTACAAACAGAATTAAAGAAATTTAACACAATGAACAGCGGTTAAAAATGAAGTGAGTTATTTCTTTTAACCAAACATCCCCCCGAAAAATTGTCAACTATGAACAGAACATTTAAAAATTTCAAGTTCAAATATGTGCTGAAAAAACAATTTAACTTTGACAAAAATCTGCATTAAAATATAGTAAAAAATACAAAAAGCGACAATTTAGGAAAATTTGCTCATATGATCGTGCTGTGTGGGTGGATCTTTTTAAATAAATTGTTTACTCATTTTAACGAAACTAAAGTAAATTTATCAGCATACTTTTGTGCCATCAATTTTTGAATGTTCTAATTCACACTTGATCTCAGTTGAACTATTTTTATAAGTAAAGTTAAAAAATTGTAGGTTTTGACGATTTTTGTGGGTTGTTGGTAATTTTCTCGTGAAAGTTTAGCTTTTTACCGTAAAATTAATGTCCGTGGACCTCATATTTTCTCTTGAAATGCGCATTTATTGGTTTAATTAATCTATTTCCTTTAAAATAAAAAAAACGGAATTTGTATTCCTAATCAAACTTTGCGAAAATTGTCTGAAACATCGACATTAATGTTGCTGTTAGTTGTATTGTTGTAATGTTGCTGTTAGTTGTTGCTAGGCGAAAATTCTTGAAGGTTTTTGCAGAATGATTAAGGAAATACTGGTAAGCTGTGTATTTGAACGTTATACTCCAAATACAGAAAAAATATCTTTATTATTATTTAAATGCTTTTTGATATATTGTAACGATGCAATTAACCCGATCCTTGCCAGTAACTATATTTCTCCAGGAAGAGTTAATTTTCTCTAATATCAATTTACTGATGTCCATTTATTAGTAGGTATGAAATAATGAATTAAAATTGGTCGTATAGGTTAATTTAAGAGTGTTCATGCAGGTTACCTACCGAATTCGACTGATTTCGTATGAGCCGATAGGTACAGCAAAGGTTCAATGTCAACTAACACAAGGAGAGAGGTACGTGTTAAATGGACTCACTCACTTTTTCTGCTGTGTACAGTGGAATTACCGCCCTGATCGAGAGTAGCCAGGTAGTCTAGACTCTGACAAGAGAGATTATGCAACACAAGTGATTATCAATTTATTCGTTACGACGAATAAATGAGCCTCCAGCAACGACGCTTATCAATTTATGTGTAGACCCTCATAGAGATTAGGAAGTGGAATTGTATAAATTTTGTTTTTTGACGTCTACCAACAAGTATTAGTGTTGAGAGAGCGCACTTACCTACCAATGACATTGAGAAATGAAAGAGGCAACCAAAAGAAAAAAAAATTTTCTTCGAGAATAGAAGTTTCAGCCATTCAGTATGAACGCCTGAGCAAATTTTTCTGAAATATTCTTTTACCCTTGTTTTAAATTGGGTTGAATCTTAAGCCCTTTGTGTGGAACGAAATTGTTAACATTTGATGTCCAAAACACTTATAAATAGTATTGTGCTTTTCAAACAAAGATTTTGGATTTTTATCGATTTTTTACATTTCAATGAAAATACCTGCATTTTTCAGGATTCGTTGGAGCTCATGTATTTCAATGTTCCAGTTCCTACATACACGTTTTTAGTAATATTCTGCTGAAAATGTATATTCAAAACAATTTTTGGTAGATTTTGGCTATTTTTTAAATACATATTTGAAATTTGACGGAATTCCTTTACTTGAAAAATGGAGTCCAACAAATACATCCTTTCTTTTGAAATGCTTGACTTTTAGGTGAAAGTGCAAGGAGTTCATCTCAATCATTAGGAGAGTTATCGTCTGGAACGATGCACACACATTTAAAAAAATAAACTTCCCGCACAAGTGGAGGGGGCACACGATTAAATGAAAACAAAAAACTAAAAGGAATAAAAATGGTGCGGACGCTCAGGTTCGGGGATTTAGAAACTTTAGAAAGTTGTAGGAGGTATGACCGGAAGGACTCCTGTAAAATGAACTCTAGTTGAGGTAAAAGCCCAAATGATGAGGGTGGTGAAACCACGAAGTACTCCTGTCAGGATTTTCCATTGGAGAAAAGCTCTGCGGCAATTTTCCTGCACTACACCTTGCACCATGATACAGTCACCATCATGACCTTGATATTATTATTTGCCTCTCCTTCTAGCTCAGACGCTGCTTGCCGCAGGTAAATCCTAAAGTATTTACTTATTTTAATCTCCTGGTCTCAATGTCCACGCTGCCACTGACAACTTGGACATCCAGGATTATGGCAGACCCATCAGACGTAAGAACAACGATGTCTGGCGTCATTCGCAACTCATGGGACAGTCTTTCCTTCTCTATATCCCAGCTGCTGGATAACGAACTACTTACAAAGCGGCTGCCATGAATTTATGGACACTGCTGCAACTCACGGTATTGATTCTCTTTTGTACCCCTACAGGCATGTCAAAGGGTCTCCACTGTCCCACAACTACCTCTAGAACATCTTACTGTGGCAGCTAACATAGGCATTTGGACAGCAGGGCAGTATCAGTAGACTTGGACCACATTGCTCAAGGGGAGAGTCAGAGCACGGTCACAGTTCTGTACCATCCACTGAATCAGGCTGAGGAGCATTGAACTGAGCAGGTCAGATGGGTTTGGGAGTTTCTTGAATGCACCAAGGCAACTGCTGCCTGACAAAATCGAGGTCAACTGCAGCGCAGGCGACCTCCCAGCGTGAGCTCCTAATGGTTAGAAATGGGATACTGGCTTAGAAAGAGATAACGCCAAGTCCATCAGCCTTGACTGATGCTTGGATATAAGCTCTTTGGACAGCATTTGGAAAGACTAGCATGCTTTACAATCTACTTAGAATAGCCTCCCTACAGTATGTCTGCCAAAGACTTGCCCATATATTAGATTTGGCAGTAAGTACGTGCAAAGGAGACACAGCTGCTGCTCTGGATTCACTGGAGTTTTGGTGACATGAGCTAGTGATCCACCAAGGTATACGTAGCTTCCAGCAAGTGTGGCAACACCAATGAAGTTGACCCCAAGTACTGGCAAACCTCGACCATGGACCAAGGGGGATGAGGGGGGGAGGGTCTGTCCTAAGACAAAACTCCTCATCCAAGACCATCCACCAATTCTGCTTTTACTGATAACCTTAAGAGATCAAGGAGACCAACCGACACTTAGCTGGGTTTAACACCAAAACAACCCCCGCCAGCTGCTCAGCAAATACATTGAGGGAAATCTTCAATCCTCCCACAGCTTTAGATACCTGTTTGTTGGTAGATAATTTTACACTAACATCTACTTGATATGTCAAGAGAGGTTTTGTATTCAAATATGAATCCTTGGTACCTATTGTGCATGTCGATATTTTCGCCTTTATGCTTACATTGCGTTGAATTGGATACTCTTCTTTCAAAGTGTCGGCTCGGTTTCTGAGATGTGATATCAAAAAGGACAAACACAAATCTCACCCAAAAAAAATTTCCTGTAGTAAGTATTTATTTCCATTCTCATTTACAATAACGAACAGGCTGATTTGGTTTATAACCACTTTTCTTATTTATTAAGGCTCTTTTCCAACTGAGTTATTTATTTTCATCGACGGGGCAGCTTATGCTAGTTAGTAAATTCAGGAAGGGTTAAGCGCTCTATAAGTCACCATGAGTCGATACACTAATAAATGGTCCCACTAAACAAAAAATACACAAAAATTGGGTCGGTTAACCTCAGCAGGTTATCTTGTGATATATCTTAAACTTGGCAGATATACAACCTTCAAACCTAAAGATTATTTCTAAACAGATTATAATCAATGATATAGTGAAAACGCCCAACTGAAATAGGAAGAATTGACAGTAAAGAAAATATTATGAAACGGAACAAGTAACCATTGTCAAAACTGGTTGGTTATGAAGGACGGAAAACGTTTGCCTTAGTAAGAACAACAAAAACGGCATATAACAAAAAATTTTAAATAATTCCCACATTTTGATTCCACCACTCATCCCATTCATAAGACTTGGATAATTAGGTTTCTTTCGACGATTACGGTAACTGCATCCTACTTGATATAGTCAAACTAGTGAAATTGATTTGTTTGTCCACAAGGACCCCAGCAAAAAATCAACACTAAAAAAAAAAAAAAAAAATCCCCAATTCAACAAAAAACCAAACCACTCTAATCAACCCTAACCCTCTCCCTCTCAATTAATTTTAACTAGCTGCAATTTCACTTGCTTACCAATATTCGTTTCCGATCAAGGTATTAAGGAACTATCATACTTATTTTATTGCAAACAATTGAGTATACTGGGTCTCTACAAAGGTGGACAAAACTTCAAGGATTGGTTGTACGACTAATTTGCAATAAACAATGCCTCCTTGATTTTTTTTTTTTTTTTACTTAACTAAAAATCTAAATAGTTTCACTTTCAAGATGTTTTTCTCGAGTTTTTGACCTTTTTGCTTTGTTTGTTAGTGCCTACTGAAATAATTATTTTATATAGTTCTTCGATTCGCATTCTTCTAACTTATTCAGAACTAGTTTATTAGTTTCAATATTTCCAATGATGTATATGAACGGGGACAATCAAGGAGTTTGTTTCCAAACAGTAGGTACGTATTATACCCATTTGGGTCATACATGACGAAAATTCGAAAAACTGTTACAACCAGAGAGCTTACCTTAAGCCAATACTGTTTTTGAAAACATATTTTGTAAATTTCAATTTAAAAAAAAATATGAAGAATTCATGCTGGACAAAATTGGAATTATTTTGGATGAATTTTGAAATTCTTTTCCAAAATTTCATTATTTTGGATATAGAACTTTCCGAAATGACATTTAGTGGGTACTTCGTGAATTGAAAAGAACTGGATGTCAAACGTTTTGGAATGAAATGTTGCATTCCTTGTCTGTAGTAGGAACAGATCAGCAGATGTAGTTTGACACATAGGGAGAGCCCTCTACTAGCCGTTCACAAAACATCGACTGTCCCCAGTTATGCTGAGGTTGCCTGGAACAGATTACCTCCGTCAAGTGATTTTTGCATTCGTCAGATATTCTTTTTTTCTTCGAGGTTAGGTATTATTAAAAGAGTTGTATTTCAATTGCGATTTAATGACGGAAAAGAATTGTTTCTGTAGTGTGCAGTTTTTTGGATGACCCATTTAGAAAGGAATGAGGAGGCGCTCCCTGGTTTCTGGAAGTGGAAGATTCTGTCTGCAAGGCTCGATTCAGCTCCCCTCATCCATCAAATGGTCTATGCGTCATCCTAGAAGTGCCGATCTATACCTATATTTTCCTAACACTAAGAGGGCTTTGATTTTCTTTGGAAAAAATATATTGTTTTGCAGATAGTACCTATAATTATGAGAAAATAATACCTCAAGATCTGCTGTTGGCGAAGGCACACTGACTAACAGTTTTTCAGTGTTGTTTGAGGTTAGAAGCCTTGAAGAAGGTTTCACTAGGTCTATCAACATTCATTCCACTGAAAATCATGCCAACAAACTAAAAACGTTGAGGTAAAAACTGGAAAAGTCTAGGAATCCTAGAAAATAATGGATTCAGTACTGTTTGCTCGAAACAACAAAACCTGTACAACAACTCTAGGTAGTTGTGTACAGGTGTCATCAGAAATTTAATAAAAACTCAGAGCTTCTGGTTGACGGATAATGTTTATCCAAGGATCCAAAGAACTAGCCCACTATTACCCCAGGAAATTATTAACTCCAATTTGGGAAAAAAACTCAATTTATCCCGAGCGATAAAAATAAACCATCGTTTAATAAAGAACTAAAACCGGATTTAAAAAAAGGAATGAGTGGTGTCTCAATCTATTTCTTCAACTTATCCTCGGTTTAATCGTAACGAATTTGATTTTCATACAAATCGTGGAACCAATTTTAATGAAAATCGATTACTGTCATTTAGCATATCATTCCAAACTGACCGAACAGCATGATTTTCGAAATCGCTAGTTTTTATGTTATGGAAGAGAAATCGTTTTTTTGTTTCAATTTAAAATTGATTATTTTCCAACATCAACAACAGTCGGTCTAATGGATTTTCTCCTTCTTCCCTTAACCTTACAACTCAAAAATTATTTCGAAAAATCAGTAGGTAGTATAAAAAAATATAATTCGAGACGTACCTACAAGACTTTGAGATTCACTACGAGAACAGGTAAATGTTATTAGGTAGTTTTTATTGTTCAATATCTTCTTATCTAAATTAATTATTTGAATGTTTTATTTCATTTAATGTTTAATGGTGTGAATATAAAAGGCTCATTTTTTCTTATTCCGAAGTAAACATTAATTAGGATCTAATTTACTTAAGGAAAAATCCTTTTGTAGATTATTCTAAGGTTACTAGCTCATTGGTATTTATTTTTAATCAATGAAAAGGACGTGCAAAGGGTGCATGGCTATTTCTTCTTTTACATCTTTCCCTATAACTATAAAAATGTAATTATAGACGCATAACATAACAATATTTCTCATTATGCTTTTATCGCTTTTCTTTACAACTTTATTATGCACATACGCTAATGAAGACATATACTTTTCGGTTCGATATCAACTTGTGAAAACAATCTCAAGCAACGAACGTTCGCCATTGTGGTGTTTTCTTCGCCTTACCATCATCATTCCAATTACCATTATCATTCCAAGCGTTTTGCAGAGGAAAAAAAAATTCCTTACTCCAAGATAGTAATAATAATACAATCATATTATTTCTATCATAATTTATATTTAATAACTAATAAATCATCTCTTTATGTGTATATTAAATCACAATCACACCATAAGTAATTAATACTATCTGTACAGAGTATGCTTATTTCCTACTGTTTTAAAAATACTCAGTAAAAATCAAATAATTAGAACAGCAACTCAAGTTACCTAGCGTATTTTCAAAATTTATTGAAGAATACATGATAAAACATTTTCGTATTCAATTGGCTGGAAACTGAAAGACAAAATTCATCAAAACAAACGTGAATGTAAAAGAGTACATTTTAATCTTGGTATGAATCCGAGTGGTATCTTATCGTGAAACAGGTACGATACATTACTTACAATAATTTTATAATTATTATCACGAACGAATAAATAAACTTACGTAAAATTTGTTTTTGAAATATGAACAAAAAAAAATAATCACGTAGACAGTACCTACTTTACCTGACATACAGGATTAAGCTGGAGCCCAGTTAAGATATGACATGATAAGTATAGTAGAGAAGATTCATATATTTAGATAAGTCAAGGGTTTAGCTAAATGATCACAGGGGGTATGTTGAGCGGTCCAAAAGAAGTCCCTAAAAATGTCATACTCATTTCTACAACATTTCTATAAACACCTTCCCTGGATAGCTAATTACCTATTCCAACATTTGAAGTATTAATTAGTCATTCTATGGAAGTTGATATACAGCATAGGGAAAAGCCCCACTCACGTGAGTAACAGCAAAAATACGTTCCAATGACTTAGCAAAGATGGCTGAATAATGCCAGAACACATTCCATGCTTGTTTGTCCTGTGACGGCACAGACCTGCACTTCTAGCCATCCATCAAGTTCTTCTCCTGAAAGATGTGGAGTTTCACATCTGTGTTGTATCTATGGATATAAATTGTAGACCACAGTTTTGTAATAATAATATTTACAAAGTTAGAACTCTACTCATTAGTAAGTACAGCCATGGAACTAGATGTATGATTTGCATGAAGTCATTGATTGTAACTAAATACAAAGCCATTATACACCATGTCAATTGGAACTTCAAAAATGAAAGATATCTAATTACTTGAGGTAATTCTGAATGAGAGCTGATCATAAGACATCGTTTATATAGAAAACAATTGGAAGTATGTCTTGTAATTCAGTTCTCCTTGCTGAAATCTGAATATTTCTGATTTGAAGGTTTAAAGAAATAGAATGGAAGAAAGAAAAGGTACTTATTCTCAATTTTTTTTTTTCTAATTTCGATTCAACACAAGGAAATCTTTTTATTCAAACCTTTAGCCCAATCTTCCTCCGTCGACGCCCAATTTAATTCTTAATAAAAGGCGATGGTTGCCGTAGGTGAGGTTAATTCGTACAAAATTACACGATGGATCAAAGTCTTCTCACAATACCCTTCATGTCGCACCTTTTTAAAAATCCCACGTTGTTGTTCTATCCTATCACATAATCCTTGCAATACAAATGAACCTACTCCTACCCAATAAGTTGCCAGTTAATTGTGAAAGAATGTTGAAGAGACCGAAATGAAGGAATTTTAAGACCAGGTTAATTCGTGATTTATGCCACAGTCAAGCCAACAAAAGGTGTAAGCTAGTAAATTCCCAAAACATTGTACCGCTTCGTAGAACTCATATTGATGTTTGTAGATAAGAAATTCCTAAGTAGTTAATTCGTATTTAGAGTTTACTGGGGGATAGGAAGTCTTCAGCAAGTTGTACAGCACGGTAGGCTGTGCCTGGGGCTGATGTGACGCCGTACCCACCATGACCATAGTTATGTACGACCTGAAAACAATGAAAAACAAACAACTGTAACTCATAACTTAAATGGGAAGATTTGTTCAATAATTTGAAGTTTGATATTTGCTTGGAGATGAGAGGAGTTTGCCGATCGTTGAGTAGTAGCTATTCAAGCTATGTAGCGCTTTACGTTGGCCAACATAGCTGCTTGTATTGCTGTCAGTTCTCATTGAGTTGAAGTATTTTCTCTACATTTCCTCAGGCAGCAAGGTAGGAGAACGCCTTGGCAGCTCGAAAATGGTTCAATCCAACAAGGTTATAGTATTTATCCACCTTGTTTTTTAATAATTAAATACTTGATAACTATACCACACAATCATTACCTTGATGCCATTGATGACTTCAGTCTGGATCCGCACGCCACCTGCTCTATAGGGGCGGACTCCAACCCACTCCCGCTTGATGTCCGATTTTTCTAGTTGAGGCATCAACGCTTTAGCTCTTGACCAGATGGCAGCACCATCGTGAGGGCAAGGTTTGGTCCTGTATGACTCGAAATGTCTTGAGCCTCCAACAGTCAAGAGGTATCCAGGAATAAGGTATGTATCTTCTTCACCATACAAGAACTTGTCACACCATGGTGCATCTACCTGTTGGAAAAATGATTTGTTGCTATAAAGGTAGAACATATCAAATTCGTTATCATTCGTGTCTAGGTGTAGCTCAAAATATACAGCGCATACTTATTTCTACTTATACTAAGTAGAAATATACATACTTCCACTTCAGTGTATACAGTCTGACGTAGGGACCATCTGGTTTTGATGTTCCTCCCTAGGTTGAGAGAATACCTAGGTACCTACCTAGTTGGTTTCAACGAAGTAAACAGAAGTTAATAAAGAACATTGTCTATTTCCACAAAATAGAAAAGTTACAGTGTTGAATAGATTTTAATGGTCAGGTCATCATAATAAACAAATAATAACTGTTATTAGAACAGTTATTGTCTGTCACTATTGATAACCTATCGGTGTCAACATTGTAACTCCCTCATTTCGTGGAAGTAGACAACATTAAACATTAACTTATGATTCATTTATTGAAAGGAATCTCTAAAACTGTGTCGAAAATGATTTAGTTCGTTCTAGTGGGTCTCTTATGAATACTTATAATCGCTGGGAATGGAATCGATTGTATTCTCAAGCATTGTGTGGGACGGCCCTTATGAATTTCAATTGTTCGATCTTTGAACGCTCTGCTTTTAGATTCAACTTGATTACTAACAATAATTCCTACTGACCAATTTATAATTTAATTTATATTCTAAATGATCGCATTTCATTGATCTATTAAGTTATGTAACTATTCACACGGAAGCTCCGAGCCTCATCTAGCTTGATTCACGTTTTTAACATTCTTCTTTTTTTGCGTATGAAACGGGTCTTAGAGCAACTACCACTCTACTTTTAATCGTTAAAATAATGTGTGGAGTTTTTGACCGAATAGATTCCCAGTTTACAGGACCAATTAATGGTTAAACTCGTAGGAAATTTAGGGAACGAATAAAAGAGCATGAAAAGGATTTCAGGGACAACAAAGGTGATTCTGCCTTTGCAAGTCATCTGAATGAGCCCAATCATAGCTTTATTTTTGATCTGACAAACAGGCAATATGTAGATTTTCCTCACTTTTGCCCAAAGGGAGGTATGATATAAATTGTTGAGAGTGATAGGTCAGGAAAATGTTTAATTGAGGTTATTCCTCAAAATATTCCACCATTAATGTTACTGTTTGAGCCCTTTTCACTTTGTAAGCCTCAAGTGGCATTGGTTGGTCCTCCCCGTCCCTTTCACTTCCCTGAGCCAATAGGATTCAACCTCCTTTCACCTGGGCCTCTATATGATGCGCTTTCTGAGATATACCTTCAATTCATGTTTGTTACTGATGATGTACTATCCGTCGAACTCGATTTAACTGTGTAACTCATTGTTTCGTGGAAATATAGACAACGTTCTATTTTACTCCGTTTTTATTGAAATGGGTTTCCACAACTTCGTCGCGAGTGACTTAGTCCGTATTATTATTCAAGTTTAAGACCGGAGAGCACCACCAGTTTCCCTCTGTTTTCGAAGTGTCAAGTCCTCAAAAATTGAGTGTTTCAACAATTCAGGATTTCAGTTTTTCCTTTGTGTAGAAAGCAATATTTTAGCATTTTGAATAAAATCGAATGCCCTTACCTTGAAGATTTGCCCGCTCATTGGTACCATGGCGGAATCATTGCACAACTGTTTAGCACCGTATCCCGAGCAGTTGAAGACCAAATCAAAATCCCCAAAATTCTTCACTTCGCTGATATCGTTCACTGTGGCTCTGATAATTTTACCACCTTGTGCTTCAAACCTGAGAAATAGAGAAACAAAGTTTTATGCTCCAACCGTAAGCCTGTAGACACAAATGCTGAAACTATTACCTCACACAAGTTTATTCGGTACCTATTTTAGTAGGTAGGTACTGTTTTGAGAAGATTACTGACCAATATAAATTGGTATATAATGGACACATGAAATCCATTCGTCCACATCTAGACTTAAATCACCATATTCACATCACAACTGTATTACTATTGGGTAGTTATTATTACGATGTAATCCACGATCATGATTTTTCATTGATCTTACTATCCAGAAGCCTTCGCATACTTTCGGAAGTTCGGACGAATCCTTACACCCCAGAAGCGAAGAAAATGATCACAGTGACCAAATTCTTATTAAACAAATTGATAAATGAAAAAAATTGTAAACCGATTATTATGAAAATGTTGAAGCAATAGATTGAATGGGATGTCATAGTCATAATAGTCTACTCTATTAAAGAATGATCAAACTATGGAACAATCAACGAGAAAATGTGGTTATCTGAGGGAATGAGTCTGCTGATGCTCTTGCGGGTGTTAATTCCTTTGAGAGGAGCTTGCCAATTGGTGTAAAGTGCAATGAGATGCTGCCTTGGCGCGTTAAGGACCAGATCTCCTAGATGCAACAAACAACTAATTCCATCCGGCATGAGCAATCACAGGGTGGGAACATTGGTTTGCGTAGCATCCTTCAGGAACTGTGCCCAATTTGCAGTTTTTTTAACCTAACTTCCACGGAGGGACCGAATAGTGTTGAAGCGGGTTGTAGGTAGGCACAAGCCATACTCGTCATACCCAAGACGCCTGCTTAGTGCAGAAGTTCATGAAGTCGTGTGTGATAGTGACCTATCCATCAGCCAATTGCTAAAGGCCTAGCATTAGCTTGGACCCCTTCAGTGAGTTAACTGCCTATCTGGGCCAGAAAAGGTCTGGACCCTGACATGAGCAATACCACGAACTGCGACGTACTTATGAGCATCAGAACACGGCTTATTTCAATTTGCTGCAATTCAAACAGCGTCAGAGTAATATATATCTTTTTATAAGCCCGTGTATCATCTAGTCCTTGTAAGTTTTTTAAATTTGGGATGTTTTTATTCACAGGAGTGGACACAGTGGTCGTTGATGTATTCCTTGTGATAGAGTGCGGCCTGCTCTTCAGAACCCGTTTAGTGATGGAGGGTTAACATTATTATCCTTAGTGTTCCCTTTGACATCTTTTTGAATGCCACTCATGACCCTTCTGGTTTAAATATGGTTTAAATTATTGAATAAATCACAAATTAACATTAAATTTACAAAGAAACATAAGCAGACGGGCAGGGCTGAACGACCCACCATTATTTTCTATGTCTTCAAAACGTGATGCTTTAACATTATATAATATTTATATTTAATAATATAAAAATAAAGTTGAAAATATTTAATTGGTTAGAGCAATCCCTGGTAGATGGCTCAAGCTACGTTACTACATTGATGAAAATAACAGAAACTCACAAATACCCACACTAGTTGATACGAAATATTTTAATGTGTCTAACTTACTTTTTGGCGGCCCATGGGAGATAAAATCTATTTTCTATCAACAAAGTCGTGTAGTACGATCCCCACTTCCAGCCGCCAGGAAACTGCTTCAGTTCCTCCTCCGTTGCAGTTCTGTACTCGGGCACGATCCCTTCGAGTAGGAAATTCTGAAACATAAATTGAAAATTTAGTGACTTTAGTTTGGCAATTATAACGAAGGGAGACACACATTTCAAACGTTGAATTTTTAGAAATGTTTCCATATTTTACAAATCCTTATGACGTACAAAACTGTACATGGGATACGTTGGTACATCAAAACCAGACGGTCCTACCTTAGTATAAGAATGCAATGCATAGTTTGTTTGATAGTGTAAACAATTACAGGGGTAATAGGTATTAATGAAAAGTTTATATCTTATAAAAACCGAATTTGCAGATTTTCTCAAGTCTATCTAATTAATAATCTTGTTTGTGCGACGCAAGTTTAATATTAAATATTTGTATATTTTTCTTTTTGGCCGATGGACAAAGCTATTTTCCAATTAAGTAGGTTGGTAACAACCGGCCCCTCGGATTCGTACTTCTTTTGCAGATGGTAAAATCGTTTTTCATAAAATACAAATAACTTCTCAACAAAGATGATTGGATTACCATGAGTAATCCGCTTCAAATTAAAATTAAGCGTAAAATCCGAGTTAAGTTCGACTTCAGACGAAGCGAGAATCCAACTCACACAGCTTTTATTCATAAATTTTCTTCCCAATAAAGTAAAGTAGCTCTCCCATTGACTTTTCTTTTGAAGTGTTGAGCCAAGGATCAGTGACTTCTTTGGAAAATATTTCGCTTTTTCCGGTAATACGGCATCCCCCAGTCTTCTACTGTTCTTAGATTATTGATGGATTTGTAAACTTTGTCAAAAAAATGGAATGAAGGATTTTCCTGTCAAAACAGGAAATACGGATATTTTATGAATAAGATTATATACCAAAACAGTAAGGTTAGTGTTTACAAGTTGACAGAACACATTCACACACCTAAAACATAGGATTCGACATACTTAATTGTACCTATTCCATGTGGGTATTATTTAAAAATTCGACCATGTGGTCATTACGAATGAAAGTACGAAATATCAACTGTGCAATTTCCTATCAATTCCAAGCAGAAATTCCAGTTTGAGGGTAAAAAAGTGATACATACACCTTACATACTCGTAGTTAAGGGAGTACCGCGTCATCGTGCTACCTAACGAAGGTGGAACGAAACGTTATACAAATGTTTTGTACAGTTTATAAATCATTTAATACTTTGGAAACAATTTCCAGGTGTTAATCATTTTCTCAATTTATATCATCATAACTTTTGCTCCTTTTTATCCCTGGAATCCTCCGTTTGATGTTATAAACTTTTAGACAGAAAGAGTTCAAGTGTTCCCTGTCCCTGTTAGACATGTAACTAGATATAGATATATAACGATATAAATATATATATAAAACGTTTGAACTGGAATTAGAGTCGAATCAAGAAACGGATAGCATCACGTCAATCAGCATTAAAAAAAACAGTGACACCAAGAAATTTGGTGTCAATTGCGCATGGTTGCGCGGGGTGCGCAAATATAATATTTAAAATCTTTGCAAAAATATATGAAGATGCAAAAAAAATTTTTTTTGTTTACTCCCATTTGGACAATTTTAGGATGGGGGGAACAACTCGTGGGACACCCTGCATAGACCCACTACTACAAGGTATATTTATACTCCCTTTTTTCCTCCAAATAAATTGAGGGGTTACCTTTATTAGGTACCTACCTACTAAACATTTCTCTGTTCTACTTTGCGCCATTTACCTACTAAGGAGCTATGAGGTAGAGGTACAAACATGCCCACGAACCCATCTGACTTGAAGGGGAACGAGAAACTCATTGTTGCGGAGAGATAATGAAATCTTACCTTAGTGTTTAAGGGAGATTCATTGGAGAGGTGGTAACCAGATATGAACTTGACTCCGGCATCTTCCTTCAGTAACTTCACGTAGTATTGGTACGAGAAGGCTATCAGTTCTCTGAAAAACAAAATGGTACCTATCTAAAGCTTAATTATGGGTGGGTACCAGATCGGTTCTAAATTATTATGTCCTCTCTTATTCATACAAGCTACATAATAAAGTGTTATTAACAGGGAGTGTTTTTACATAGAATCTATATTTGAAGATGGATGTTTCCCCCGGATTTCTTTTTCAAGAGGAAAAATTGTATTGACGATGAAAACAACTACATTTTTACAGTTGAAGAAAGTTCAGTGTGAAGACGAGATGAGTTGATCAACATTCGCCTAGGGATTTGTGCTCTATAGCTCTAAAACTTTGATGAACAATGATTTGCCCACTAAAAATTGTCTGTGATCATGTAAATATACAAGCCTCAAAAACTTGAAAAATATAAATCTAGCGACATCTTGAAAATTACGACAAAAACAGTTGTCACTTTTGGGATTCAGCACCCCTAAAACATTTAGCAGCTCAAGTTTGTTTTTCTTAGCAAACTTCCAGTT
Organism: Creontiades dilutus; assembly: GCA_031894815.1. Classification (NCBI taxonomy): domain Eukaryota; kingdom Metazoa; phylum Arthropoda; class Insecta; order Hemiptera; family Miridae; genus Creontiades; species Creontiades dilutus. The sequence goes on along the minus strand of JAVIWC010006614.1, from coordinate 281,309 downwards.
GTCCCATGTGCGCTAGCTGGCTGCCTATTGACCAATTCAGAACACTTGAATTCAGGACTTCAGGATTTCCAGACGGACTCTCGCACCGAGGAAGTACTAGTTTGAAGATAGTAGAACCGTAATAACGATAAGCCCTTAGCCTGGGACGCCCTAGACAATTTCCTTTTAAAGATTGTTCCAAAACGTTCCTCCAATTATCCATCCTCCGGAGACTCACTCCTCAGAAAGGAGTTACATTGTGGAGCCCCCGCAATACCTACTGTACATAACCCCCGTCATATCCTGGAGTTTAGTAAACGTAAGACAAAAATAGCAATTCCAGGTCTTGTTTTAGTCCTTCTAGTGTGTACCGTGTAAACCTCTTTGGAATCATGACCTAAAATTACTTGTTTTGCCAAAATTTAAGAAGTGATGGGGAAAGGGCGAGTTCTAATGAGTAAATTTTTACCGAAGCTTAGAGAGTTAACACTATAGATATGGACTATTCATTTTATTGAACAAGCACTTTTCTGAATAAGGCATGCCAATATTCCAACATCGAGGTAATATGTAAATCAAGAGCATTTGGATTCCAATATTCAACAAGCGCAATTCAAAGTTCGTTAAGAACTACGGTACGGCACTAAACTGCAGATAAGGTTTTGCCACAAGATTGGAATTTGAGCTTTTCGAATACCCAGCAGGCACACAAGTTGTCAGAAACGCCTTTTTCACTTATTAAGGCTTGAACAAATACAACTGTAAGTAGTTCTTCATTCGATAAAACGGTTCCAAGACTGCGTGAAGAGTTACCACGTGAATGAGATGCCTTGAGGTATGATTTTCAACATACGAGCAAAAGAGATGACATCAACTCAATCGTCGGCAACCCCCTCAGTCCTCAATCTTCATCCCCATTCTCAACCTAAAGATGACACCTTCTTGTTAATTTCACAGATGAACTGAAAGGAGCCCATTTGCTTAAAGTAATGTATGTAAATATAATAATAATAGTAGACAGATTGATGAATTTAGTAATGATAAGTTGATTGGCATTGGTATAAAACATGATTCATCAATAATAAGTGAACAAAATAATGCAATTGCGTGTGAATATCCTATCCTACTTTGAATGATATAAACATGATGAATATGTAGCAGTGTGGCAGTGTGGGAGGGTTCAACATTTAATCGAAGAAACTGAAACTGATTTGGAAGACAAAAAATTGTTCAACTCAAACACTTGCATTCGGTTGAGGATGCAATATTTTCATTCTGTTTTACAGTCGAACACAAAGTTTATTAAGAGTGAAGACGGAAACGGGTTTAGACAAAATCAGGCGAAAAGTGTGAAATTACCAAAACATTTGCAAATCGAGCTGTTTCTCAATCTTTATAAACTAAGAAATGGATAATTACTTGGTGACTTCAGGCGAATGCACAAAAAACGAAGTTGCGGGCCTGAAAATTCCAGCGGCGCCATCGCTTGTCGTGTCCTTCTCGAACTTGTCAGCCACGAGCGTCACCTTGGCTCCTCTTTCCTGGGCCAAAAGGGCCGTCGTCATCCCAACGACGCCACCCCCGATCACGCATGTGCTCCAGCTCCGCATGTTTGAACAGGAAGTAGGTACAGGTTTACCTAAAAGCAGAATAAGTACAAAATTTACTGATGACGTCATCGAACGTTTACCATTTTAAAGAAAACAATGGTCAATATCAAAGGAATCAGCAATAAAGGAATGACTCATCAATTCAAAATTTGTATTGCGAGGGTGAATCAAATATGAACGAGACTTTTCGCTATGGAAGAAGAACTTAGCGATGGAAGAACTTTTCCGCATTGTGGGGTGTTGAGTTGGTTTGTCAGAAGTGGGGGGAAGCACGTGAGCAAGCCTCCTGGACACTCTCAGTATCCATCGTGATGATCACTGAACAGGAGGGACCCTCGTCAATTGCGCAACCTATTGTAGTCAAGTTTTTTGCTACAGAAGGAGTTAAACCAGCCGAAATCTTGAGGAGATTAACTGCACAGTTTGCGGAAGAGACATTATTGAGAGCTAAAGTGTTCACATGGCACAAACAGTCTGTGGGAATTCGTGAACGTGTTGAAAATGAGAACCACGACCGCAGACCTGCACCAGCATCAACAGTGTTGCTACTTCTTGATTTCTTACATGAGCAGAATACAATAAATGCTGCTTATTACTGTGACATTTTGAGTGAAGTCAGAATTGCAAGTCGCCGCAAAAGACGAAACCTACCAATAAGAGAAGTGATTCTTTTCCACGACAATACTCACCCCCATGCAGCAACCCTGATTCAAGAAAAATTGGTGCAACTGGGTTGGGAGACAATGAGACACTCTTAAGGAAGCTTTGGGAGGGCATACGTTCCACAGCGATGATGAGGTTGAAGATAATGTGCGCAATTGGCTATAGACACAACCTGACTCTCTCTACACGGAGGGCATTCGAAAATTACCTACAGGCTGGGAAAAATGTGTTTCCAAATCAGAAGATCATGTCGAAAAAAAAAATTGTTTTTTCAAAATGAAAGTATATTTTAAAAAAAATTCTCGTTTATATTTGATTCACCCTCGCAGTAGTTGGGGAGGAATTAAGAAAGTTTCCAATATGGCAAGATCTACATCTCAAGATACCCTAAATGCACTCATATACATGATGTTCACGCGGTACTTTCCGTCCTTCCCGTCATTCTACTATATTGCAACGTTTTACAACCGCAAATGTGCTTATTTGAAGTGATAAATTGTCATCTCCTAAAGTGTGTGCGTAGCACACATGAATTTTCATTGTTTTTTAACTCTGATTCGCGTAAGTGCATCTCGTTTTTTTTTTTTTAGAGTTCCAACGGTTTTATTGCCAAAAAGCGAGTGCATGCAGCTTCGACGGAGCATGAGATAGGACAGGAGGGGTCCAAGGAGCATCAAAACGTGATTAATTTGCGCGAATCAGCGTTGAAAACAATGAAAACTCATGTTTATAATACGTCAATTTATCACTTAAAATAACGATATTTTCGGTCGTAAGAGCGTTAAAATACAATCAAATGAAAAAACAAAATGCGCCACGTGAATCGATGTGCCTCACTTTGGGTTTGGTGGCGTATATGTTTGCTCAATTTTGGTATCTTGTCAAGTTTGCACGCTCGCTGAACGTGTTGCGGGCGGCTCAAAACGTAGAATGAGAGGCAGAACTTAAGGGAAATTCGGTGTAGAATCTGAATTAGGAATACGATAGGGGGAAAAAATAAAATAATTGGGTGCTGCGCGATTTTCTCATACATTTTGTCCGAAAAAAAACAGGAAGTACTATAATTCACTCATTAGGCCATGCTGCAGCATTGGATCTTATGTTGAAACATCATTTTATATCACCACCATATCTCCTTTTGAATCCCCTTCGCATTAGTGGTGATATAATGAGTACGTAGGTAGTTACTTATTTGAAAAAGGGAGAAATAGAGACAAATCCGAAAGACGATCCTTGCCTTGTGCTCTATTACCAAGGAAACAAGGTGTGAAAGCTGAGTGATTGCTTTTAACCTCCCTCCTTCCGATGCTTTAAAAATAGATCACAGTTGTGTAGGTAGCTGATTACTCGCGAAGGCTCCTACCTACCTGAGCACCAAATTGGTAAAAACTACCAGCCTATCGACCCAATTAGGACGAAGATGGTGGTACTCACCAACCTACAATTCAGTCGATACTTGAAGTCCTTACTTTCCTAAAACGGCCACAACCGAGTTTGAAGGACTGAATTTCAATTCTTTTCGATTTACTGAATGAATTGAAGCACAATTGGTTTCGAATCTCAGTCTAGGATCAAAGTATTTAGAACACACGTTTCTGTAATTATAAATTGTGAATTGAGTAATAATTCATTATTTATTCAAGTTGCTTCTTTTAAATTTTCTTCTTGATCAGTGCAAATTTTCCAGGACATTGAAAAACGAGAAGGTGGAACCTTCTTGCATGACACAACCATTACGAAACGGATCATCAATCAACGGATCAATAAAGCACGTTCGTGGCAGTTTATTAACGAAATTAGACACTAGACTAGCGAGTTAGTGACTCCATGTTCGTACGTGTAGGTATATTTTGTACTCACATACTGGACAGTTCGCCTAACTATCTTCAGAACTTGGTCGAATTCTAATAAGTTTTCAGTAAAGTTCTAGGGCACATACATATTTCATTTGGTTCACGTTCAAGTCGATCAAAAATGGAGGATTCGATGTTTCAAGATGGAAAGCTTAGGAATCAATGTCTGAAATGCTTTCAACGTAGTAGAAGAGATGAAAGTGAATTTCTGTAGGAGTTGTGGTTTTTGCAGAGGCTTGCGAACGTACGGACAAACAGACAAGAAACGGATGCTGTTAAGCGAGTAGAAATTCTAATTTTGGAGAAGAAAAAGTGTTCATCCCTAGAATGTGGGAACAAATCTTCCGCTACCAATAGGTAGACTTGGAAACAAAGGTAATAAAAAGATAAAACTTCTGCCAAGTTGGGTGTAGTTCAAAGTTTCCTCGTATAAGTAATAATAATGGACAGATCGTTGGAATATTTCAAATAACGGTGAAATTTGTATAATATATAAGTTTGTTACGATTGACGGAACTGGAATGCCGCGCTGTATGTTCCTACAAACATCAACGCCCTCAAAAGGTGAGTCAAATTATATTGCAAGTTGCAGTCATTGGCTCAGGGGGTATAATTATTATAAGATCGAGTTGAAATTGATAAGAGATGATTAAACTGCCTATCCCCGATTGCGCTTAAATTTGACCAAAATCGGATTATTAGAAATGGATAAAAATATGGTTATCATAAAACTCGTAGGGGACCATTCTAACTCCCACATTCCTGGAAAACATCATCAAAATCCAGTGACAACTGTACAAATTAGGATTGTTACAAGAATTCCCCGTTCACGCATGTACAGCAGCTAAGCATTCATGATACCTACTACCGTGTTGAAATTGATGAGATTATCAAACCTTTTTTTCCCCACTAATTCCCAAATTTGAACGATTTCTGGCAGCTAGAATATAAGAAACTATGCTTGATGTATTTTAATTCTGCGCATCAAACTGACGCGTAACTTTGTTAACAATGGAATGGTCGACCATCTACGGCCTAATCCGCACGTCTTTTGAAAATTTCATTGAAATCGGATGAAACCTGTCGAAATTAAGCTTGTTACAAGAACGGATAAACAAGATCACATACAGACAGACAGACAGGAAACGAAAGTTGTTAAAAATAGTCTAAATCAGTAACTCTTAAAAAAAATTGTAAGTAAGTGTCAAATCAGTAACTTTTTTGTGCGAATATCTAGCAGGACTTTTCTCCACGATCATTGCTAAAATATTACCATAGGTAGCAATTGATTAAAACATATTGTATTCCAAAAAAAAAAATTCTATTCTATTTCAAAACCTTTTTACAAGCTAAAAGCCCTCGGGCAGGTTAACCCGTTTTGTCCCGTAATTATATTTTTCAATACTTCTAACGAACATCGGCGCGGTTATTTACTGAACATGGCTGATTATGAGAAAAATGGTTTGAAAAATCAAAAACTCCATTAAGGTATCCTAATGGTTCTTGCTCTAAAATGCATCCGGTTATTTTTCTGGCCTGGAATTTCTTCAAGAGATGCTGTTGAGTTGCTGGAGCGTAATTTTACTTGAGCCTGGAGGAGTCAGGGGAGCCCGGAAGCCCGAGCTCGAAGTCACCTACCTGATAATTGTCTCAAATCATCTCCCTCTTCTGCATCAGCAGCATAGCAGCGCCAGCATATGCTCAGGTGGCTCGACTTAAACGGCTAATAGTAGTTTTTCTGAAGTAACGAATCGAAGTTTCTTTACGACAAAATATTCCTGAGGCAGGCCAGGTTGTATCCATGCTCTGTCGATACAAAGCACTGTTGATACAAAGCACTGTTCATTCATAATGGCAGGAACAAGAATAAATACGGACGAGAAATGAAGAGAAGGGTTCCCAGGTAATGAGAGAACATGATTTTGCCTGCCAGAACATACTCGGACATGACAACACACTAAAGACTGCGTGTATATTTGCCGTGCCCATATGGGTACACAGGGATGTAATGAGTTAAATATCAGGAACTTGAAAAAAATCTGTTGACTCAGAAATATTTATATTCTTCATGACTTGGAACAAGTTGTTCTTCAACAAGTGCTGTTGTCTTCATAAGCATTTACTCGTATAGAAGCATCTATCAAAGGTTTTAAAATTTAGAATTTTTGATTTTGAGTATTCTATCTGATTCTTCTTCTAATCTTACTTTGTCAAAACCATGTAAGGCAGGACACCAAAACCATCCGTAGAAAATCGGTTAAGAGCTCGAGCATCACTAAAATATCATGGGTAAAAAATGATAAGGAACGTGATAGGAAGATGTTCCTTCCTACAATTCAAACACACGGAGACCGTATGGAGCCGAGGACGAGCGAGAAGCGACGGAAATAGAGAATCCGATAGATGTCTGTGCAGAGCAAGCTCAGACCACAGGGCGTCTGGCTAGCGGCAATAACCCGCGAGTTTTAGAAACATCAGAACTGTCCCAGTACCGTTCTTTTCCCTTGGTTAAAAATAATAATAAAGAATGACGGTTTTCAGATCCTGCTTGTCATCCGCAAATCTGTAAATGACTAGAAGGCTGGGTAGGAAGGAATCTACACCTTTGGCGAGGATTATCAGACACACGTGGCTGATGTAGGTTATGCAAAAAACCAGCATGACTGATCGGTCTTGATGGTGGGGTAGAACTTTTGCGCCGTGCTTTGTCACCCGAAAACCGGAACATTCAATCTTGATTGTTAATTTTTACTGGGCAATACCGGTATAAAATTGTAGCTAGCTGTGTAGCGGCGAACCCAATGAAATTCAATGTCTTAAGGTAGCATAGTTCAGTAGCTTTGCGACGGCGTGGAATGCGTTTTGAACCGGGAGTAAAAAGTATTTTCTGAAACACCAAGTCCAAATGAACAAATAATATTCCTCATCAAACGAAAGGACCGTTCAAACATGTTGTTATTATTTAGCCATATTACATCAAATTGACGAGCAGTTCTTAACATGGATGTCAAATTGATGGAAATAAAAAAAAACGTTTGCCAATTGAATGTGCCACATGGCTTCCACAAATCGGTAATCTACATTCAGAGATCATTAAAGGGTTGTAAACAATCTTAAAAGATGTAGAATATAAAATTGTTACAACGATTCGTGGAGCAAAAATGCCGCGGAACTTGTTCTTAAGATATAAACGCCTTCAAATGGGTGCATCGACATGTACTGCAGGTGTGTCGCACCCATTACACATCGGCTAGGATAATGGTACGATCGAGTTGCTATTTATTAAGCGATTAATTGGCTTTCCCCAACTAGCATCCGAATTTGAGCGAGATCGGACCACCAGAACCCGAAACAATTATTCTTGATGGATTAGGTAAGTACACATTTGAACTGTCAATTTTTGTTTTATTATTTTCAATAATGAACCTTTGTAATCGACCAAGAAAAAAACGTCCCAAGTTATGGTGTAGCACAAGCTTCCTCGTATGCATAACATGACTGTATAGATCATTGAAAATTATTATTGACTAAACCGAACTCGTGAAAATTTCATCGAAATCGGTCAATAACTTGAATTAAGAGTTATTGTTGTGGCAAGGAGCATTTGATGCGCAGAAAGGTAGGCTATTGATTCAACTATTGAACAAACTATAAAATCAACACATCAAACCGAACAATCCCTGAAAATTTCATCGAAATCAGATCAAGAACTCCCGGAGTTATGCACGTAACAAGGATTTCACGTTTGCGCATGCGCAGATGCTACTATTGATCCGGGGGTCATGAAACTCATAGGGGACCATCTACACATCAAACTGAACAATCCCTGAAAATTTCATCGAAATTGATCCAGAACTCCCGGAGTTATGCGCGTAACAAGGATTTCACGTTTGCGCATGCGCAGAGGCTACTATTGATCCGGGGGTCGTGAAACCTATAGGGGACCATCTACATCCCAACCCGCACAATCCCTGAAAATTTCATCAAAATCGGACTATAACTTCGTGTAGTTTTGCCCGTAACAAGGATTTGCTGACAGACAGACACGGAACCAAAATTGTTCAGAAAGGTCTAAAACGCAAAATGCGAGTGGAATTTTTGATTTTGGAGACAAAAAAGTTTTCACATTCCGAAAGTGAAAACAGTGCTTCCGCTACCTTGGTAGACTCGGAAGCAAAATTGTAACCACGTCAAACGTAGTTGGTTTACGTTTCAAAATGGGTGGATTTCAAAAATCATTTCATCCGCAGCCTGAAGCTTTTATTCTGAAACTGCTGGGGCAACGTTTACGAAATTCGGCTCAACAATCCAACATCAATCCGGGATGCTCTAGTAATCTCGGCATCTTGACCAATCAATCCTAAGATATTGTATTTGAGGGTTAATCTATTAAAAAATTCAAATTTCAAAAACTTTCCATGTTTTGGTTTGATTCAGATCGAAATTAGTTCTGTAAATCGAATGAGGCCCACATGGTTGGTGTGCGAATCCCTTCGCACACAAACCGCATTTTAGCCTATAAACAGCTGCTAACAGTGACTGGGGAGAGACCGGTTGCAAAATGGATGCAATACAAATGTACAGTACAAATGTGGGTTTTTCACAACTTATTTATATATTTGCGGACACGTAAAGCGTTTACAGGTCTTATATTTTATCTAGTTACATTTCAATTGTCCTACGACTTGCCTGTATACAGTATATTACTTCACTGTAAGTATTCCGATATCAGCTTTTGTTTTGTACAAAGGAAAGAGAAAAGTTCAGTCCTAACGGAGTTATATTTAAAACGAAGTCAATTACAAGGTGAGAAACACTGTAAGCTGAAGGCTGAGAGTTGAATTTCTTCCCCAATCGATCTACCACGCTGAAATATAAATCGGGCTCTTTTGACAATTACGATTCATGGAAGCGCCAAGCTTTAAAAATGTACCACAGGCTACGTTTATTTTATCTTGTAAAATGTCACCTGGTTGTCTACCTGTGTTTTCGTATGTACCTAGGAAGCATTATCTCTACATGAACAGTCCATTTCAGATAATCCGGTGATCCGCGTTGGAGGGTTTTCTAAAAGAAAACCGACCTTTGAGTAATAGTTTCGTGCTTTTAGGGATAGAATTCATAGGGAATCGTCTTCAGTCAAACCAATACATTCCCCACAATGTTATCCTAATCGGATGAAATATGTAGAAATTAAACTTGTTACAAAGATCTGCGGGCACGTGGACAGATGAGCACACACTCATACAGGCAGACATGAAATGGAAGTAGCTGAGAATGATATAAAACGTAAAATTCAAGATACAAGTTTGGTTTTGGAGACAAAAATTTGCCACCTCTCGAAGCCGAAAACAAAGCTTAGGGTCTAGTACTTTAGATGATCATCCAATTCAACTTTAAACGAGAGCTGTATGGTGAACAAGGGTAATAGCAAATACCAACGTAGACAGTTATATATTATGTATACAGTTTGAACTCACTGGTTGTGATGAGTATAGCGGGATTCGCGGTCCTGGCCAAACTGAGAGGGACGAGCGATATTAACGAGCAGCGAGAGAAATTATGTAACTCACAAGTGACTATCAATTTATATCGTCACAACAGGCGGCAAATGAAACCAGTATACACCTTATCAACTTGCATTAACTCATTGAGATTAAAATGTGGGAAAACCTATTACCCGTAATCGTAATTACCGTAAACCGGGGTCAATTGGGGCAGACTTATCGGTTTTTCAGGTATAATGCCTTTCCGCATAATAGGGTAGGAGTTTTCTTGGAATCACTTCTCCAAATTACATCAATTGATCCACTGTCAATTCGATCAAATTTGCTAAAATTAAAAAAAAAATTGTAATTAATTAATTTGTTATTGAATTAGAGTGTTCCGAGACGTCTTCATACCTGGGCTCAATAGGGACGTAACGTGAAACTAATCAAATCTACAGTATTTCCCTATTGTTGCGAAACTGAAAGGTAAATTGGAATAACAACGGATTAAGATAGAACGCTGATGTGGAGTAGTAACAAACATGAACTGATGATTACCTAACCGTCGAAATCGATTTAACTGTGTAACTCATTACTTTCGTGTAAACGTTTTTTGTAACTCCGTTTTTATTGAAATGGCCGTCGCGAGTGACTTAGAGAAATTGGTTGGTAAAGACTTACGGTGGTTGAAAGGCTAGATGAAGCACTGCCTGATGTAATTTTTCAGGCGAAGACTTGTAGGCTTAGAGTCCAGTGAGTTTGTATGACCGGATCATTTCTGGGGAAACGTTGATGAATGGTAACGAACAAATCGAACAATGAAAACAGGGCAAGGTATGCATTAGCGCCGGTTAGAACTTAATTTAATATGGAAATGAATGGTGTCCCTTTTGACCCCATAGGAGCAACCAAATTTGGCTTATTGGTTTATTATTCTATAATAAGCCATTGTAATCGCTCTTAAAAAAAAAAAAAATTAACCCCCCCTGAAAATTTCATGGTTTACGTTTCAAAGGGTGTAGAATCCATATCTGCAATAAAAAATTTTCCGTCCGCACGATTTCTCCCAAACGGCTGGAGCAAAAATCTGAAATTTTCAGGAAAAATCAATATTGGTCCAACAACGCCTCAATTCTTTAGCCAGCACTCTCACTTAATTTAAAGTGCCCTTTAAGAGTTGTCAAAGTTTTGTAAAATCCCTAAAAACCTAAAAAAAAAGTCAAGGTGGCCTAAATTTGGACTTTTTTCGAAGAACTTTCCATGAGGAATCGAATGTGCCCTTCTCCAGGTCCGTAGCTCAAAACATTCCCGATGTATGGCCCGATTTATGGTGCCAACATTTGCATCCACGTTCACTACATCACTAGGTTACTGCAATCAAAACAAACACGAGTTTTTTTTTTTTTTTCGTTTTGATCGCAGTAACCTAGCGATGTAGTGAATTTGGATACTGGAGTGAACTCCTAAAAGGGTTTATAGCCGATACACGGGTTGAAGCATTCTGATATGCATGCTCCGTCTTACGAAATTTAAAATTTTCAAATAGAATATTTTTCCATTGTAATTAATCTTGAAAAAAAACGCTGCAAATTCTTTCACTGGGGTTTATTATTCATTTGGCTTGCATTCATGATTTGAATTTCTACTGAGCTTTGGAGTGTGCGTGTTCCACAGGTGGTAGAGCGATTATTGAATTTGAGGAGGCACACAAATATGATCAACTGATCAATCCAAATAGGTATTTTGGTTGAAACCGATTTACGTGCTCTATGCATATTCAATAATCGCTCTATCACCTGTGAAACACGCACACTCCAAAGCTTAGTAGAAATTCAAATCATGAATCATTGAATAATAAAGAACAGTGAAATAATTTGCAGCGTTTTTTACTTTAAATTTATTATGATACGACTTGTACTAGTTGTTTTAATGTATATTGAATTTATTGAATTTAACTAAGGTTTCTCAACTGTTTGATTCTGCCGAGCAACTGTGAGAGAACGCCTGACTTGATGTGATAATATCATTGTAGTCCACATTCCCGAAATCCATCAGGAATAGATTAGGCGGTGGATGTCGTTGATGTGGAAGCTCTATTGAGAAATTAGGTGTATGGCGGTATGGATGATCCAAAACCCCGTTTTAGTGAGAACTCCAAAAGTATAGGGACGGAGTAAAAGAAAGGGCGTGCCGTGACCCGGATTCGAACCGGGGTTGCTGCGGCCACAACGCAGAGTACTAACCACTATACGATCACGGCTAGCGGCGCCCTGTGACAGGCCAGAGACTGAGTCATCTACTCGGCCGGGCGTTACAGTCGTTCGTGTGTTACACAATTTATAACATATTTTCTAATATTTAATGTTAGAAAACCGCGACGAGCATGAGATTGTACCTAATCCGTAAAATAGATTAGAAGTTTTCTAATGGATATTCTGTAGGAAACACAAATTTCGGCCGCTAAATAACGTTTTCACGCAAATAGAATATTAACTTTCAAAATGGGCTATATTTTCTGCAAAAAAAATGCTAATTTTAGATCATTATGGATCGAAACAGACCAAAAAAAAAATGTTTAACCGCCTCAAAAAGTCTTTGAAATGGGTGCAAATAAAATCAAAGGGAAGCGGATTGAGTTTTGTGTTGTTCCTCATCGAAGGTTAAAAAACGTTCAAGTCATGATTCACAGTTATAGTGATACAGTTATGTTCAATTGTGTTGATTGTGTTGAAATTTGAGAATTTCAGGGGCAAAAATGATGTGAATTATACGTTTTATAGTAAATTAACTTCTTGTGAGTAATGTTCCGGTAAAAAAATAAATTTATGGATTTTTTACAATTTTTTCAAACGTTTCTATCGATCTTTAGCTTATATTAGTGATTCATAAATACATTTTATAGTAACATTTTGTGCATAAATGTTTAAATGTCTAGTCCTCGTTCGATCAACTTTTTCAGTACATTTCTGAACATAAGAACCAATTTAGGTAATATGTTCAACAAGTGCTGTCCATCTTTCCTTCGTAGTGCTTAATTTTTTGGCGCATGAGCGACGTTTTTACATACCTATACATATTTAAAAAAGCATTAAAATCCAGGATTCATTTCAGAATATCTCAAAACAGATGTCGTTGGAGAAAATATTTGGAAAGTTTTAGAGCCGTTGTCATGTCAGAGTGATTTTTTAAGAAAATTCGGCAAACTCGGGATCTTGAAAACACAAGAATTAACGATAGTTCTTTTATTATTGATGGGTATCGAACTTTTAATAAATGTTTAGTGCTGGACTTAGAAGGATAACTTGTAGGAGTTTTGGAAGGTATTCCAGTGAGGAGTTTTTATTTTAATTTTCCTTTTTATTTATTTTTTTGTTTATATATTATATTATTTGTTTTTGAAACCAATATATCTTGAAAGGTAATCCAACAATTTTTGAAGGGGCTCAAACTTTTCCTTTTCTGGGTCGATTACAAAGGTTCTTTTATTAAAATAATATACCGAAACGAAAAAGCGGCGCCACGTATATTCTGCAATTGACCCGAAGTTTCAAAAAATGTTTCTCAGCAATACAACAATCGTATTACATCAATATCACACCCACGGCAGGTTTATTTCTTTCTTCTCCAATAATTTCGATGGTGTTTTCCACGTTGGTGGGGACGATAAAGCTGGCACGGGCAGGTCACCTACTTCCGACGTAAGTTCCCCACCCTTTGTCGACGCTGACCGCCCTCTAAGTACTCGCAACACGCGATTCAGACTCGAGGAATGCGATGAGGGCATTAAGGAACGACCGCTTTTTTCTGAATTAATCAACACCGCAGAATAAAACCGCGAAGTCGGAAGCGCCGGAAAAAACAATCGGGGAAAGTGACCGCTGGAACTGGACCAAACCTATAAGATACGGAAGAAAATTGTAGTTGCAAATCTTAGTGTCCCAGTTTGACTGTTCTTGAGTCAATGACGGCTCCAGGGGGGGGAATTTGGACTTTTTTTTAAGAACTTTCCATGAGGAATCGAATGAGGCAAACAGGACTTTATGTATGCATTTTTGTGAATTTTAATAATTAGAATCATCATTACATAACATGTATATCAAAGTATTGCTATCTCGTAGGTAAAGATATTCATAAACATGTATTGTTGGGGCGGAGTTTGCTAAAAATAAACACAAGTTTCACTTGCCCCCCCGAGAAACTGTCTTGAGTACACCCCGACGTTTCCGAATGAGAATACTTGTGAAGTCCGCTTGTGCTTAGGAAACATTCCTTTTGTTATAGTATTCCTTGATTCATCCTTCTGCAAAATGTACCAATGTAGTAACTACATAAATAACAACTGCTGTTATTCCTAGTGAAGACAATATATTGCATTTTAAAAAAGCTGCTAATGATTACACAAATTTTATTATGAGGGCATCAGAAAACCTTTTTACGAAGATCGCTAATGTGCAGATAACTCATCACCACAAAAAGTTTCTCACCTGGGGATTTCGCTATATTTATTATATGTTTTCGGGGTCGCTGAATTCGAATTTAAGGTCTTGATACCTTCCTCGGGTCTATCTGGTTCTATAGCCATAACCTCTAGTAACATTCCTAAAAACACCGTACAACGTGGAATATCTTATATTTATGCATTTTAACCCAGATAATCCGTAAAATCTCAACCCCATGTTCCTATAACTCATTAATACAAAACCCTACGACGCAATGATAAAAGATGCTCGAAACAGGATCAGCAAAACAAATTAGGGGAAAAAATGTGCTACTTTAGGGTCCTGTTATGCTTACCAGGTATGTTTTCCTGTCCTAAAATCCGAATTCAAGGTCTATATTGTAGACTCTACGACATGTAGGTACTCTGTATAGCTCCTCAGGTTCAGATTTAGCCATAACCTCGTAAACGCACTGAGTTAGTGGACATGGCGGGACTTGAAAGAAATGTAAAGGAAACCTAGGATATCCAAGTCCATATGGCATGAGGGCGCAGGCTGGAGGTGAATGGGGATGAGGGACAGCAGGCTCTCTTTCTGGTACCTCGGCATCATAGTTGAAGCAGGAGGAGGAGCTGAACAAGATGTAAAGAGTCGAATTAGAAAAGCCAAGGCCGCTTTCGTCCACCTATATTTGGAGAAATCGAAATATTTATTTTAGAACGAAGCTGCGATCTTCAACACGAACGTGAAGTCAGTTCTACTATTTGGTTGCGAGACCTGGGAGGCGACACGATCCCTCACACAGAAGCTGCAGGTTTTCGTAAATCGCTCATCATTTCCAACGATCAGCTTCTTGGATGAACAAAAGTCCATCTCATTAAAGATCAAGGAACAGAAATGGAAATGGGTTTTTCTACAAACTTCGCAAGGAAGAGTCTTCAATCGAAAAGAAAGCGTTGGACTGGAATCCTCAGGGTTGCAGGAGGAGGGGAAGACCATGTGAAACTTGGAGGCGGTCTCCACAGACCGCTGAAGCTAGGCGTGCAGGGAAGTCGTGGCAAGAAATAAAAGCTCTACCAAACAGGAACAGGAAATAAGTCAAATGAAAAACGCTGCACATTATTACACAACCGTTCATTATTTCCGTGCTAGACAGCCCTTCTAAGTAAATCACTGATCTATCTGCATTAAACGCAGTCTGCAGTACGTTATCAAACCTCAGCACCTCCTGCCACCATATCTTTTATTGCATCCTGGATGGAAATACTTGGGCTGCCACCAGTCCGTCCACTTCAGACCTCCCGTTACACGAGCTCTTCAGCCTTTCGTTCCTAAGTTTCCTAATTTGGATAATTCACCACAGACTAATGTACATACATCATCTATCTAATACAGAAATAATAAACCTCTTTGTTATGATTTTCAGCGTTCTATGATGAAATTATCAGGGATTTCGAACAATATTTCATTATAGGTCTATAGGTATTCAAATCAGCAGTACACACTTTTTAACATCTCAAGATTTAATTATGAATCAAAAAATTGAAACATCTAATTTTTTAGCTAGGCTGATGAATTTGCATGACCATATCCCTGACAACGCCATCCATTTCTGGTCCTCATTACCCTCATGGGTTTCAATCTTATCGCTATACTAAAATTCATTCCAACATAATCTAATTTTAATTCCAAATGTTCACATTAAACGTTAACATAGTGATAATTTTTTCTTTAAATTTATTTGCCTAACAATGCGTTAGTTCCAGTTGCCTCTTTTCAATGATAATCAACGCTAATTATCAATAGGATCATAAGGTACCGAAAAAACCTTGTCACTTTTGAATTTATCGAACATCGTCTTTGGGAGGGACTGAGCGAAACAAAGCCCCTCTAATAGGATTATCGTAAGTGATGCGTGTGGTTTCTTGTTTCCGCACGCTCACTGGTGAACCTGGGCACTAGTAATTGGAGAAGACGGCCTCTTTGGATGAGATTTAACATCGTTTGGCAGAAAGGTAGCTTTCTACTCATCATTGTTCTCAGCACACAGAAATACCGTTTCTGTGATTCATACGAATTTAGATTGTCGGGCAGAGCCTACATCACCATATCCGAAATCGATATAGGTCAGAAATGTGACAGCTCCTTTAAGTGCCTAACAGTGTACCCTAATCGTGAATAAAGAGCAGCTATCAATAGTTCCCTTCTTCGTTTACAGAAGATTAGGATATAATATATCATGTAATTACTGCATCATTAGGCTAGGGAAGACGTTCAACTCCAAATAGTAGCGAGGTGCCATGAGTCACAACTGTTTTAAACTTTAATTTGAGATTCATAATTCCTAACAAATAATGTTAAATCATAGAAACTGCTTATTTATGACTTGCTATTGCTCTCTGTGGCTGAACTAAAGTATAATAATATTACACTTTTATTATTATTATAATTATTAAAATTGTATTTTGATATAATCTGTATTACAGAATTCTTCTGTTTCGAATCGTATTTAAGAACTAATTACTTTACCCGAGATAATAGATTGATTTTAATGTGATGGATGATTGCTTGTGTTTGTCATCATTTATGGATGTCCTTTTTTTTTTTTTTTTTTGGTAATTGAATGGTGTTTGAATTATTTATTGTGGTCGTAAGCAAGGTTGAGTTTTAAATTGAAATATACCAATGCATTATTAGTGTGGTGACTAGTAATCCGAGATGTCTCAGATGCGCCTTATTGGCGGGTCCGAGTCGGTCCGGGATGCAATGTTTTGCCCACACTCTTTATATTCAACAGTGGAAGTCATGTGAGTGTTCAGCAACTAGTGCCGTTTTTGAATATTTATCTTAATATTGAGTGTGTGAATCTTAAAGTGTATTTACTCGAGCTGTAGACATCAAATTACTTATATTCTTACATGTATGTCCACCCGGTATCTACATCCATTCCACGAAATTCTTCTTTTAATACATCGAGTAGTTGGCCAAGTGGGTACATCCGAAGAACTAGTCTGACTTTAGGCCTATGGGGTTGGAGATGCAATGATTTTGTGTAAACATCGATCTGATTTCGGGCACACCAATAAGGCCGGGTTTTCAATGAGAAGATTCTGAAGTGAAACTGGGAAAGTGTCACAATAGATCACAGTGGTCTCACTGACCAGAGGTTCCTCCCATATCGGAAAAAAAAAGACTTTGGGCACATGAGAGAATGGCTCAAAATCGACACGCAATGACTTTGGACACAAGCAAAACCTAGAGAGTGGGCGAAATTAATTTATCTTTCTCTCATATCCAGTCATTCTCAAATAGTTAACACGATTGAAGCACGCAGAGTTGCTGTGCATTTATAGTTGTAACAGTTGTAACAAGGAAAAGAATGGTTCCCATGGTTGCAGAACTTTGAGTACTTGAAGTTACGTACCAACAAGTATTACCATGTCTTCTACAAAATCTCGAGGATATCTCATCCTTGTAGGTAGTGACGGTACCCGATGTAAGTGAAAGAAATGTGTCATGGTGCCAATTAACAGATGATAACAAAGATCTAAGGTGAGGTTGGAAGCAATAACCGATCTGCAGATCATAACAAACAGATATCGCAACCTGTGCCCAATGACTCATCTGATATGAATAGTTTAACAAGTCCGAAAGAAGTCGGAAATAGATCGAAGGTTGGGAGGAGTCTACCTAGGTAAGTAGGTGGGTACCTTAGTGAACAATGGGAAGATCTGGATCTCACCTACCTTTCACCACGAGTACATTCCCGCGAGCTGATTAAATGAACTGAAAATGAAAACTCGAGTAGTCGCCCGCCCCTGTGTAGGCACCTCATCTGGCCCACCTTCTTACTATGTTGGGTACTTAACGAGGAATTTATTATGTCCTAAAGGAAAAAACTAATAATAAAAGTATAAGTACCGATACATAAATGGCTATTTCGGATAAGCACGTGCCAAATTGGATATAAACTTGTGACAACGATTCTCGGTACAAGTTCCCACAGGCATCAATGCCTTCAAGTGGGTCGCGATAATTTTAGAATCATCAAAAATGATGCAATCGAGTTGAAACTGATAAGAGCCAGTTAAATCAGCTTCCCCCAATAACCCTCCGAATTTGAGCAAGATCGGATTATTGGAAGGTGATGCTATTATGGTTGACAGTTCTGTCTTAGCGCGTGTGCTGAATGACATATTTGTTTGTGAGCAACAAAACTCATATGGAACCATCAACTTTTTACCCCGCACTTTCAACGAAAATATCAAAATCAGGTGAAAACTGCAGTAATTAGGTTAGTACCTAACACGGATGCTGGCACACGGACAGACAGACACACACAGTGTTGACATTCATATGTCCGCGGAACTCCAATAATCAACCTATTGATCAATAGACCATTAAATACTCTGATTGTTAATTTAATTAAAATGGGATCAACGTACGATTGGATTAATTTCGCCTCTAATGGCAAACACCTAAGGTGCCGTTTATGTACTTTCTAGAAAACTCCAAAAAGTACCGACCTAAGAACCATTTTCAATCTTAATAGTGGGGGTACAGCCCTCAAGAACACCATCGAGACCCTGGGCGCTCTCGGGGTGGGTCAGTATTATTTGTCCTTTTGCACTTGACGGTAACATTGTTTTTCATACTGTTGAAGTGCAGGGGGTAGTGTTCCAGGCTTGACGAGCCGATTTTAATAGCAATCGAGATCCGAAAACTGTCAACTTTTCATAAAATACACCCTTGTTAATAAACTAAAATTTGCACCTCATGGGTGACTCTGAGCGTGAAGAGGATGGAATATTTGGCCGTCCTTTCTAGACAACCCTCCGCTTTTCAGCGAGGTCGAACCACCAAAACCTGGGAAACTTATAGTTGATAGGTTCTAAGTTTTGATTTAGATTTCTAGGTAGGAATTGATTTCAGAGCGATGAAATTCGTAGCAGACCATTTAAGGCCAACCCGCACATTCTCTGATAATGCCACCAACTGGCATTCTGGTTTAGGAATTACTTTGTCGCAAGGATCTAAAGAGACTCGACAGACAGACAGAAGTGTAACGAAAGTTGTTCAAAACGGTCTAAAAACCTAAAATGCAACTTGCAATTTTGATTTTGGAGAAAACATTTTTCATACCCCAAAAGTGAATAGCAAAATAAGTAATAGACACCTAATAGAACAAGATTACAGGGTGTCCCACGAATTCCCCCCCCCCCCATATCCTAAAATCAACCAAATGGGAATAAACAAAAATTTTTTGGAATCTTCATTTTTTTTCATATATCTCATTTATCGCGCACTCCGCGCAACTGCGCAACCATGCGCAAGTGACACTAACTTTCTTATTTTAAATAGGAACCCCAATTTTTTATTGCAGATTCGGATTCTACCTAAAATTTCATGAAAATTTAACCATTCAACCAATCTTATTGATAGCGTGGAAGAGGTTCAGCGAGCTCGGAAAGTTGCGCAACCGCAAAATTGTCAAAATAGTGTATGATAATGAACTCTAAAGTGTGAACTCTAATGAATTTTCATTGTTTGTTAACGCTGATTCACGTGATGCTATCCGTTTTTGGATTTACTCAACTTTTGCGGAATAATGACCAAAATTTGTTTATTCTGCGTCCGTTTTGTTATTTTATTCTCCTGTTTTCAAATTGTCATGGGGATTAAATTCGTGGTCTGGTTGAAAAATGTAAAAATAGGAGATTGAAACCTTCTTCAGTGATCAAGTGAAAATAATCATAATCTGAGTGTTAAAAGTCGGCATAAATTATGCTTTTTTACTCGAAATAAACACATTTTCATTGTTTTTTAACGCTGATTCACGTGATGCGTTCCTTTTGAAGTATAGTTTATTATAATTTTATTTTGTATTTAAATCCAAGTGAAGAGTAGATAGGTGTTTAATTTCATCTCGTTGAATGTTAGTTGTTCCATTCGTTGGTTTCTAAGGCGTGTCGGTATACAATATATTCCAGCATTCTACGTATTTTGACATTAGTTGGCGTTCCGTACAGATGGACTAGAAAAGGTTGGTGTTCACGGAGCTGTAATAATTATCATTCTACCTTCTTTGGAACATCTAGAAGTCAAATACAAGGTACACTGATCAGCTGAAGGGCCCTTAAGGGTAATTTTGTTCTTCATTACCTAGCTTTTTATGGTTTCTAGAATACAATTACTAGGTATGGAGACGCAAGGAACGATATACAGTGCAATGCACCATTCAACGAGGCATTTAGCCCACCCCGGACAAAAAATCCCCGTGTGAAAAATGACAGAAATATCGTATCATCTAGTTTGCTGGTCTGGATGCTCGCTACGCTCGCATCTCAAAAACAAAAAAATATCCTATATCAATCCTTTTGGTAAAGTATAGATCAGTTGGGAAAATAGATTCGTTACCTATTCTGTGATTCAGACCTAGTTTTCCGAAGTTGGGGATTTTTGTCCGGGGGTTTTTGTCCGGGGATTTTTTGTCCGATTACCCAGCTTTTGTTGCCTACCTAGGGACGAGTAACGTATTAGAGCTTACGTAGTTGTCTATGACAATATCATCTAATCGAGTGTTAACCACAAAATTGTTTTTCAAAAATGTTGGACAACCGTAGAGGGGCAATCAAATACAGCAATAATAAACCTTAGTGAGATAATTTGCGAGGTTTTATAAACGATACTGGAAGACTTGTATAGCCAGTTGGTAAGATGTATTTAAATATTAGAAGAGGTTGATAAAGATGGTGCAAGTAGATACCTCCTCTAAAAATTAGAGAGTGCGGGAAGTGTACAGAAGCGGTGGAGACGGAAACAACTCGATAGCTAAAATACGGGACGACGCCAACAACGGTGACGCGTTAAACTCAGAACCTTCGTCTCAAGCTTCGTGGCGCCACAGGTCAGTTATTTTTCCCTGAATTATTCACGCGTGGATCACCGTCGCCCAACCCGACGAAAAAAAAACTAAGCACACAAAAATACTAACGGAATATTAAAAATAATTCCGGTTGTATCGGCGGAAACAAAACAATTGTGGGTGTTGGTAAGGTCAATTGAAGTAAAAATAGATAGTTGCCGGTTTGGAAACTTCTACTTTATTGCGAGATGGCCAAGTCCGACCGTGAAGTGAATTATGTAACGGGGAAGGAAACTATAGAACTTATTTGGCCTCCGTTTGAGAAGGCAGAATGCCTTTCACTAGGGGGATAGCTTTTCATAGATGTATAGACTAGTCTTCAGATTCGGACCACACAAGGCCGTGCGTGATCAGTTTCATTTGATAGGAAAAACTAGTCTGATCTGGCAAGTCTTGTGTAGTCTATAAAACTGTGGAATTTCCAAACTGGAGTGCAAAGGAGGAAATAACGTTAGTTTTGGGGCTCTCCCCCCGCCACAACAGAAATGATCGATCCCCTATCACAAGGTCCCTCTCCGATTTCGTTCAAAATGTAACTGGTTATTCCGTTAAATCTGTACCAGGAGACGGGGGAAAAAATTACATTCCAAAAAGGTTGTTTTTTAAAATTACAGTCTAGAGCTACCACGTCCCCCCGGTCCCTACGAAATCTAACTTTCAGAAGTGTTTTTGCTTGTATCGAGTTTTGTTTTTTCCAAAAAATATGGCTGAAAGGCTAGACTAATATCAAACAAAAATAACATTACATTCTTCATTGTAGTGTTGATGGTGCGTTCAACAGATCCAAACACGAAAGTGAATAAGTTGCCCCAGAAATATGCTATACCTACGGCACTATTTTAGTCCAGCGATCATCGATAAAAGTGAAAATTTCTCCGATATCCAGAAGAATCAAAATGATGTGAATGCCCCAGTGAATGGGAGATATTTAAAATCGAAACCTCTGTTTTAACTACAGTAATGTGAATTCCCACACACTCATCATATCGAACCTGTCAGACGCATGAGGTCACCCCGGATCACACCCTTTGAGTCAACGAGCAACGCAGCCCCTTGGGGACCATCGCCATGAAAAAATAGGCCTGAATTTCACCCAAAAATCCTACGCACGTCCTCCCCAATGATAACCGATAATCAAAGCATCCTGTGTGCAGCCCAATCACTCGCTTCAACAGTTTAATTAATTAATATTCTTGTTATTTTCAGCTCGGGGTAAACAATAGAGTTTGATTCCCAGACAAGCTGCATTCTGGTTCTTGTCTGTTGCCATTTCCTTGGTACACCTACTGAGACACTGAAGGGTATTCTGGTGACTTCGAGTAATAGAAAAAAATCAACATTTAGTTAACCGAAACTACCTATGTGACCACAAGAACTACCCACAAGCCCTCACGTTAGCGCATGCGAAATTCCTATGGGACCTCAAGTGACCTTATCCGCATAATCCCTCAAAATATGAGCTAAATTCGTTCAAAATTGTGGAAATTATGGCTGTAACAAGGAAATGCGGACAGTAAGACCGACAGATACGGAAGCAAATATGTTCAGTAGGCTATGAAACGCAAAATGCGAGTGGACATTTTGAGTTCGGACAACAACAATTTGTTGGCTCCCGAAAGTGAACACAAGGTTTCTGCTGCTTCGCAGACTCGGAAGCAATAAAAATAGGGAGAACAGCCGGGTAAACCCGGCGAAGAAGAAGGGAAGTGACTTCCACCCAACGACCACACATTTAGGAAAGAGCCCCAAAGGACTGGGGTGGAGGTACCACGAAGCACTCCTGCCGAGATGCCTAACTCTAGAGGCTCCGTGGCACTTTTCCCGCACCACACCGTCCCCATGAGACGGTCGGGACCTTGTTTGACTCCATTGACCATGACTACTTTTGGCACATGTATACTTAGATACATGCATACAAATGTTGAATTTTATATATAGGACCGTTTTTCATTTCGAAATGTCTTACCATGAAATTGATATTGATCTTTGATCTGCATTCTGTTGTGCAGCAAAACGTCAAACATCATAAAGGAAATATCATATCGGAAGAAAACAGCATAGTAGATCTGGAAGTACCCACCTAATCACGTTGGTACCCATAAACGACATCAAGATAACAGTTTAATGTCAGTAGTGATTTTTTCCACATTGGACAAGGACTACCTTTCATCAAAACCTGATGGCTACATCTGCGAGAAGCTGTGTACAATTTTTTATTATTATTTTATCTTATTTTCAAATTTAGACCCACATATCAAGTAAACTTCAAGTAAACATAGAAAGTAAAGGATTATAGTTTCACAATGTTCCAAAAATTAAAAAATAATTTTTCTCCACACTCGCGTTTAAGAACGTATTTTGCATTCTTCTGAAGCCATTTTTCTATTATGTTTACGCAGGTATTCGTTTTTGCTGGTTTATTAATTAAGTTTTGGTTTTCAGGGCTTATCAGGGAGCCTGAATGTATGGTACTTTCGTGATCACCGAGGCAATTTTTTTCAGAATCCGCAGAAGTCAATTATGTCCATTCCGACTCGAAGCACTGTTGGGCTGTTCAGGCCCTTCATGCCATGTCCCGTGACTCTTTCTAACAGGCTAGTTCTGATAATGGACAATATTTCAAAATTTCAATTTCACACCCAATTTGTCATGTTGAGACATAATTATTACATAATTGTTCGAATTGGGAGTAATAATAATTTAAATAAAACATGATTTCCTTTAAAAATGTGGATAATTGATATTTTTGTTCAGGATTCCTTAAATGCCTTCATCACCCTTGTTTAATTTTTCTGTAATTTCTTTATTACTTCATGTTTCAGTCTGTTACCAATTCGTAAAGTAAACTTTGATGGAAGAAGTTGAATCGCAATGATGTCATCCACAAAAACTCGTTTACAAAGAAGAGTGTGTTTATTTCTAACCATCACTCCAAACTGCGAAAAACCTTTGAAGGATTTGGGATACGAATATAACTCGAAAACAGATCAAAACGAATAGAAATAGGTTAACCGTACGGACTTCGAACAAGGGAGCCTCCTCTAATCGCTCGAGTTCCTAATTCAAAAAACGGCTCGTCACAATGGGGAAATCATGAGTGGAAGGTGGGGCCCGCGGCCCAGCGCAGTTCACAAAGAGTTCCGAGGGGAGGGCGGGCAGGACAAAAGACCTGATTTAAATAATCGAACTTCATCCAGGTAACGGGGATATGTCATCCGCAGGAGCCGGGAAATGCGAGGAACCCGCCATAAACGAACCCGAAAGTGGAAATTGGCAGCGACAGGCGTAAGTATAAGGATCAGAGTTGGGCAGTATCTATTTAATTATTAATCCGTGTTTGGTAATGTCAATTATTAACTCTGGTCACATTGTAATACAATTTATAAGAGTTCTAAAGGAACGTTAAGGGGCTGATAACGGAACTGTCAAACGATGAGGCAATTGTCAATTGGTGAGGTACCTTCAGTTTTACAGCGGACGTATTTACGAGAGCTGGACGGTTTGTGTCAACAACAATGCAGGACTTGCGACGATGCTGAGACAGATGGTGTAATGCAAGGCCGACGCAGACGAGTCCCCACCGTTTTTGTTTTATACCGGACCATCGCATATGCGCACATCACGTGCTAAAAACATATGGTTGCAGTAGTGTTGATTAAACTACTTACACTTGAAACGTTTACCTATTTGAACTAAACCAATATTAATTTTGTGATTAATAAAAAGTTTTATTGATAAGGAAGTTTCAGTTAACGTTACCCACCTTCCATCAGGATCCATCGGTGGATAACTGATTTAAGGATCTTAACAAATGTAAACCTCGTACGATTTAGTACTAGATAGGTTTACCCGCGTTGCCTGTTAGGGTAATAAAATAGTTGAGAGGTTCACACCCATCATTATTACACCAAAGTGTACCATGATTTCCATCATTGGGTACTTATCAGACAATGAAACAGCAAAAATAAAAGACCACCAGGCTCCGAATAAAACGTCAGTACCTTTAGTGAAATTAGTCCCTGGGCTCAAACAGCCGATTGGGATGGAGGAGCTCGTGATTTTTCCACCAAAATCTGTAGGGCTATCGATTTCATCAATGGTGACGAACTGATTTTTGAATTTGAAAACTATTATGTAAATCAGATACGTTAATTTGTTAACGGACGTAGTCAAATGTAGGGCACTTAGTACGTACCTAGATATTTAAGAACTTTACACCAGTCATCAATTCTAAACGAAAAGTCAGATCCGAACCATTTAAAGTAGAATTTACGTACATAATCTACCATCATTATGAAACCAATCGAATGGATAAGGATTAATATAATGATACCAGTATCCCTACAGTTCGATTCTACCTTTTTTGGGCTTAATAATTTAAACGGAAACTTAGCAATAACATTGACTATAACGGTTTGGCATATACCATCATCTTTTCGCAACCAATCATAAGTGCTGCTAATATATATATCAATGTTAATCTATTACTTTTTAATCAATATCGCAGTGTACGAAGAATAATTACTTTTATAGGCAACATTTTGTTTAGGTAATTGGATACGTTTTCCATTTTAAGTAGGAATCTATAATTTGTTTGAAAATATAAAAAAATCCTAACAAAAAATAACTGATACTCAGTTAAGATGTAGCTTTCTAATGATGAAAGCATTTTTTTTTTTTTTTTATTTTTTTTTTTAATTTGTCGAGTAGTCTTTGAGTTAAATCGGAAGATACAAACAAACGAATCTATCCTCTTTGCAATACACAGATTAAAACACCTATGCTGGGCTGAAAACATACAGTGCAGGTTCAGAAATTAGGGCTATGAACACGAAACAGAAAGCTTGTATGTTACATAGTGTACCCCCGCAATCGACCAGGAAAAAACTACTTAACCCCCTAACCGTTCGTTTACAAATCAAAATACAAAACACCAAAAATCGAAAACAAAATCAGTACCTAAGGTCGACCAAAACCAACAAAATTTGGCTAACACTTCTCCCCAAAATGTCGACAACTAAGGTTACTATTGATCCAGACACTAGCTAGCTTTTAACTTTGAAAAGATTCGTGAGAAAAATTACAGTTAAGTGGCTGTTTTTTAAGAAGTTTTCTAATACTTTGACGTATTTTTCTCCATCTTGGCAGGTCCTGAATGACAAGTGAGTCCATTAAACGATACGGCGTACAATTAAATTAATTTAGAGGTATTTAGGTGTACACAAATATCCAAAACATTAAGATTGTAGGACATCGTATTTTTGGGTTCGGTTCCTCCTGGTTTCACTCTTTCTGGGTTCCCACTCTCACCTAACTTCTGTGATAACTCCTCACTAACTATGTACCCTACGGGAAATTTCTCTAAAATATCTCATACCGGAAGAAATTAGAAGATCTATCTATTCGTATTAAGATTGTCGGTACGATTTCTCCGTGAAATTTCTGACTGCATGGACAAAAGTACGTATATTAGAAGACACTGGCATGATATGGTACTTTCATGAGATACTGGAATGGACGGGGCATGTTCAAGAAGTTTATGATCGTGGATCCATTATAGAAATGGGTATACCAAACATTGAAGTTCAATTAATACAATTCTACTCGTTGCGGTTTCAGAAAACATTTTCTACAATAAACTAAAAGAAGTAGGCATGCAGTAAGATGTAATCGATATCAGGTTGGTATTGATCTCACCTGTCAGATCGTTGGGTGCGTCGACGTAAAGTTTACAAACAAAACATCGGGGTCAGGCTATGTACCTGCTGACATAAAGAAAAAGGAGGCGGCGAGAGCGAGCGAAGGGGTCAGATACAGTTAGGATAATGACGCGCCCAGCTATGTAGACAAGCTTGAAAAATCACGTGGGCTTGAGGAAGTGGAGATGCCCTATTGACGATATCGGAAGCAAGTTGACAAGTGCACAGCCGCAGCAAACAGACCTCTGTGCCAAACACATTCACTTTAAATCGTTGTATTAACAGTGCAAATTGTTGGTTGTTACTGCTCTCATTCACCCGGATAACAAAAAGCAGCACAATTACCTCATATTTCTGGTTCCTAACTAGTCTATTTTATTATCGGTCGGTTTGCTGAGTCCCCCGATCTATCGCTAGATTTCTACCGCCAATTTCACATAAGTTACTTAATTGTAATGTAAGTTACTATGTAAGTAGACTTGCTCGTCAAAAAAAAGGAGAGGCAAAGGAATTTGTATCAAATGAAGCGCAAGAATACTAGGAGCAAATGCAGGAAACACGACAACTGAAATTGGACATTGCGCAAAGGAGATCATATCGGAGGGAGCTGCCATTGATACATGGTAAAACAAATAACCAACAAATGTTACGATAATCAATAGAATAGCTATCGGTCATGCGAATAGTCCCTACTTCGAACTCTTAATGAATCAAGGAACTTCGAGGGAATTCACCGAATGTAGTCACCCATTAGCGAACCTTGACCACATCACAGAACGCACATGTAAAACCGACACAATGTGTAAAAAATAACGAAGACAGTACACAAAACGTCATCAAAAGATATTTCTATGATGAGGCCTTAAAAGATATACGCAATCCTACGGATACTTGCTCCTCTCTCGGTTTCATCAGTGCCGTTCTTGAGGAAATGAGGGGGTATATCCTTCATGTTCTCTTCCATAACTTTGCCCAATTAGGTGAAGATATTCCAGTTCGTGTTGATGGTAGCCTGGTTATTAGGTCGTCCCTCTGAGAAAGGATTTGTCAACAGAGGGACGTTCATTATAAATGATCCAGGGGGTTTGGGATAATCCAGACAGTAGAAAGAAAAACTAAATACAAATCCGTATCGGACCGTTATAAGACAGAATCAGGCAATAACTCTTAACCGATTTTTGTTATTCTTTCTTTGTTCGATCCACATTTTTTTCTTGTTGTGCTACAAACCTCTGGAATTTCGCGTATGCTAACAAGAGGGAGAATGTAGGGGATAATAACCAATAATTTCGATCGCTGCTCTAGCGAGAATTCCCGACCAATTAATGTCATCCTTTTGGTTTATTATTCAATAATCTCAATGAAACCATTGTAAAAAAAATTGTAACCCCCTCCTGAAAATTTCATGGTTTACGTTTCAAAGGGTGTAGAATCCAAATATGCGATAAACATTTTTCTGTCCGTCCATCGTACTCACGATTTCTCCAGAACGGCTGGAGCAAAAAATCTGAAATTTTCAGGAAAAATCAATATTGGTCCGACAACGCCCCAATTCTTTAGCCAGCACTCTCACTTAATTTAAAGTGCTCTTTAAGGGTTGTCAAAGTTTTGTAAAATCCCTGAAAACCTCAAAAAAGGCAAGGCAGCCTAAATTTGGACTTTATTTGAAGAACTTTCCATGAGGAATCGAATGAGCCCTTCCCCAGGTCCGTAGCTCAAACCATTCCCGATGTATGGCCCGATTTATGGTGCCAACATTTGCGTTTTTTGGTTTATTATTGTTTTTGTTTTGATTGCAGTAACCTAGTGATATAGTGAATGTGGATGCAAATGTTGGCACCATAAATCGGCCATACATCGGGAATGGTTTGAGCTACGGACCTTGGGAGGGGCTCATTCGATTCCTCATGGAAAGTTTTTCAAAAAAATCCAAATTTAGGCCGCCTTGACTTTTTTTTTTTTTTTGGTTTTTAGGGATTTTACAAAACTTTGACAACCCTTGAAGGGCACTTTAAATTAAGTGAGCGTGCTGAAAATTTCAGATTTTTTGCTCCAGCCGTTTGGGAGAAATCGTGCGTACGGCGGACGGACTGAAAAAAATTTATTACAGATTTGGATTCTACACCCTTTGAAATGTAAACCATGAAATTTTCAGGGGAGGTTAAAATTTTGTTTTTCAAGAGCGATTTTTCAAGAATGCGATACCAAAGTTATAACATGTTGGTTGACATGGTGTTGGAGTGAATTAAAAGAAGTGATTTCTCAGTTATAATACTTTACTTCTACTCAATTACCAGCTTTAGTTAATTGTAGGTATTCGCATCGCGTGTTCTCACTAACTATGTCCAATTATCAACAATAAAATCTAAAAATTCGTGCATGTTTTCCGAAGATTTTTTATTCAGTAATCATTATTAAATACTTTTTTTGTTCAAGTCACTTATGTTTATAACATACTGTAGAAGTAAGGGGTACTTCAAAGATTTCGCAACTGAACAACTGCCAATTTTCCATGAATGAATTTACTTTGCAATGTTTCGAGAGAGTTTTCTTGTTCAATATCGAGTAGGTACCAATCTTGCAGAGATCTGGAGTCGGAATTTGCATCTGGAGATGGCATAAAGGGGTTTAAAACCCATCTTCAAAAGCTAACTATTTTCCTGTGCTCTTATTGATTCATCGTTGACGGGCTTCAACATAATTCTAATACAATAGTGATAAAGTCAGGAGACAAGGGTCTCATTCATATTATTTTATTGTAACCACTTTTATGATGTCGGCGACCAAATGAGATCTGACTGAAACAAATACCAATAATGAATCCCGATTTTGCGGATGTTTTCCCAAGAACGAAGTAAATTCAGAAAATGAGTATCATGGAGATAACAAATGTTTTAAGAAAGTCTGTCATTTCAAGTAGTAACTTCTGGAATTTTAAATAAGATCCGCCCAAATTTGATTAGAAACAAAGCTTTGTACTTTTTGCATTTGAAGGAAGAATCAGGTTTCGTTTATGGAATAATAAACTTTCTCGCCTCCACATTTCTGATGTGTTTATTTTTCCAATTCCTTAATATGCCAAAGGGGTATGTGAGACCCTGAAGAAAGTTTCTGGAACCCCCACATCTATTGTTCTAGACCTCTATGTTTTTCACTATGATACTTCATATTTAACAAATGGTCCGAAAAATTTGTTGAAGGTACATTGTTTCTAAGTATGTGTGGATAAAATTTACATGGCGAATGTTTGTAAGATACTGCATTGAATACTTCTTTGCATTTACAGATAGTATAAAAATCCCATGTTTTAGGAATGGGTAGTTGGGAATGTCTTTGAGCGCGAAATGATCATGAGAGGAGCATTCGGCAATTCTCGGAGAACTGATCCGGGAGTTCTTATTTCCACTCAATAGCCTTTCACATTTTCTCGCTCGTCTCTCTGCATTCTCTTTCACCTCAGCAGATGCAGATGGTCCATATAAACTTAATTGTAATGTACACTTTATTTCCAACTAAGTTTTATCTGAGCATTTCCAACTTTGCTGCCCAACGAAGTTTGTTTGTGCCCCGCTGACTCAACAGGATCGTCAACAAACTTATGAATCACAAAGCAATATTCAGATGCAGTCAAAGGCAGAATTTATTCGACTGATTGAATGTCAAGACTAAAATAAAAACGCTGCCAATTATAACACATGGGATTACTATTTTTTTTAAATGCGTGATTGTTTGTGTCATTGGGAGGTTCAAGGGTTAAGGTTCAGAAATTGCGTTTATTTGCTATGGATGACTTTCTATGGATCTGAAACCTATCCTAGACGATTTTTCGTCATAAATTACTTGTAAATGATACCCCACTTGCTTATGTCAGTAGAATCGAGAAAAACCACGGTTTTTACCAGTGTGGCCTATAGCAGAGGTGAGAGGCGATCAAGCTGCCTCGAAGTGAGAACCCAAATGGAGTCCATGTGCGAAAGAACTCATTTTTCACATCAACTTTAAGGCCTTTTATGGTCCTTATGGCGTATGGGCAATGCAGATTTTGAATCCACGCACCTTGAAACCTTGAAGTTTGAGGGGTTATAAAAAAATGTTTCCTTCGCAATTACAAAGGCTAATTATTGAAAATAATAAACCAAAACAGGAACGATAATTACACTACTACAAGCCATTAGGCAACTTTCAACCGAAAAAGCGATTCCAGTCTCCTCTCAATAGCTTAACTGATAAAATAAAAGAAGTGCTGAACAGAAAGCGATATTCCATGTTTTTAGAACGTTCAAAAACTTCTGGCGCTAGTTATTTGGGTGGAGTCACCCAGTTTTAGACCAAAATAAAGAAAATCACAGTAAGCATTTTCTACTGATCAATTGCAGTAAGAATTTTGCATTGTTCGGAGTAGTATTCTAAAAAAAATGCTCAAGAGTAATACTTTATTTCTGAAAACAATAATAAAATTCTTCTACAAGACGGAAGTAAGGAAATCATTTTTTCCAACAAAATACTGTTCTTCAGCCAGTCTTCATATTTCGACAGAAAAAAACGTTATTTCTCTTGGCTTTCCCCCACTTCGCGAAACGAGGAAATGAGGTAATTGAATTGGGACCATTTTCCTATCTCCTCGGTCAATATAACAATTTTCTCATGCAGGGAATTCCTGGTTACTGTCTGACAACCACTTGACGGTTCTTTCCTCTGGGACACATGAAACCCGTGTTCAGAACCTGCAGAAAGAAAAGATACTTCTCTGAATTACAAATATCAATCCAATCTAGATACAAATATCAATCAGACTTCCCTATTATCAGTTATTAACGCTAACTCCAACGTAAATTGACAGCCAGATAGATTACCCAGAAAAAATTATATCGATGGATCCGAACAGATCCTTAATTTTTTTTGCACTATTTATGAACTCAAAGAAACCGGAATTACTGTCATAAATAAACGCTTAGAAAGGATTTTCTCAAGCCAAATGTTCAGTACATATTCCATTTAGAGAGGCCATGGGAAAATCCAGACAGATCAGCTTGGATAAAGGGAAAGGAGGGGACGAATTTTTCATGGCTTGATGAGTTGAGATGAACAGACTAATGTTCGAACAAACGAAATAATATCTGCAATATCAAGCGGCTGTTTGCAGGTACCTGCTGTAAAAGACTAGAATCAATTAGGTACTTCACTTTTTTATTAATGTATTTCAATGTTTCGAGTTTTGTTCAGGTTCTTATTACAGTGGTACGGTCTATTTGGGAGGGTTCGTATTGCAAACAATACCTATCGTACTCAGAGCTACAAATGTACTTAGAAGTACAAATTACATTTACAGTGCCTACTCCAAAAATTAATAGTACAGTTACAAATACTTGTAATTGAAGTTAAGCTAAGCACAAGTTTTACTTCTTAGTCAGCCCTACATATCGACTCCCGCACTCGCTGTACGAACTGTCTCTCCGAAGACTGAGAAGAGAGCGGGAACCACATACGTACTGAATCCCGGGAAAAAGCTTGGAACGGGTCTTATAATTTAAATGACAGTACCTACGACAAGAAGAAACGAGTAGAAATAAAAACGGAGTAAGATAGAACGCTGTCTATATTTCCACGAAAGTAAAGAGTTACACTGTTAAATCGATTTCGACGGTTCATCAGTAACAAACATGAACTGAAAGTACATCACAGAAAGTATATCTTATATAGGATCGAGTGAGAGGAGATTGAATCCTATTGGCTCAAGGAAGTGAAAGGGGCGGGGAGGACCAACCAATGCCACTCAAGGCTTACAAAGTGAAAGGGGCACAAACAGTATCATTATGGAGAGGCGGAGCCAAACTTATGGCAAGAAGGAACCCAATAATGGTGAAATATTCTGAGGAATGACATCATTTAAACATTTTCCTGACCTATCACTCTTAACAATTTCGAATTTTTCTAGCACATCCAACATAACTCCCTTTGGGCAAAAGTGAGGAAATCCTACATATTGCCTGTTTGTCAGATCAAAACTGAAGCTATGATTGGATTCATTCAGATGACTTGCGAAGGCAGAATCACCTTTGTTGTCCCTGAAATCATTTTCATGCTCTTTTATTCGTTCCCTAAATTTCCTACCAGTTTGACCACAGCACTCAAGCCCACATGCACATTTTAATTTATAAACCCCACTTTTACCCTGAACGTTGATTTTATCCTTAACCGAACCCAAAGAAGATTTGAGATTATTTTTATTCTTAAACCCAACGTTGAAACCCCTGGACGACAGAATTTTACCGAGTTTATCCGAAATTTTCCCATATTAAGGTATACTAATCCACTTTTTCTCTTCCAACTCAATTTCTCTCACTAAATTACACACCCCTTCCCTACTCTTTTTCCTAAGAACCTTATTCCAAATAGAATCAACAAGTTCTCCCCCATATCCGTTACTTACGGCTATACTTTTAATAACAGATTTTTCTTTCAATACATTTTGATCATTCATTGGTATGGACAGTGCCCTATTGATCATACTATGGAAGGCGGCATGCAGATATGCTTTCTGTGATGTACTTTCAGTTCATGTTTGTTACTGATGATGACCTGACCGTCGAAATCGATTTAACAGTGTAACTCTTTACTTTCGTGGAAATATAGACAACGTTCTATCTTACTCCGTTTTTATTTGAAATGGGTATCCACAACTTCGTCGCGAGTGACTTAGTCCGTAGAAACGAGTAGGATGATAACGAACCTTTGGAATCGACCAAGAAAAAAAATGTTCAAAATTAGTTGTATAACGTTTTAAGTCATATAGACCCGGAAAATTGAATTTAAAAAATTTCCTTCCGTCTCTTGTTAGGAGCTTTTTCCCGAAACCGCAGTTACGTACAGTGCATAAAAATGAAGGGTATCCGACTTACATACTTGTGAAAAAATATAGAAAAAACTGAGACTGGTTACATTCAAGAATGAGATGACAGAAAATGATTATTTTCGAGTTTCATAGTTATGACGAAATGTTTTCCAGTACGAGTGTTCTTCAATAATTTTTAATTTCTTGACGAAACGTTTTTTAACACGGCTGTTTTACGTTTCACAAGCCCTCGTCCCACCTTCGTTCACTTATTTATTTCCACGTCGAGAGAAAAAAGAAAACCCTTCAAATGATAACAAAAAGGTTTATTATTTCTGAATTAGACAACCCTCCTATGTGGATTGAATCTTACAACCTGAAACAACGCTACAATAGTACACGCGGAAATACACGTAGAAATTCAACTTAAATTCAGTACGAGCGAGAAAAAAAAATCCTACCTTCCTCAACTGAATTGAAGTTTGAGAGATGGCGTAGTGGAGGGTACGACGGTACAGCGTCAACAGTGCTGTCACCAGCCACTCGCTAAAGAACGAGTATGTAACCCGACTGCCTAGCTGACTAATTTTTAAATGGTGACCCAATAGATGATTGTACAGCAACCCGAGTGGTGGCATTCGTTTCGCGGACCGAACTTCGAGCCAAACAAAAACCCATTACATCGAAAGTTTTTGGGATTTCGATTTTTGATACATTAATCCTTGAGTATTATTCCTTAAGGTTGATTGATCAAGATGCCAAGATTATCCTGGATAGATATTCAATTGTTTAGTCCAATTTTGTAAACTTTGGTCAGCGGTTCTCAGAGAAAAACTTCTTGAAACGTAAACCAACAACTTTTGAGGGGCAGTAAGAAAGTCAGCAGTTTTCTTGGTACATTACAAAGATTCATTATTGAGAATAACAAACCAAAAGTAGAGATTTGTTAGACAACACACTGACTGAATCTAGATAACGATGATCTGTGGAGAAGGTTTATCAACGAAAAATAAAATTGAATAATAAAAATAACTTCTGGGTAATTTGTATATCTCAGCAACCGAACACCACCCCCTCCAAGAATGGGACATTTAAAGAACAAGTTTATCTTGTTGAAATCACATGTTTTAAGAATAATCTCCTACAATTAATACTGGGCTTGTAGAATCTCGACTATAGCTCTACATTTTCACGGCCATACAACTCGTTCCATCGCCTTGCTTAACTTCTGGTCGATCGAAGTTTCCTAGAAGGAGGAAGTTAGGGCGGTCCCTTTTCGGTAATTGTCCCCGATTCTGATGTCTCAAAGTGGCAAAGGCGACGCCGTTTGAAATACTGAGGGACGGAAAGTTCAATTTAACTAGGAGGGAGAAGGGGGGAGGGGGTTAAAGAAGTGGGCAAGAGAGGAGAGACCAGGTAAGAGAAGTCCTTGGGCGCGGTGGCTGTGAGGGGGTGATCGAATTACTGAATCACCCGGCAGGAAGTCAATTTTGGCGCGGAAGTTGATTAGGGTCGTGTAATGTTCGCAAAGTGTGGGTTAAGGGTCTTAAGCTTAGACTCCGAAGTGGCAGGGTTGTTCTAATGACGTTAATAAGAAATTGAGCATCAACTTCGTAATTAAAATCTTGGAAGAGGAGTGGAGGGAGAATATTTTTTCTTTTCTCTCTCCGATGTCTCGACTTGGTCTCGTGAAATAGCAGTAGGGACTTCATCATTGCTAAAGAAGAATTTAATTAACAATTCTTTAACGGCAACTCCAATATCGCTTTGCTAAGTGTGTCCGTTAGTTGCTTGTAACGCAATGGCAGTTGAAAGGCTTCAAGAGTTCTATGGTTTTATGAACTCTCACTCATCTCCTAGTACAAGGTTTTGCAGATGGACATTCTATCACTTGGACAAAGGAAGGGGTGACGATTTCATATTTCAAGTGCTTCCTATACACCATAGAACTGCGTAGTAGGCGTCATTATAACTAGAAGAGATATTCAATGCACATCAGTCTCTTTTTTTTAATAACAGGAGAAACCTGTTAAGTACCTCCATCCGCATTTGGTGCCCAAATTGGAACTACACGTTGGTTCCTTAAGGGAAGAAACTTTGAGTATGCAGGTATATATTGGTACCAACGAAAAACTCATTGATGATTGACCGATCGTAATTATTACCAGAGAAGAATGTGTTCCAGTCTCGTACCTTGATTCTGAACAAAGAGGTTTTTCAAGTCATTCATCCAGGCGATCGGGTCGGCACAAATGGATGGAACAGTAATCGACAGCAAATGAAACAACGGGGCACGTACCATCCCAGGGGCCTTCTATAGCAGGGTTGTCCAACTGGCGGCCCGCGATGCCATTTTTTGTGGCCCGCGCAGGTTTTACCAAAATCATACATTTTCTTAAAATAATGCTAAGATAAACAAATATTTCATTCTTTTTGTTATTTCATCTTTTTTACAACACAAGTGCAGTGTAACTAACCGCGGATTTGGATGCAGAATCTTGAGACAGTTGGCGTTTATTACAGATCTAACTAATCATCTTAACAGTTTGAATTTGTGTCTTCAAGGAAGAAATCAGTTTCAGATCTGATTGGAATAATAAACGGATTCCAGAAGAAGTTGAACCTGTTTAAACATTCTTTGGAAAGGAACAACCAAACACACTTCCCTAGCTGCCTGCAACTTGCAGAAGAATTTAAAGATAAAGAAAATATGGAGTTTTCACTTTGCAGTTCACAGATCCAATAAATTATTGATGAATTCAACCGCAGATTCGAAAATATTGAAAGTCTGGAAAGCAGTGCACTACTTTACAATAATCTTGGATCATCCGTTGAAGATCAACCTGCAGAATTATAACTTGAGTTATGTGACCTTCAAGCTGTCATGTTCCTAATCACCAGACAGGAAAAGGGACCTGCATTTTTTAAATTGCAATCTAATGAGAAATACCCAAACATGTGAGATTTTAGACTGAAAATGGCGTCAATGTTTGGGAACACATATATGTGTGAAAGCGCCTTCTCCTCCATGAAACAAATAAAGAAACACAACGCATGCAACCTTAAAGATTCTTCCTTGCGTCATCTCATTAGACTCTCTGCAACTGGACTGGCTGTAGACATTTCGTCATTGGTGGAGGAAACCGATCGACCACAGTTCCCGCATTAGATAAGATTGTTCAGTATTCATGTAATGATTGTCTTAGTTCTTGATGGTATCTTAAGGGCTTTGATGTATCTAGTTCATTCACACATAAAACTGTGGTTGTTGAGAAATACATTTCTTTATCAAGGCCTTACAAGTTCGACACCCCTGTTCTATAGGCAGCACTGCGGGCACAGAATAACAGAAACAATGGGGGTGGTGTTGGTAGCGGAGAGGCTGGTGGAAGCAGTCATGTTGCTGACTTCCTATAAATCATCGCCACGTCTTCACGAAACTCACACTGAATTTGCTAGTTAGCTCAACTCTCGCCAAAATAAAAATTGTTAGGACTCACTTGTGCTCCAATATGTCTGGTAAGAGAGGAATTCTCAAAACCTAGTTATTTGAAGAATAAAAATGTTAATGTGTAGTTCCAAATGAAAAAAGAAACACCATGTTGATCAACATCCTTGGTACAGTGTTTACTCCAATAACTTGAATGATGGACAACTAGCCCCAGTAAACGACTAGATGCATCGCCATGTCTTCTTTCCACCCATCACTGTATAAGGCCACTAATGGTCTCAACAAACCACTATCCGAAACCTTTGAGATAGAAAATATTTCAATTGGTATCCTATGCATAGATTTCTTCCCTTTACAAAAGATATTTTTAAACCATTTGATATTTTTGGCGCTCTACAGATCGCACGATTAACTCAATAAATTCAATGTTTTGGAACACTGCAAACGTGTACCCGGCAGGTTTTTATTTCAAAAGGAGAAATTAATTTTGGGTTTATCAATTAAATTACGGGATTATTTTGATCAATAACAAGGCTCTAGACCAACATCTGACGATGTTTCCGTTCACTGACTGAATGTAAGTTTCGTTTTTTATTTGTTCGGATTTATTTTGGGTGCACCACTGGCCAAGATTCTCGATAAACTGCTGCAAACGAGCCGTTGCCTATTCAGAGTCAATTCAGCTAACAGCATAGACTAGATCGTCAGCATAGAGTGCGGAGAAATCAGGCGAATCAAAATTACCCCATGATTTATCTTAATGAATCCATCCCCTCATCTACTTCTCACCGCTACCTTGGTTTAACATTGGATCACCGCTAACTTTCCACGACCTTATCACTCTGCTACTTCGAAAACTAAAAATCCGAACCAAACAGTCAAAGTCAATAAAAGATAACCCTAAAGTACAAATCCAAACCAAAGTTAGGATATACTTATCCCTCATTCGTCATATCTGGACGTACGCCCTTCCAATTCGGGGAACTTGTTCAAAATCAGAATTCTGTCGAATTGAACAACAGCAAACCCCTCAACATCGAATTATCCACCTTCCACCCTACGTCAGAAACAAAACGATTTATGATGACTCCAACATCCCACCCTACGAATTTCTCAAAAAACATCCGAAGCAACCGTGACCAAATCAACCCATTAGCCGCAGGGGGCCTTTCTTTTCCTACTACAATTCCTTGTTTAAAACGTCCTCGTTATATTTTTTGTAATTTTCTTGCTCACGAATAGTATAAAAAATCTGTAAATAATACGTAACCTTTCATCAACTTGAAATAACAAAACCGCCCTGAAATGATTGTAATCTTTCTACCAAAAATAAGTTCTGCAAGATGTAAATTATGTGTTTATTACTTACTCAATATGGTATGTTATGTAAGATAACGGTCATAAATAAATAATGTAAAAAAATAAATGACTGAATGTAATTAGGGTGCTAAAATTTAACGGGAAAAACTTCTATTTGAATAGGTATCGAGTTTTCAATGTACGGTGTTCAGCAGTGCGTGTCGGGAATGAACCCCCGAGCGCGAGGCTCAACAATAAACAGTTGATATGCTAGTTACGAGGTCGCCAATTCCTGTTCGCTGCCCCGCGACAGCGCGCCAAATAGTCAATGTACTTTGCATATAAACTTGGGTACCTGAAAACGGCAGTCACAAAGAAGTTGATGGTAAAACGCAGCAAATTGGAACACAAAGGCAAGAAGAAAGTTCATGAAGGGACTGTTCGAAAATCGAACTGCCTCAAGAGCTCGCGCAGTGGAACCCTTCTCTCCCCTAAACCTTATTAGAAACTTCTGCATAAAATGCTGTAAGAATAACAACAATAGAATACCTCGAATTAATGATTTGCTGTATCGAATTGTCGATTTCCTTAGGTCTTCGTGACTAGACTAGCAAAACAGTCTGCGACGAGTACATCGCATTGTCCCGCCTCTACGGAACGTTTTCGAACGACCTTGGTTCTACTCAGCATGGATAGTTTGAAAGCCGACCCGAAGTTTCATCTTTCAACGGGACCCTCAGTTCCATAGGGCAGTGGGGGAAAAACAAACAAAAAAGTTACCATTAAAGGTATGAAGCACCTAATGTTAGATTGGCTTCCTTCGCTAGATAAATAGAAAGGAAAAGTGCTATAGTCCCAAATCATTTTTATAGGTACTTGATAAAATAGTCGTCATATCCACATTCAAAAGGTGTTTATAGTTCGGTGAGAATGAAGTAGAAAAACTATTTAAATTAGAATTGCAAATATCACGATTAATCACAATTAGTCCATACATTCCCTCTACCAATCACAAATTTGAAACTCCCCAGGTTTGTTACATAACTGGACTGATGAGAATAGTGAAACCGTTTTATCAATATTACCCCTTTTAAGTCCACCTCCTTCCATGACGAAATTGAAAGAACTGAAGAATGTTGCAAAACCGTACCGTATGATTA
The DNA here is from genome assembly GCA_031894815.1 of Creontiades dilutus. Classification (NCBI taxonomy): domain Eukaryota; kingdom Metazoa; phylum Arthropoda; class Insecta; order Hemiptera; family Miridae; genus Creontiades; species Creontiades dilutus. The sequence goes on along the minus strand of JAVIWC010006614.1, from coordinate 241,910 downwards.
ACTGCAAAAATAAATCCTCAAAATTTGTTGAGAACTGCAGCCAGGGCAGCGCTTGAAATAATGGCTAATTACCACCTCCTGAAGGGAAATTCCCCAAGTTTCTCGTAAATTGAGACTAATTACCAACGGCGAGGAAAAAAGGATTGTGAAAAACGAATGTGAATTTCGGCTTGAGCAGCGTAGACAGGGTTTTTTCCACATCACCACACTTTTTTCCACCATCACCTCCACCATTTTCTCCCTTTCAGCGTTATTTAAAATGTCTAAGATTCGGAGCACAACTAGACCGGAATCGCGATCGATATGGTTCAGATATCAACAAAATGTGCCACTTACATAACGTACACAAATGGTTTTAAAAATATTTCGAAGCCCTAACATGAACATTTTTGGTTTACGTGTCAAAATGAGTAGAAAACCAAAACGCTGGTAATTATTTCACATAGGTTTGTTCTTTCTTTAATAGATAACCCTTCTACTTGAATTACTGATCAATATTCGATAGACACAGTCCGTGGTACGACATTTAAACTCTACGCCTCTCACCGCTATCCCTTGTAATTGTATTGGATTACCTAGCGGTAGTAGAAGATTGAAGTTGTATTCACCTCCGTAGAAAGATTAGGGAAGAAATCGGCCACAAGGGACCGTCAGCTGATCAGTGTTTCCACATCTTGGTGACTTCGAGATTACCCAAATATGATAGTATGAATCCGTAATGAATACAACACCTTGAGGAAAAACCTTTACTAATCCCTCAGTACATAAGATGATACCTAAATAAGTATAATGATGGAAACTGGAATACCGATTAAACCCACGAACGATACAACTGAAATTTAACTAGATAAAATGAATCACATACCTAGGCTTCGCTAGGCCGCGAATTTAGGTATAACAAAAGTTATGAAAAACTCTATCATTAAAGAAACTCTTGAAAACAAAATTCCATCGCAACTGTATCATGTGATAAGATTGTCAAGATTTACTATGCGATTCTCACTGTGTTAAGGCAAATTCACATTTATGTTGACATCCAAGTTCTAGCCCTTAGGGAGAGCGAACCGCTGAATGTAAGCTGCCCAAGTGAGCGCATTCGGTTCATTGAAGGGATGTCTATCAATAACGAACTTGAAAACGTTGGTCTTATACCGACAATATTTGATATTCCGATTTTGCAATATTTCAGCCATGTTATTACATTCGTGGGCTTCAAAGACATACAATATACCACACCATGATTCTTATGAAGATTTCAGGACCAATAAAATGTTAATTCTTTCTTCATGTCTAGTTATATTGATGACGAAGGCATCCTCTTGTCTTTCGGACATCTGGAAGTCAATTACACGGTCAGCCCTTAGGCTCTTAAACCCTTGCGGGTAATTTCTTTCCTAATCGACGTAAGGTGGTGGAAAATAACGGAGTTCCTCTTAAGGCTTCTAGAACACAACTAAAACCCATGGAAGCACAGAGTTCAGTCTACCTGTAGTACATCAGTAGATAGTTGTTACATTTAGTAGACAAACGCTATTAGTAGAAGTATTACTGTTGAAGATCTCAAAAAAAAAAAAAAAAAAAAAAAAAACGGAAAAACCTATTATCTTCCATTGATTCAGGAATAACTATAATATGGCTCTTTGTATAAAAAAAAATTATTCGAAATCAGCCTTTCAATACATGAAATTTGGATTAGAATGCCATCAACCGCTGGTTTCTATCTTTGATCATTACCATTTGATTTTTTGAAGGAATCAGTTTTTGTAATATGTTTCTCACTCAGAACCTGTTCCTTCTCATGAGTACTTAAGTTTCTTCTTTTCAACTCGAACTTCTTTTATGCGTTTGACAAATTTTTAAATTCGAAATCAGTGGTAAATGTCTTTCAAAAATACGAAAATCAGCTTGCTCAAGTGATCACAACAGCCAAGCGGCCATTTTCTAAATTTGAAAAATAACATGAGGTAGTAAACGCAAAACAATTTACTGATGACGTTTTAACATAGGAATGGATCTTATTTTGTAATAATTGATAAAGAAATTGTTTCATTTAATTGATACATTTTTTTAAATAATTAAAAGTGTAATTATTACACATTCAATAGTGAGAATGGCCAGAAACTTGGTTTTGGTTTATTATTCAATAATAAAACCATTGTAATCGCTCTTGAAAAATAAATGTTTAACCCCCCCCTGAAATTTTCATGGTTTACGTTTCAAAGGGTGTAGAATCTAAATCTGCAATACAAATTTTTCCGTCCGTCCGCCGTACGCACGATTTCTCCCAAACGACTGAAGCAAAAAAAGCTGAAATTTTCAGGAAAAATCCATGTTGGTCCGACGACGCCAGAATTCTTGAGCCAGCTCTGCCACTCAATTTAAAGTGCCCTCTAAGGGCAGTCAAAGTCTTGTAAAATCCATAAAAACCTCAAAAAAAAGTCGAAGGCGGCCTAAATTTGGACTCTTTTTGAAGAACTTTCCATGAGGAATCGAGTGAGCGCCTCCCCCGGTCCGTAGCTCAAACCATTCCCGATGTATGGCACGATTTATGGTGATAACATTCGCGTTATTTTGGTTTTGTTATTGTTTTTGTGTTGATATCAGTAACCTAGAGATGTAGTGATGTAGTTACTGGAGTGAACTCCTAAAAGGCTTTGTAGCCGATACATGGGTTGAAGCATTCTGATAATTTTCAGGAAAAATCAGAAAATCTGAAATTTTCAGGAAAACGCTGCAAATTCTTTCACTGGGGTTTATTATTCAATTGGCTTGCGTTCATGATTCGAATTTCTACTAATCCAAAGCTTAGTAAACACAAGGCTTCCGCTGCTTCGCAGACTCGGAAGCAAAATTCGCTCAATCATCCGGCAAGACTGACAATTTTTCGTTCCTTCTTTATTTCATTTTAAAAAACGCTGCAAATTCTTTCACTGGGGTTTATTATCCAATGATTCTTGATTTTAATTTCTACTAAGCTTTGGAGTGTGCGTGTTTCACAGGTGATAGAGCGATTATTGAATTTCAGGAGATATGCATAGGGCAATTAAATCTGTTCTCAACCAAGATACCTATTTGGATTGTTCAGTTGATCATATTTATAAGCCTCCTGAAATTCAATAATCACTCTATCACCTGTGAAACACGCACACTCCAAAGCTTAGAAAAATTCAAATCATGAACGCCAGCCAATTGAATGATAAACCCCAGTGAAAGAATTTGAAGCGTTTTCGGTTTATTATTGTTTTTGTTTTGATTGCAGTAACCTAGTGATGTAGTGACTGGATACTGGAGTGAACTCCTAAAAGGCTTTGTAGCCGATACACGGGTTGAAGCATTCTGATAACCATAAAAAAATAATAATAAAAAAAACGCTGCAAATTCTCTTACTGGGGTTTATTATTCAATTGGCTTGCGTTCATGATTTGAATTTATACTAAGCTTTGGAGTGTGCGTGTTTCACGGGTGATAGAGCGATTATTGAATTTCAGGAGGCACACAAATATTATCAACTGATCATTCCAAATAGATATTTTGATTGAGAACCGATTTAAGTGCTCTATGCATATCTCCCGAAATTCAATAATCGCTCTATCACCTGTGAAACACGCACACTCCAAAGCTTAGTAGAAATTCAAATCATGAATCATTTAATAATAAACCCCAGTGAAAGAATTTGCAGCGTTTTTTTACGCTAATATTCTCATGTTATGTGCATTTGGTGCGAGGAAGGAATATTATGTTTTTTAATTCTATCTATCTTGACAAACTACATGTCGATATAATTGTAGTCCATTTTTTATTACATTGTATAATTATGGCCGATATTACCCAAAGTAGAAGCTTATTTTTTGTTCTGTGTAGAATGTGTCATCATATTAGGCCAAGCAGTCAAGGTACGATGATGATGATGAAACATGTAGTGCGCCGAGATAAATAAAATTAAGAGCATAAAATAAAGGAAGAGGCCGCTTACTTTCCAACTCGCAGCAAATGTACAAATACGTACCAAAGGCCAATGAACATCGTGAACACTTATACCTGATGTTGCATTTGAAGTATATAGGAGATGGCGGAAACACTGTGGCGACTTAGATTGTCACAAAAATCTTAAAAGACGTCAAGATTTGATTTAGAATAAAGGAAGTTCGAGATGAAAACAATAAACTTTTCGGTTTTCTTGGGAAAAGTCAGGTTTTATCAGTGAAAATGTATGTTACAAAAAACGTATTCATTCAAAAATCACATCTCGGCAATGAAGTGAGGTAGGAACAAGCAGTTGACAATATTCAACCCGAAACTTGACGTATTAAATGATTAATTTCGAGACTTTTTTGACAGAACGAGCCATATCATAGTAATTTTTTCATAAATGTAAGAAAATGAGTTTTTTTGAGGGATTTTTTAAATAGGACTATATTGGCGGAGTCGTGTTTGGACTTTTTTGTCCAGCTCCAAATTTAATACAAAATACATAAGGACTATGCTTCTTTTGAAGACGACCCTATTTCCCAATGATTTACTAACATAGACCGGAAAATCTAATAGAGAAATAATTGATATGTTTGTTAAAGTTTGAAGTTTTTTTTTTTTTTTTAATTCTACACTTCTTGGAATATATTAGTGTCCATGGTTGGTCTTAAGTGCACATGATGCTAGGGAGGAAGTGTAAACCTCCTCACTAGTGTCAAAATGATCCATCCTTCAGCTACCCTTTGAACTAAGTAAAATAAATGAAAAATTTTCCTATTTTAGTTGACATCTGATGATACCAAAAGGTGAAACGTGTATCAACGGAACCATATGCACATCTTGAAACGTAAACCAACAAATTTTGAGGGGTTAACATTTGTTTTTCCACGTATCCCGTTATTTTTTCCTGTCAGAATCCTCTGGATCATGAGTTGTTCCTCTAAACGAAGACTTGCCTTTGCAACGAAACTTCAGAAGGACCTTGTGGCTAGACTTTGTGAAGGATATCCATCCGACACCTTCTCGATTATTGAAACTACTACACATTAGCATAAACCCGACGCCTTTTAGCATCAGGGATATCTTCAGAGTGTTGCAAGCATAATCTACTCTGCCCTTGAAAGGGAAAACTACTGATTCCTTCGCAACCTTGTTACAACTTGTTGAGGAACCTACGTGAAACTGCAGCCTACCGCTGGGATTGTAAAACCCTCTCAAAAGACCACAGTTGAATCCGTATGAGGGTCGTAATTATTATGCTGATTTTCCAAAGCCATCGGATACATCCATTTAATTCAATATCCGCGATGGCAACGCTGCCAACAGCAATCGAAAACGCAAACTGTCAATCCCGGCTCTGCAATGCGTGTTAGCTATTTTTTTAACGTTTGGTGTGTCGGGGTCTTGCACCTCTCCCCCGAATGGAATATATTTTTTAGCATGAAGGATTAGAACTCCAAACCTTGGAAAAATCATAAAAATGATTATCCAATTGTTGCAGAAGAGTGCTGCGGTTTGTGTTAACATTTTCAGATTGAAATCTCTACTTCCAGTTAAGAATATTAAAACAAGCGCTGAGTAAAATGTGAAGGGGAGACCCGCTCTCTGCTCTCGAAGCAACATTCGACATCGCAAGTTCTCCAACTTTTCGTAGGGTAAAAAAAACACAACTAACTTTGTTATGCGTTCTAAAAGTTACCAGATCGCTCATTTCCCATTCTAGAAACATCAGTTTGGAGTTTTCCTCGAGTCGCTCAAGAAGTTGTATCTAAACTGTCAGAATAATTTATTATATCTACGATTGAATTGAAATGAGTTTTCTTTTGTAAATAAAACCGAAAAAGCGCGAACCACTGGGGAATGTGCAGGCAAAACCATAAGTTATGATCAATATTTCTGGGACCAATGTTCTATTGAAACCTATGGCCCTCATCACTTTGATGCCGCATAACTGGACAGTTTTAAGCATCGACCATTGGGGGAAATCAAATAAAACCCTCAGAGAGAAGGGCATATCTGATTTAGGCAGAAATTAGAGCGATGCATTGAGTGCGACCACTCACAGCATAGTACGATCTATCGTCAGCACTCCTGGAGAGGTTAAATACTTCTGCAGCGGGCGAAAATCGTCATTGCGTCTTCGACATGCAGGAGTCAGCCGTAATTCCACTAATTTCTCCCAAAATCCTTAGTTTTTCTATACGCTTGTGATATCTGAATATATGAATTAGTGGACCAGTGATCAGGGCAAAGGAGCTAAGAAATAGAGGTACTTGGTTTGTTATTTACTTTTTTGCAACGTCTTTCAGAAACAAATGAACAAGTGAACGTGAAAGTGAAGCGAGTAATGTTGCACATTTCATGTAGGTGCTTTCATTCAAAAGTATAAAATCACACGCAAGTATCCCTCAATAAAAAGAAAAGTATTTTACGTTAGTAGTAAGCAAATTGGAAGAATCTTGGTTAATTATTTTCAACAATTAAGAAAAACAAAATTGCCACCCCCCTCCTTCAATTTGTTATTTTACGTTTCAAGATGTGCGAAATTCAAATTTGAAAAAAAGCTGGAGTTTTCCCCCGAAACCGCTGAAGATAACGAAATTCGGGTCAAAAATCACAAATGAAGCCAGGTTGGGGGCTTTGTTCTAGCCAACAGTTTCTGTCAATCCCAAACGATAAAATGAGAAGGCTGGAATATTTAGAAATAAGAATAACGAAGATTTTCGAAATAACACTTACGATTTTATGTTCGTTATTAATAGACATCACATCAATGAATTGAATGAGCTCACTCGCATTGTTACCTTCATCCGTTCGCCTTCCTTAAGGAGTAGAACTCAGACGTAAAACTAACGTCAACACGAATGGGAATGGATTCTAAACATAATAAAAACCGTCTTATAAATTATGAATTGTGGAATTTTGTTTACGAGTTATTTTTTAAATCGAGTGTTTAATTGCTTTTGCAATAAATTTGCGGACAAGTGAAGCGTTAGTCCGAGTTCCATTTAACTCGTTGAATTTCAGTTCTTCCTTCAATGGGTTTCAACATCTGTGTCAATGTAAAGTATATTGCACCATATTAGGTATTCTGATATTCCTTTTGTTACTTGAGTGATTATGACGTTTAGATCGATGACAAACACTCTTTTCGAAGTTAAAATCACTAAATAAAAACAACTGCCCTCTGGACTCATTCTTTTTTAATGTTTTATCAAAAGACAGATTATTATTTTTAGCTAGACTTACTGTTTAGTATTTATATAATTTATTTACTTATTCACTATCATATTTAATATTGATTTCAATATCTAAGGTAAATATTTTCTGGCATGAAGCATATTTGATACTTCAAAATTATTTACCATAAAGAAATGTTGAATAATTCCCTGCTAAGGTCCTAAATATCCTTTTAGCGAATTTTCACAGAAAATGAAGCAATCGCATTGGCTCTAAAAATGTCAAAAACTGTCTTCATCGAAGTCCTGGATTTTAAGGTTTTGTACGTGTATAAATATTTTATGTATGTACATATATTTGTGTCATTCCAGACGATAGCTTTCAATAGAATTGAGATAAAAACTTCGTTCTTGCGCCAAAAAATCAGCCATTCTAAATAAAAGGATGAGTTGGACAACATTTGGTCGAATTTCTAAAACTACCCAAAAAATCACAAAAACAGGAAATAATTCTTAAATTCATATGTTATAGCCAAATACTGCTTAAAAAAATTTCATCCACAATTAAATGGATCATTCAATAATTAAAGCTCAATTTGTTGCTGAAAATTGCTCTTAATTTTCATTAAAACTTGGTTTTGGGCAAAAAAATGGTTTAAAATGCTAACAATTCAAAAATTCCAAATCTTCGTTTGAATAGAAAAATGTTATTTAGAACCTTTTTTGGTTTATTAGTCAATAATAAACCATTGTAATCGCTCTAGAAAAAAAAATTCTAACCCCCCCCCTGAAAATTTCATGATTTACGTTTCAAAGGGTGTAGAATCCGAATCTGCAATAACAATTTTTCCGTCCGTCCCCCGTACGCCGTACGCACGATATCTCCCAAAAGCTGGAGCAAAAAATCTGAAATTTTCAGGAAAAATCCATGTTGGTCCGACAACGGCCCGATTCTTCAGGCTCTCTCACTAAATTTAAAGAGCCCTTTAAGGGTTGTCAAAGTTTTGTAAAATCCATAAAAACATCAAAAAAAGTCAAGGCGGCCTAAATTTGGACTCTTTTCGAATGAACTTTACATGAGGTCGAATGAGCCGTAGCTCAAACCATTCCCGATGTATGGCCCGATTTATGGTGCCAACATTTGCATCCACATTCACCACATCACTAGGTTACTGCGATCAAAACAAAAACAACAGGTTTGTTTTAATCGCAGTAACTTTGTGATGTAGTGAATGTGGATACTGGAGTGAACTCCTAAAAGGGTTTATAGCCGATACACGGGTCGAAGCATTCTAATATGCATGCTCCGTCTTACGAAATTTAAAATTTTCAAATAGAATATTTTTCCATAGCAATCGCTCGAGAAAAGCGCTGCAAATTCTTTCACTGGGGTTTATTTTTCAATGATTCATGATTTGAATTTCTACTAAGCTTTGGAGTGTGCGTGTTTCACAGGTGATAGAGCGATTATTGAATTTCAGGAGGCACACAAATATGATCAACTGATCAATCCAAACAGGTATTTTGGTTGAGACCAGATTTACGTGCTCCATGAATATCTCCTGAAATTCAATAATCGCTCTACCACCTGTGAAACACGCACACTAGAAAGCTTAGTAGAAATTCAAATCATGAATCATTGAATAATAAATCCCAGTGAAAGAATTTGCAGCGTTTTTTTTTTTTTCGTAACAATAATATTGATAGTTAACCCCCCCCCCCCCCCCCCCCCATACAGACTACTCCAATTTCAACTGGCTTGACACAACTAAATTAAAATAATATTGAAACACACTGCTAAGGAGATGGCACAGCAGCTTCCTCGTTACATCCTTTATCATATGAGCTAAATTAAATTAAAAATGTGGAAATTACGGCTGTTTCAAGAATCTCACGTTAGCGCATGCGCAGAGCGTACCGCTGATTATATTGAGATGAAATTTGCATGGGACCTCAAGAGGCCTTATCCGCAAAGTCCCTCAAAATATGAGCTAAATTCATTCAAAATTGTGGAAGCTACGGCTGTAACAAGGAAATGCGGACAGACAGACACGGAAGCAAAATTGTTCAGTAGGCTTTGAAACGCAAAATACGATTGGAAATTTAGAATTCGGACAACAAAAATTGAATGGCTCCAAAAATTTGAAAGTGAACACAAGGCTTCCACTGCTTCGCAGACTCGGAAGCAAAATTCGCTCAATCATCCCGCAAGACTCACAATTTTCTTTTTTCTTTCTTTATTTCATTTTAAAAAATGATTAAAAAAGGTTATTTCATGGCTTAGGGTAATTGGTGGAGAAATTGTTGCAAAATTTCTAGAAATAATCAAGAGCTTTTCAAACTCCAACATCTGCAGATGTGTGTTCTGCAGATTCATCACTTTTATACATCCAATTTTCCATTTTGATTGTACGTGTTAAGCATTAAAATACCGGCAGTATTATTAGTGGGAGTTGATGGGTGATGCATGTTTCATTCTAGAATAACAACTTATTAGGGGTGTTTTAAAATTAAACCATTTATAACCATGTATCTTGGAGGAAATTATGACGTTGGAATAATTGTACCGACAGCAAACCATCGTCATAACACATTTCTAAAAGCGCTCTAAAATAGGAAGGTTTGCTCGTATGGTGAAATAAAATACCCAACACTATTTGTTTTGATGCCTGGATTTCAGTTGAGCAGACGCTGGAAATATCGAGCAGCATGCACCTGACATTGGCCTTGAAATTGTAGAAATTCATTTCTCACTGTAGGTGGGAGTTGATGGGTGATGCATGTTTCATTTTAGTATAACAACTTATTAGGGGTGTTTTAAAATTAAACCATTTATAACCATGTATCTTGGAGAAAAGTATGACGTTGGAATAATTGTACCGACAGCAAACCATCGTTGTCATAACACATTTCTAAAAGCGCTCTAAAATAGGAAGGTTTGCTCGTATGGTGAAATAAAACACCCAACACTGTTTTGATGCCTGGATTTCAGTTGAGCAGACGCTGGAAATATCGAGCAGCATGCACCTGACATTGGCCTTGAAATTGTCGAAATTCATTAAAATGGCCTCTCATTGTATGTATCGCAAGGAACAAGGGAGGATCACACGACAATCTTCTTACTTGTGAATTGAGTAACTAGTTTATTTTACAAATTGGGCATTTTCCATATTTTTTTTTGTTTTTGCTTCTCTTTTTAAACCGTACTATTGCACTAGGTACGCTAAAAGTTTCATCGACTGTTCTAATATTTTTACAAGCGTGTTACAAGCTCTCTTAAATAAATTTCTTGGAAACTAAGACTCTGTGGGGGTAGGGGGGAATGTACAGCCTTACGAAATAGATTTTGATCAGAGTTGGGTAGTATCCAGTCATTCGGGTATCGTAGATACTTTGAGGCAAATTTGTGGAATTGTTTGTAAAAAGGGTGCCAAATCAACCAATTTGTCAAAGTTTTGGTTTTCACTGTTAAGTTACAATTAAAGAATCCTGAAGATGTAATTACAGTTACTCGGTGTCTGGCACAAAGAAAATCAATTCCAAATCTTCCAACTGTAATTGCGAGCGAATAGTGCTAGTAACTGTATTTGTACACGTAGTTAAAATTTTCCCAACTCTGATTTTGATAAACGTAAATATTAGAGAGTTTTTCTCGCATAAATTAAAATTAAAACGCTTATAGTATAAGTACAGGGCTTGATGAATCTAAATGGCGAAAATCGCAATAGCGAAACGGAAAATGAGAGAATAGTGAAATAGATGAACAATTGTGCAAAGGGTTATAAGAGGAAGGGCATTTCAGAGAAAAAAATCTTACCTTACAGTACAATTGCTCGGGGCATCAGATGGGAGATTCACCACTAAATTCTACGATCACATTTAAACTACCTAGTGCACTAAATGATACAAAACTAAGCCCTAAACTCGGAATATACAATAATTTAAAAATTAAAAATATGACTTAATAAGGTACCACTGGAAATGTCTTGTTTCTAATTTTTTTAAACCGAAATCGAGAATAGTAAATTTTTATTGGAACAAAAAAGAACAGATTAAGTTTTTTTTGTATAACGTGTTAGATTTTCTTTTGGAGGGGATTTCTTCTAAGTTGTGGGAAAATGTTATTTAGTATTTTAACCAGGGGTGTTGGAGGCATTCAGCGGCGGTGGCGCGTTTGTTAGGATCGAACTCTAGCATAGGTCTAAGGAAGGCCGCAAATTCCTTGGCATCTTGAGGCACCCAGTTGTACTTGTCTGTGAGTACGTCGTAGAGGTCCCAGGGTTTCAGCCAGGAGATGTGCCTCAGCTCGCCACGCTTGTTGAAATACTGTCGCGACTGCTTCCCCTGGTTGATGACCCTCTTGGGGATCTCGCCGAGGAGCTCGATGATGTGGGCGAGGTGATCCTCGTCCCTGGAGTAGCCGACACCGGAGTGTGGCTCGAAGAGGTAATCGCCGGTGGCGAGCTCGAAGGCCATGCACGCCGTCGACCAGATGTCCGCCGAGGTGTTGTAACCCGCCCCGATGAGCACCTCCAGAGACCTGTACTGCCTGGTTTGGATGTCCTCCGTGAAGTGCTTGTTCACCCAGCAGGCGTTGCCCAGATCTGCGATCTTGGCATCCATTTCGCACTCCCACCTGCTCGGATCTATGTCCATCCCCAGATACTTCCTTTCCGAGGAATGCGGCGAGCTCTGCGGAGTGTCGTCCCCCGTACTCAGTCTATCTCCATCGAAACTCTTCTCACTTTTCTCCTCGTTCATATCCTCCACGACAGTCTCAGTTTCCACCACCTCGTTAGCGTTATCCTCGATAATACCATTCAAATTCTCATTCAAATTTCCTTCGGTCAAATTTTCACAAAGGGAAATATTCTCACACTGCGTAACATTTTGGCATTCAGTGGATTCATTCAACGAAACCGTGTCAATACTCTCCTGCTCGTTCATGTTATCACCTTTACCTTCCTTCGTGGTATCCTGTTTTTTCTGTTCTTCTAGCTCTTCAAGTTGTTCCATCTGCTTCTTCAGCAACTCGGTATGTCTCTTCGCCTTTCTCTTCAATTTTTTCTTTTTGTTTTTGGACATTTTTGCGTTCGGGATGGGCTCTTGAAACTCCTTTGGTGCCGTACTGATGAGAGAAACAGGCAACTTTGATCCAGCAGAATGCAATTCCGTCGCTTCGCAAGCTAGCTTTCTAATGTACGACTCACTTACACAAAGCAAAACATTCTCTGGTTTGATATCAGTATGAATGATCTTACATTTGGTGTGGAGATAATCCAACCCTTCCAACACTTGCCTGATGATGCATTTGACGTTTCGAGTAGGAATGCCACGATAGTTGCTTTTAATGATGAGTTTGAGAAGGTTGTGCCCTAAAACTTCGAACACCATGCACACATGAGTGCCGTTCACTCCGCTGATTTTGAAGTCGTTCAAAAGCTGCACGACTTTGTTCCGTTTATAATCAAGGGGATCGGACTCTCGGACGACTTTAAGGAGTTTAATTTCGTCAAGGGCCGTTTCTGTAAAGTGGGAAGCAGACTTGACGACTTTCAGGGCGACAAAGCGCTTATCTACTAAATCCCAGCAGAGCCAAACAGTGGAAAAATGACCCCAGCCGAGTTTTCTGGTGACGTGATATCTCCCAAGGAATAGATCACCGATTTTGACAGGATGATACCCCCCTTTACAGTAGTCGCCGGAATCTTCTTGTTCCTCTTCGCCTGAGCTGTAGGGTTCATCCTGGTCTTCCTCTTCAGGCTCGGTTTCGTTTGAAGATGAATTACTCGGATCCGTCTTACCTGAAGAACTGTTTGTTTTCCACCATATCTTATCTTTCCCTTTAGGTGTGGTGGAGCGGTCGTCGGCTTTGGGCTTCTTTTTCGCTTGCTTATGCCTTTTCTTCTTCGCCTGAATGGCCAACACCCTCCGGTTCACGTCCTTTGAGTTCATGGCTTGGACTTCCCGGCGAACCGCGCGATTACTCGAAACCGCGATACTTTCCGGATTTCACGCGGGACTCGGTTCGGACACTGGAAAACGTTTTTAATTTTCAACACGGGGTTTCTAACCTAAGCTAAAATGAAAGTTTCACTTCACCAAGCATGGCGGCTTAGTCGTCAAAACTACAACACCAAACCAGCTGACGCTAAACAGGTTCGCCAACCAGAGGCGTCGCGTTGAAAAATGAAGCCTATCAAATATACAGCCTCTTAATTTATTGGGAAATGCCTCAAGAATTGTGCGTTTACAATCGTTATGTGAAGCTAAACACAACTGGAGTTAAAATTCATCATAGATCTGATTGATTACAGAACTCAAGTACATTCAGTTTGATTTTGTGATTTAGAATATGGATCTTATACTGGATTGGACTCTTTAAATGTATGTATGATTCATTACCACAATCTCTAGTTAGAAACACCGCTGCACAGCGGAGTTAAGTGAACTACAGCCAAGATTCAACTGCCATTTTTCGATGAAATGGTGAAAAGGGACTATTCCTAGTTCCGTCATGTTTTGATAAATCATTGACAATTAGAGTGATTTAATTTTCCTATATAACGACGATTTTTAATAATAAATCTTTGTTAGTTAACCAAAAAAAAGATTAAATATCTGTCCATCTCTGTTTGAAGGTTATCTTGCAAAGTGCGGTTATCTTGTTGGCAAACAATGTGCCTGAAATATCAGCGTTACTTTAACCTTCAAACTGTACGGCCATTCATGCAACGTAAACTGTACACTCCGGTATTTTTTACAAGGGGTCTCATTTTTGTTCTATAGCGCTCATTCCCGTTTTCTCTCTGTTTTAGCTTCGAATAAAAAAATGCTCTATATAATGAATCATTTCTGCGACATAAAAACAATGTTACTTGCTATCAGCATCTCATTTATGTAAAGTGAATCGATTTGACTCATAGGAGCTCAGCAACTGGATTCGGTTATTCATCTTCAAAATCGTATTCTTCAATGTGTGGGTCATTGAAATCTTGGTTATGGGCGACAATAATGTGAAATATGTCTGCAAAATCAGGGTCATTGACTCGCAATCTAAACTGATCTGCCATGTCCAAAACTTTGGTTGATCAGTAGAGGTAAAAATTGTTCCGTAATAAATTCTAGGTACCTAGGATAACTTATTAAAACACGGACAAGGCTTCCACTGTCTATGGAAATAATGAACCACGTCAGCCTACACTCCCGTAATTTTTACTTAAGAAAAATAAGTTTCGGAGTGCACTTTGGTAGATTTTACCAGTGAAAGAAAGAAACATGCAAGGTGAACCCTGGTATTTCATACTGATTCTGCATCGTTAGGCTCTAGGAACAAAGGGCAGGAAAACACTAGTACTCAAATTGGGTTCCTTGCTGCAACTTGACTTTGAAGGTTACTTCGATCTTTTCTCCTGCACCCAAACAAGAGACTACCGAACTGGCAGATTCACCTAAAGCTGTTATTATTAAATTGTCAAGTGCTCGTCGAAACCGCAAGAAGTGCTCTCAAACTCAGTGTCAGTGTTAAAGTCCAAAAAGTACCAGGTCTTCCGCTTTAGCTCCATGCTTCCATGCGTTATGGATACTGCTTAGCAGAAATTCTGTTGTAGTCTCCATGGTAACGTATATTTTTCCAACTACTGCGCATGCGCCCTCGCGCCCCGTTTAAAACGACCGTTAACGGTCATTTTCGTTTGATAACTTGCACCGAGTCCCTGGCCGACTTGCATTTACATTGCTTTGTGTCAGTTACAATGGCTGAAATTCAGTCATTCTGTAATCTGAAATAAGTAATAAGATTATTTATCTTTAGATATAGTTCAGGAGAAAAAATTTCGAGAACATTTTGGTGAGTCTACTCCATGATTTGTTAAATATGCCTTGAAGTAACAATATAATTTACATAATATTATGTATACATACGAAAACGATGGTGACAAGCAACACCCATTTCTATGACCGACACGGGAAGATTACACTGAGAGCAATTGATGTTTTCAACTAGATAAAACGGAAAACGTACGATGTTGATTTGTGTGAAAACAGTTGATTGTTTTGTTATGGTTACCCCTGAATGTCGCTGTCGTTTGTGGTAAGATTTCAAAACTCATGATGTTTCCTGATCTTGATACACTGCTATCCAGTTGGAATCTAGACTTGATAGGCAGGGCTAAACATTTTCTTTCACTCACATTGGCAAACTTTCACGCAATGATGGAGGGATTCCGTACCGTTTTGTGGTTTATTGCAATGTTCTTGATAATACGATTTCTTCAAGACATGAACAAAATGTATACTCTTTTTATGAAGAACTAAAAACCTATTATATATATATTTAATTTTGTACATCTCTCCTCCATTTAGCCAGTTCAGTATAAAACCCCATTCATTTTCTTTGTTCGTCTCTTGAAGCTCAAGACTGCATCATTCTTTTACCTCCAAGCTTCATCCACGATGGCTGCTAAATTTCCTGTCACCTTTGAAGTAAGTTCATTCTCTAACTCTTATAGCAAGTTAGCATATATTATCTAAACTTTTATAGCATTGTATGTTATATGCCGCGTGGCTCGACCTAAGTTCATCAAACTTCAAAGGGCGATTCTAAAGGTGATTTCTAACGAAAAATCCCTCATAGACTTTTGATTCATTATTTTCAATAATAAACCTTTGAAATCGTATATGTAGGAAAACAAAAATTGGGCTGCAGCACGTTAGGGGGATTGAGGGTTGAAAAAGAGCTCGTTAGGGGGAAAGGAAGGTGACGAATTTGACGCTTTTGGGAGAACGCCTCAATTTTTCTTCCCTCTTCAACATACTGAGGACTGTCCACAAGCGTGGGTTTGGTTAAAAATTATGGCGGTCAAATTCACGTATCAGTCATTGTATCATACATGATACATGTATAATGGTATAATGTATAATTCATGTATAAGGTCATAAAGGAATAAGGTCGGTCATCTCAATGTGGTGCCATTTTCGGGCCAGTTCTCTCCAGGGAACTTTTTTATTGGTACGTCTCGCATTCATTTATGGTGTGCGGTAATTGATCTTGCCGTTCTTTTCTGATCGAGTTCGTGGAGCCAGTTTTCAAAGTTTTAATTTTTAAAGAAGTTTCACTCAGAATTTCTTCCAACACTTATATGACGACATGAATATTGGGATGCTTGGTGATGCCCACATTGTCAACTCCCCCCCCCCCCCTAAATTTTGTCCTTTTACGATTCATGGTGTGTAGATTCGACATTTGCAATATCCCTCCACCGTTTAGGCCATAAAAAACAAGAATTGACGTAAAAAATCCGCTCTTTCGCTTATGGGTATTGCAGTAGGGAAGTCCGATAGTCGATAGTGAGACACTATCGATAGTTCGATAGTATCGGTGACTAACTATCGATAGTATCGATAGAACAGAATATTAAAAGGAATGACTGGACCCATTGTCGGCAAATAGATCAGCCTCTTCCAACGTGCATCAAATATCACGTTAAATGGGGATGGGGTCCACCCTCCTGTATAAAATACCTGTACCTACATTAAATCAGCTCAATAATAATTATCGTTTAGAGTCAAATAGATAATAATTAACTTTAATCAAATATTGAGTAGTTTCGTTAGATATACACGAGTGAGTTAAATCATAAATATTTTCAAGTAGGAAAAAGTGAAATATGGAAAAATGAATTTTTTTTAATACGGAGAAATTTAAAAGTTTTCAAAATTTAATTAGTTGGAAATGACATAGATATGTGATAATTTGAATGGAAACTTGAGAGGTTTTTAAAAAAAGGCAATGAGACGTACGTAGTAGCAAATACCATATTCTTTGGCAATTATATTTTTTCCTACGCTCGAGTTCTCTACCTTCTTCTGCCTTTCGTTAAATCTTTGTAGAAGCCTTTCAATTCTTAGAATGAATTAACTTTCCTTCAAGTGAAGCTTTAAATTTCGAGGGAAGCGGGCAGAGTTGTTCTGTATTCCCAAACATCGATAGTCCTATCAATAGTGTGAAACTATCGATATATCGATAGCCGCGCTCGCATGGATGCCGAAAACGTGGTTTTTCTAAATTGTTATTGCCATAGTCATGTGTGGTTACATTTAGTGGTACTTTTGGATGCAAACTCAACTGGGATTGGTTCCTGATCATTAGAAAATCACCCATTACAATTAAACACAATTTCCGAGCCTAAAACAGACCCCCAAACCCTACAATGAAACGAGTAATCACGGATTATAAAAAAAGTAATGAATTCATGTGTTAGAATTGCCATTGGGGTTTTTAGAAGCTTCGTTTACGAGTTATTCCACTTTTTTCCGATCTTACATCTCTAAAATGACCATAATTCCATTCAAATACTCGCTAAAATCAATTTTGAGGACACCGTTGGACAGGGCATCAAATTTCTCATATCTTTCTTTCTCATTCTCTTATTGTAAAACAAGGGAATTTCAAAATTACAGCTGAATCCGAAAATCAAATGTTGTTAATTTATGGGAAAATCTATTTTATCCACTTTTTTTAAACTCAAAATGAACAGGTCTTGTAACCCACTTCCCAGCCGTAACTTCCCCAGAAACTCAACTATCCAACGTTGTAAGAATTTTTTTTTTTTCAAGATTAGTTAATATTTCGTGTTTTCCCTTGTGATTTTCTATCAAGTTTTGTGAAGAAAGTTGTTTTTATTGATTTTAGACCTCTCCCACAGTGTATGGAAAATATCCATGCTCATTCAATACATTCAGGAAAATCCATGTTTAAAACGTGGTCATTTTTTGTTCAATATATAATACGTTTAATCAACCTATTTCTATTAGATAAAATTAAGTTTTTCGTGAATAGATTTACCTTTTATACCGACTTTAAAATGTCATCGGTTCTCAATATTGCTGGTTGTGCTAGTCTAGTGTACATTGGTTTATTACTATTTTATAGATCGCCAACGATGAATCTGATATCAAAAAGAAAGCGCCTAGTGAGGTTGCCGAACTCGTACTGGGACCTTTTTCACGTATTCCGAAGCTAGAATTCGCCAACGTCGAAATTGGTGGTGAAGCTCTCTTGAGTGTCAACCTAAGGAATCCCACTGACTCCGTTCAATGTGTAAGTACTATCACAGAGATGGAGAAAACTGAAATTCAGTTTCACATTCATGAGTTCGTTCCTTAATTTTTTATTTGAAATGTAGGTTATCTAACTAATAATTCTCAAACATTCGTTCTGGAGACCACCTTCAAAGCATTCCACGGTCACTACCGTTTGTTGAAATGTTGTTAAGAATCTAGAAGCTTTTTCCAAGTCCTCTTCACTTGCTGGTTGTGACCGAAGATAAAAATGTACCAGAGGGAGTGTCACTTCTGGTACTGCCTCTCTTTTAAAACCACGCTTCAAACATTCGACCTACTTGGAAATATCTAGTACTGTAAGCAGGAATTAATATTGCTTCATATGCTCTTTTGCGAAGCTATAACTGTCAACTAACTGAAAGTTGGAATATAAAGACACTGTGAACTGTTATATCAAGACTAAATATTTTTGTGTAAAAATTTAATGAGAGACTTGTACGTGATTCGGCAACGATTTTAAGCTTTAATCATAATCGACCAAGAAAAAATACTTGTTCCCCCCATTTGTTGGTTTATATTTCAAGTTGTGTGAAATCCAAAAATCAAGCTAAACTTTTTTTTTTTTTTTTTTTTTTTTTTTGTGTGAACAACACGGAAGCCATCTGGACTTTTCCGCCGAAATTATTGGGCCAAAGTGAATGAATCTTGTATCTAAAATCAAATGCTGACCAATGATTGCCCTCAACCAGGGTCATCACTTTCGTCCATTACTAATCAAACATCCGAAATCAAAAGGCTGAAATTCCAAAAGCAGAATATCGAAAACGTTTGAACTATATTTTAGTGAAACAAATTACTTCAATGAATCCGAGCCTACTGGGATCGCTTTACATTCATCCGTTCTCTAGAACTTTGACAAAAAAGAACATTAACATGGGTGTGAACGTAGCAAAAATCGCATGAAATAGTTTATTTCGTTTTCCTAGTCTTAATGCTGTTCAATCACTTAGTTCAATTTTTAAAACTTTTTTTAATCATTTTTTTAAATTGATTTATTTATTAATTTTGTTTAATGTTGTACTTATGTGACGTTTTACTAGGTTGACGTCGTGTGCCCCAAGGATTTTGCCGAACGAGGATTCTCTCTGAATGCGGCCGAATTTGAAATACCTCCTTATTCAAAAGAAGAGTTGGAAATTCGCTTCAGACCTATTAAAGAGCTGCAATGTCGAGACACTATATACATTAAAGACAAGTTCCGTAACCAAAAGTCTCAATTCCAGCTAACTTCTCGAGCAATCCCATCAAACAAAAAGGTATGCAGAAAATTGTGCAGGTATTTCAATTAGAGGTATGCGGTTCCGTCCAATCCTCTAGACGGGGGATGGCAAATTTTTTTAAAGGTCAATCGGTTTTTTCAATTAATTTTTTTAAAGTAACACCTAGGCAAATTTGGGATTCATTGGTTTTTGTTTCTAACCACATTCTACCACAAAACTTAGCTGATGCATTTTGTGAGACGTGTGCACAGTTCAGAAATCGTGTTATCAGGACATGGATTTCGTCCTTTTTGGTGATTCAGAGTGCAATACTCTGTTTTTTGTACGATTCTAGCTGCACGAAATGGATTGCACCCTGTTTCATCAAAACAAGCACATTTCACTATTTATTATCCTTATGACATTGTCGTGTGGTTCGTTACAGGTCCAAAGGAAACGTAAAACGTGGAATGTGAACAAGAGGCCTGTGGTTGTACCTACTCATGAGGGTAGTGGTCGAATTCAAAGCTTACCTCCAAAGTCTGATGTGGTTGATACAGCTCCAGCAAGCTCTATTCCTCCTGTAGGAAACTCGACTGGTGGTTCCTTCCTCAATGTTACATTTCCAGTGGTTTCCGTGACAGCCACTACCCCTACTGACAAAAACACCGATCACTGTGTAAAACGTGGGCAGATGGGTGACTTATCAACTGTGTTTGATGACTCCTTGGAGGAACACCACGTTCGAACAGAAACAATCAAAGAAAAAAGAAACTATGGTGCTGTGGAGATGGATCTCTCTACAACAGATGTCTTCACATTTGATTCAATTCAATTTAGTTCCAGGGAGGATAAAGAAAATACTGTTAGCTCAGCTAAAAAGAGACGCGTATTCGATATGAGTTTCTCTGATATAGGTTTTGATGACTTGACTCCGGATCGTGCAGAATCCAGGAGTATCTTGAGAAGCATTGGTAACATTCCTCACAACTCTTCAACACCTAAAGTGAGTGTAACTAAAGTAGCTTATTCTGAGACGATTTCTTATTTGACCACGGTTACTACCATCAAACATGAACCTGTCTCGCCACAGTCTCTTAATAAAAATGGTGATGAAGTTATCAAAAATGACGAAAACAATGGTGCTTCACTTCAGCTTAAAGCAGAACCTGTGTCGCCAAATGTGGTTTTGTTCAAGAACCCTACATCATCCAATTTGCAGCACCCTCCAACAAACACGAAACAAGCTTGCATCAAAGAAGAGCCTGTTACCCCCATTCCTAACCGAATCGATAGTAACGATACTTTTAAAGTCCCACTGTCTGGGGCAATGAAAGCTGAAGTTTTCACTCCCATTCCTCAGAGTGAATCCATGAAAAAACTGCCTGTTGGTTTCACGATTTCCCCTCCAAAGGAGATGTTGCAAAACCGTAGAAGAGTGCTGTTTGGAAAATTGGCTGTCAGTACTCCTAGTGAGAAGAGACCCGTTGTACAAAAGCGGCGGTCATCAGCTCATGTGGGACAGTGTGATACCCATGGAACAGAAGAGAGCTTTTGGAATGCTGCGACATCTGAAGAAGCAGGGGGACAAGCTTACACTTCATCTACTCGGTCCAAGAAGTCTATAAGGGGTACTACCTTATCACCTAAATCCCTGGTAGCGTTCAAGAAGAATGTGCGGGTTCATCTTCCACCAAAAAGTAAGTTTTCAGTCACAGATTTACTTGGTTATTGTTAGGGTGTGGCGTGAATATGACGGTACTGATTGAACAGTCTGATGGCTGGATCCCATCCTGAGTATATTTAGGAGAGTGGCAACACTGACCAGACCTCTGTTCAAGGACTCTACTCAGAATCCATTTGCGTTGGATTGTGACAGGGCTTCATGCCCTACACCCTAATTTCAACCCCTTGCCCTCCCCATCCTCTGAGCCACACTACCCAGCCAACACGTGTATTTGGGAGATCTGTTTCTCTTAGCATACAGTGCCATTTCAGTGTCGTACCACCCGATCTCCAGTTGGAAGAGAATGGTCGCAGTGTTACCAAACCTTTGCTATAGTAGACATACTTCTGGAGCAATCAAACTAAAATATCCGGATATGAAATTTTAATTGCAAAAAGTCAGTTTTGCTGGAAAGTTTTAAAGCTATCATTGCGTTGAATCCATTCTTTAAAATGCTCTGCCCCAAAGTTTTTATTGAGATATCGAAAATAAGATTCCAAATGATAATGTTGCTGCTATGTCCTGCTATCTTGTCTTATGTTGGAGCTGACTAATCGATACCTGGAAACTACTAATGATAAGTACCATAAGTTCTTCAAACATGCTGCATGTCCTGAAGGAACTTCTTTTCAAACGTTGGCCTCATAGAGCTTACAGGGAATACTGGAGCTGTATTAGATGAGCAGAGTAGTTCATTCTCATGTTAAAATGCTGTTCTTACGACAATTACAGCATCGTCGTTTGATTAGGAGATTAATCAAACATCATCGTCATCACAACTCACCAGAAACCTGAAATTTATACTGAATCCCAGCTGTAAGACGTTTTAATGTCAAAGTATACATAATTATTGCAGTTATGCGTCTGCGACGTTCTCGAATATAATATTTATTTGAACTCCTGTCATACCTTTAAATTAAACAATTTGTGTTAAAAGTTGTTTTTTGCTTTACAGAGTTACCGAGACCAAGTTCAGCCAAATCAGGTATTATCTCAACACTTTTTAGTCAATTGTTATTTTCATTTCAGAATAATTAATTTACCTTCTTGTTTGAATTTGTACTATTACATTTTTTCTTTTGCAGATAATTCAACTTCCCCTGAGTCGATTATTGTCGTTGATTTGTTTACAAATAATTTTAAAGAGCCAGTGTACAACCTCGACATTTATGGAGCTACGACAATGTCTGATCCTTTTGCTCGGTAAGGTCATAAGCCTATAAGCTAATTTTTTCTGGGAAAAAAAGTCATAGTTGGTGATGGATATGGATTGCTTCCACTTCCTGCTTCTTGAAAATACTACGTCTGAGCATAAGCATGCAGCTTTTCAGCTTCTGGGCTTTCCTCTGAATGTTGCAGGCATATTGTCTCAGCATTGGAACTACATAAGCAACTTTTCAATCTATCACCTTCTTACATGTTAGCAGAGCCTGCTAATGAACTACTCACTCCCAAAATTGACTGTCCTGACGCCCCTTTCTCTCACGTTCCCCCAAAAACAAAGATGTGCTATCCATGAATCACAGCCTGCTGTTGCGAACCCCCTCCCCTAGTCACCTCTTCTTGTTGCTTATGAAAACTCCGTGTGATGGATATGGATCCCCATTCTCGTTTCTTGATACTGTTACAGCTGAGCAAAAACACTCTTGACAGTATGTGACATGACTTGCCAGTCAGAACCCACACAGGAGAGCTGTGACACTGTGATTGGATTATGCTCGATACTACAAATTACACTCGAGTCGCCCACCAGTCTCTGTTCTGAATTCATTTACTTTTGGTTGGTTCCTGACTCTGGGCCTCCTCTTCCACAATTTCCAGTCAAGCGTTTGCCTCCACATCTGGGCCACCCAACACTGTCACTCTCTTCCAAATTTGGAGTCCTTTGACAATCAATTGTGGCAATGCCACATCTCCCTCAGGTCTTCAGTAGGGTGACTCCATTCCGGTCAAATCGAGCATGGTCGCACTGTTGTCACAGATTAAACCTTAAGCTTTTTTTGCTTTGCTGGTTTCATCTGGGTATTGCAGATTATCGCCTCAACAGGAAGTGGCAATTATTTCATTCCATCACCTGCTTGTTTTATGTTGATATTTCCAACAATTCCCAACTTCTCTTAAACATCCTACAAAATAAGGTATTAGCATTTATGCGCCTTTAATCTTTGCTTTAAATTTCAAAATTGTTTCCAAACAAACAGAGAGATTCTTGCTGTTGAGAACAAGACAATCTATTTTTGCTTTCGAAGAGTCTTTTCACTGATAGTCAATGTCTTGGAGAGTGCAATAACCAGTTTTCGTCTGTTGAGTGAAAATTCATTTTCCTATTTTCCAATGTAGAAACATCAGTATGGTAGTTTAAATGAGGTTGGAAACATGCTGTGGAAGGTATACTGTTTCACCAGTTGGTTGCATGTAGTTCTTGAGAGTTATATTATGATACAGCTACAGGTTATTCTCTGAAAACTGTAAGAAAAGGAAATTGGACTCGATTAGCAAATTCTTTGCTTTACTGTTGATGTTGAGTTGTCAAATGAGATTCCCACTAGAAACCTAGACGAATTTTGAATATGACAGCCTTTTGGAAACTTTCAATAACCCAGTTTCCAACAGAATAACTGCTTTGTTTAATTGGTTTACTTCTTCGTTTGAAAATATTGCTACTAACCGTCCTTTATCGTTATATTTCTGTTACATTGAATTCTCCGTCTAAAAATTTATAATTCTGCGGTAGGTGTGCCATCCATCCATTGGAGTTTCGTGAGAAACAAGGTCTGCAGCTCATCAAGTGGGTCAACTCCGTACTGACGCCACCCGAGGAGTACTCTGCTTATGAAGCTGGAGTTGATGTAGCCAGCCTATGGAAAAAGTCCGTCGCTTCAGATAGTGTACCACTTCCCCCGAGCCGCGAGTCTGTATCATCGAAGTTCCATAAAAACGAGATGCATTTACTCAATTTGAGAAAAAGCGCTCATTTGATCTTCAAATCAACCACCGTATCCCAAACGCTGTACAAGATATATTCCAAGATCGATGTTGGGTACATTTCAGTGAAGGATGATATAGATCTTCACTGCGATCAAGGTCAGTTGTACCTTTAAATATACCTTTAAATGTATATTTCTTATGTGCCACACTCTATTTTCGACTATATTGACTTCTAGGTGCAAGGTACCACCTGGTACAGATGATGATGTACTACAATCCCTTATGGCTTCGAATTGGATTGGAAGCAATATATGGGAGAGATATACCACTTC
This sequence comes from Creontiades dilutus, assembly GCA_031894815.1. Lineage (NCBI taxonomy): Eukaryota > Metazoa > Arthropoda > Insecta > Hemiptera > Miridae > Creontiades > Creontiades dilutus. The sequence continues at coordinate 217,453 of JAVIWC010006614.1, read as the reverse complement.
AACCGAGGCAAACTGTGATAGGTCTAATGCATTTCATAAAAAACAATCTCCTTTCGGACAAGTACATATCTGAAAGGAATTCTTACCAAAACACTCACCTGAAAGCGCCAAAGTTCAAGGTAACTTTGTTTTTTACAGTTACTCGCTATCTCCATTTCAATTGTTTGGTTGTTTTGTGTTTCTGTTTCATATCTGACTAGTTTTTTCCTTGCATTGTTCCGGGTTAGAGTTATGACATATGTGAAGGGTTCATAGATAGATAGATAGTTTATTTACATAATTTTGCAGGTTACATTCTTCAATTAACTCAGCATTCATATTCATCATTATCACACTAAGTCCTGTTGTTAATTTTCTCTTTGATCCATCAATATTTCCATTATCGGTAAGTTCCTGTTGAAATGCTAAGAATGCTTTTTCGCAACTGTAACATGAATGTGCAGATCCTTGAAACGTTTTGAAGTCTGCAGCCTAAACTGTTCGGTCCCTGGAAAGTTCACCGAAATAGGATGAAAACTTTAGAAGTTGATACAATATGAAAATATTGTACACACGATTGTGATGAAATTCATATGAGTTGATCAAATTTTCATTCCCAACTACCCGCCGACTTTGTAGGTGGGTGCATAGTCCTGCCCCAGAAGTTTGAGGAGGAGCATTGGGATTTGCCAATGACGCCATACCACAGCGTTTGCACATTGTTCTCAACACGTTTGCTCAGCACCCGAATCCTTGTCATGTTCCAAAATATACTAAGTTTTTTTCAAACTATGATGATATTTTCAGTTTTTGTGCTGGTTAGCCTCCAGATGGTCCTCTATGAACTCCCTTACCGTTTGACCAATAGTACCCTTAGCTCTTGAGCCACATCTTTTAGTTCCTACCACTCATCTGTCTGATAGTTTGTATTGCAATTGGTTTGACATTTGCTAGACACCGACACTAATAGCTCTATTTTGATGAAATTTACAGTGATTGTGCCCATTAGCTCTTAGTCAATCTCCTATATTCCTTCAGATATTGAATTGATTTGAGTTGTTGATCGATTGTTGGCAGGGTGCGTGGTTGCGCAAACATGAACTGAATTCCTATTTCGCATATTGGCTTGGTCATATACACCATTTATTGCTTACAGACTTTTAATTGTTTGAAAAGCTTTTTAAAATTAATAATAGTACTGCGTACTATACGTGCTGTGTATTAGTGAGTGAGTGTGTGTACATTGAGTTTGAAATATACCGCAGAAGGTATTGGAAGTAGACAATGTATACTCCCGTAACAAATTTTATAGGTCGCACAAATAATGCCTTGTGTGAAGAACCTCATATCAACTGAATAGCCACCATCCTTAATAATTATTTTCTTTATTACAGAAAGAAATGAATGACTTCATTGTATTCAAATTCTTCTCACTGGTTTTCTTCTTGGATATAGCGAAACAGAAAGCTATTGTCCCATACGATCCTTGTTTATTCAACAAAAATTCACCTATCAAGGTACGGTTTGAACTCTTTTGACAATCATATAACATTACAAATATAAAATACATCAGTATGAATCGTTTGATTAATTTGAATATTAATTTTCTAGTTTCCACAATTACATTTAATTAATTAATTTATTTTTTCAGGAAAGTGAAGGAATGATTAATGAGTTCATCAAAGAATTTATAAAGTGTGTTGGACACATGAAAAGAAATCTTGCTTCAATGGGATTCACAGTTTCTCATAAGCAAACTGCAATAGATGAGTATAATTTTGCAGTGCAGACCCATCTAGACCTACGCGATGGAGCAAGCCTTACCCGTCTGATGGAGATCATCTTGCAGAAAGCTCATTTGATTAACAAACTGCGGCTACCGGCAATCTCAAGGTTACAGAAGATACACAATGTGAAATTAGCTTTAAATGCCTTGACGGAGGAAGGTGTGTCCATTGTGGATGTGCTCCCAAGTGATGTGGTAGATGGTCACCATGAAAAGATCATGTCTCTATTGTGGCAAATCCTTCATAAATTCTTGAAACCACGAATCGAAAAAGGAGCAATAGTCATTCAAAGATGGTGGAAAAATAAATTGTTCAAGATTGAGATCACACGAAGAATTCAATACAAAAAAGATTACACAATGAATATAGCAGCGGTAAAAATTCAGTCACTGTGGAGAGGTTACTACTTGAGAAAGAATTTTATGGAGATCAAAAACGATTTACAAAAACGCAAACAGTACTACAAACTTTTGAAAGAGAAGAAAGCAGCCGTTACTATCCAACGCTGGTACAGGCAGACCAAACATCTAAAAGAGTGTAGAAAGCAGCAGCTGTCATATCTCCAAACAATATCTGCCAAGAAGATACAAATGTGGTATCGAAATATACTTGCAACAAGGAAAACCAAACTCGAGGTTTTAGAGAAAAAACAAGCTTGTATAAAGATTCAGCAGTGGTACCGTAGTAATCTAAAAGCCAAGATGCAACGTTCCAAATTTATGAAGGAAAGATCATCAGCTATCATCATCCAACGCTGGTATAGAGCCACTTTGGCTATGAAGAAACAGAAGCTGGAATACGAAACTACACGCAAAGCTATTATAACAACCCAGCAACACTACCGTGCTTTAGTTGTTGGAAGAAAACATCGTAATGAATATAATTTGATAAGGAAATCAGCAATTATCATTCAGCGAAGGTTCAGAGCTATTTTGGCTATGAAGAAACAAATGCTGGAATACGAAACTACACGCAAAGCTACTATAACAATTCAGCAACATTACCGTGCTTGGGTTCTTGGAAGAAAACAACGTAATGAATATGATTTGAAAAGGAAATCGGCAATTATCATTCAGCGAAGGTTCAGAGCCACTTTGGCTATGAAGAAACAGAAGCTGGAATACGAAACTACACGCAAAGCTACTATAACAATTCAGCAACATTACCGTGCTTGGGTTCTTGGAAGAAAACAACGTAATGAGTATGATTTGAAAAGGAAATCAGCAATTTTCATTCAGCGAAGGTTCAGAGCTACTTTGGCTATGAAGAAACAAATGCTGGTATACGAAACTACACGCAAAGCTATTATAACAATCCAGCAACATTACCGTGCTTTAGTTTTTGGAAGAAAACAACGTAATGAATATGATTTGAAAAGGAAATCGGCAATTATCATTCAGCGAAGGTTCAGAGCTACTTTGGCTATGCAGAAACAAATGCTGGTATACAAAACTACACGCAAAGCTATTATAACAATCCAGCAACATTACCGTGCTTGGGTTCTTGGAAGAAAACAACGTAATGAATATGATTTGAAAAGGAAGTCGGCAATTATCATTCAGCGAAGGTTCAGAGCTACTTTGGCTATGAAGAAACAAATGCTGGAATACGAAACTACACGAAAAGCTATTATAACAATCCAGCAACATTACCGTGCTTGGGTTCTTGGAAGAAAACAACGTAATGAATATGATTTGAGAAGGAATCGGCAATCATCATTCAGCGAAGATTCAGAGCTACTTTGGCTATGAAGAAACAAATGTTGGGATACGAAACTACACGCAAAGCTACTATAACAATCCAGCAACACTACCGTGCTTTAGTTGTTGGAAGAAAACAACGTAATGAATACACCATGAAAAGGAAATCAGCAATTATCATTCAGCGAAGGTTTAGAGCTACTTTGGCTATGAAGAAACAGAAGCTGGAATACGAAACTACACGCAAAGCTATTATAAAAATCCAGCAACATTACCGTGCATTAAAACAAGCGAAAAAGCAACGAATTGAGTACGTTCAAATAAGAGAATCCGCTATTGTTATTCAGCGATGGTACAGGGCTACATCTGCTATGCGAAAACAGAGGCTAGAGTATGAAGCTAAATATAAAGCTATTGTAACAATTCAGCGCCGATACCGTGCTATGATTCAAGGAAGGATGGGCCGGATGGAGTTCCTTCTCAAGAAAAAATCAGCCACTGTCATTCAGCGAAGGTACAGAGCCACTTTGGCTATGAAAAAACAGAAGCTGAAATACGAAGCTACACGCAGAGCTATTTTAACAATCCAGCAGCATTATCGTGCAATGGTTCAAGGGAACAACCAACGAACTGAGTACATTCATATAAGAAAATCCGTTATTGTTATCCAACGCTGGTATAGAGCCACGTCTGCTATGAGAAAGCAGAAGCAGGAATATGCAGCTACACTTAATGCTGTTAAGACGATACAGATGCATTACCGAGCTTTTGTTGCAGGACAAAAGCAGCGAATGAAGTACCGTCTTATGTTAAAATCTGCTATAACCATTCAGAGCTGGTTTAGGGCCACATCTGAAATGAAGAAACTGAAACTTGAGTATGAAATGACCCTTGAAGCTGTTAAGACGATACAGCGCAGATATCGTGCTCTGGTTGCAGGGCGTACGCAGAGAGCTGAGTACGCTCTCATGAGAAAATCAGCCGTTACTATACAGCGTTGGTTTAGAGCCACGTCAGCTATGAAGAAACAGAAGATAAAATACGACACTATGCGTAAAGCAGCTGTGCTAATCCAGCATCGTTACCGCGCTCTGGTTCAAGGTAGAAAGCAACGAAGTGAGTTTCTTCTTGTCCAAAAATCGGTTATTGTCATACAGCAGTGGTACAGAGCTACATTAGCTATGAAGAAACAGAAATTGGAATATGAAGCTACTTGCAAAGCAGTTGTGACAATTCAGAGATATTACCGTGCATTGATTGAAGGACGGAAGCAACGAATGCAGTATCTTCTTTTGAAAAGATTGGCCATTTTCATCCAGCGCTGGTACAGAGCCACATTGGCTATTAAAAAACAAAAACAGGATAACGAAATTAAACGTAAAGCTGCGATGAAGATTTGGTTCTGGTATTGGAGGTGTAAGGCTGCTCGAATCACACGAAACAATTTCCTTTTGCTTAGAGAAAAAGTATTATTCGTTCAAAGGCATTTCAGGAAAAACCAGATGATTAAACGTGAAAATATCAGCCGTATCGACAGTCGGAAATCATGTAATTCTACTGTCCAACGTTCTCTTAGTATTGATCGTATGAAGGAAGTTAAGGAGGCCTTTGTTTTAAGAATCACTGCTGCTATCAAGATCCAGAAGTGGTACAGGGATATTCTGCACAGACGGGAACAAGCTCGGATGGCGGAACTGAAACCTGCAGCTGAGAAAATTCTAAACTGGTATAGACTTGTCGCCATCATGAGAAAGGATAGGAAGATGTTCTTATCCCAAAAGCGAGCTGCAGTTCGGATCCAGCGATGTTACAGATCGTATCGCCAAAGGGTGAGTAATGAATAGGTATAGGACTTTTCTTCGTAACCACAAAGTTCTTACATGTATGGTAATTTCCAGTATGGTATTCATGTTTCGTGCGGCGAGAGGTTGTAGAGAGAATATTTTTACTTCATAGTTGATCCTATCACAATGACATTTTTCAACAACCTAGAGAAATATATAGAGGGTGATAGATTTCAATGGCCAAGCAAATTTGATCATTAAAAATAAGAATTATTAATTAAGATTGTAAAATGATTTAACAAATTAGAAACGAATGGATTTTTTTGTAGAAACAAATTTTGGTTCAGCCCGAGGTGTGGTCGGATTTCGGACGAGCTTTTATCGGAAAAATAAACGTTGTTTTATTGAGTATAAAACATATATTCATGTTGCTGTTCACTTCTGTGTAGTGTAGATTTCAGTTTTTTTTTTCTTTTTTTTTTTTTTTTTTTTTCAATCAAACACGTAGAATTCATTACAGGTACTTTTTCTTTTGAGCTAGTTCTTGAGTTCCCATTGCCGAAAAAAGAGAGAAAAGATATTGGTCATGGGTGAGGAGAGTTAACAATAAATATAATCCTAATATTTCGTAGAGGTGAGAACCCACAGTTAATGGTTCGCACAGCATTGAGATCAGAATTATCATCATCCCAAAAACTTTATCATTCCTCCTGTACCTTATAATAGGTACTGTCTTCCAGGAAAACTTGTAAGCCTTTCGTGTTTCTTCTATTCCACCAACTACCTTTTTCGCCTAATCGGTTCAGCATCAGAAAGAAAAAACGACAAAAGTCAGGAAATTGCTTTTAGAAACTAGAAAACGTACGATAAAACTGTTTGTTTCTGAGATCAGCCGCTGATGGAGATTAAATCTTCTATATTTATATCCTCCAACAGTCCTGAAAGTTGATGTTAGAACAACTGGGAAAGAGCCATCTAAAGAACACTAAGGGTCTAATAATTTTTTAACAAAAACTAGCTGTTTTGTAAATGTGTGTTTCAATTTACATTTTTCTCTGAAGATGAATGTAGTGGCTCTTAAAACAAAGCGGAAATTGGAAATGCTGACGCAACAACGTGTTTCATTTCCGAAAGTTACTTTTCATGAATTCACCAAGTTTAATTGTTTTTGTTTCCCTATTTGCCTCCAGGTTGCACGGGCCAGTGAGGGGGCTACTGCTGTTCGAGAGGAACCACGAACTCTACTCCAAAACTATGACCGCACCATTGATGCCCTTATGTCACCTAAAGTGAAATCAAGCTTGCATTGGATATACGTATCTTTCAAAAACCTGGGTAAATAATTTCAATCCTGTTCCACATCCTGTTGTCCAAATGACGATTTGGGGCTGGTATCTAGAATGGGTGGCAGGGGTTACTGTTGCGTTCTCGAGAAAAATGCATTACTAAAACACAAGTTATCCTCCAGAGCTGCCCCACTATTAGTGTGCCCCGTTGCTTGATGGGGCACTCTGATTGGCTGGGGCAGCTGGACAATAGGAAGATATAAGGTAAGGCATTTTTTGGCAGCCCTGAGACATTTAATGAAAACCCAATAAAAAACACGAATGCAGTAAACACCCCCAAATGCTTACACCACCACCAATTCCCTTCTTGCAGCTTTGGCTCCATCTCTAGGCATCACTAATACATATCCCCAACCTATTTTAATACCGTTATTAATCTTGCTGAGAATTTGTATCTATTACTTACATGTTGTTGAAGAATATGATACTCAATATTCTAGTTCAATCGACGCTCAACTTCAAGAAGTACATTCTGATTGTTTGTTTGAACCTTTTGCCTTCAGATTTCATCACTATGTACTCGCCGGTGTTATGCGAAAAATTGGCAGATCCTTCAATGACACGAGTATATGCTCTCATCTTCCATATACTGGACATAGAATCCCGTTCTGATGCGCACCAGAGCGTTTTCGGACATGGGATGAATGTTCTTCTACACCTAACGCTGTTTAGCACGACTTACGATGCAGTTTGGAAGGTACAATTAATGCGTATATCAATTATCTGAAATCCGTTTGCTCTAGTTAAGCTATGTATGGAATTCACAAGCCTTTTGTCCATGCTCAGGTTGAGTCCGTAAGGATCTCTGAGAGTCTAAAGTATGGAAGGCCATGCACTTTACTTGTTAAAGGCCTTTTAAGCATTTTCCCTTCTATTGATAATTATAACGAAAAATTATTTTAGCTACTCAGTTAAAATTGAAATGAAATTCTCAACATTTCATTTTATTAATTTGTTTATATTCCTTAAGACGAAATAGTACAAATGAATAATCATTTCCTGCGTCCTTCAATCTTTGATTAACCTGGATCATGTTTCAGAACACATTGCAGTATGATGGAATCAACGTGCTTCTCCGAATTATGGGCAAATTCTTGGAGAAAAGAGAAGAATTGTTTTGCAGGGCAGCCACACTGATTTGGTTGCTTTCGCGTGCACCCGACCAACTCAGAGTAAGAAAACTTTTAGTCATTATTACAATTTACTGTAACATTTGCCTCGCATTGTGTGAAACTGGAAAACCAAACATTTGATCAATTCTTGAGGGGGTTAGCTAAGAAAATTCGCTTAAAAGCAAGAAACTTTTAAATAAAACACGTAGAGTGTGTAGAAATTTGATGTAAGAAAGCCGTTGCAAATTGTTAATTTCCCTGTGAATGAGTAGTTTTATGATAAATACTTTATTTATTGTCTATCGGTCTCCATTCATATTCTGCCAATAAACTTTAATCATTTGTGAACATGCAACTAAACTCGTTGATATCGGTAACATTGAAAAATCAGAAAACATAACTTTAATAGTTAATAATAATAATCAACACACAGGCTAGTAAGTAATTATTATAATGGCTCGTTCAGATAAACTGTGTTCGTTATCGAAATACAACTCATTGAAAATTCTTTGCCAATTTGCTCAGCTCGTTACTCGTCTAATTTAGATAAAAAAGAAAAGTTTTAAAACTAGCTGTTGGAGCTCATTTCCTGGTGAAAACTGGTCGTGTGTTAGAAATGTTTCTCACCTACCCATTAAGGTGATAGAGTTCCTAACATCATATGACTTTGAGCTACGATGCAACTACTTGTTCATCTTAAGAGTGAAGTACCTAATATACAAAATAGATAACTCACCTAAATTTTTGGTGGAAACTTTCTATGAAAATTCCGATGAAATCTAACAAAACAGTATTTAGATTTCATTTACTTTCAGGAAATGATTTTAGGGGTTGACATCTTAAGTTCCTCTGTTAGGAAGCAAACAATCACCTCCGTTGGATAATATATGGGGAGAAACACACATTTTCTCCGAAACCACCGAGCCTAAAGTTACGCAATTTTGCTCAAAATTCCACCTTTGATCCGGGATATGCTAGTAACCTCGACACCTTGATTGATCTACCCTAAGGGATTATAATTAAGGATTAATCTATAGAAAAATTGAAATCTCAACAACTTTAAATGTTAGAGGGTTGGTTTTTGTTTTATTCAGATAGAAATAAGTTTTCTGAATCGAATGAGACCACTCCAGTTAATGCACAATCATCTGTTCGTTCACCTTTTAAAAATCGGGTTAGGTTGGCAGTCAGACTGCAGTGCCCGTTCAACGGAATGTCTGAGCTAGATTGCGATGCTGGCGGCAGCCCAGGTATTTGCAACTTGAATACCGTGAAAAGAGATGACAAGTTTTGATTATGTACCAAAGACTAAGTATAATATACATAGATCAGTGATTTACGTAGAAGAGCTTTATAATACAGAAATGATAAATCTATGTCTAGTCATTTTCAAGGTTTTTAAATACATGTAACGAATGTGTCAAAGGCGACAAATTTGTTTACGGATGGTGCTACGTATTTTACCAAGACCATGATGGATTCTAGATCAATTTGTGTGAGTGTTGGGAGGGGTGGGGGATATCACACGCAATCAAGTAGGTTTATTGAAAGCGGAGTGAAGAGGTTCATTTTCAAATGCTTGAATGAAATTACTTCATTGAACTTGAAACTAGCATTGGAACGCTATATATGTATTACCAGTACCAGAACACACCACATTTAGCCACAGGAGATTATCGTGCTCATCTGTTGCTTGGAAACCAACCCCAAGCTGTTTTTGACCCTCTAAGACCCTAAAGCAGGGTTCAGATCCATCCGGATCGTTTGGAAATACGGATAGGGGAAGCTAGTAAAAAGCAGTGGAGGGGATGGAGGGGAATCGGCAGAACACAAGCCAACAACTCGTTTCCCGCGCTTCCTCCAACAGCTGTTTCAGTTCCCGACGCCATTCTGTATGCACAGTAGTGAACTACGCCATCCGGAACGAAAAAAATTGAAAAATCTGATGCGTACAGTTTGCTTCAAAACTGCCTGTCTGGAAAAAAGATTCCCTCTCCCCAGCTGGTGTCCAACCAATCAGCTGCTCGTATTCACTTTCCGGATAGCTCGCTGGATGGGTGTGAGTCCTTGGCCTCGTTCTCCTGGCTCTAGGAGAGGAGCAACATAATGCGAAGATTAATAGAGGGGGAAGCCGTGACCACAGTTTGGGATAAAGTTTAGTTGAAGGATTATCATAAGCATTACCATGACTTGCGTCCCAGGTGTGATCAGTATGGTTTTGGGTCCTCACACTCACCTGGTGCAAATAGAAAGGCATTTATATCAGTTGTTGCCAATAGATCAGATCATATGGACTGCTCAGCGCACTAACGACACCGGGTTTTCTACCGAAGTGAAGGGTTCAATAAACTCATCAGAACTTAAGACTATAGACCTTGAGACACCAAAGACTCCTTTCGTTTTTCGTACCTTGGGTTTTCGTTGTATTGGATTTGTTTTCCCTGTTGCCTGCATCCAAACCATTATTTAAACAAATCACCATATATTCCGTTCGATAATTATCCTTAGACCAAAGATCTGTGTAGAAGAGCTTTCTATTACAATTTTTCTTTCCTAGTGCACCTGTGGTTGGCTGTACTGTCCAGTACTGGTTGTATAGTGTTCTGCTTAGGAGTAAAGAAATAATTAACGTTCGCATTGTAATTGTCGCGTTTCTTAAATATTGGAATTTTTGGAGTTTCCTTATTACTTAGTATAAATTGTATAGGTACTAAACATTTAGTACACTTCTTTTTTCAGCTCCCCCCAAAATTTGCCAACATGGAACATTGTTGGTTTTCTATGATAATGGTGACCATATTCAATGACTATATGTACATGTATCAAATGAAGTTCTCATTAACTGCATTAATAAAAGGATTTGGTGCATTTTTCAGATCATCAGAGAACAAACAGAACTCGTGAAACGCTTGACGTACTATTTGAAGAGAGTAGTTCAAGGGAAAAAATTGTCATTGAAGAAACACAAGCCAGCGCTGCCCAAAGTGAAATCAACTTGGGGTTACTCGACAGAGAATAAAGAGTTTCCCACTAGAACGGATGCCATAGTTGCCTTACATCATAGATTTGAAATGACCCTCTGAATTTTAAAAATCGTTTAAATCCAGTGTGAAAGTTCTTGGATTGTGCAATGGAGAAAAATATTACTATTCGCCACTGAATGACACAATCTAACTTTCCACACTGAATTAATGATCCCTTTTAAATAGCATGTTGATGAAAACCATTGCTTTTTCGATATAATTATTTTAAATTAGTTATGGTGTAAATAAATATGAAAATGTAAATTAAAGACGTACTGATTGTAATTATTTTATACTACTGTTTTATATGGACGGATTTGTCATTACGTGTTCGTCATTTAACTTGAAAAATTGTACATACATGACGTGGTTGTTTTTTAAGAATATTGTTAGCATTTAAAGAGAAAAAAATGAATTAAGCATAATGATCTACGGATCACCCTGAAATACGAATAAATGTTTTTCACGTTGTTTAACATTGAAGTTCACTCCTTTTAAACCCGCTATAGGGACACCCATTCAAATGATACAAGCATTCCGAGCCGAACCAAAAAAACAAAACAAGTTGAACAATCATTTCAACAAGCTTTTTGTTGTAGGTATTTACGTAAATACTAGTGAAGTTCTTTAAAAGGTATTATTGAGTCGTTCGAAAGCGGACAGGATTGATCTCCTTTGCATATTGGTAGTTGACAATTAAATTTGGCAGAGAAAAGCACATTTCTGTCTCACGTTCTCTTCGTGGTTGTCCCTTAGGCCTTGTACACATGAGGGCGTTGGACGCCACGTTGGCAAATTGTGAAATCTTACACATGAGGGCGTTGGCTGACAGTGCGAGACATTAGTAGTACAAGCAAGACAGTATATTTACCTAAAAGTGTCTTCTCAGTTATGTTTTCTTCTGCAAACACATCCACAATCTCCTGCCAAGCAGACTTTTTCAAAACTCTATTTTTATAATCTGGACACCCCATGTCCCGGATGCATCTTCTTTTTTCGACTTCATCAATAAACAATTATGAGTCAAACGCTTCCGCATCTATTGTAAATACACAGACAGATCAAAACAATGGTAAGATCACTCACAGATCACACAATTCACGTCAAAAGCGTGCGGTCGACTGAGTAGATGTGTACGTTCCAATGCCCAGTGTAGTAACCCAAGCGCGCTGCAAACGTAGCGGTTGTAGTGAAAACTACAAGCATGTGTACGATCCCATTTGTTTCTATGTATTTGGCTAACGCAAGTTTGACAAACGAGCGCTCAACGCGGTGTCTAACGCCCTCATGTGTACAAGGCCTTATGGTCTCCCTGGCGTTTCGGGGTTCGAAATTCGGGCAGAGCAACCGCTTGGAACGAAAACCAACAAAATTTGAGAGGGAGGGGAACTTTCTGTCTCATGGTAGATTACTAATTTATCCACCAAACAATTACATGTATTACTGATTCTCTAAGATAATGATGGTAGGTACTATTTCACCGAGAGGAATATAAAACACAAATCTGTCAAAAAATGATTACAGCGAATTACGCTAACGGATACTTTAAAATTACAACGGAATCTACATGCTTGATATGAGCTTCAACTGATTAGAAGCAGAACAGATTTGAAACGATGTGACGAGGGCGGGACGATTTTGAGTCTTGACAATTTCCCGAAGTTGAACGACCTACGGTTCTTCCAGTAGACCTAAAACAAAAGTACCCAGACGTGTTCATTATAAATTCAATCAGCCTTTAAAAAAAGGTGTAGCTAACCAAATCAGTGAAAAGGGTTATAATTCAACAACTTCAATTTTAATCAAAATTATTATATTTACTGATAGTCATTAAATTTTGAAAAACAATTAACAGTAAAAATGAAAAAAAAAAATAATAATAAATGAAAATTGGCAGTAAATCACGCTTGAAAGTGACAAAAAAAAAAAAAAAAAAAATCAACTGCCTTTACAAACTGTTTGTCGGCTCAACAATCCAACTTTCAACATAATCCTGAGTTCGGCAGAACAAAACCAAACATCAGAGGGTTATTGGAAAAAATAATAAATTGAATGACAGGGACAATAATAACTTGCTGAAGTGTAATCAACATTAATTCACACTAATCTTTGAGAAACAATTAGTCCATAAATGAGAAAGAATTCTGAAAGAAAATTAGTAGTACTTCTACGGAAATTTCATTCAACATTCGAAAGTCATTCAATTTAATTTCAAAGGCGAACATTCAGATTAAACAATGATAAAATATGTAACAATAATATCCAATAAAAATTGATTAAAATGTAGGAACTAAAATTCTGTTGGACTTGAATAGAATGGCAAGAGTACATGTCGTAATTTGGAGGTAGATATCCTAAACCTATACATTTTGATCAGCTTATTAAATTATTGCTTCGAATCTGGAAATCCTATCCACCCTTTGGAATGGGATGAGTTTTTTACAAGATCAAATAAAATATTTAGAATGAATAAAACGTACGCAACAATTAAATAAATTATAAACATCATTTATAAACCATCAGATTCGTGAATAATTTGAAATCTACTTTTTAATCTTGTAAAATAAATACCAACTACTGTTAATAAATGTATTTCTGAAGTCCACGACATAGTCGTCTAATTCGTGGAACTTCTATTTTCTCTAAATTAAACCATACGGCAACACTAACATTTTAGAAAGTAGCGTAATCAAGTAGTGATACGAAAAAAAGCCACACAAATTTGAGCAACAGAAGTCGTGTAACTGTGCATTCAAATAAGCGTGAAAAAACCACAAAGAACACCATCATTTTAGAATCAAAAGGCAGAATTTGGGAATTACATCGAGTAATTTTAAAGGTGATGGAATATAATTTTTGAATCAAATGCATCAACTCTCATGTATAATTACCAAGTATGAGCCAGCATAATTGGAAATAATGGTTATACGAAATATAATTAAGGACAATTATACCACCCATTTGTTGTTACACAACATTCCAATAAGAAAATAATTTGATTAGCCAATGAAATTGAACAGGAGTTTTCAGGTTTTTCCGGAGCAAGTTGAAATTAAATAGTTTTAATATTTATGATATATTTTGCTCCCTTACAACCTCATCAGGCTTCCGTACTCTCGGTCTTCAATATCACAGCTCGATAACAATCATGTATTGGAAACGCCTCGCAAAAATCTTAGCACCTTGTAGCAACCATCACAACTTTTATTACGTAATCAAAATTGTTTACTCGAAACGCTTACTCCGGGAACTTAATATTAAACCCAATCCATTAATTCATTTCTGTGTTATCAATCAGAATCAAACTTTTATGAAGTTCTGTACTTTTATGTAAGTTTGGGAAGTAATTGTTCAATAGAAATGTTTAAAATATTTAAATACAATTGATTTAAAACGGGAGGCTTCACTAACAACATCAGTAACAAGCGAAATATGAATTACCTAACTCATTTCAATCAATTATACTGGTACAGCACCGATAAAATAATTTTAAAGTAAAAAACTTTCATAATATCAACAAATTAACATCTTAACGTAATACTAGAATTTTTCTGAATATTACCTAATCACCATTTTTATTACTATTTCCTAAATTAACGAGTTGAGTACCTAATTTTTAAAGTGTATTAAACAATTATTTGTGAGCTAGAATAACAATTACCTGCAACTTTGATTAGGAAATGTGGGGTATTTAATGTTTAGTGCATTGGTGTTGTAAATTTTCAGCAGCCGAACTCATATTGCGGTTATTTAAAAAGGGAATCTAAATGACAGCACCTTTTCGCGGAATGTGGATTGGTAATTGCTGGGAGATCAAAGGCGCATAACTTGAAAGACTAGGTACGAGTATAAATAACATTTATTAAGAAAGTAAGGTAACTTTTACAATGATTTTGAAAGTTGTACGTTTTGTCATAAAACAGGCGAATAACTGTTTAAATGAGACTTTCACGCTCGTTTACATCTTTAAAACAAATGCATTTGGTCAAGAACTCTTTTCAAATTATAAATTTTCATGATACATTTCTCCGTATCCCCCCTCTGTAATTCTATTGGAATCGATTCTCATTCAATCCCTAAATACACACCAAGCAAATGATCACAGCTTCTTTTTATCATCCATCACATATATCAACTAACGTTAAGAGAATATTAAAAAGTAATGCAATGAAGGAACTCGGGGTGTCAAATGGTTTCGAAATGGTTAGTAGATAGTAAGTGAAACTGCTGGATTTAAATTTTAAAAACTTATTGACATTTACAAACCAAAAGTGGTAAAGAGAAAATAGAGCAAACAGGAGTGCGCAACAGACCCAAATATTTTGCCGAATTATCAGGAGCCAATCGAAAGATTCTGTGTGAAACTTCGCAAAATCTGGAAGTGCTAGTTGACAATAATTGGATGGGTATCAATCGATCATATATTTGCATACAAGACGATTCTTCCTATCAAAAATCAACACTTTTCGATGTTTTTTACACATCCCAAATAAAACAGAAGCCATCATAAATATTGATAACTTTGAATATTTAAACTCAAACTTATCGTAGGCAGATGAATAAGTTTGATCCTTAAGGGAAGAAAATCCATGATGGGCGATCACAATATCTTACAAATAGTTCCACCACAAAAGCTAAAATAGATTTATGTTATAGAAACAAGTGCAGCACGGTAGGTACGTGAGATAACTAGTAAATAGAATTATTTCATACTTAGGGGATTCCTGAATTTAACACTAAATTTGCGATAACATCATGCTTTTTTCGCCACTATTTGTGTTCCAGTTTTCCAGCAATTCGTACACCATTAAAACTCTCTTCTTTTATTTGACTAAACAACTTTAATGTGCTTTATAGTCCCTACATATAAAAAATAAAATCGATCGAATTAAAAGGGGATGAGTATAGTTATGACTGTGGGGTGTCCCCCTGCTTCACTATTATCTACTGGATGTCCTTAATTTTGTACAGAAATCGGGAAATAATATTGATAAATATGTTTGTTTTAGTCATTATTACAGATTATTTACAGGCATACTGGTTATTAAACAAATACGGTATAAAACAACAACTGAAGATGCTTTACATGCAAGTCAAAGTCAAAGTACATCCAAAGTTACCAACCTGTATGAATGGTTTCTACAAATAGTTTGATTCTACTTGCATGAAACTATTCATAGTGGAAAAACCACGATTATCAACTTTTGACAGTTTTATAATCGATTATCGATAGGAAACCAATGACAGTATTGACAACTTTCTTTGACAGCTCTAACGATTAGTTGTTCCATTGTCATTATCGAATTCAAACGTTTATATCTAGAGTTCTTCCTCAATTGGATTCCATGCAAGGGAGGCAGTTGAACAAAAGTAACAAGAAGAATGCAAGCTAGGTGTTGAAATACCTTCAGTGGAGCGATTTCAAAATTTGGTGACAGAGGTTTCAAAATGTGCAAATCAAATAATGTGGTCATTGTCATTAATGTCAACCACAATTTAATTTTGACAGAATTCGACAATAAATTAATAGAATAAACCAATAATCAGGCATATTTTTTCAATTAAAGCATTTAAAATAAGAGCTACATAAAAAAAGGAAAAACATATTTAATAGTATCACAACATTGATGATGAAAATATCAAAGAATCGATACCAGTGGTAAAGATTGGTGAAGGATTTCAACTACTATAGACTAATACTACCTATAGAGATACCATTCTTTAAATGAAAACTTAACTTTTGGTTTAGTTTATAGAGAGAAATTGCACTGCCCATTCATATGGAAGATTGGTAACTATTATTGCAACTCAAGTTGGGAAAGCAGACAAAACTAATATTTAAAAAAAAGTTTCCACTACTTTGTAGTGATAATTTAGTTCACTCCATTCGAGTTCGTAAATCAAAAACTAAGGAACTTTCGGAGTAATTTTATACGATATATTGGAATGAATAAATAACGCAACATGTGGATTTCGGAATGTTCGTATGGTGGATCGTACCAATGATTGCTTTAGCCCCTACACAGGTGCAACAAAAAACGTCTAGCAGGCATTATGATCGACATTTGTAATATTACTTTTTTTAAAACGTTATAATTACATTTTTGTGCTTTACAATTAATTTGTGAAGTAATTATTTATTACACACTAAGATTTTCTAAAATAATATTCGGCTATAACGAATCTCACGATTATTTTTAATTTATCATAATTATAGGAAAACTATGTTCTGTTTTCAGCACAGTTTAGTCCTGGTATTAATAAAATTTTAGAATTTGTTTCCCTTTGGGCAATCAAGAAGATTCATTTTTGAAAAGAATATTGAAATACGGTTTCATTTGAATTCATTTTATCTTTTAGATCAAAATATATTTTGATGTTCTGCCCTACGACGCAGGTCTTACATTTATTTCAAACCCGATATTTCACCGTTTCCCACTACAGTAATGAAATAACTGACTCGTTAGCTTCCCTGTACTTCATCATACCCAGGTCAAAATTTATAACTATTTCAAGATCTGTTGAAACAACCAATCCGAATACTAGTACCTTAATGTGCATCAACACGGGTGTAATTCTGAATTAGCTACCAACACAATCAAATTCAAGAGTTCGAACAAGCTAAAGAATAGAAATTCCTACAAACGTAAAAACAACGTGGAGTAGTTCTTACAGACAGTGCAGATAAAAATAACTGACTTCCATATTACTCGATGGGAAATTTCGAGAAATTGAAAGTGTTTTGGATTTTGAAGTAACGCATGGCACGTTTAGGCTTTGAGCCAACCTTTGAATCACAGATCTAAAAGCTACATGATTTAAGAAGTAGAACTAAATTAAATTATGGTTTTAGTACAATGAGCGTTAGCCACGCACCTAAAAGTCGTACTTAATTTTCTATACGAATTTGATTCTAATGTTTGCTGAAATATGATAACTCTTTGTAAATATATAATTAAACCTATTTACGTATAACAAGGAAGTAAAGATGTTAACTAAAGGAAATACTTCCTAATTTAGTGTCATCCATAAGATAATCGTCGGAATGAAATCTCGACCACTAGGTTGACAAGAGCAAAATCAACCCGGTTGAAGTAGGAAATGTTAAATTGTGCACCAGTAGAATGTTCAGAAAGTCCAATTGAATTCTGTTTTTCCAAAATTTGGTAGTTCAAGTTCAGATGGAAAACAGACTGTGTGAAAATGAAGCTGTCACATGAGTATGAGGATGGAAATTATGAACAACCAACAGAACGTGCGAAGAGATCCAAAATACTTGGCAGATACCTACATATAACTTATCGTCTCGAGCAGTCCCTGCCAATTATTCCAGTTTCTCTGTTACGAGTTAAACCTTCAACAACAAACATACTTCAATTCGGAAGAGATGAATCTTTCCAAAAATGATCAACAAGTCACTTTTGATATAGTGTCAAAAATTAATAAAATGTTTGATGTTTTTCATAATTCTGTTGTATGAGATGTATCAAAGATATGAATAACTTTTATAAATCCCAAAATAAGAGTCAACTACCGAACAAATGTACCAAAAATCATCGTTGGTAAATTTGGTTTATTGTTTTAAAATTATAATCGTAAAATCATTTGGGTTTCTCCATTATACGCGGGATGTCAGCAAGAAAAACTGTTCAGTAAACCTCGTATTTTCTCAGAAGAAAGTGTGACTAGATTCTATGGACCAAAAAACACTAACTACTTGCTAAAAAAACTGTTTCGCTGTTTAATTTTGGATTTGCAAGAAACTTAATGGGAAACATAGGAATATTGAATCAAACTAAATATAACCAAGCGACAGTTGGTTAAAAGTAAAGCAAGCAATGCGCTTGATGAGTTTCAAGTTACTAAGCTAAAAAATTGACAGCAGATGAAAGCTTAATGTTGAACATTCCACTGGATCACGGATGAGTTGATTGTACTCGTAAAATACAAAAGACAGCAAGCAACTTTCAACAAATCACTCCAGCTGCAGTGCTATTAATCTTAAAACAAATTACGAAAACGTTCCCCAAAAAGTCAATGTAAATTCAACCGACTTACGATTGGATGTCATACTTTTAACTTAAAATTATTCCCGTAAGTTCAGATGATACAAGAGTCGAAAGAGGTATGGTCGCATTCATAAAATTAATTCATCCAGAACCATGGAGTATTGTTTTGACTAAACAACGTTGTTTTTAGAAAACAGCACAAGACTGAATTATGCAGAATGTGAAGTTGCTTGTGTCATAAATGTAAAAGTTGTTTTCCCTAAGCGTCAAGATCTAACCAGGGATATGTTGGGATAATGTGGTACGAGAACGCTAAAACACTATCAACTAGTATGAGAAGGTACCGCCAGGCAACTGGTTTCCCCTCCCATGTGTTGGGGTTCGTTAGCAAACGGACGAATGGCCCTATGCGGTGGAGGCTCTCACTTTTTCGGTAGCCGCCGAGAAGTCTTCACTACGGGAGAAGGCGGAGCTGAAATACTGAGCAAACAGCTCAAACATGTACTGACGGCGTCCTATGGAGATAAGAGGCCAAATTCCTTCCATAAATCCAATATGGCCGCCACGTGGAGTGACCACAACGCACACGTTGTGGGACTTGTTGACCTCTTCTATTGGAATGCCTGTTAGGGAGAATAAACCAAATTTTGTTAAGCAAGCTAACTTCAGTCTGTTTGGAAGAATAATTTTGGAAAGCTGACTGCAGTATTGAGCGGTTAAGCCATCGATTGTTTCAAGTTTAATTTCCCCACTTTGAATTCAGCAGTAAGTACCTGATGTATACAAAACTGTTCAATTGTTTTGTTGTTTGTCAATTAATGATCAACATGTCATTACAAGTTTACACCACCGAATGTTGACTCCGCAACTCGGTAGACACTTGGAACAATTTTTATTCCCTCTCTATGTGCGATGTCTCAGCAAAACCAAATCACTGACTGATTTTGATAAAACTTTCTGGTATTTCATGCAAATGCCTCAAAGTCTGAAGGTCATTGTAAACTGCTATTACTAATCTGTAAATTGTGAATTAATTTCAGAAATTTCACAGATTAGATTCAAGTAACGCCTTTACACGTTTAATTCTGACCTTCTGAACATTAGTAGCTTGTAATACATGCGATAAAGTTAATTTTATGAAACTCCGATGACTTGTTCTAGTGACAATTACAGTAATTGCTCATGAGCGAAATTTAAATTCACTTCCTGAACACAACTCGGCTACTTTTTGTAAATTTTTCAGGAATTGCATAAGTAAGCTCCTGCAGGTTCACTACAACTTTGTGGTTAGTGGTTAATGGACCACATCTGTGAACTAGCAATAGCAAGTATGGTCTTTACGTGAATTGCATGAGCCATCCAAAGGTATGAATTTATTGAAAGGTAGTTTATGATTTAAGGGTGACTGATTATGAATTTGATCGCTCTTGGATCAGCTATGGGCACTTCTGAAGGTAGCTCCTAAAAGTTCCTCAGTAGCTTTCATTGCAGTTGAACCATTAGTAGCTTATGCAGATCTTTTCAGTTACCAGTCAGCCATCTTCAACTGACGTGTGATGATAAAATAAAAATAAATAAATGATATTCAACTAATCAGTGGATTACTAGACGGTATGATAGACTCCTATTGCCAAACTGAGGGACAGCGTGACCCACGGAGGGCACTGTTTAAACGGAGATCGTTTTTCTGTTCAGTTTAGTCAGGCCACAGGTGCGTAGACTTAGTCAAAGCACCACCAGCCTGCCCGCACCTGAGTTTGGATTCACAGGAGCAGCAAAAACACAGTGGAATTTGCAGGGGAGACTTAAGTTGTACTATCTGGGTAGGGCCTGCAGACTTGGGCTCGCGGGGGTGGGCTCCTACATGACCTGTGAATTTTGTAAGTTGGCGAAAAATTTGGGGAACAGACCTGCAAAGTTGGGAACCATGTGCTAGAACATGCGCCCCCACCACAACAACAATCCACTCTACAGGGTGTTTCATCTCCAGTTACGTGCTAAAGCACCATGACTCCTTAACATACATCCAATTTTGGATGGAGGAATATGTACTACTGCTCCATTGACCAGGATATTGCAAGGTTGAAAAATTGTGAGTGAAGGCAGCACGCTGATTAACAGGAAGAGATCTGTCACAAAAAAAGACTCAGACCCAACATATGACAGAAAATATCAGATGCTTGATTCTAGTCGTTACATTGTTGAAAACCACAATGTTCTTTTATAGCAAAGGTCCACTAGTATGACTTTCCATTATCCACAGTTGTAAGTAATTTATGGAGCGTTATACTCCATTGTAACTCCTACTTTCTGAATTCACAAGTCTAAGACTTACCATCATACGGTTGAAATGGGTCATCAGCTGCATTGAGGCACAAAGTGGGCACCTTTATTCGGTGGACTTTATTGTGGATAGTAGCTGCAGAGTAATATGCTTCAACGGTACCATATCCAAACTGCTTGCAAGTGTACAGGGAATCGAACTCTTTTATCGTTCTGCTCTATAATGGAAAATTAAAATTATTATCATTATTGGTGATGAGGAAACTATGCTACAAGCCAATGCGAATAGCATTAGCACCCATACAACTTCTAGAAAAAGAAGATTAGTTTGCTCACTTTAAGAATATTATCTATTGTTGATGCTCCAATGTCTGGTTCCACAACTTCTCGAACGCTAAAATTTTAAAAACAAAATTAATCCCAAATCAAATAGGACTATTTAGTTCCTATAGAGCAATAGTTGTTAATATTCGATGCAAATGTAAAATAAATTAGGCTTATTTTAATCAATTATCTTATAAAATCCATACACATTGCAATAACGTCAGTTTACAAAAATGTATAGGTAAATCAGGAAAATTGTGCATTCAGAATTCTTTTTTCGGAATAATCTGAAAAAATTTCTGGATTTTAACACATGTACCCTATGTATCACCCAAAATCAAACACCCTACAGGAAGGGCAACATTTTCCATAATAAATTAAAATTTTCTCGAACTTGGAAAGAATTCGTGTGTTTTAGGAAATAATTTATAAATAGTTAGTGCAGGAATTTATGGTACATGAATTGAACAATACAAATGTTTGGTGAACGGATAAAAGGGATAAAACTAAATACATTAGGTTTTAATGCCATAGCTTGTTTAGAAAAAGTTTATTTGAAAGATTTACTCTTCTTGTACTTTCACAAATATCTATGTACTTGATCAATCGGCTGATCGGTTATTAATGTTGCCTATTGTTATGAACAGTATAAGGAACTAGAGCATTACGTAGAAATACGGAAATTGAATCGTACGCCCGAACTGTACGAACAATTTTATCAAGGTTTAAAGATAAATTAGGTTACCCTCGAATGACATTGCAGAGACAAGAGGCCAAGTGCCGGTTGAGTAATAGATTGACTACAGGACGTTCAATCGAGTCACAGCCTTTAAAAACATTCCAAGGGACGGAAATTAACATGGCGGCAGTCAGGCTCTTCCCTGCATCTTCATGCGTGCTAATGTAGTTCCCCAGGATCAACCTGTTAAAGGAGAATATAACTATTTATTATAAAACGAAGCATGATTATTTTTGTAAGCAGTATTCAAGCAACGCCTGAAAGGAAATAGTATAAATGAGTCACACATACCCTCCCATAGAGATTCCAGTTGCTGCAACTGGAGCATTTGGACAACAACCGCGAACGTGTCCAATTACCTCAACAAGATCGTCAAAGTTGGCAGCACAGTAGGTACGAGGAGTCTGCAAATACAACGCAGAAGTTGACAGAAGGTTATTCCGCATAAAAATCGTCAGCAAAATATTTACATGTTGAAAACCGGAATTGTACTGACATTGAACAATATGTCATTGTATCTGCCAAAAACAAGTCAGACAGCGCAAGTTAAATATAGTAAACTGATTGAGTTTCTTCGAGGCACACAGGGTGAATAAAAAGAAGAGGATCGCCAGCTTTTTGGGTGTATCTTGATCACTGGTTTGAAAGTAATTCTACAGTTAACCAAGTTAATTAAGAGCTCTCGAACTGAGTAGAAAACTAAACTCAAGATTAAATAATCAACTTGATTAAACTTTACTTTCTTATTTCTAATGACGACTTCATTTTGAGAAAGTGCAAAGCCGCAGTAGTAAAATTTCAGCATACTGTTCAACTATAAAAGTTATTTATCCATTAGTACAGATTTTGACGCCGCGAAATTGTGATTAAGGCATTGATTGACTTGCATACAGGTCATGACCCGTCGTGATTGGTACAAACGTTCATATATTATCATTACGGTGGAAAGTAGAATTTTTAAATTCTATATTTAGACTTTCCATGTTCAAGACTTTACAAGTACATCAAATTTAAAGAGAAAAGGGGTTGTTATAATTTTGTGTTCGTTTATGGAAGAAAATTATTAAAATTATATTAACTGAATGACAAGCCACAAAAGGAGTTCTCGAATCAGCTCCGAATTTAAGCACAAGGATTGTCTGAGTGTAAATTCCAGATAAGGCCGTATGAGTTTAAATATTATTTAAATTTGCAAATTAGGTTCATATTGAATTGTTTTGAAGCGCGAAAACTTTGGGTGCACAAAACTACCATTTTATTGTAAACGAAAACAAATTACTTTCAGTTCTCTCAAACAGCAATATTTATTAATTTATTGATATCGATCAATTAGTTGGTTTATCCGTGAGCTTTAGTGATTAACTTGAGCAGACAAAAAACACCAAATAAACATCGAGAGAAATTTTATTATCGAAATCAATCGGTACTTTTGCATCACACTAAGCAAAGCTCATGAACTTTGTTCATTCGCTAAGGGTTCTTATTTATGATAAAGATGGAGGCATATATTGTCAACATCATTATGCTGGAACTGCACAGAGTTGTATCAATAACCATCCCAACTTCTTCTAGTTTCTTTGCTTTTATACGTGAGCCCAGTCAAGTCTTATCGTAGGACGTGTCACCACAGATAATCCAATTCCGAATACGTGTCGTCTTGGAACTGGAATCGGGGATTTTTATGAGATAGCTTTGTTTTAGCATGAAATATGCCTTAGCCTTGATCTAACTGACCAAAAAGGTCATGTTTTTATAACACAAAGAGCTGTCAAATGAATGTTCAGCAGACTTTTACATAGAACCAAGCCGTTGGTAGAAAAGTGGAATTTCCGCAGATTGCATGACACAGAATCGTTCTCCGATCGTTGAAAAGCCCTCAATTTATGCAAAAATTATAAACTGCCAAAACCGCTGTATCTACGGAAGAAACTGAGATATATCCCATGAGGTAAAGTAACTGTAAACAACATTTGCGGTCAGAATCATCGATTTAGAGAGTTTAATTTCCATGAGTTGGCATCTTTTTGACGAAATGGAATCTAAGGAACCTTAAACCTGGTTGAAAGGAATTTAAACAACTTTTGTGGTGTGAAGAAAATAGTTCCTAGCAAAGCAGTATGGAGCTTGTTTCTTGAATTTTATCCGTAGGCTCTAAGCATGAAGCATCTGAGGGTCCAGGAGCCTGAAGAAGCGCAGAATTTCAATTCTACATTTAAATTTGAAAAGAAAAAAAACAAAGATTCCAACGATAGGGGGATTGGAACCAAGAAAAAATCTCAACACTTGATACTAATCCAAAAAAGAAAATGTGAGTGTGGGACATTGCTTCCTCGTATCGGAAACTTGGATTTAGAGATCAATACAGTGTTGTGAACAATCTTGAAAGACTTGAAATCCTAAACGATGTAGAATATAAGCTTGTTAAAACTATTCAAGGCTCCAGAACGCCGAGCGACATGTTCCCGCATACATCAACGCCTTCAAATGATTGAATCGGCATGTATTGCGGGTATGTCAACTAACTATGTTGCTGATACAATAATCATACAATCGCTTTGAAATTGATGTGAGATATTAAGACTATTTTGTAAGGCCCCTCTGAATTTGAGTGAGAACGACCACTAGAACCAGAGATTATGCTAGATGGATTTTTTGTTTGCACATGCATGACCATTGTAGAAATTAAGTGTGTTACAAGGATCTGCAGACACACGAACAGATAGACACAAAAAGAAAGGTAGAGAATTGATCCATGTTGAATTTGTTAAGTTGACGAAAGCGGAATAGATAAAATATCCATGTTTTTTATTACAGATTCCACCTAACGGGTAACATGAGATGGAATGAATCAGCGATGAATCAGGATTTTTTTAATCATTGTTTCCGAACGGCCTAGTGAACTCTCCACTTAAGAAATGCAACATGTCATTTATACGTTTATAGAGAATAAAATCAAGCTTACTCATTCCAGTCAATGCTGAAAAGAGTGAGGCACTTGAAAACACCGATCCACGGGTGGGGCACGTGCTGGTTGGATGAAGAAAAAAATAATTGACCTTGCTGGAGGATCAAGGTACATTCAATTCACGATGAGTGTTTAGATATGCGATTTCCGCCTAAACAACTTCACAAATCAATAATTACGGCTGGTAATTTACGAGTGAAATCCGATGCGAAGCGCCACGCAATTTTACACATTCTTTTTGGACTTGGGATAAAACAATATAGGAGTGGTCTAGCAGATTTCATCTAAATTTCTCGGTCTGTTTTTTTGAAATTTCCCAAAACCTCAAAATTGAAACCACGGTTTTGCACATACTTCCTTATATCCACATAAAACATTATAATTGTGACATTTATAAGTTTACATACATCTTCCCCGGGGCTAGTTCTAGTTAGTTTACTGCTGGAGATAGCTCTTTAATTATAAGCTATTTGCAATTCATGATTGTGAGAAAATACGTACAAGAACCCATTCATTCAGTTCCGAAAACAACAGGAGCGTTGAGCCATCGGAGCTTGTCGGCATTTGACGATACATACATTCGATACAAAAAAAGATACGTAAAATTTACCTTCAATTTGATGCCTCCGATGCCCCTTTGATTGAAAACGACGCTCCTCAACCCTTCGTCTTTAGCAGCTAATACGAGACCTCTCACATAGTCAGCTTTGCTTGCCCCGGTAAGGCCTACGGGCAAAAAAACACATTTGACAATTTTTAGGAGACCATAATTACTTTCAGAGCGTTTTGGATCGGTAACCAAGCATTTGGTCATCAATATCGGCCTACAAAAATGAAAATTACGTTGTAAAACTTTTACAACCGATTCAATATCGTACTATAACTTCTCTTTTTTTTGCTAGTAACCCATCAAATGGATTTTATGGCCCACTCAAGGAGCGCACATTGTTTTATGAATCAACATGTAACGACGGCACTTGCAAAACGATGATTTGCTTGAGTAAAATATTCAACATAAAAAGGTAAAAGTTTCAGCAGCTTCAAGGTCTGAAGTTTGACAAAAGATACTAAAAAAATTGAAGCATAATTCTTGAGATTCCCATTTTTTATGCAAGCTCGATTCGCTTTTTGGTTTATTATTCAAAAATAAACCATTGTAATCGCTCTGGGAAAAAAAATTCTAACCCCCCCTGAAAATTTCATGGCTTACGTTTCAAAGGGTGCAGAATTCGAATCTGCAATAAAAAATTTTCCGTCCGTCCGCAAGATTTCTCCCAAACGGCTGGAGCAAAAAATCTGAAATTTTCAGGAAAAATCAAAATTGGTGCGACAGTTCTTGAGCCAGCTCTCTCACCTAATTTAAAGTGCCCTTTAAGGGTTGTCGAAGTTTTGTAAGATCCCTAAAAACCTCAGAAAAATCGAAGCGGTCTAAATTTGTACTGTAACACCATCACGAGGAATCGAATGAATTTAGGGCAGGTAAGTAGTATGGCCCGATTTGTTCCAATTAGTTATATTGGTTTATTAGTTTTTGTTCTCAGGTGATGTAGTGATGTAAATGCTAGAAATTTATCGAGATGTCTTTGAAGGTCTGGTTGATACAGAGGGTTGATCAGTTGATCTCATTCGCTCTATCACTTGTGAAACACGCACACTCCAAAGCTTAGTATAAATTCAAATCATGAATCAGCCTATCATTGGGAAAGTCGATGATACCGTCTATTTGTGTGCTCATTCGGCGTGCAATCAGCCTATCATTGGGATGAAATCGTTTACTGACTCATGTCATTCAGGGTTATTAGGTCATCATGAAATATGAACTCACCTGGAAGAATAATAATGGTCGGGGTTTCAGGAGCACAATTCTCAATCGGGTCCATCCAATCCAAGCAGATCTGGCCTCCATCTGCAAGCGTCAGTATTTCTCTATGGAAACAGAGTTGCCGTTATCATTTATCCTTGTAAAGTTCAACGCATCAAAATTGGTTACAGTACGTGAGAAGAAGTATAAAATGTTGTAACTATCAAACTTGAACTTTTTAATGTACTGGAAGTCCCTAGTTTAGGTCTTCCTCGCTTCAGGAATAGATTCAGTATAGGGGAATAGAGCGATACTCCTGGTAAAAGGATTCTCCTGTTGCCTCTCTCCTAACAATTTACCTTGAGAGTGTATTGTGGGCTTGTTCCTAACTCTAAAAGAAATTGGTCTGTTATACAGATAATAACTGGCATTCACTATCTTCTATGGATTTGGTGTTTTCAATTACACAAATTGCAAATACTGTAACTCACTTGATTTTAAGTGAATCTTACTGTTTGATATTTGAAGTTTTACCTTCTGTAGTTAACTTGGGGGATGGAAGTTGCTCGGACGAAAGAAGCCATAAGAGTTTGAAGGCGGGACTCCACGCACCACACAGTTGGCCAGAATTTCTCCCCCAACAGCGGCACATTGGCAGTCAGGAAGTTTCTGAACTCTCCATCGGAGCAGGCTATTATCGGTTTCTGGAACAACACCCAAAATTTAATTTAAACTAACCATCAATTATGGGAATTTACTTTTATTTTTTTAAAAGCTAACATCGACCCTCTCAAACCATTTTCCAAAGAATATTGATGAACGGGTCATTTGTTGAGCATGAGGTTCATTCAAAGATCTGACAGTACAGAAATCGGTCACAAAAACAAGCAGATGCAGAAAGTTAAATTAAAAAAAGCAAAACTGTAATTAATATTACAGTTCTGTTTGATTAGAGTAGTGTCCTTGTTCAATTAGACCAGTATCAATCAATTTGAGATAATGCTTTTCGTATTATTTTTACTATTTAGGTAAAGAAGTACTTGCGTATTTTAATCATCACCAATCAGTCTTAAATAAACTGCAAGGGCTACTACCCAAGCAGTACTGTCACATATTAGAATCTAACTTGTCTAGTAGGTACTTCAGCATTAAAATTGAAGATGACTTTTCTGACCTTAGAAAAATCGAAGCAGGGGTACCGCAGGGGAGCGTGCTTGGACCATACTCTACCTAATGTACACGCATTATGTGCCGAGCACAGAAGAAACTACGTTAGCTACATTTGATGACGATACAGCTATTCTAGCCGTAGCAGAAACGGTGGAAGTAACAACCCAGAAGTTGCCGGAAGCTACAAATGCAGTAAATGAAAGGATTCAGAAATGGCGTCTTAAATTGAATGAAGCGAAGTCCACTCACGTGAACTTTACCTACAAAATGATACGCCATGTACCATTGTTCTTAAACCAGTGCATCATCCCACATGCCAACTCTGCCAAATATTTGGGTATAACCCTGGACGCAAAGTTGAAATGGAAAGAACACATGAAGAAAAAAAAGCAAGAGCTGCAAATCAAATTTCGCAAGGTTTATTGGATTATGGGGCGATACTCGCAACTCAACATCTACAACAAACTTCTTCTGTATAAGACATTGATAATGCCTATTTGGACTTATGGCATCCAACTATGGGGCTGCACATCAAAATCTAACATGCAAATGATTCAAACTTTCCAAAATAAAGTACTGAGGTGTGCAGTAAACGCTCCCTGGTACATCAGAAATGATGACCCCCATAAAGATTTTAGAGTGGAAACCGTAAGAGATACTGCGAAAAAATTAGCTCGATGATATGAACAGCAGCTTCACGCTCATACTAATTTGGAAGCCATTCAGCTTCTTGACAACTCCAGTACTATTCGGCGCCTGAAGAGGACCAAACCCTTGGACTTGGGATGCTGATACCGATGTGATAGTGTAGTGTGGTGCTAGCTGGGGAACTGGTGATATCGTATATCATACCGAAATATCAAGTCGATTTATTAAATTGTATCGACCATGTTGCTGAAAGTTCATCCGTTTGGAAAGTGAATATGTACGCGAAGTGTACAGCAGAGACCAGAGTAAGGAATCCCATGAAGCTTATTGGAATGTACGAATGGTAGCAGATTTTTGGTTTATTATTCCGTAATAAACCATTGTAATCGCTCTTGAAAAAAAAAATTCTAACCCCCCTGAAAATTTCATGGTCTACGTTCCAAAGGGTGTAGAATCCGGATCTGCAATAAAAAATTTTCCGTCCGTCCGCACGATTTCTCCCAAGCGGTTGGAGCAAAAAAGCTGAAATTTTCAGGAAAAATCCATTTTGGTCCGGCGGCGCTCCAATTCTTGAGCCAGCTCTCTCACTTAATTTAAAGTGCCCAATTAGGGTTGTCAAAGTTTTGTAAAATCCCTAAAAACCTCAAAAAAAAAAAAATCAAGGCGGTCTAAATTTGTACTCTTTTTGAAGAACACTCCACGAGGAATCGAATGAGCCCCTCCCCAGGTCCGTAGGTCAAACCATTCCCGATCTATGGCCCGATTTATGGTGCCAACATTCGCGTTATTTTGGTTTATTATTGTTTTTGTGTTGATATCATGAGTAACCTAGTGATGTGGATACTGGAGTGAACTCCTGAAAGGCTTTGTAGCCGATACACGGGTGGAAGCATTCTGATAACCATTGAAAAAAAAAAGGCTGCAAATTCTTTCACTGGGGTTTATTATTCAATTGGCTTGCGTTCATGATTTGAATTTCTACTAAGCTTTGGAGTGTGCGTGTTTCACAAGTGATAGGGCGATTATTGAATTTCAGGTCGCACACAAATATGATCAACTGATCAATCCAAATAGAGATTTTGTTGAGAACAGATTTACGTGCTCTATGCATATCTTCTGAAATTCAATAATCGCTCTATCACCTGTGAAACACTCACACTCCAAAGCTTAGTAGAAATTCAAGCCAATTGGAACAATAAACCCCAGTGAATGAATTTGCAGAGTTTTTTGCTTCCGAGTTCACCTTTCGGCAGTGAGAAATCAGCACTAAAATCCAAAAATTTTTGTTTTAGATCATTTTGACGAACAAGATTGTTTTGTGGTCGTTTGTCTGTCCATGAATACTTCTAACGGCTTAATTTCTGCTGTTATCAACCGAACAACGATGAAATTTCCACCACAAAATTGTTTTACAAAAATCAGCCAGGAAATTGTGTTCCGATAATGGCTACGATTGTTTGAAATCTTCTCTAAATTACGCACAATAGATAATTGAAATTGAGCTCTTAAGGAAAATCTAGAATACAAGTACAAGGAAGAGACACATTGATCTACTCAAATCTGATTTATTCTTTAATCGACCTATGGGGCTGAAATTTGAAAATAAACGCTCTAGGGACTTGGAGATTACAGTTACAAGATATGTTATCACACTGATCCCTAAGATCAATTTCTTTCCTAATCGACCAACGTTGTTTTATTTTGAAACATGTAGAATACGATTGCAAGAAAGGTGTGTTATCGCAATGATTAGCTGAAAGACCAATGAGGTCAACTTCTTTCTTAATCGACAAATATTGTTTGGGTTAGTCATGGTATCTGCTTTGGTACATTTCGAATACAATTACAAGATGTGTTTAGGGACAGATCATGTGAGAGACCCCTTATGTCGATTTCAAACCTAACCGACCGACTTCATTTGAATAAGTCATGAAGCTATTTTGGATCATCTCGAATACAGTGACATGATATGTCAACGCACTGAGGAGCAGGGAGACCCCGGGGTCAATTTCATTCCTAATCGACCAACGTCTTCACCTATTCCTCCCTATTCACTACAGGCCCAAATGCGCAGAGGGTTGACATAGGCAGAGTATGGGAAATAAAAATCGTGGTTTTACTGTGGCTGTGGCTACCCAGTATGCGGGAACATTAAATTTGTGGTTGGAGACAAAACGTCGTAAAGTTTATGGCAATTAAGATGAAGCTTTCAAGAATAGTCCAATTAGGTTTGAGATCACTTTTAAGCGATACCTAATAATTTCCATTATGACAACCAGTACCTGCACCTTACAGAATAATTAATTAATTAATGTGCAGAATTATTTTTAAAGTCACCAGGTGTAATTCATTTATTCGCCCAAGAGAGGAGCTATCTTTGTTACTGTGGTTGACCCAACTTTCCAGACGTATTTAATACATTTAAAGCTGAACAGACAAATGTATCTTCAAATTTAAAGCTATTTCATTATTAGGGAGTTCAAACCTTGAATAAAAACCCCATTTCACTCATCAATATCATTTACTTCAAAGATTATAGGAAAAAAAAAGGCTGTCACCTTGACGACTTCCAGCAGGTAATATAGGACGTAGCCAGAAGTAAGGGCCGAGCAAAAATACAGCCCCGGGATTTCGCTGACAGTTGAGAATATCCACTCCATTATTGCAGCAGTTAGGAATCTCTTTGAATTATGAATGTGTCCAGTGACTTGACCAATGGAATGATCGATGTAAGTACGAATCCACAAAGGGAACTGACCCCCACTCGCACCGCACGAACCTTTCGCCCGACTCCTGTCAACTCCGGGGCTGACGTCCCAATCCCGAATGGAAGTTCAGGGTCGGTAGCCAGATCCAAGGGCCACGAGGGAGGGGATGGCCTATCGGTGGGAAATCGCGGAAGGAGGCGATTACGGGTTCAATTGACTTCAACAAATGAAACGAAAATAATCACTACGCGAACCCCACACTAGCGAGATAAAAACTAGGCGATCGACATCCCCGACTTTTCATCTTCTTCTTCAACTCTTATCTTTCAGACGACGCACTTCAACCTTGAGGAAGATATTGGCCCACCAAATATCATATCAATATCAATTTAACAGATCCATGTTCATCTTCGTACTAATGGTACAATGGCTGCTATCAAGACTTGATACTTAGTATAAGTAGGGATGACAATATTTATGTTTCCTTCATGTCTCATGAATACATCAGCACTTTTTTCAAAATACTGTTTCTCAGGCCAGTCATCCCGCCCCAAGTCTGTAAGTCGTTAATTTTGATATCTTATTTTCAAAAATGAACCGCTGTAACTAGCTAAGAAGAAAAACAATTCCTTCCCCAGAAAATTTGTTGTTTTATGTTTCAACATGAGTGATTACAAGAAATGAATTTAAAAAAAAAAAATCTCGACTATCTGTTTTTCTCTGTTTTGTTTTTTCTATGAAGATTTGATGCACTCAAGAAGGAGTACCTGCCTGTAATTGCATCATTTTAATCAAAGCCAAGATGTAAAAGTTTGATGGTTGAAGTGTATCAATATTTCTCCTTCAATTTTTTGTGTTAAAAGGTAATTCTTTTGTTTGATTTTATTAGGTATTGGATTGAATGAAATTCATTCATGGGCGCCCGCAGAATCAGGGGATCTGGGGAGTATGAAACTTTGCGTTGTTCTTTCGCTATAATAATACTATGGTTTTGGTTATTTATGTAGTCATGTTTTTCGTTAACGTGACCTTATCCCAGCGTTTATGCGGAATTGCCAATATTTATTAATTTTGGACATACTGAATTTTTCAAAACACTAAAACCTGACAAAAATTTATGCATGCTATCCTGATTCTCAGTGCGGGGCCCCATGAGTTGATTGGTCCTCAATTGTGGAAAATCCCATTTCATCTGCGTCCCACGTAGACATTTTTACACCAACATTTTTTGTTGCTTAAAATAGTCTTTAACCCTATACATATCATGAACTGTTCAGCAGAAAAATATAATCGTAGAATATCCTCAAATACCTGATAGTTACACATTTTATCATATTAACTAAGAGAACATGAGATTTTAAAAAATCCATTTTTTGTTTTAAACTAAACAATTAGTTTTCTAAACTACCCTTTTTGAGTCTGGGGACTCCCCCCTCCAGGACTGATTGTATAAGCAGGGGTGCCCATCCCCCTAAGCTGCATGACGCACTTTCTTTTTAAATCGTCACGTTAAACACTGTTTCCATCAACTTTACCCCCCCCCGTCATAGCCCCCCTCTGTGAGCACCTCTGGTATAAGTGCATTTAAAAATGCACTTTTCATACACTGTAATAGTAATATTACTTGGCACTTTTATTATTCCTAAACCCCTTGATTGATTTGCCAAGGATGTCAAACATAAATACAGACTGATTCTAATAGATTTATTATTTTTCGATTAATAAGTATTGCTCTTGTCATCATGAGGTGACACCTGTGTGCAGTGGCATACCGTTTTTCAGCGGGTTTTTCGCCCCTCCCCAGTTTTTTTTTTTTTTTTTTGAAGCAAGTTTTTCAAGTAGTATAGATAACCTAACTAAAAACACATTATATAATATAACAATTTAACCTACCTTTACAAACTCGAGACTTCTAGTCTAATAAAACTTTTGGATTGTGTGTTATAAAAGTCAACTTATTTCTCAGAGAATCAGTTCCTCCAGTCATTTTCAAGTATCAATATGATATACAATTTATATTATAACGATTTTTGTTGTCATTCCCACATTGCAGGGTATTGCTCTTGTACGTTACACTGCTTTGTGTGATTATTTGCAGTTTTTTATTAGATATTTGAAATTTACCCATCTCGAAAGGTAAACCAACAAATGTTGAGGGCGTTAAAAGTTTTCTTTTCATTGGTCAATGTCACTGGTTCATTAATCAAAATTATTGCAGTAGTTATTAACAAAGACTATTTTAAAAAAGTCATTGGAGTAGAAATAATTAAAACTGTTACAGTGGGTAGTTCTTGACGGACAAAACCCAAATTTTATTCAATATGAATGCTCTTCATGCGGCACAGAGAAAGCACAGCTACAAGAAACCAACTCTCAACTCAACGGAATGCCGGTTCCTGTTTTCCTTGGCAATAAATGTTGTCCCTTTCAACAACACAGATCCAGTGTGAGTTTTGTTTTTGTTTTGAACAGCGTAGTAGATAATCCTGGTTTTGAGTGACTGGAATGTAATTTGACATAAATACGAATTTATTTACCGGTTTTCATTACGCGATAGAAGTGTGCAGTAGACGTCTACAACAGAATGTGTTGATGAAAAGTGATTTCATGCTTATTTTTCTCAAGATCAGTACTGCAGAAGATGAGACCCACATTGCCGATGCTTTATTAGCTGGTATATACTAATCAATTCAATTTTATTGTTTCATAGTTGAAACAGCTTCATGTATAAAGAATAGTTCGGTCAAACCTGTCAACCAAGTATGACGTGCCACAACAAAGATGGTTTTTCTGATCTGAACGTTCTTTCGCCCGAAAAAGTCTCCGAGTTCTGGGACGTATTCGACAAGTTCCATATTCGTAACGTCGCATTCAACCAGATCGTCGATTTTTCTGATTTTGACGAGAAAAAAAAGAAAAAAGGTGAAAAATCCGAGGATTTTCTTCCAGAACCCACTCGAGTGACTGTCCCCAAAAAGTATGAAGGCAAAATCACGGTTTTACACAGGCTGACTCTGAAGTTCTCCGATGTGTCCCAGTGGTATCGACTGATCAAGTCGCCGAATTTCAAAAAATACCATCTAATAGCGGCATCTCCACAGACCCAGCAGGCTTTGCAACACGTGTGTACATCTAACGAAATAGACATTATAACGTTCGACCCAGAGAATAAGGTCCCGTGGAAAATGAGCCGAAAACTTTATAAGCAAGCTGTGGAGAGGATGATATTCTTCGAATTACCTTACGTGCCAGCGATAACGGATTCTAGCTGTCGAAAAAACACAATTTTCTTGTCCCATTCGTATTTCACTACAGGGAAATCCATGAATTTGGTTGTGACCAGTGGAACATCGAAGGCATTTTACCTTAGGTCCCTTACGACGTCACTTGCCTCTGTGCTGTGTTCGGCTTGAGTGAAAAACTAGCGCTGAGGACGCTGTGGCAAAATCCCTTGCTACTCATCAGTCGAGCTGAGAACAGGCGCCAGGGTAAATCCGTGGTGAGCATCATCAGAAAGTTGGCTGACAGCAGCGATTCTATGACGTCTGACGATCAAGGCGATGAAGCATTGAAAGTAATTTCTGTGTAAACCCGAGCACCAATACTGCTTTCCTATGTAAATTCCAACAACATGAAATCTTGAAGTACGTATTTTGTAAATTGCTGCTGTTACTCGTATGGTTCGAAATAGATTGTGAAGTGTAGTGTAGAGTTGTGAATTCAATCCTTACGCCAAAAGCCTAAATCTATATTCTACAACTTCCGTCGATGTGGAGTCCATAGTCATAACCACTTCTACAAAATCTTGAGATGCCTTCACTACACAATCCCAACTCTGATTCTTATTATACTCTTGCCCACATAGGAGCGACCCTGCGGTTTTCTGAAGACCTCTGGGTCTGGCAACACCGCTCAGATCCGAGCCTCCAGGTAGTGGCCTGACGGCTCGCATCGGACCCTAATTACGGTGCGATACGGGACACAACGAGCATAAATTTGAACTGGAAAAACATACCTAGACGTTATGTAAAAAAACCCACACACACTTGTTTGAAATTTGAACTGAAAAATATACAATTTAGACTTGTTTGTCAGAACGATGACACACATTTTTGAATCTCAACAAAAAATTACATTTTTCAACAATGAGCAACTCAAAAAACACTTTTTCAACAAAAGCAAAAAACGTCTTGCGTTAAGTGGGGGAGATTGAAAGGGGCTTTACTGCTGATAATGAGGGATAGTCAGCCGAGTTAAAGGGTCCGCTGCGGTGTTGCCACCTGATGGCGGGGAAGGGGTTTTCGTCCCAGCAGTCCAGGGTCGCTCCTATATGGGCAATGGTATAGCTATAAGTCGCTCTAGAGTGGTAATATAACCCGGGTGAACTCTATACAAGATAGTGGGACCCATAACACTGTAAATTACTTTACTATAAATATTGAATAACTACAAGACATTGACAGTACTCTTGAGTTAATCCACCAAGGACGAGTATGTCACGTCCTAGGAAAACCTAGTTTTAATGGCTGGTGGACAGATATTAACTAAATAAATGCCTTCCAGGAGAAAAATATAGAAAAAAATCATTGATTTAAGTTTAAAAATAATTATTGTCCTTGGAGGGTTACGTTTGAGTTCGAAAAATAGTACTTGTACATAAATGAATCTGGCAGGTGTTCCTGCTACGGTCTAATGGCTTTACTTAAGCTTGTGACTAATGGTGGTCTAGAATACAAAACATAAGATTGCCAACATTTTTGTGGAATCAAGAGCATTGTTTGGAGAATGAGCTAACCATACCCTTCGATCCAATTTTTTTTTAGGTAAACGAGAAACAATAAATAACGTGATGGTACAAGTACCACACTTTTACTACACTGAACACATTCCAGATGCAAATTCCTTCCTTGAAGACACTCCAGCTCAGCTATTCCCACAGTCTGGATGGCATTCTAGGAAATCGTCTTTCTTGATGAGACGAAATTGAAGGTTTCCCAGCTTCAACAGCCTGTACACAGAGTCAGCTTCAAGACTGTATCAAACGAGCACCAACACGACAGAGAACACTACAATTTTCAAAGCTGGGAACCCGAACAACGCATTCAATGACATGGTAAATTTCTTTTTAAAAAAGTTCGCAATCTCGTTTTGGTTTATTATTCAATGATAAACCATTGTAATTGCTCTTGGAAAAAAAAAAAAAAAAAAGTCTAACCCCCCTGAAAATTCCATGGTCTACGTTTCTAAGGGTTAGAATCCGAATCAGCAATAAAAAAAATTTCTGTCCGTACGCCGTACGCACGATTTCTCCCAAACGGCTGAAGCAAAAAAATCTGAAATTTTCAGGAAAAATGCATGTTGGTCCGGCAACGCCCCAATTCTTCAGCCAGCTCTCTCACTTAATTTAAAGTGCCCTTTAAGGGCAGTCAAAGTTTTGTAAAATCCCTAAAAACCTCAAAAAAAAAAGTCA
This sequence comes from Creontiades dilutus, assembly GCA_031894815.1. Classification (NCBI taxonomy): domain Eukaryota; kingdom Metazoa; phylum Arthropoda; class Insecta; order Hemiptera; family Miridae; genus Creontiades; species Creontiades dilutus. The sequence goes on along the minus strand of JAVIWC010006614.1, from coordinate 180,605 downwards.
AGGCGGCCTTATTTGTACTCTTTTTGAAGAACACTCCACGAGGAATCGAATGAGCCCTTCACCAGGTCCGTAGGTCAAAACATTCCCGATCTATGGCCCGATTTATGGTGCCAACATTCGCGTTATTTTGGGTTATTATTGTTTTTGTGTTGATATCAGTAACCTAGTGATGTAGTAATGTGGATACTGGAGTGAACTCCTAAAAGGCTTTGTAGCCGAAACACGGGTTGAAGCATTCTGATAACCATAAAAAACTCTGCAAATTCATTCACTGGGGTTTATTGTTCCAATTGGCTTGAATTTATACTAAGCTTTGGAGTGTGCGTGTTTCACAGGTGATAGAGCGATTATTGAATTTCAGGAGATATGCATAGGGCACGTAAATCTGTTCTCAACCAAAATACCTATGTGGATTGTTCAGTTGATCATATTTGTGTGCCTCCTGAAATGCAATAATCGCTCTATCACCTGTGAAACACGCACACTCCAAAGCTTAGTGGAAATTCAAATCATGAACGCAAGCCAATTGAATAATAAACCCCAGTGAAAGAATTTGCAGCGTTTTTTATGGTTATCAGAAAACTTCAACCCGTGTTTCGGCTATAAACCCTTTTAGGAGTTCACTCCAGTATCCACGTTCACTGCAAACTACATCACTACGGTTACTGCAATCAAAACAAAAACAATAATAAACCAAAATAACGCAAATATTGGCAGCATAAATCGGGACATACATCGGTAATGGTTTAAGTATGATGACAAAAATAGCTGTACTAAAAATTGAAATAAAAATTCGTGGCTTTATTAAATATTTTTCTGATTGAATAGTTTTAATATTCTGTTTAAAACGAGGAAAAGCACTCCATACACCCTACGTAATAAACGTCATATCTCAGCAGCAAATACCTTGAAAAACAACTTGTTTTCAAAGTACTTGTAATGGTACAATTTCAACAAGGTAGGTTGAGCAATACGTCTACATCTGAGGACTGAACCGCTTTATCAAGCGTATTGTAAAAGGGTTGCTTGTACAAATTAAACTTGAAATGCTTGAACAGAGTTAACGTCTATTCCAACTAATTACAACAAAATCCAGCGTGTGACATTAGACTCCAATCAACGTTTTCGTGAGCAATATGTCTAAGCTGCCTACCAAACTAAACTTGCTCTCAGAAAACTGTGGCCAAGAACCTCACTGCTTACCATGGAATTTTCTTTCGAAAGCAAAATATATATGCTGTACTTTCATGGGGAAGCGTACAATAGGTACAAAGAGTCTTGATTCAAAAAAGAGCTCTCCGCATCATACTTGGCCATTCCCAAATCATAATGCTGAAGACTCCAGGTCCAAGGGCCTGCTAACCCTGCCATCAATTCCAGTCTTTGATGCGGCAGTGTTCTTCAAGAAGCACCGAGCTGATTTCGACCAACACAACTATAATCACTGCGAAGCTACTGGAAACCATGAAGTTTTCCATTCACCTACCTTCTTGAGTTCTGAAGGGGGAGTACAAAGTACCTTGTAATCAATACCGTCAATAATTTCTTCAGATGCTCCTTCTAGTTATTCCGTACTGCAATAAAATTAAAAAAATATACATATATCTCTTAGTGATCACCATCACTTTACATCTTAAAACCTACCTATTGATCTATATTGATTCCTACATTGCTCGTTCCTACTCGCCTATTGGCTCTTGTTCTTTTGTACTTGGATTTGCTCTAGCTCGCACCATATATTGCTCATATACTTTTATTTTTGTCTATCCATTGCTTTGTATGTGTTTTGGTGATCTCACCTATATATTTTTTTTTTAATACATTGATCTCTTGTGATTGTGCGTTGGTCATTCATACCCTTGCACCCCTGCAGCTTTAAAGGATCTTAAGAGTAAATCTAAGATTTCGGGGAGATTTCCATAGAAGGGAGGCTTACACTGGATTCGAAATACAGCTTTATACGATAAATAGCACAGACATTAATTTTAGGAGCAACTCAGCTGATTTGTGTCCTGTGCATTTTCAAGATTATGTCAGAATTGAATATACTTAATTAAAAATGTGTTGTGATTAAAAATCAATATAAAACTTCCATTATACATTTTCTCGATGAAAAAACGTCACACAATTTTTCAAAAACCCCAAGGTGAAAGGCTATCAGTATAAAAAAAAAATCACTACGGAAGTAGATCACATGATTTCGTCAAACAACAAGTTGGTAGATAGCGAAATGTTCATTTCAAATAGGTTTTTATGCTAATTTTCGGGATACTAAGTACCTGGAAATGTTTGTTTCTGGTTCATCACATATGCGCCATCGCTGTCCATGAAGATAAACCATCTCCGAAGCCCGGCAAAGTATGTAAGACTTTTATCAACAGAACTAAAAGATATCTACTTTCATAAATACGAATTGTTACAATTATTAGGTGCCTAAAAGGCGGGAGTTTTGTGTTGTACTTCGGTAGTCAATTGATTTCCAAGAGATTATCATATGATAATACAAACATGGTTTAACGACGGTTTGGAGTTCACTATAACAACGATGAGAAAATTTGTAAGAGAACACATTTGGCGGTGGATCAAAAATTCGAAATAGGGCGGGAGCTGAAAGAGTCGGGATGGGCACAGAAAAAGGAAACCTCTTGGGAGGTTGCAGATGATGAAAACCGGTGTCACTTGTGAAAATGTGGTTCAGTCGACAATGTTCTAGATGCGTCGGTCTGATGAATACATGATTCTGCGAGTTGAATCGAAATAGCTGCGCCTAACGACGAAGAAAATCCTCAACAGAATGGACAATAAACATTTTGAAACGAAGCCTGGGTCTACTGCACCTTGCAGAGCTTGCACGGACTTCAAGGATTGGGCGAAAGGCAAAGGTGTTAGCATTCCTCTTTCCAAAGTAGGTAGTTAACAGTTAAGTTACACATTTTAGATTGTAAGTATTTATAGTATGTATCCCAATTATTGCCATTCATCCGTATTCAATTTTGCAGGAGAAGAATTCATTGCACAAAGACAAAGAATGCCCACTAGACAAAGAAGAACTAGGTAGGTAAATTAAATTATTTTTTGTAGTTAAGTAATTCAGCATTGGTTTTTAGCTCAGTAGATGATTTGATGTACCCTAAAGCAGGTAGTTATGCATTTCTATCTCAAAAAGAAAAATGTTTGAGAGTTACTTACATGTTGTACATAATAGATTAACTCGATTTAGACTAATGGCTTATTCTGTCTGTTGATTGTTTTCACGTTCGGATAAAGTTCGGAACACCTATTTAGATGTACGGTATGATCCTGACAGGAGTGTATGGCCCTCGGCTGGCGTTCCTAGCAGGATAACTTGCAAACAAGTGACCGTAAGGTAACATCTAGGGTCCGCTCGTGAGATCCATTTGTTGAATATATGAATAATATGAGGTAGTGTGCTTGGGGGTGGCTGCTTGCCAGATTCATAATTCAAAAATAATGAGTTGTGAAAGATTTCATCATACTCTCTCTTCTCATCAAGCTACCTTCTAATCTGTCGTTCAAGCGAATACTTATTTGCCTGATCAGAAACAGCCTAGAGATCTTGCTTTGCAACTAGTTACGTCCTATGAGCCATTGCTTAGTTACAAAGATCACAAGTAACAGACTAGAGTTTGAGGAATAACATTGTTGAAGGGAAGTGCGGTTGGTTCATTTCCCTACCTATGATCCGCATATAGCTTCTCCTCATTTTGACATCCTATGGATGTTTAGGCTACAGAACGGAAACACTGCACTGAAGCAGACATTCAATAGCTGGCTGGTAGCTTTAGGTTTCAAGGGTTATAGCAGTGGATACAGTTCATAAAGTTTTCATTGTTAATAGTAATTGAGAATGAATAACGAAGAAAGTTGTACTATATATAATGAAAATGGTTATGAGGGGCTCATTTGAAAATGCTGATGAACATTTATGGGTCCCCTGAAGTGACGGTGCCCTCTTACTGACTGCTTCTTGCAGATTCCAGAAACCATCCTTCAGGATGGGAATTCTCGGATCGCCGCTGATCAGCAATTTATATACATCTTGAAATATTGTCTAATCCTTTGGTTTTGTGCATTTGTTGTCATTATGGTACGAACAAACTTTCCTAGAATGAAATGTGACAATTACCTTATTCTTTCATTGTTTGAAGGAGGTTATTTCTTATGCACAGACAAGTAAGAACTCAATTGAAGTGTGTGTGCACTACCTTACTTTGTGTTGAATACAGGCCTTAAGAAAAGTACACACGTGGTGAATGATGAGTAGCATTTTGAAATGTAAATAGCAAATAGGAATCTACCCTTTTTCAGAAACTGCTGCGTGTTTGCACCTCAATATCAACAGTATATAGTACATTTGCCAACTTTCCTGTTAATTGCATCATTAGCTATTATGACAATTGGGTGTTATTGTGAGGATCAGGGTATAATTTACTTTCCCGAATTCCAGGAGGGCAGGTAGCATATTCTGATCTGAACAAATTTCATGAACTTCCTCTGAGTATGGGTCTTTTGGTATGGTTACTGCCTACCAGACATTATTATTTAAGAATCTTTGTTCTGGCCACCACTTTGAAGGCTTTTAAGAGCTTCAGGAGTGGGGAGGGAGTCTTAACATCCAAGTATAATTTACGTAATTCGATCCCGTCCAACATTTCTTGATAGCTTGGTGACACGATAAAAGGTATCGTGGGCCGAGTTACAAATTTTGGGAACTAATGATATGCTTTTTTGGTTAGATGAGGTTTCGTTGGATACTAGATTATTTAATTTAGTAAGAAACGATATAGCTGATATTCCCGATCTACTTCATTAGGTACTTAGGTTAATTTGAAGTATTCAATTTTACTGTAATACAAGTTTATTATTTTGGACCAGCTGCTTAGACATACTTTGTATATTCTTTAGCATTGTTTTGTTGAAGTTATGTATGTGAATATATGTAAACCTCCCATTCCGTGCGTAGTGATGAATGAAACAGTAATTTTTCTTAATTTTTGTTTTAGGAAGAAACACTTGGAGCTTTCTTCACACTATGGCAGCCTACTACCCAGATGAGCCTTCAGAAAAGCAAAAGTGTCAAATGAAATCGTTTTTCAAAAACTTTGCAACGTTCTATCCTTGCCACATTTGTGCTGAACATTTTCAAGAAGAGTGCGTACCTTTACATTTATGCTCAGATTATCCTTACATAATAATTGATTTCTCCAGGGTTACTACATGAGGACACATGTTACATAGTTCTAGATAAGACGTAGGATCGAATGGTATCGAGATAGAAATTTTAATGGTAGCATGATGATTTGACGTAAATCGAGGGCTCTCCAACGTGAGATGTTAAAGGCAACGGAAGACTCATGGTCTCGCGTGCAGAGCGTCATGAGCTATAAGTTTGGTGTGAGCTTCTGTTTCGAACATAGGGGCAAGTAACGGTTGATATTCACGGAGTTACATTTAAGACAAAGTCATCCAACACTCCGTCCACACCTAGTCAGTCTAGGTGCGAAGGTCAGTGATCAGCTGAAAGGCCTTATGGCTAATTTCGTTCCTAATCGATTCAACGGGGTGAAGTATGTATGGAGCTGTTTTCATAACATCTAGAGTGGAGAAGACAAAATATGTAGGCGTGAGGCGCGGAGTTTAGATAATGTGTACCATTGACTGTTCTTATTACTCTCTTTATTGACTTAGCTCTTGTGCCTGTTCCCATGAAGATAGGTGTCTGTTACATTATACATAGATAATGGTGTACCAACCAATTGTTCAACGTTCTGTTGAATAATTATCTACAAATCGGTGATCTCATGTTTGTGACTAAACTCCCCTAGACAGAGGGAAGTAGAGGTGAGTAAACCCATGTCACCTGAGGGAGTAGACTCCCTGCAGGTCACTTAGTCCAGAGACAATGTCAGTGGGAGAAGTTCACCAGTTCACTCCGTTGATGAATGCGATCTGTAGTTTGCTCTGCAATTCACTTTGTGAATGAATGGGACCTCTATTATCTTGGTGAACAGTCAGGGTTCGGTAGATGACAGACGTCTACTGTACTCCTTACATGAGTACCTCAGAGTAAAACAATGATAGGTACCAAAATGAGGTCATTTTCCGAGTCCTCATGAATCAATTTTATTTGAATAGTAGAATCTGCTGTAAAGGAACGGCAACCTGCCCAGGTTGTTAGGTGGGGAGAGTGAACGGTTATCTTGAGCCAAGACTCCTCAGCAGGAGACGTTTGCGACCTGCATGTCTCTTGCAACCTGCAGGTCTCGAACTTCACTTGCCACGAAAAGTTCGCGACCGTCTGAGTAGTTCAAATGTCGGCCACGGGGAGCCATGCTGTCGCAAACGTCGTGTGATGAACTGCAGTCTTCCTTCCGCAGGTCATTTGGGACAAGTTCACTTGAAAGAGAAGTTCTTTGAGACAAGGTCACTCACTCACTACCCACCTCTAGAGGGAAGCCCCAAACATTCTGTTGGGATCAATCCTTCGCTCTTTATTTTAACGAAGAAGGGTGAACTAGGGTTGCTCGAGGTATAACTGCCCAGACCTATTTCTTTTCGCGAGGTTTTTCCACATAAATCCAGCATTAAAACAGCAATTTTGACTTTTTTTTTTCAATAATAAAGGGGTTCTTTTCCACTGTGAAGCTCAAGATGGCACAGAATCGGACATCAGATACAATCGACAAGATCGTATGAATGGAGATCGGTAGAGATTGTAGTGCGGAGGTGTGAAAATAGGACAAGAAGGGCTGGAGCTTCCCGTTTGGTGAACAGGATCTGATCGTGTGAATCGGACACAGAATCGGACATCAGATACAATCGACAAGATCGTATGAATGGAGATCTGTAGAGATTGTAGTGCGGAGGTGTGAAAATAGGACAAGAAGGGCTGGAGCTCCCCGTTTGGTGAACAGGATCTGATCGTGTGAGCGGAATTTTAATAGTACAAGAAGTTTTGCCTGAACTGTCCTAGTGCTTGAATTCGTTATGATGAATTTTAACATTAATAGAACATCTCATCACAAGAGGTTTAAGCATCGTTTACTGAGCAGCTTCAAACCAAATTTCCGGGTGGCTACGTGTTGTACACAGACGGTTCAAAGGCAGTGGATGATTGTGGTTGCGCCTGCCGCGATCCACAAGTTGGGATCGGCCAATGCTTTCAGCTCTGTAATTGAGCCTCTTTATTCACATGTGAAGCTGTTGCAATTTAGCAAGCGCTGCAGTATGCTATGAACCCCTAGTAGTTGTGGTGACTGAATACCGTAGCACCATAGTAAGATTTTCAAATTTTTGCCTAAAATCAACTTTTAACCACATTCTCATGAGAATCTTGTATATGGTGTTGCTGTTGAGAGAAGCTGGATGACAGGTTCATTTTTTGTGGATGAGATCTCATGCTGGGGTAAAGAGGAATGGCAGAGCTGACTTTATTTCCAATTTTGCTCGATAAAATGGTTCAGCCTTGGACATATGCCTGCCATCTAACGATATATATGCCTGTATCCATAGCGATTCATAGACTCGATGGCTAAAGATACATGACAATGCCACAGTGGGCATAACATACTGTGAATTTGGCCCAAGAACAAGAGTTCGACCAATTTGAACTGACCAGATCAGAGATCAGGGTTATAGTGCACCTGCGCTCCGATCATGGATTGTGAGCCTACTTGCACCGTGTCAGATGTGTTAGCGATGCTGCGGTTGAACGTTGTTTCAATGAGAGAACGATTCCCTGGAACAAGTATTCATGGTTTGTCCAGTCCACACCCAAGCTGGGAAGCGAATGTTGGATCTCTCAATTGAACAAATGGACAACCCTACAAACTTCCAGTACTTGATTCATTCCCGCAATTTTTCAGTTTACAGAGCGATATGTTCATTTATTCTAGAAGTAGACATTAAGATTTAATTTCTTTGACTTTGTTCTTTCATTTGTTACTTTACTGGGCTATTTTATAATCATGTTGTAGTAACAATCACTTGATATATGTTAGAGCTTCATGAATATACAACTTCATGGGTATGGTTAATAACTAATGCCCATTACAAAAAATAATAATAATAATAAGTAAATTATTTAAAAAAAAAAATTACGAAGGGTTTATCCCCAGTGCTGCATACAGTATTAATTTGAATTTCTCTTGCAGTGTCAAGCTGATACCTCCTGAAGTTTCGAGTGCAGATGACCTCTCGAAATGGTTATGCTTCATGCACAATCGCGTCAACTTACGCCTGGGCAAAGAAGAATTTGACTGTTCCCGAGTCCGCGAAAGGTGGAAGGATGGATGGAAAGACAATTCGTGTGACTAAAACGGATTATCGCTCGAAGATTGCCATTGGTTTTATCGCTTCCCAGGGATTCGTTTGGACTTGATACTCATGGAAAGAAAATCCCAGTTGTAAATATACAATGATCCACCCCACTTAGCATTTTAGTCAAGTGTTGGTTTAGTCCTTAGTAGCAATTTTCACTTGTTGCCTGTTCTATATTTTGATTGTGACATATATAATGTAACCACAATGCATTCAATGAACTATTTGTACGCTTATGTTATAAAGGCCCCAATCTCTATTCTGAGATAATTTTGGAACTGCGAAATAAATCTCTGAAAAATGGTGTATGGCAGAGTAACTAAATCACTCGATGAAGTGTAGAAACCATTTCAAAGTAGAAAACGGAAGTCAAATAAAGAATGTTAAATCGATTTCAACGGTTAGATCACGTCATACAGTTGCCGTCTTCAATCTGGCTCGTACAAAGTGCAACCCTCCAAACGTTGTCTGGGAATGGATTCGAAAGGTTCAGTTGATGTACAATTATTTACCTATATCAATATATAAAGGCCAGACCAAATCAAGTACACTTTTATGTAGGCAAACAAAACATTAAATCCGATTTTTTTTTTCTTGATGAGATTGAAGAAATCACTTCATCTTCATAACTAGCGGTGACTCAACCTCAATGCTGGCTAGGGCAGTGATTGAAGCAACATTGTCATTGCATCCAAATGCGAATTCTGTTTCGAATGGTGGGAGTAGAGTTGTTCCGATGCAGAGGTGCCACCGGGTTGGAAGAAATTAATAATCAACTAATTACATCATTGAGAGTCTTCTCTGATGTTTTATGTGAACATTTTCATGTAAATTCAAGTAGATCTACTTACCTCGCACGATTATGCAGTTAATTGTGCTACATTTTGTTCGCCTACTGGTTACACTACATCGGCAAAATTCAATGAATGGGATTGGATGATATCATTGTGATTTGCGATACAATGAGTTGAAAAGCATTGCTACTATTGTACCATTCTTTCATCTGCACCTAGTCCAATAAAAGGTTCCTTAAAAATGAAAATAATAAACCCTAAAACCCTACCTACTAATGAGTAAACTTTCATACTTTGATTCACGCGTTCTGTGAGGAAAAGGTATTTAAAACAGTATAATTTCTAGCTTTGTAGTGCAAGCCCCCCGTCTACCTGTAAGCTCTGAGCTTTAAGAGCTTTAGAAAATTCAATGACTTGGGTAGCTGACCAGAGGGGTCTGAAGTACGAGCAAGGGGGTTTTACTATGCAAAGATCCAAACCTAAGCTGCAGGGAAGTCAAGGGTTTGGATGAGCAAGTCACGATCACAAGGAGCAGTCTCGTTTTGGTCGGTTTATGAGCGATGAGTGTGTTTCGAGCAGTTCCAAGAACTACGTACTCCGGAGCAAAAGAAAAGAAATGAAATCCAGAGCAAACATTTTCAGAATGTGTTTAGTTTTCCTGAGTTAGTTCTCTCTCATAAGCTTACACCGAATGAAACGCTGGAAACCAGCCTCGAGTGGTGGTGGGCTCACCTCCACTTCTTTTTCTGTGTGCTCTTACATTTTCATTTCATTTTCTGATGGATTTCTCCTGTCATTATCTTTCATGTTGCATTTTATACTCGTAGTAAATTATATATTAAACATGAATACTTATTTCAAAAAAGTATAAAACCTTTAGCCTGAAGATGTGCCCAGTAGAACAATTACTGCTGAACCGACAGAAAAAACTCGTCAACTCTATCTTTAGTTGGCATCTTCGAGTAGGTACCTTCTGTTCTTTCTTACTTCTGCTACAGATCTACTTGCACGAAATATGATTGTTTGGGTGAACCCAAGGAAGGTATAAACGGTTGTGCAGTTAACTGATGGAAGCTGTATTTCAAATGAATTCGTACATGCTCAATGAACGAGTATGGAAATATATAATTCAATTCGTATTCGTCGATATAGTGAATCAATCAAATGAATAAAGGTGTTGTTGAATAAAACCTTAGGGCGCTTCTGGCAAAGTTGAGGTTTTGCGGGTAGCCAACAATATCACAAAATATGCTGCTTTGCTACTACTTAGGAAAATGAAGTCGCTTTGATAACTATGATATGAAGTTAGTCAAGTTAACAAGGGTGTAAGAGCCGGATAAAACGAAGGAGAGAACTGACTCCAGACTCAGTTAACCAAAAAAAAAAAAAAAAAGGAAAATTTAGTTTTGAGGGGAAGTGAAGAAAATTTAGAGTGGTGAATCGCGGGGAGCAGAGAGTGGAAACCCCAGGGTGCTAGGGGGGAGACTATGAGTGACTGACCGTTTGCCAAAAAAAGGTTGTCTTGGGAAAAACCAACGGCACAGAGCAGCTTGGGGAATTTGGAGTCCATTAAAGTTTCACGGACAAAGAGGTATCAACAATGGCGAGTATGGCCCCGTTAGCTGTGGGCCTTGAATAGGAGTCAAGTGTGGTTTTCAAGAGGTAATGACCCGAAAAACTCGTTATGATCCAAAATCATTTTAAAATATCTGAACAATGATCTTGATTTTCGATGAAGAGTCAGTGTTGCTTCGAAGCGAAGTCTGTCTTTCATTGATTTGATTTCATCGGTTTGCCTCAAATTCTAACTTTCTTTTTAATTGAAATCTTGTCTTCCGAGAATTCAAAATATTCTTTCTATGAATTAATGACTTCAACACGAGAAACAAAATGGTTAAGTGCCAGCTTGGAAAAATCGACGAAAGTGCTTTTCTGTGTTCCCTAGTTACTGTTTAATAGAATAAGTTTATGCCAATGTTTGATCTTGTTAAGAGTAGGTAGTAGTAGGAAGTATGTGATAGCTATGACAATAGGGCATGAGAATGAGAGATGTTTATGATAAAAAGAAATTCTATTCTATAAAGCAAACTACCAGAGAAAGAACATAATAGTTAATTTTCTGTTTGATTCTGAGTAACGGCCCTCTGGACAGGGCTCGTACATTGAGTGGTGCTTATTAGAATTAATGGAGGTGTGTGACTCCTCAAGCATTAGAGCAATACCAGCACGAATGTAGGTTTGGGTGAAAAATGTCGCTACCCAGCAATTAATAGCTCATAATTATCACCGAAAAGCCTGTAGGACTATATGTTGTATCGTTGCAGAAGGACTAAATGTTGAACCTCAAACCCTTTTTTAAAATTTGTTCTGATTTCGAATAGATTTCCTTTGACTAAACAGTTCAAGCGGTGCACGGTAACTTTTGCGAATGCGCAAACGATTTTTAACTTAAAAAATAATTATTTAATCTGAACAAGTAAATTCTTTTCGTTAATAGACCAAAAGTATGACAGTTTGTTCAAACCGTGACATTTTTCTTGCTTGAAGAATTTTTATACCCGTTATAACTTCTTGATCCGAATAATTTAAAGTAGAATGCAACCGTAATTAATCGGATAAGGAAGAATATCATGATACAAATCTCACCTCTGTTTGATTCCACCCGTATTTGAACTTGATAATTCTAATAAACTATTATTATAGCTGAACTAGTATGATAGCCATGTATTGATGATATTGATTTTTGTGAGCAATCATCAGTTTTACTAGTGTATAGAACGCTGTTGTATATATAGTCAACAATTTTTACTGGGCCCTCAAAATAATGAACCTTATAGGGTTTCTTTTGAAAACTTGAGTTACACATTGTTCCAATTTCGGTACTAGAGATCTTTAATTTGTTTGAAAATATGTTATTATGTTACTCGGTGAAGATGCAGCTTTTTAGTGGAGGAATAGTTTTTTTAAGGTAGTTTTTGATTTAAATATAAACAGAAAACGTTACAAATTCTTAATCATGGGCTTACTATTATTTTTTGAATGATTGCTCGTGTGTTTAGGGGCTTGCGGGGTCATTTTTTGGTTCTGAAATTGCAAATATTTGCTATGAGTGGATTTTTCCGGAACTTGAAGGTATCCCAGTCGAATTTTCGTCCACAATTACTATGAAATTGACACCTATCTTGCCTATGCCAGCAAAAACATTGAAAAACCCATATTTTTGCCAGTTTGTGACGCTTAGCAGTCATCCGTGTGCGCTAATCCTTCTGGTTAGGTATTAGTCCCGAAGGCGTGTGGACATTCCAGATTTGGAATCTAGTCACCTTGAAATATTAAAAAAAGGCTTACCTATTATTGGAAATAACAAACCAAAACAGATCCCTCCTCTTCCTAATATTAGTTTGGATTGTTTTTCATGAACTCAAAAGTGGTCATTGCAAACTTTGTACAACGAATGCCTAAATTGGAATTCGAAGCATATTCAGGGAAGTGTGACGTACATCATTCATCGTGAACACGTCCTGCGCAAAGAGCACGACATCTTTGGTATGTACCTTAAAATTGCATTCAAACCTATCCCCGTAAACTGACGTAACTTGCTAGTTCGTAAATTGCTTTCTTCAAAGAAGAGGTAGGTTTTTACATTCAAGTACATCAGTTTTGTCGAAATATGATGACCATAAGTTGGTATACTGCATAGTGAGCCAATTACGTAGGTAGAAGAGTGGTTAAATACTGTGTTCAAGTTCTTGACTGCTTTATATATATTTGTTGAAAATTACTCGGAGATCTTGAGAGTTAGTCAGAGGTTGATAAAAAACTACAATTTCATCGCCAACGTTTCGTTCTATTTGTAGAACTTCTTCAGGGCTAGAAGAACCAAACAAATTACCATACAGAATTACAGAGTTCGCATATATGGAACCTGAGAGAAAAGAAAACTAACAGGTTTACTACTAATGTAATGACTAGAAGAGAGAAATCAATTGGTAGTAAATCTGTTAGTTTTATTTTCTCTCAAGTCACATATATGCAAACTATTCCTCTCTGTAATTCTTTCCGTATCAGTTATTTTGTATGGTTCTTCTAGCCCTGAAGAAGTTCTATAAATAGATCGAAACGTTGGCGATCAAATTGTCATTTTTTATTAACCTCTGACAGACTCCAAACAATCTTGATTCCGTATCATTGGACAACTATTGTCCCTTTCGATATTGAGAAAAATTTCAGGAAAATTCTAGTTTAGCCTTTAGAAGATTTCTCGGCGGTTTCATCACCATTTCTCACGATCTGAAGTCCCAAAGCCGCTCGAAATCAAAGAGTAAATTGGAGTGTTGACAACTCCCCGGTGATTTTCATTCATAGCCACCACGGCTATGGTGCATGTACAGATTTAATGAAATTTACAGCCAATACTAGCTCACAGTACATTGATTACATTGAATGTTGGTCCCATGATTATTAATACGCACGTCCAAATGCGAAATGCCGAATTTCGGCGAGCATAAATAGAATTTTAATGAGGTTTATAATTGAAAACAAACAACATCTTAGAGAAGTCTACTAGTTGAACGGTTAAAACTGTGAAACGATTATTACCACGTACCTACCAGAATTATACTGTTCGAGCTGTTTTGATGAGGTATCAGCTGTAATTAAACGATATCACAAGAAAAAACGGATGTGAATGTCATCGGCATACCCCGAGACTCTCTCCATTTCTTATTTTGGTTCTGTGACTACGAGAATCCGTTAACTCTTGGAATGTCCATTACTTCTTGAATGTTAAGATAATACCATAGAATTCAGGTAGAATTGGTTAAAGTTAGGATCGTAATGAATTTCATTCTCGTAGCATTCGACTCAAGATCTCCAAGTAATTTTCAAAAGAAGAGTGTTAATCTAATTTTTAAACTCGAGAGGTAAAGCCCGCCTAAAGAGCTTCCAACGAGTCCCGCCAGTGGCGCTGTGTCGCCGCTAGCGCCCAACATCCGTCCAACTCCCACCACTTCTCAGTCTTGGTTTCTGGCGTCCGCATCGGCGCAACTTGCGGGGCCCCGAGATTCGTGTTCTCTTCCGATTTATTTATTTTGATTACATATAGGTTACCCGTGAATTTAAATTTCCGAAATGACTTCAGCCGTCAAGAAGAAGGTCTGCTATTACTACGACAGTGAGTACTATTCTGTAACCTATTTCCTTATCCTATCTATGATATTTTTGTATCTCACGGTTAAATCATCTCTCTAATCTCAATCTTACATCTCTGCGTAGTTCATTTTACTTCGTTATTCGCCGATTCTTTAAGCGAAAACCTTTTAAATCGCAATGTGTCTGCATATTATACTGAACGAATTAAAATTGCCTCTAAGTTGTCTCTCGTGGGTGTGTGGGTAATCATTTTAGAACCGAAACTCCCGTGGAAGCTATCGTCCGCCCGATCGAGCGGCCGTAACGCAACTTGTCTCGCATGGAAGTCCTCACGTAATTCCCCACATCTCAATGTTCCTTAAGTTTCACAGCTTTTGAAAGTTGTAAACTTACGTATAACTTCCACCGGTTTCATTTCTACGCGATTTTCGTTATGAAAACAAAGATTTCGTGGTAACTACATTTTCGCACTGATGCCGTAAATATAAATACGGTCGCTCGATCCAGCAAACATCATGGCTGACGGAGTCATGCTCGCGAAAAAGACGAGAAATCGACACCCATTGTTCTTTCAAGACATTTCCTTCAGGATGAACTTCAAATATCTGTAAATTTAACATCATATTAATACGTTCTGAACTTTTTATTGTGCTATTTTCATTAAAAGTGTAATTAGGAAGTACTTAGTTAATTATAATCTGGGAGGTATTCAATCTTCCTCCTACAAGATACTTGGTACTTACAGTGTCTCAAGTTAAGTTCACATAACTTCAAACAATAGATTTCTAGTACTCATTCCCAACAAAAAGGGAAAAGAATCCACTAAGACTTTTTTAGAGGCATCGTTTCCTAGTTGTTGCACATTTTAGGTTTTTTTTTAAAATTTTTAAATGGATAACTGTCTTGAACTACTGTCTAAAATCAATTTTGAGGACATCGTTGGAAAGAGTCTATTAACTTAAGGTAAGATAAAATGATTCCAACAAGACTTAGAAGGTAATCAATTGGTCCGAAGATAACAGAAATTTTGTGTTTTCTGTTGCTCATATTAAGCGTAATCTTTGCCCTGCACCTTCAGTTTCCGTGAATTTTGCTTGGCCTAGACATGGGTCCCTATTCCCCATCAGGCATTTATGAAGTGAATGTGAGGATGTAGAGATGTTGAACCACGTATGTCGACCCCATAAGGTACATACCATGGACATATGTATAAGTAAATTTTACTCAATTCTATCTCAAGTTATGTGTAAATTTGACTCAGCCAATTGTGCGCTCTCTCTTTGAATTTGGCTCGATGTTTTCCAAGGTAAATCTTCCAAACCTGTGATGATCCTCCATAAGCAAACTGGAGTTCATCTGAATCGGTACAGGATCAATTCAAGAGCGATGAGTGCGGTAAAACAACTATCAGAGGTCTAGAATCATGAATCCATATCAGCATTTGTCCGGAGACGATTATTAGGACTCCCAGTACATTAGGACGATAATCAGAATTGATGCTAGGGGGTTTATTGTCACAAGCCAACATTTAAAAAAACGCAAATAGAAGTTAAAAAAAAAATAGCTGAATACAAATCTATTCTAAACCAATCTAAGACCAACTAGTGCCCTCAGATACCTTCCAGCATGGTTGAAAAGATAGTCTATTCGATGAAGTTCCGTTTGTTGGAAGAAGAAGGTTGCAGAAATAGTGGCCCACGAACTACTACTCCATTTTTGAGCTCGATTTTTGCTGTTCCTTGTACACATTACCTACACTTTTTTGCTCTTATAAAAATGGATTCGTTAACGTCTGTGGTCAATTTTTCCTGGTTTGTTCAGTTGAAAAGTTGGTTGACTCGAAAATCATTATTCAAGATGTCTGTGAATACATTCATACAATTGGTATCCCTTTTTTCAAGGTTTGTGAGAAGCAGCTACAATATTCGTGAAAAGCGAAGTGGGTGTACGGAGACATCTTTTACTGAGTGTATAAGTAAATTTTACTTAATTCTATCTCAAGTTATGTGTAAATTTGACTCAGCCAATTGTGCGCTGTCTCTTTGAATTTGGCTCGCTGCCTTTTCCACGGTACGCTGCCACCTGCCACGGTAAATCTTCCAAACCGGTGATGATCCTCTGCTGCAACCAAATCAAAGGCAGAATCGACAGCTTCTATCAAATTTGGAGCAATGTGAGTGCAGGTAGAAGAATACAATTATGGCCTGTGTCAATATTTATAACATCAATATAGTGTGTGTGTGTGATATACCTGCACAAATTCTATCGAAATCGTCCACAATTCTCCGACCAACAAGCGCAGTCCTGGAAACGTAACATGATCATTGCCAACCTTTCCAGAAAGGCCTTCACGATCGAACCAAATCGTTAGCGGTGCCGAAAATCATGGTCTAATAGAGTCCGCCCCAAGGAATAGTCCGTCCCCAATATCAGCAAGGGACTGCGAAAAACTATTGCCTCCAACTTAGTGCCACAAGTCTCAACTGAAACTGCAGGAACCCTTCAAGAAAAAGGAGCTCGGAAGTATTGTTTGAAAAGCCCATCTCGGAAAAAAGGACACACGACCTCGTATGTGCTTCGTCAAATTGGCGAAAAGCATCCATTCAAAATTTGTGAAACTTGTCAGTAAGGGCTTAATTTTTTCTCTTTCGTTAATTTTTATTTTTATCATTTAAATGATTAACAGGAGTACAATCCAGTTCAAACACGACAGTCCCCCCCCCCCCCCCCCCCTTTGCTCAACAACACTCCTTCAACTAACCTTTGGGTGGGCTCCTTCCGCCCTTTGTTATCCCGGCATCACCACTTTTCCGTCCGCCCGAGGGGGTCATTCGTCTACCTGCCACCTTGGTAAGCACTATAGTTCTCCAAGGAACTATTTAGGTAGATGAGCCAAAAAATGAAACATTTTATTCCCTGTGAGGTCTCCTTGCTGATTCAAGTGATTTTTAAGTATTTTTATGCGTTTTTAAAAGTTATTTTCCCCTCCTCTTGACTCGATTGTTTGGAAGATTTTTTTTTTAATCCAATTTTCAATTTCTTGTAAGGAAAATTCAATAAAGTGTTGCATTAGTTGTGTTTAATACGAGAACGTATTACTTCGTAACTGACAGTCTGTCTACTGAGTTCGAAGTCGTGAACTTTTAAATAGTAGAACTGGCGAACGATGGAGAACTGGTCAGGAACTTTTCTAGAGACATCACTACACCACCACAGCTGTCCGGGTAAAATAATTCAGACCGGTGCTTTTTTTTTAAAAACCTTTCGTCAAGTTAAAAATACATCAGATGAAGAAATGTAAAGTCAGAAAACGTCTTTCCGCCTCATTTTTTTTTAAATGTATTTAAAGTTTGTGACAGTTCTGGTTGAAATGAACCGAAGTGGGAAATACGAACGTTGCTGCAACAATTCATTTCGAAATTTCTTAATGTTCATGTTTTATCAATATTATTGGACCTCACTGAAAAATGTACTTACTAAGGTCTTTACATTTGCCTTCACGGGTTCGTTTCATATGCCTATCTCGAAATGGAACCGTTATTGAGAAAATTAGTTTAAATTCCACTTTGAATTGTTTATAAACATTGAACTTACTGTTTAGAAGGTATGGCGTTTATTAAAATTCTAGTAAGACAAACGTTGCGGTTAGTTCGAGCTGTCCTACATTAGTCTTTTAACAAATACTAATTTACGTCTTTAGTTGAAATAATAGGTTTTAAATTTAAAAATACACAGAGGAAATATTAAATGATACCACTTAATTATAAACGAGAGATCTGTGACTTTGATGCATAGTGTGAGACAAAACAGGATGGAAATTCTATTGACTAAAAAACTATTAATGAGTCGTTCATAAAACCTAAAATTAAAAACCTTTCGATGGATGACTCATAAATCAACATGATATTCGCATTATTTTTTTAGAAATACAGTTTTTTTTGGTACGTAGATTAATTTCATGTTCTGTATTGTTTCAGGTGACATCGGCAATTACTATTATGGGCAAGGGCACCCCATGAAGCCGCATAGAATAAGGATGACTCACAATCTTCTCCTCAACTATGGGCTGTACAGGAAAATGGAAATCTATGTGAGTTGAAAGTTCATTTACTCCTTATGATTATGCCGTTTTCTTTCTTTATGTTTATTGTGTGTTTTATTTCATTTTTTATGGATCATCGAAAACGCGATCTACTATGCATTTCTTCAAGTCCAATGCACGATAATCCTTGATTCCCTGGAAGTGTAAGCATGAATGACATTTCCGAGACCAATAAATCAACAGATCTGCACTCAATGTTCGCATTCTGCTTAAGCAAATTTTCTGAAATTCTGCCTAGTGGGTCTTAATATTATCCCAATTGATGGGTGTACGTTTCATGGTTACATAATGGGGTCTTCGAGTGACATGATGGTTGTGCGCAGCCTTCCTAACTTTTTTTTACTGGTACTTAACAGTCCATTCTAATGATAAACACACCGAGCTGATCGTTGTTAAGGGCTTCAATGCTGTTCGCCATTTGGCTCATATGGACTGATTTCCTCTGTGTGTGGCGATCTTCAAGACGAGTCATCGGAAGAAACCGGGGGGATGCTTTGTCTCTTCGCCTCTCAGATCCTGCCCTAGGCACAGCCTTGGGTGAGCCACAAACCGAAATTGATGGGGGTTTGATGCACTTCCGATTTGACTCGTTAAGTATAAGAATAATTGCTAACTGCAGCTGAAGTTTGAGTAGGCGATTCCTCATCTGATAGGCTGCCCAATCAAAAGGATTTCTTCCAATTCGGATCCTCGGTATGACAATTCAATCTTCGGTAAGCTCATGATATAGAATCGCTTGCTGATTCTTCCAGTAAATTTCGAGTATTGCTGGATAGATTTGACCAGGCATGTTCCACCTAGAGATATATGGTCATATCCACGTCAGCTCCTGAAAGAGGTGTATCATTTGATTACCTTAGAAAATGGATTAGTATCTTATCCAAATTCGTAACCATTTACAGTACAGATTTGTTTCCACTTGGTCCAATTGTATCTTTTGTTCGTTTGTTGTCCAGTTGGTACGAAATCCCTATTATGCTATTTAGTACTAGTACATTCCATTTTGTGACCGTTTCAAAGTTTTAAATTCTATTTAGTGATATGCCTGACAAAACATATACTGTTTTTACCAACTTAGAATCTAAACTCATTTTACGAATTGTATTCTGTTCTGTAGAGGCCTCACAAAGCTACCGCAGAGGAGATGACGAAGTTTCACAGCGATGAATACATTCGTTTTCTTCGCAGCATTAGACCAGATAATATGTCAGAGTACAACAAACAGATGCAGCGTTGTAAGTAGTTCCAATTCGATTATTACCGACTCAATTTCCCATTTGAACAGAGTGGGGGCTGAATCAACTACTGTAATTGGGGGGATAAATTGCTCACATATTTGCGGTCTCAGACATTTCATTTAAAACCTAGGACGACTCATGACAATGGTCTTTGTAATAAGTTTCACTAAAGCTCAACCGGGTTGTCTTGTGTCATTGAACAAAATTAGCTTGTAACTTTCAGTATTGTTCTTGTTCTAAGTAGATTAAGTAGTTATTCAACTACGTTTGTTATTTGTATGTCCTTTGAATGCTTGAAATGATCAAGTGAGTGCCATTGGTTTACAATATTTCAAACCCCCTTTTTTTAAATTTATTTATTTATTTGGAATCAGTTACAATTTTAACTATACAGCCAACATAATTATCAGTATTATGATTTTCATAATATATATTAACAGGGCATTCGATGTCGAGGTATCACAGTTTTAGTTCGCTTGTCTGAAACCTCTTAATTCAGTGAGTTTTCAAAATTAGGTTACAATTTGGAAATGAAATTTCAAATGTTGGTTCGTTGATCTAGGGAACAAGAAATTAAAATAATCCGTCTTGGAGCATTGAAAACTATTGATTGAATACATTTATAAAAACTTTCTGATTTAATCCTATTTTCAATTTATACGGGAGTTTCTCGATTTTTGATGTGAATATGGTTTACTGGTCGAATGTAGTTCTTAGCTTGTAGTTAGTTATCAACACTTAAATGACCAAATAAAGTTAACAACTGTAGTACCAGTGGTTACTGCAAGCAACTATGAATCTTGAGGATTTCATTTGCAGTCAACGTCGGTGAAGATTGTCCCGTTTTCGATGGTCTGTACGAATTTTGCCAACTGAGCGGTGGTGGATCTGTGGCAGCAGCCGTGAAATTGAACAAACAAGCTGCAGACATCTGCATCAACTGGGGCGGCGGGCTTCACCATGCCAAGAAAAGCGAGGCGTCTGGGTTTTGCTATGTCAATGATATAGTCCTCGGTAAGTTGCTGGATCTGGTAATTTTCAATTGATGATAGATTCCATTTTGTAAATTACCCTCCTCGATTAGTACTTTTCTCTCTATGATTTTTGATTGAAGTAACCTGTAATCTGTAAACCTCGAAAAGTAATTGGTAGAAATGTGCTGTACATTTATGTAGAGTGATTGTTACAAGCGTTTTGCTGTTGTTTGAAGAAAAAAAAATCCAATTAGCTGATCACAGTCAGGTCGAAATCGTGCAGCCACATAACTCCAGTTTTACGAATACATTTCAAACTCTTTACGTCGACGTCTTCCAAAATGATGATTATGAGAAGGTTGTTACCTTACTTATTTAAATTATTATTGGCTCTCGATTAAGCATACAATTTTCTCTTTTTGGTTTGAGGTTATCATGGTAACTCATCCACAAGAACTTATGGTTTAAAAAACTTATTTTTTAACTGTTCCATTATTGTGGTCAACTATTGTGAGTAAGTGATTATCATTGATGATCGTGTCCATAGGAATCCTGGAGTTGCTCAAGTATCATCAGCGCGTCCTGTACATAGACATCGATGTTCATCATGGAGACGGTGTAGAAGAAGCTTTCTACACGACAGATCGAGTCATGACCGTTTCATTTCACAAATACGGAGAATATTTCCCTGGAACTGGCGATCTTAGGGTAATGAATGAAATTCCGTCGTTCTACTATATTTATAAGATTCAAACTCGGGTTGAACAATATATTGATTTTATGGTTATTGAAGTTAGTTATAGCAATTAAATTCAGCACAAATAGCAAATCCATATTAAGGGCTTGGGAAAAGTAACTATCATTTGTTTACCGAACGCTGCAGCCATATTACTTCATGTGTCTGACATGAAATTTTGATTCATGTTACAAAATTGAACTTGAAAAAGAAATTGAACAATTTAAAAAACTACGCGGAAAAAGATGCCAAGGAATAAAATCCATGAGATCTTAGTTTTGCCTGCCAAAATCTTCTTATCAAACTACTTTTTAGTGTACTTTTTCTTTTCCCAGTGTTGAATAGTTTTACCTGTTCACTTGGTGGGCTGGAACCACGAAATTTATTGCCCCGAATTCCCGGAGAGAAGAGAGAGTATGCTATCAAAAGCGAGAAATATTTGTTTTACTTGATGGAAAACGTGAACGGCCGGTTTGAAATTGCCACCGCTTGAAAAATTAAGTGAGTATGCCTATGTGCAATTCTCTTGCTGATTCACTGAAGAAAAACAGACCTCCGTCGTACTTCTGATAGGATACAGTCAAGATTACAACTTGGATGTTATTGGTTTCTACAAGCAAATACATCTGTGTTTTTTAGCAGGCTCGATTTCTGGAAGTTCCGAAACGGATTTTCATGTGGTTCTTTTCCAAAATCCGAACAGCAGCGTTAAATTAATGCTGTGGGACGTAATAAATATGATCTAACAAGTCATTGGGAGTGGTTCAAATCCTCCAAATACACATTACCTTATAAGTCCTTTCATACGGCCGAGTTTCATAAAAATCAGTTGAGTCAAAAGGGTAGAAGTTAGTGGACCATGATTCAAGTGAGGGAAGAACAATTACAAAAATGAATTTCCGTGTGCGCATATATCAGTGTTGTTGGTTTAATGACAGCTATACTATCGCACAGCTATACCAGTCCGCTATATTTAGCTAATCAAGTTGTAATGTGCTCCATCCTGACTTGTTTATTGTGTTGATGATACGAAACCCAATATTGTAAGAAAAAGTGAGCTCCTTGTTCATGCCATCTGCAAAATACGGGAGGTGTCTTGAGTTTTCTAGAATTCCATTTAATTTTTTATTAGGATATTGGTGCCGGAAAAGGGAAGTACTACGCAGTTAACATCCCACTCCGCGATGGTATGGATGACGAGAGCTACGAATCAATTTTTGTGCCGATCATCACCAAAGTTATGGAAACGTTCCAGCCTAGTGCGGTGGTGTTGCAATGTGGTGCTGACTCATTGACCGGGGACCGACTTGGTTGCTTCAATCTGACTGTAAGAGGTAAGTGAGTATTGCAGAATCAGTGATCTGTCATAACAACTTTGCTGTTTGATTCTAATATCTAATAGTAGAGCAAGTTGGCATTGTCATTACGAGGAGTTGAAGATTCGAAACAGAAGATTTGCTCCTAACCTGACAATACCCAAATTGATCACACTATAAAGAACCGATTCTGTTGCGGCCAGATCAAATAGCATCGACTAGAGAAATCGCTTAGGTAGAATTTTAAGGCCTCCTGATTACAATTTCTGACGAACAAAATCTATACATTGAAAAATATGTTCGTAAACTGTATTTAATACAGTTTACGAACACCCCCTTCACACGAAGCTAAACACTTAATGGTAACCCATATTCACTCCCTGATGCAGTGTACGCTACGTTCACCCTCTCTTACCTAAGTAGACCCTACATTCACCCCCAATATAGTATTCCAGCGAAGTAATTGAAAAAGTAATCACTACCTACTCGAAGGAATCGGTTGGTACCTATTTACCAATTTCTTTGGTTATGATATGGATGGATTGGGCTGTATAACTTGGGATCTCTCATGGTCTTAGAGGGAGCTTCTGCGTAGATTCCCACGAGATTTTGTTCGTTTTAAGGAAACTATATGTGTATAAATTGGTAACTAATGCATGCGTTCCAGAAATTTCTCTGTGTCCGCTTTTTATATTATTACGCACGTACATAATTAAAAACACATAATGAATATGTTTGGAAACTAGACCAATTTCTTAATTGAAGAAAAAAGCAAGAAAATTGACTTGGAATTTCAGTAGGTACGAGGATTGTCTCGAATGAATCGCCGATCCAGTAATCCCCCCCCCCCTCTCCATCTTGACAACAAATTCAACATTTCTGAGATTTATTGCACAAAAAAGCTTTTTTTTTTTTTTTTTTTAAATTTAAATAAAAAAAAGGAAATAGTGAACACGTCAATTTATTACAATTACCCCCTCTAATAACCACCTTCCATAATTAAAATATAAAGATCTGAAATGTGTTTCACAAGACCCAGGTGGTTAGTCGAACGAAAAAGGATCAGTAAAATTGAGCGGCTACAGTGGTCTGAGAATCCCTTCCCTTCATGATATTGTAGACGCAAACGAGTATAGTGTGTTGATTTTGCAAATCCGCAGAAAATAACTGTTGAAGGTGACAAAAATAGCCAAAATGAAGCCATAGACACCAAAAACCATTTTTGAATTTTTGTGGTTAGACGATTGTTGCCAAACGCATATACATATAGTAGGACACCTATCTTCTTTCTGTCAAATAATGCGAAGCTAATTTGAACAACTACTGGGGACGGTCATTAAAATAAGTAGTAGCTTGCCTAACAGGAATTACTTCTATACTACGACTCGCAAGATGAGCTTGCCTATTCTCTCACTTTGACTGTAACTGTGTTGATTCCCATTCCGTGGTGGCTGCTTTTATTTCGGCCTGGTGTTGCTTCTGTTATGCCCTACTCGCGCTTGGCGTAATATTTCGGACGGCAAATGCCCACTAGTGTAAACCAAGCGGTGCATACTTGTTATTTCACATATTTGGAATTCGATTGCAGGTCATGGCAAGTGCGTCGAGTTCGTGAAAAAATACAACCTGCCCTTCCTGATGGTCGGGGGAGGAGGCTACACCATTAGGAATGTTTCGAGGTGCTGGACCTACGAAACATCTGTTGCATTGGGAACGGAAATCGCCAACGAACTACCGTACAATGACTATTTCGAGTACTTCGGGCCCGACTTCAAACTTCACATTTCTCCTTCCAACATGGCAAACCAAAATACATCGGAATATCTAGAAAAAATCAAGTAAGTCCTTGTATTATTATAGATTTTTGACGGTGGATTCTTGATGAAAGATCTGGTTCAATATAGAAAAGAGATGTGGACAGTTTCCCAAGGAGTTGTTACGTAATTGAAAATCTGACCGAATGTGCGAGTTATCTTGGGTAATATCTTTCACATACTTTTTTCTGTCTACACTTTTCCTCTCAGTGTGTAACATGTATTGCAGATGTTTATGAATCGATCCGTTTTTAAGTGACCTTTTCCATGGTTATCCCAAAATATTTGGAAATTTTCGAACTGAACTAGAGGTCAAGAGTTGTTCCGTTCATTCTTGGATGAAGAGGACTAACGGTTTAGTTTATTTTGCTCTATTGGATGTTAAACGCTGTTTTTCATCGGTTGATCCTTTGAAGAGACCTTGCATCATGTTCTCCCATGTGTTTCAGAACTCGACTGTTTGAAAACCTCAGGATGCTTCCTCATGCCCCCGGTGTTCAAGTGCAATGTAAGTATATTTTACATAGATAGTTAAGATTATGAGATCCGATGAAAAGTACAGTAATATACCCAAGTATTAGGAAAAGTCATAGCAGTGTTTTTTCTCTAGCACTTCTTTTCTTATTACGTGGCTCCACTAAGGTGATATTACTGAGAAATTGATAGGAACGTTTCTCAGCATGTTATACATTTAGTTAGGTATTTATCCTTTTATTTCCGCAGAAACTTTATTACAGTCCAATTCATGGCCAACTTTCTGAAAATTTATTTAATTTTTTTTAACCTGGAGTGTATTTTGGGCCAATGCAAGTCCACCAGGTTCCACCTTACGATCGTAAAAAAAGTAGTGTTGCCCCATCTTCAATTCATATGTTAACTCTGTAACTGTATTTTCACCAAACCGTCTCAAATGATACTGCATTTTTAATTTTTCGGGCAGTATGAGGGGTAGCCTTTTTGGATGCATTGAACTCATTATGAAGCAGTGCACGAAGGAGACACAAGTCTTACGCTGCTGCTTCGTACAGAACTTGCTGCGATTGCTGATTTCACGTCTCAGTATGTGGAAAAGTAAGGAGTTTAAGGGAGTCGGCATTTATCATGCTATTATCCAAGTGCTCCACTCTTTCTCTTTCCCAAACAGCTGGAATCGTGTCAGCAATCAGGGTTGAGCTTTTCCCTCGGATCAGCTTGTCACTGGCTCCAACCCACTCTACCAGGTAGAGTCTACCCCAAGCTAAACTCGTTTCTGACAGCGTTGCTCCCCTGGTATCAAACCTCCTGTTGTTTTGTTGAGTGCGTGAGTACTGTCTACTGCTCCAACACACCATTTGCAGAAAGAGGATAGACCTTTATTATTTAGTTCAGTGTCTTTGGGATGGTTCATTCTTCCCTCACTGAAACCGTGGTTTTTAATGCGGTTCACTCCCCAGTTTCCAACCTACAGATCCTGGAGCCAATTCCCATCATCTACCAGACTAAGAATCAGCTCCCTACAAGGTTGTCTGCCGATACTGGGTCGAGAGACCCGTCTAGCTTCGAGTGCTGGGCACTCAAAGAGGAGATGGGAGGCTCATTCCTCCTCCTCTCCCCACACTAAATCACCTGTGTACCAGTTACCATTTTTCAGATCTTTAATTTCCTAGACCACGAATTTTGTAGACCACGAATAACAATACGAAAGTTGCAGCTATCTTGTAGTTGATACGTGTGATATTCAGCTTTACTACTTTCCAAGTACTTGGTGATAGCTCTATACCCGTCAATCGTTTCCGTGTTAACTTTAACTGCATCGCTTACCGTCTTATAGGTAAATTGGCCTTTATTTAAGGTTTTGATTTCAGAAATGAAACGATTTATGTTAGCTATATTATAGAAATACAATGGGGGACATTTTTCAGTAGGTTTAGGGTTTTCTTGCTCCATTGCTGCTTGCGAATTATCGCTGAGATTTATTAATGGGTCGAATGGATTTCGTGAAATGAATGTATCATTAGGCAGAGGCGTAATACAAGGTCGTTCGATACTAGGAATACCTGAGCTATCTTCTCCCATCGTTCAGATGTCGCTATATACTTTGGCGGGGTACAATAGACGAAGTAATACGATGCGATAACACTCCTCGATGCGATGTAAAAATGTAAAATCACGACTAACAGCTAGTACAGGGCAGACTCCGTCTAACCAGCAGGAATCTAATACAACAAGTCGCTGTTGATGCTGCACCATTGAATTACGGGAATGAGTAATTAATGATCGAAGACCAATGCGCTCTATTAGCAATTAGTGGAACTAATTAGTTCAGCTCTCTAGCAACAGATTTGTTGACTGTAATCGATCCCATGGCTAAATAGATCACTTGGCTGTGTTGTGACCTTCGTGCATCCACTTACTGGTTTTGAGGCAAGTCAAGAGTGCCTGATACCAGTGGTTGAATCTTTAATCACTGGGAAGCATTTCCTTTACTGTTCTGCGAGTGGTTCATTGATTTGATGGTAGACGTGCTATATATAGCTGCTTAACTTCTCTTGCCTTCGTCCTGTTTCATTTTCTCATATTCTATCCATGTTGATTCTAAGAAACCCTATTCTAGAAATTAGGATAACACCTTTTGTTAAGTGAAGTTAGGTGTTGAGTTTAATTAAATTTATTCCCTCTTATAGATGCTTAGCCAAAATATACTTCTCTTGCCTGACCATAACCAGAATGTGTTTTTAGCCAGAACAGGCTGAAAATTGGTGGTTTCAAAAATGCGGTTAGGTATGTTTTCTAGTCTACTAACGGTGCACATATTTGGTGCCTTCGAGACATCTTTTCTAGATATAGCTGATCAGCTGATGCACCCTTGCGGATATTTTTTCCTATTCAATCTATGGCGTTGAAATTTGAAATAAAGCGTCTTAGAGACTTTTAGCATACAATTAAAAGGTATAGGGGCGCACTGATCATCTGGGGAACCCCCTTGGCTAATTTCTTTCCTAATCAAGCTACGGTGCTTCGACGGTACGACGTACTTCTCAGAATTGCCATTTTATGTTCATTATGACACATCCCATACAATCTCGAGGAGGCACGAAGTTGAAATGAAAATTTGATTACAGCCATTCCTGAAGACGGTGTCAATGACGAATCTGAGGACGAAGACAAAGTGAGTCCGGATGAGCGGCTTCCTGAGTCCACTCAGGACAAGCGGATCTCGGGAGATAACGAGTTCAGCGAGTCGGAAGACGAAGGGGAAGGTGGTCGACGGGACCACAGGAATTTCAACAAGCAGAGGAAGCGCCCAAGGCTCGATCCCAACGATCCAACAGAGGCCAAAGGTGAGGCCTCCTACCTTTCTCTAGGCGAACCAATGGGTTTCCCGATGCAGTAATCTGATTTGAAGTGTTTTATTTTTTTTAATTAACAGCTACACGGATTTCCCAAAGAGGTTAATTTGTTCTACCTTGTATTTTTTTACACGATTTAAGTTTGTAATGAATTGATACTATAATGATGAAATGTGCAATATAATCTTTCCTTTGGAAAACATTGATTCATAATGATGGATGTCTCAGTTAGTACCATGGTGCAGTAGGTTTCACCTAATTTTTGAGTAAATCTTCAACCGTAAGATCCAAGTTGGAGATTTTAAAAAGGTGAAATATAAGGTTTAATTAACTGCTGTAAGTGGGAATTCGAATTCTCTATTCTTTCTTCTAATCTTTCTTCATTATTCATCTTCGAATTTTGGACACAGATTCTATGAGATCCATAACTCCAAAAGATTCAATGAGTTGTGAGTAACGCTCGAACGAAACTAGGTATTAAAATTTAAATTTCATAGTTGTTACTCTGGCTGAAATTCTGTACATATAGTTTCATTCAAGCCAACCTCATTATTCTAATTTTCAACTTCAATTTTTTAGCTTATTCACGTTATATGTGGACTGTAAGGGTTGCAAAGTGCTATTTGCTCAGTAATCAAATCATGGGACTCCATTAGTTCAGTTTATTCCTACAGGTTGATGTCACAGTTCTTTGTACTCATAATGGACTAATTTTATTCGTTCAAATGGGTTGATAGTCCCCCAAATTTTTAATTGAATCCATGGTCTACGCGATAGTAAAAGTTGTTCAGTTTTTAGAAATACTTGTTATTAAATTGGTTACAATAATTACACAATAAAGGTGTGACTTGTCAAACCCTTCCAATTGTCAATTTTACTCGTTAGGCATGAGAGGTTCTGATCCATGGTGTTTCGTCGCCAAGAATTCTTGTTACGCTGTCGGATCACGAGGCCTTCAATTCACAAACTACATCATATTTTTCTCATCTTTGCAACTTGATTCTTTTTGCTAATCATGATTACTGATTAGTATTTTATAAATAACCAAGATAATCGTTGATTAAGGAAGTTGAAAGAGAATGCAGTGGACGAAAACGCAAAAGGATTCCCTCCCTTCTGCTTTAACAAAATGGAAGTTTCCATGGCGTCCGTCATTCATCTGGACAGCAGCAACAGATCGATTCTACATCATAGGAACCTGTAATATCATTGAACTTCGAAATGTTTTCTTCTTGGCTTAGTTACAAGAAGGTCGATGAAAAGTATTGCAATCGCCCTACACCAATGTTTGGGAACTTCCCCAGGTTATGGGTTTTAACTTTACAAGGACTCAATAAGTATGTATGTGCGCGTCACGTTAAACATCCTTTGCCAAGCCTGTTGGAGCGAAAGTGAGATCTGCTATGATGAGCTGCTGCGTCCTAACTCATGGAGGATTAATTCTGTGTCACATGATGCGGTTGACAAGTAGTTAGTTGGTGGTATATTGAAAAGGAGATACTGTATCAAGTGCAGTGATCAAAGGAAGAGACTGGATGCTGTTTTCTGGTGGGTCTGCTGTAATCCTAAATGTTCAGTGCTCAATGGCAGTTTGTACTAACTTCCTAATAAAAAATGATCTACCGATTAAGAATGGCCAGCGGCATGTGACTCTCATCTTGGAGGAGGGACTACTAATGGCTCTTGGTGGTAACCTAACAATGACGGAGTGTTGTACGAAGAAATGCCATTAAGTTGCTAGTGATGGGAATCTGTGAGATATCACCACCTCGTCCCTTGGGGCTCTTACTGTAACTGATGGTCTTTAATATTAGCACTTCTTGTCTGCCCTCTCACCCTCTTCCAAGTTTCTCAAATTCCCTGACATCTGAGGCTGACTTCTCGTAAAGCAGGAAAAGTAAATAAATATGGGTGGTGTGCCACTTCCATCAATAGATATTCATGTTTCTAAGCGGATTTTCGCCCACCAATAATCTGCTTTATTAATTATATAAAATTCAAATATGCGGTTTAGATTATATCCAGAGTCTAGTACCACAATTGTAGGTAGGTACCACAATTTCTGTCTGTAAAGAAAAATGAAGATCAACACACCGTAGGTTTTCGCAGTTTTATTTTCTTTGTTGGCGTTTTGTGTTTTGTCCTGGACTGTTCTTTGTTGTGTGGCTATGCATGGATTTGTTATTCATCAGGCTTACTAATAATCGGGGAGGATGAACTATCTGTCCAATGTGAATACCCCTCCAGTTTTCCACTTTATGCACACTATGTGTTTATATAAGGGGAATGCAAAAGAAACTGGCTATTTTAGCAAATCAGTTAGGTATATAGGTAGTAACTCTCTTAATTTTTCATTTATTTACTTCTTCTTTAGCTACTTCCTGACATTAGGAGTCGAGGAGAAGTCTACGGCATTTTTTCCAATGCTCCTGCTAGAAATGTTTTCAGTGCTGACAAAATACTTTACCTGTCTTTTTTGTGTTGTGTTCCTGGGTTACTAATGATGAGCGTCATGGAATTTGTTCTCAAATGAGCCAGTATTTAAAAAGAAGTACATTGTGTTTGTTATAAAAATTGACATGCATATCTACTTTTCTCCTTAGGGTACTGGGGCCAAATTTTCAAATTTCGGCCCTATCTCCAGGCATAGCTAATGCAAAATCAATACATTTTCTTCCAAAACCTTTTCTACATTCATCTGACAATATAAAAAACTTCCTTGCACACTCCGCACCATTTACACTGATCGATTCGTTAATGTTAGTCACCTTCATTGTTTTCGGGAGGCTCAAAAACTGTTCCGTTTTGTTCTAGTCAAAGAAGAGGAGAAAATGCAGATTGACGACACAATTTCAAAGACATCATCCACGACAGCGTGATAAACACCATTCCACCACTTCCCAATATTCTTATCACTCGAACTTAATTTTTTCTGTGATCCTACAATCTTCCCCGATTGATGCTGTTAACACAATCTGGTTCTTGTGTTTGTAACTACCTACTCACACGTTGAAAAACCTCACATTTTGTGTTATTAGTTTTCTTTTACAAATACTGCTGTAAATAATCTGTCCTCATGTGTCCTTTTGTGTTTTCTTTCATCCTTTTAGAAGAAAGTGTCATCTATCCTTTTTTCTTCTTTCAGAACGGAATGATTTCCAAGTTCCTTCTATTTGCAGATCTCTTTTTGATGTATTATTGTAATTTTGTTTTTATATTTATATACAAAGAAAAAAAATCATTGATTTGATATAGTTTTGCATACGAAAATTTAATAAGTGTTCCTAGGTGATTATTAAATTTTGGTACCAAATTACTTTACTTGTGAAATCAATTACAACTCATAATTTGATTTGAAGTTGATGTTATCTCCTTTTCCAAGATTATGGTTATTTGTCTAATTATGGGAAATAACCGTATTGCACTTATATTTTAAGTATGTTTCGATGATTTGAAGCTTCTAAGATTAATAACTTTGTTTTCGGATGGATTAAGGGCGCCGTATTTAGTCCAGTATGGCACAGGTCGAAGAATGTTGGAAAAAGTATGATTTTAGGCATGAAACTTTAGTTCATTCTGAGGGAGAAAATCCTTGTTTACACAATCTTGGTTGTTATGCGACTTGAAAGTACTGTGTATGTGAAACATAGATGCCAACAGGTGTGTTAGGCTAGAGGTGCCACTAAAGGAAAGTGAAACGTGGCGGTACGAAACCGTGATTAATTGAAATCACCTGAGATGTGCGCGTTTGGATCTTCTCAAGTGTTTTTGAAATGGCGACACCCACTTGAACGGTTGCCATTGATTTGTGGGTTTGAATGAGATGCTGCTTGATAAGAGGCAACAACAACGAAGGTTGACATTGAAGGGATTTTCTCAAAGTTTCGTCTTTGAGAGGATTTCGTCCTTGTGAACGTCTACAGTGGAGTACATTACAGTAGCAATCTCTCGCTGGGTGAAAAGATATTCAGATTTAATGATAAATTTATCCTAATCATTATCTTACAAGACGGAACAAATAATCCATAACACTCGATACTTGTAGTTTAGTGCCTCATCAGTTTTCACGAGATTAAATGTCATAATTGAGCAGATAACATTTCAGACGAACCTCTTCAAATCTGTTTGGTTGGCAGCACTCTCCTCTTATCAACGTTCCCAGTCCTCCCATGTTTTTTCAACATCGTCATTTTCGTGCAATTATATAAAATTTCTGGAAGCTGTTTCAGGCGGCTGACTGTTGTTTTTCTTATTATTTTTTTTCATGAACTACTTTCATAAAAATAAGAGAGAGAAAAAAAACACGCGAATTCCTCACAATTTGTTCTGCCAGATTGAACCTGATTTGTTTTGTGGGGTTTGTTTTGACTCCAAGAGAAATGTTTCTCAAGAGAGGCTTATCAAACCGACATATTGAACCATTCTTAAATGTTAGTTCCTTACAAATTTCGTAACATTTGATCCGATTGTTTCAGAAAAAAAAAACGAATTGCTGAACACCATGCCATTACATTTTTTAAATCTACATAACCGCGTCGAAAAGTAAACTAACACATTTTGAAGGAGGATTACACTTTTCCAAGTCAATTATGATAGTTCATGATTTCCATTGATGAATCTTTACAAATGAAAATGGAAAACTAGCAAATACTAATGTAATAGAAGCTGAATTATCACATTTACCTGAGAAAATAGTTTTATTTATAGGAAATTAATGGATTCAGATAGGAGAAAGCTTAAACGCTATAAAATGAAGCTGCAAAGCTGTGTAGCCACATGCTCAAACAGAACAAAAAACTAGAGAAAGAAGAACAACGAACCGGAGGCTTCCCTTGCACCACTGAAAACTAACATTTAGAAGTGCGAGCTTGGATAGTTCAGGAATGTAGGACACCAATTTCTGGGGTTCTTTTAAGGTATTTTTGTAGCATAAGATTTAATGCAAGTGATTGAATTTTCCCTCACCTTTTCTCCATTATTCATCCTGCTCAGTTCCATTTTTTCAACATTATTTCAATTGAGAGATTTACTACAAGAAAATTTTATGATCATAGCATTATGATGAATTTTAAGATTACTATTTGTATAATGTAAGAAAATTGGCAGAAATGCAAAATTCGGATATTCGAACCTTACCTCACTAAATGACCTGTTCACACATCACTTCAGGGAGATAAATGCTCGTGGTATTTGCCACGTGTTATGTTTACGGGGCAGAACACTTAATACCAAGTTTGACATTAATTTTCCAACTTTTCATAAAGGAAATGGGAAGATGATTATCCAATCTAAGTGAAGTGTTATAAGCGTAACAATATATTTCTCATTTTAAACAACTAACATTGATAACAATTTTTTGTGCCTTGTACATAATATTTACACATTTTTCGATATTGAAAATTTATATTGTGCTGGTTTTGAATATTATTGGTTTGTCGCACGGCAGCGTTCATATCAGCATAAAGCTGCCCCTCTTACTATAATTCAATTGTGACCCCTACACCTTAAGAAATTAGCAAAATTGGTCGGCTGGTCCTTCCTCCATCAATATTGTAAGAAAGGCCAAGAAGAGGACGCCATTATTGTCATCTGCGAGATTCGTCAATGGACGATTGGGCGTCTGCAATATTTGTGTTTTCTGGATCTCTTATGTCATCCAGTATCTTCATTAGCTGTAATTAAAAAGATAGAGATTCAATTAGTGATTTCAAACATCAAAGTAAGTTTTCGTTACGCTGTTATACATCATAAATTAGAAACTATAACCTCTGAAAATTGATAAAAATAAAAAATCCATAAAAAAGACGAAGCCAGCTGTGCTGTCATTTGTGGGTCTAAACAAATTTAAGTCCCATGAAGATCTCAAATTATAATTTATATTACTGGTTTGTGGGAATTTGCTATGGAAACGCCTTCCGAGTATAAATAATATCATCTGATTGTTCTGTATGCAACACCACTCCGGATTCAAATTAATATCCATTTGAATATCTTTGAAAGAAACTGTGGAATGCAGGGGATTCAGCAGTGTTTAGGTGGGAAGAGCCAGTCATGAAGGAGGGTTGTTGACAACCATGTTCTGCAGTGTAGAAAAAAACAGCAAAATTGTAAATCATCCCCTTAAGACAGCTTTGGGGGATTGTTGTTGTGTAAACAAACCAGTTGCTTAGGCTATTTTAGGAAAACTTTCTAATTGCAGAAGTTGTTCTGCTCGTAAAATTTTCCCGGAGTCAAATATCAGCTGTTTTCTGTTGAATCGTGGGTTGGTTATTGATGGGTTGTAGCGGAGGATATAACAGGAACCCAGCGGAAAGATGAAGACACTGTCACAGTGTGTTTCATTTCAGAAAATGTGTTTACCTCTGTCTCTCTTGAAATAATTCAGTATTGCGGGGTTTAATTTCAAAATGCAAATCATCTATTTATTTTCTTGAGCTGGAACATGAAATTTACTCAGGAGTTTAACAAAAACATAAGTTTATCATTGATAGAGTCCACGTTAAGGAGGTGACGGGATGTAGTTACCCCTTTTGAGCGTGAGGCAATAAACCTTCAACACCTCGAGGAGGATACCTGGAAGCTTAGAAGCTACAGGTGTAAAGAAACAGGAAGGGGGAACTATCCACATCCATCACAAGTCAGCATCAACAAAAGAATCAATTCTTTTAAATGAATTAAGCTGGATTCACATCCATCCGCCAAGTTATCCAGAAAGTGAATACAAGCAGCTGATTGGTTGGACACCAGCTGGGGAGAGGGAATATTTTTTCCGGACAGTCAGTTTTGAAGCGAACTGTACTCATCAGATTTTTCAAATATTTTTTTTCTTTCCAACGGCAGATCACGGAATGGCGTTGGGAACCTAAACAGCTGTTGGAGGAAGCGCGGGAAACGAGTTGTTGGCGTGTGCTCGGCCGATTCCCCTCCATCCCCCCCACTGCTTTTTACTAGCTTCCCCTATCCGTATTTCCAAACGATCTGGATGGATGTGAACCCTGCTTTAGTCTTATGGCTGAGGGTCAAGAAAATAAAATTGTAACTCCACAAAAGGTATTGAATAACAACTGGTGGGGTAACTATTTTTTTCCTTGGTACGGTTATTTTTGTATTAGGACATCAAAGGGTAGCAGGGACATACTAGGTTTGTAAAAATGCGGCTTCTAACTACAACCAAATAATGGCCCCTGTTGAAAATATTGTCCATCAAACATTGTCTTGGTTATCATAAGACGCATCTATGTTGCAATGAACTTCTATACAGCGGAAACAATTTTTTTGAAATTATTTTATGGATAAACAATTTTTTGTAGTTGGATCTCAATTTTTTCATACCTACTAGTCTTTTGAGGACTTTCTTGACAATGTCCAGGATAACGTGTTCTGGTAGTTTTCCGTCTAGGACGACAATATCTCTATTCCTGCTGAGCATGAAGGCCTTGGCACTTTCCGCTTCCGGCCACACAACTTGGTCGAAGTACCCTGAAATGTATTACGGACGGATTGAATGCGATGAGTAGACGTTCAGTGAGTCAAACAAGACGAAGCAGTTTCTATAAAACATGAAGCGTCTCAACGCTGCCGTTTGAATGTCTTTATTTCAAGATGCTCTTGTTTGAAGCGAACAATTGATCAATGGCCTCATATCCCTCACTACAGGATGAGGCTGTCATCTCTAAAACACGCACAGGAAACGACGCTCTTTCCAACAGTATTCTCATATTTCAAACTTTAGTGCGAATCAGTTACACAATTCTAAGCAAGGTCGAACAAATTTAAAATGTGGAAAAAGTGACATTTTAAGCCGAGTAAAAACTAAGTGATGCAAATTATTACACAGGGGTTTATTTTTCTGTACTAGATAACCCTTCTGCGCAAATTACTGATCTATATATATTAGTTAGCTAATTATTAGAGGACAGAAGAGGCAGAATAGCTAAGTCTGCAACTCTTGGAGGGATGTTAACAACAGGAGAATACTCGGCTTACTGAACAACCGTTCCTCCTCTCTTGACGGGGTGTTGTGAAAATAATGAATCAACATTTCACTAGAATGTGAACGATATGAATAATAAAATATCAACATAGAAAAAGGCATTACCAGGTACGTCCGGCGGTTCATAACTTCGTTGGTTTCTTCTAGCCCGGCAAGTCTCGTAGTCCAATTCTAAATAGATCTTGAGATGGCAAGCCGCGGCAGTTCTGGGATCCGCAAAGAGCAAAAACCCATCCAGAATGAGTAACCTGAGTTCTTGACAGTCCCTTCATTCGAAATAGCAAGGCGAATTATGCACTTAGTAAAAACATCAGCGGAACTGAACTGCTAAAGGAAAGTTGATCTTTGCTTCTCGGAGATATACCGATATTAAAGACTCATTCTCCACCATGATTTAGTCACAAAAATAGTACATGCTATAGAACGTTGTATAACAAGTGAAAACTGGTATTAAAATGAAGAGCAGATTCTATGTGAGATCCTTGAATTGTGATGAATGGAAAAGCTCGGTGCGATAAAAGGTTAGGTGAGCAAAATTGTGATCTTCAAGCATTGAGAATCTTTTTCATGCTGCTGATGAGCTCTGAGATGGAACAATGTGGCATTAATGATGTTTTATGATGACCTACGGGGATGAGAACAATAAATGTCAATAACGATAACATACATTGCAAGGGTTCTCATGATGTCCGCTACCATCCTGTCCATGTCAACGGAAGTGATCAGTTCCCAGTTTTGATGGT
This sequence comes from Creontiades dilutus, assembly GCA_031894815.1. Taxonomy (NCBI): domain Eukaryota; kingdom Metazoa; phylum Arthropoda; class Insecta; order Hemiptera; family Miridae; genus Creontiades; species Creontiades dilutus. The sequence goes on along the minus strand of JAVIWC010006614.1, from coordinate 144,075 downwards.
TGAGCCCTTGAATAATCACGTGTCTGCATATTTGGAACAACATGAAACAGGTTGCACAACTAGAGTAGGAAAAGATGAGACGTAGTAAAGCGTTATAGGCATCAATACTTCAGAAGCACTTGCTGCCATTTTCAATTATTCTGTCAAACTTATCTTTACTGATATTTGATTTTAAGATAGTGCCGCACTAGCTTAATATCTAAAATCCTCGAACTTTCAAGGGGATGTCCTTTTATTGATTTTGACCCTGGTTAATTTCAACGCATTTACTATGTTATAATTTTTTCTCGTTATCTCTTTGATGAGTCCTGAAGTTGCCCTGATGCCTAATGGCTAACGATAGAGGTTCTATACGACAACCACCTTAACAACGACTGAAGATTGGGATTTCTCCACGAATTTTTCCTGTGATTTGCGTAGTTCTTTTTGGAATTGTTTAGATATTAGGACTATGGCCTGTACTGCTGCCACTCTTGTCTAACAATCTTTTTCTGATCCATCAAATTGACTAACTACAAACCACAGCATAACCTTCCCAGGGCAGTTGGGAATGCTTAAATGTGCTACTAAACCCGTACAAAAATTCAATTCCTACCCTGGAGTGTATAGGAAAGTCGAACACTTCAACTTCTGCATCATCGACTACAGGCCAGTTGGCCATGGAGTTTGCATTAATGTGGAGTCCAAGACAACGAAGCATTTTAGACTTTACTATGCCCTGGTCAGAGACTTGGCAGCCTTTTTTGACAGCCTATGGAGTAAGCTGATCCAACATGTTCATCATTTTTCAAACCCTGATTCGCCCATCGGCAGAGACTCTTGGATGAACGAACAGGAATTAGCTACAGGAGTAGATCCTCTGCTAACACCTCAAAATAATAAAGGCTGTCGGATAACGTCATTTGTAGTAGAAGAAAACCGCTGGGAGTGAACATACCTGATTGACCATAGCTGAGAGCTGTACGATGTAAATATGAACCCTCGATTAGGAAGCTACGCTAACTCTGGAGGTTGATTAGGAAGCCCCTAGATACATCAGCTCTTCTTATCTCTGTTCCTAAATCTCTACATTCCAAGAGTGCATTAGTAGCTAATAATAACCTTACCATTTTAACTGATTTTTGTAGAAAAGAGAGTATCACAGCCGTCGGTACTTGGGGTGAGGATGTTTTTTTGCGTTTCAGAGGGTGTTTTTTCGTTTATAAATTATTTTTTCTTTATAAATGTATATGAATATATAAGGCCAAAATTGTATGCTCTTTACTCTTCCGATTTGGATCAAATCTTGATATGTTGCACTACTATTTCGGAAATTGTGCCTCGTTGAATTTGGTGAGGATCAGCCGACCACGAGCCGTAATATCAATCATAATGATGGGAAAATCGTGCTCAAATCTCTCAAATTCACCGTAAGACTTCGAAATTTGTAAGGAGCCTCTGTGGAATAGTAAGATACGAATGACAGGCTCCACCTTGATCAGCTGAGTGGACTCAAAGTTACTATGTTTTCTGCCCGAGTACAACGAAATTTGATAGATGGCCTCTCTAGGACTTCGAGGGACGAATGAATCGACGGGGTCCTGACCGAGTTGTGTAACTGCATGACAACGCGAAGGAGGAAGCTCTGACAATATAAATAAACCTTTTGCTCAACAAGCTAAAATTCAAACGAATCCCAATTCTAAAACAGTTTCTTTTAACAATTATAAGTCCAACTACCTTTCACCAACTTATATTTTACCTTCCTCTTTTTGAAAAGTGTTTCCTAAAGTGGTTAGATTTTTATATCACTGAACAATAAAGGCACAAGATACTTGCCTTTCAACTATAAATTATCTCCGCTTCCATTAGGCACACTCCCCTCAATTTTGCCGAGAATTTTTAATGCCTGACTGCAGTTAAAAGTGAGAAGATACGGTCTTGTTTATGCTGCTCATATAAATTCAAAACGCACGCTCTTTAGTTGTCTCAATATCTTTATCAAATGTTAAAAATGCATTGTACTAATTACATAGCGACTAAAATATTGTCTGTCACACAAATACGGTGCAAGATTTTCGTAGTAGTCTCTCTACTGGAACGATTGAAAAATGGGAAAACAGTAATTACTACTAGAAAGGACAAGTCTGTAACAGAACTTGAATTTTATTTGAATAGTCAGCAATAATTTTTCTTCTAAATAGCGCTAATGTTCTCAATCACCTCATTTCGGGAAAAAATACAAGTATTACAAAAGGATTGGGTATTTGAAGAACTTGAATTATCATTTGATGTGTCCACAGTGAAGATGAATAACTCGCTTGAATGGCGTAGCACGAAAATGACAGCTAGAGCTTAAAAATATAAAGTAGTTTATTGGTTGAATTCAACTGAAACCCACCTCGGGTCATCTTCTGCCAAAAAATAGTCATCCTGTTTGATATGAATGGAATTCGGGTAGAGCTCTGTGAGTTTCGTAGCAGTCGTAGTCTTCCCTGAAATTGAGAAAACACGTTTCAAGAGGACATAGAGCCACATAGCCAATAGCCAAAATAGGTAACTCTACACGAGCAGCACACAATATGGAAATGGGAGGGACTGTCCACGACAATCTACAGTGCTACCCTGAATCCCATATGAATCGGTCCGAACTGTAGAATGATTCCAGTAAAGAACCTTTCCGAGTACCACATCTAATACATACGGCTTGGGGAAAACCCTCTTGTGCATATACAGGCCATAATAGTTTTCCAAGGGTTAGAAACTTCATAATTTTCACTGAAGAATGTTACTATTTGAAATTATCCACCAATGATGTGGGACAGGAACTCGAGTAATTAAGGGGGCCTAAAGATTGAATGAGTCAATTCATACAACTTGCTTGTGCACAACAAATGCTCACAATCCACACTACCTTATTGGTTTCATTTTCTATTCCTTTGAGAAATGTCTGGGTAGGTTCAAATTGCTTTGAAAGAATTGGATAAAATGCTCAGTTTGGATATATACTCCATGGCCTCCCCAGGTGTCTTACACTTTACATTATTAAATAGATTGATCTAAGGTTTGATTATTATAATTTCATTCAAATTCTGAATATTTCAGCAAAGTCGGCATCACTAAATTAAGCTTACATAATATGTAAGCTTATAGTGATGCCGATATTATCAGTCATCAAATCAATAAAATTGATTGATCAGACCATTTTATTGATGAGGTAGGGATCAGAATTTAAATGTGTACTGTACTGTACTTGTCTTGGGCAAGAATAAATGTTTCTGGAAGCTTTTTTAAAATCTTAGATAGGGTTTTCACCTCACGTTTACAAACAAAATAACACTTTCAGTAAACTATAATTTAAGGACTTCCTGGTTGCACCAGGAGCATAATAAGAAACTGAACATCAATGCAGAGGTCAATGAATAAACTAATAGTAGGAAATAATGAATACTTATCTAGGGTAACTAACGTTTAAGGTATACGGAGTTTCCTTACCACTATTAGTGACTCCGCAGATACCAAGAACAAACCAAGGCATGCCTGATGATTACTTCGACGATCGAATAGTGCTGAGTGCGATTCGGGATTTTTCTAACCAGCCCACAAAGCGTAGATTGTGATTACAGACAAGCTGCCGATGAATATTAGGCCACAAGTTCCAAAGAATAAAAGATAATACCTGAACAAAAACACGTACGAAGTTGAAAATATGGGACATTTGGAATTACTCAACAGACACAAGTGATTGGAAGAGATTATGCTGTGTTAGATATCACTGATGAATGAATAATATTAGGTAGATGATTATTCATTAAACGTCTCAATATGTTTTCAAATTCATTCAATGAATAAATTACCGGTTTCCACTGTATTCTTAATTTTGCTCTATCAAGGTACTCAAGGGATGATGTATCACTTGAAAACTTATTAACGAAGTCTAGGTTATCAGAGAGACAACCTGCCTTTGATCCAAGACACGCTAAATGGATGGATCCATGGACTAATTTGGTGCTCAACAGCAATGGAACACTGCCTTCTGTTTAAGGCTATTAGTAATTTCCACTGTTTTCATCCGATTTTGAAGAAGTTTGTTAGGAAATGTGCAGGGTAAGCAGTAGAAGGTTCTCTATATGGTTAGTTGGCCCTTCCCGATACTTGAATCCGTCACCTTGGGAGATGAATCAGACCCCTTCAAGCGTCTAGGTCCTCTGAGGGAGGCGGGCATTACCGCATTCAACTCAATGGAAGGGGCAACCATGCCACTAAATCACCTCAAATTCATAGCCAGAAAAGCAATACTTCGCTCCGCGCAAACCTAAAATCCACCAAGCATAATTTTCCTTGGATTCACTTGGTCCAAGTAGCTCTCAAATGTTTATGGAAGTGGGGGAAGTCTCATATAAATAAAACACGATAGCATCATTGTTGTTTCCCCTCCAGAGTTAGCACGACGAACCCGAAATACATGACATCTCACCGATTTGAAGGCATTGGGATCTATCTATCCATCTACCTATTGACGTTGGAGCTTGTCCCGCTGCATTTTCATTCTGTGAATCGTCGCAACAAGCTTATACTATACATTTGTCAAGATTTGATTCTTTCAAGTTTATTTACAATACTTTGAAGATCTATAAATTCATATTACCGTTACGAAGAAGCTCTGTGCGCACCCAACTTGGCCGACTGTTTTTAAAATGATATAATGACAAGAATTCGCTCAAAACTATAGACTAGTTGGAAAATAGATACGAGATGTAATACAGCGATTGAATTCAACATAAGTTAATTCTCTTTAATTGTTTCGGAAAGAGGTCAGCAATCGTTCAGCTTCTACTATTCCCTGTAAGTCACGATCTAATTGCCAAGCCTCGTTCAAAATTTGATAATTATTGGAAAATGTTGTTTTTAATTTTTGTTGCAACTAAATCAGCAATAACTAATGTATACCTATATGAGCAAAACGTAAAGATGATAGGAGTGTACGATGAAAATATTTTGTGATTTTTAAAAATGATTTCTTGTATGAACTAGTGAGAAATTTCATTTTTCCTATGTAGAACAAATTCTGCAAGCCATTTTTGCCACCAGATTTAAACTTTAATATTTAATTCGGTCTTCCCTTGCCCTGAACTAACAAGCAATACTAATCACTTCGAGCACTTACTGGCATTTATATCTTGCTACACCATGGATAGAAGATAATAAATGTTCACACACACAGGTACATTTCTTAGTTACGTGTGACTATTGTTGTTTACGTCTGCCGGTACTTACGAACTAACGAATATTCCAACGAGTGCCGACGAGTCATCGAGGAAAAAGGTTAGTAGACAAAATGGAAACCAATAACACCCTTTGTTAACAAGTAAATGGAATCGTAGTAAAACATCCCGCTACATCAGTCAAAAACGAGAAACGTTGAATACTGCTATGTAATAATCTAATGTAGAACATGCAGAAGACCTGAGAGTATCTACAGAAAAATGGAGAACAGCAGATAACAATAGTAATCTTAACAATTTTTATCTCTGAAATAATACAGTTGAGAGAGTTGGATTGCGGAAGAACCAGCCAGTCTGTATCTGGACAAACGAGATTACGTAAACTGCTATGAATCAAGGAACAATGTAATACGTAGACAAATATTGCAGCTTTGGCGTTCTAAGGAATGTCAGAGCTGGATTTCTGCAAATTAAAGCGTAAGTGACGAAGCACGCATTTAAAATTGTTTTGCCAAATTGGGTGGGCAGTATAGCTTCAATACTTAAAGCAACACGAACGTACAGAATTAGTTGGAAACTAATGCTAAACACCAATAAATGTGTATACACGCTATTATGAGAAATAGGGCATTCATGTTCTGGAATCCGTAAACCCTAACCACAATCTAAGCGATTGTTGGAAAATATCAACGGTCCACTTGTCTGGGTGTTTTGCCTGTGTGAAACAATTATACTCAGCAAGCGCAATAATTTGTGCTTACTCCGTTACAGTAAAAAGTATAGGGCAATGTCCTTAAACACATACGCAATCCCTTCTAAGTTTGAAATCGGACCGTTACATCGTGAGAAATCGACAGTACAATCATTTTGCGCATTGGGAACCATCTAGAAGCTACTCCGCACAATCCCCTAGAATGTTAACAAAATCGGTCTACGATTCTCGGCTCGATAAATTTTTTTATTTGGCCTATGCGCTAAAATGATTCCCCTACCAACTGTAATAACCTTCTACCCTTCGAGTTAGACGAAATTGAACCGCCAGATCTCCAGAAATCGGTGTTACAAGAAATTCGTAGGAGGCCGTCTAGAGGCTAACCCACATAATCCCTCCAATTTCATCAAAACCAACCTAAAACATAGCACCTATAATTTTGGTTTTACGACAGAATTGATTCGTGCCACTCGACTATGTTCCAATGACTGTCCTCTTTCAAATGTGATACGGCAACCCATTCATATAATGAGCATTGTATTCTAACAGTGTATCATTTTAATTATACAAATAATATAATAATTACGAAAAGTAAAATCTGGCAGACTGAACCAGCTGGCCTACAAATGACAGGCAGCATTGTTTTCCTTCGTCACTTTACTACATACAGAAACTAAAAATTGGTTTAGTTCCTTTATATAACGACTTCAATCCACCATATTGATAACAAAAAAATATAATTTTCAGTGAGATTAGTGTGACTGGGGAAGCAAAAAAGATGTAGAAATCCAGAAAGATCAGTGTTGAAAAAGTGAAAAGCAGCATAATTAGTAAGTTGAAATCTGTGTCTGTTTAGGTTTTCTACAAAATTCCGAATTAATGTGAAATCAGATTATGATGTGAAAAAATAATGCCTAATAGATTTTCCGTTTGCGCATGCGTAGAAAGAAATATTGATCAGTGAGCAATGAACATGACAAGTCAAATGTTGTCAACCCCCCCCTAAATTTCTTGAAAATATTATAATTTAATGGAAGCTGTAGGTAGGCGTTATGCATGCGGACGCACAGATGTAAAATTGCTGCTTTTCAGAATAATCTGCAACTAGAATGAGAGTGGAAATTCAGATTTCAGGCCACCCCACCCTCCAGAAAATTCAGCCTCAGCTATCTGGGTAAACTCATAACAAACATTTTGTTTTTCCGGTGGCTTTTAACTCTCAACAATGCCGGAATCGGTTTATTTACCGATCAATCAATTCCATTCAATTTTACCACCTATTCATAAGTTAACATTGGCACATCAGCTTCCTTCTTTGAAAATAAACAATAGATATGACCCGATAATATTTCATTGTTGAATTTGAAATTTTCAGGTATCCTATCAATAAAGATAAGATCAACCGATTGTTTATAGGATGAAAAATTAATTTTTCCTTCATTCAAATTAAAATATAGAGCTTTCCAAATGTTCACGTTAGGGACACTGGGCAAATAACGTGATCTCTTCCTTAGCTCACAATTTAATGTACCTCTTTTTTAAACCAAGCAACATCATTCTGTCCATCTTGGCAGTCTAAAAGAGGCTTTATTTCAAATAAAGTTAGCGACTTAAGAATTTGTAAATAAATAAATAAAGAAGGCGGATAACGAACACAACTCGAACACCATTATTGATGAATCGAAAAGTAATACAATCGTGTTGAAAGAGACAACACCTAGGTTAACTAGAGGATGGTTTGGTTGATGGACTTTTCTTGCCGTTTCCGCCTATCTAGCGCTAATGTGGGGGGATCCGTCATTGGAGGGATGTTCTGTACTTCTCCATCAATCGAACAATTCACAGACTAATATAAGTGTGGCTACACCTCACCTCACCTGTTAATTTTTTTTACTGCATAATAGTCCAGGAGCCAAGGACAAAAACAGGTACCAATTTCTGGAGTTGACGTGGAATTAGATTTCGAAAATTTAGTACATTTTGAGCAGGAAGATCCTTGTCCGTCATCTCAAAATTGGTGGACTACAAAATGGCGGCCTCTCAAAGGATGGCTGAAGTGGCAGAATTTTTCAAAATTAATTATTAAATGAAGGTCATAAACACATAGAGTGATTTGAGTCCTCAGCCCCTCTGTCTAGGCTAAGGCCACCCCAATGTTGGTCTTCCAAAGTTGATTCGAGTCGAGTGTTAACTGCTCTCCAAAGTTTATATTACAAATATAGGCTATTTTTAGCTAATATCCTTTCCCATCATTTGATGTTCTAATTTGAATTAGAACATGAAACGCGGTTTCTTCTAGTTTTATGAAACATTTCTGATGTTTAAATTGCTCAGCACAAACATTGCGAACCATTTAACCCTAACCTGATTCAGTCTCAAAGGACTTAACTTCCTTGTTTTAAGAGATAATTGACGGTTTTGGTGGTCGAATCACTTTGTTTGTTTATGGCCTTTCGTGAGACTGAATTCCAATCCCCCTTAAGCACAGCTGACAACTTCCATAACGCAGAGGCTGTTGGGCGTAAAGCTTTAACCTTCAACGGCTGTATACTTCGCTTTTTCAAAAAGCAGATATCAAATACAAAGTTAATCGTTGACTGCAGTGGTCCTTAAGTTCCAATATAGAAGAATATAAAATTGTATTCATTGTGCTGCCATATAAGTCGGTTGGTATTGCCCCAAAATAATTAGTCTTTGTAATTTTATCAATCTTGTTAACTTGTCTGCTTCACAACCCTTCTGAATTACTGAAGTTGCATATTGTAAAAATAAGTTCTCCTCGAGCCTGTTGATAGTTTCAATTGCAGTTTTCCTCTATTATTTTATTACAGTTCACTTTATTATTTTGTACTTTGTATTCATATACTTCGCTCTTTTCCTGAGTATTGGGCTTGCCCGTATTATTAAATCAATAAACCGAACCTGGGAATTCTAACTTCAGGGGAAAATATTCTACCGACCAAGCCATGAAGGTGCGTATCAAATGAGTTATATTCTGTTTTTTTTTTTTTTTTTTTAATGGCATCAGGATTTATTTGGGCCTCCCTAGAAGTAGTGGAATAACTTACTTGACAGGTGGGAAGAATCCAGCCAAATAGGGGAGCAATGGCGTTAAGAGGCACCAGAACGTCGCTATAACGTAAGCACCTCCAGACAAAGCAACGAGAAGGGCCCCTCTGTCCGCGTCCTTCATTCAGCTGTCGACAGTATACTCCCGAGCAAATCTGGCGAAGTCTTCTTCTGTGAAAATCGACTCTTCTTTAGTTTCTTCCTTCAAGTAAATGATGTCACGGTCACTGGCCCCACGTTTCTTGGTTGATTCGATTATCTGCGGATACAAAGAGGTATAAGTGAATCACACACGTACACTTTCAACTTGGTGTAGAGATTTTTAGAAACCTGGATAAGATGGTAAGACCAATCGAGTATTTTCATGTGAATCATATTTTCAGTTCATGGATCCACAATAATATGTTATGGAGAACATTTTTTGAGAACTGTTGAGAATATTATCAACAAAAACAGACACGTTCGTGCACCTCGAACCTAATGCCTACTATATAAAATGGATAGATATATAAATTAATCAACTTACACTGTCAAAGAAAAGAGATTTTAGAAACTATCATCTCTTACGCAGGTGATACACAAAAGTTTTGGTAGAATTATAAATAATTGAAAACTCAAAACCACCAGATTTTCTTGGAAAATGTGTTCATCGCAGGGTGAAAATAAAGGGGGAGACATATAATACAATTCTCTTTCGTGTTTATGTCCCAGCGATTGGCTACTAAAACTCTTGTGATAACTGAGTTCCGTGGTGCATTTTTAGGGGATTCGGAATGGATTTACTCCTTACAACCAAGCCTTACAGTGAGACCAATTTTAGTCAGGGCGATTTCTGAGATTGACAATGAAAAGTCGGTGTTGCTTCGAGGTTATTAGGGATACGGTTTGATGGGACGAATCAGTTCTAAACGGAATTGCGTTTTGAAAAGGGAAGGAATGGGATCTATTCGGAACTGTCATTAACCGAACGGTTTTCAGAATCTTCCGGAATCTGTAAAATGTGGATGCGAGTTCTGAAAATATCCTAGAACTGTTTGAACTGGATTCTAACGCTTGAAAAGGGGACGTGAGTGTGCCCAGTTGTGAACCGAGCGGGACTGTTAAGCAAACACATTTTTACTCCATTTATTACAAATTAATCAAAGTCAAACCCACATTTGGTCATTTTGTGTACGAAAATCTTCATTTGTTAGGTGGTCTCATAGAAATATGAACCCAGCGTGCTGCCGTTAGGATGATTTTTGATGACAGTGATGTTTCTTCTTTCCTTCACTTGATCAGGAGACCAAGATGAAATATTTCAATTGGACTTTAAAAATGAATTACTATAAAATTGGAACTCTACCAGGAGGTGCGTCTTCATAGGACTCTTTGCGTGTGTGTTTACTTTTGGATTGTAGTTCATAGACTGAAAAATTTCGGATAAATTCATAGCCGTTTCTCTACCTCGATTAATGACATACTGAAAGCGCGTAAAAAATTAATAAGAATTGAAAAAAAATTAATTAATCAAAATAAAAAATAAAATTGAAAAAATTTAGTTGTTTCGAAAAGGAAAAATATAAAAAAAGTTACGCAACACCCTTTACGATCAGAAAAATACCCCGCAAGAGCTTTTTGACAACAATTTTCAGTAATTCTACTCTCTAACATTCTGAAGCTTTTGAAACATTTGTTTGTACACAACTTCTCTAGAAGAATGGAAAATTGATGTATGTCCCAAAGCTAAATGTTTAGTCACAAGTATTCTCATTTAGTTCAAATATTGTACGTTCTTGTTTCATTTAATAACCTCTTGAATAATGAAAAGTTCAGGGGATTATATTATATTTTACATCCTACAAACAAGCCAAGACTGTTGCATGCCAATTTTTTTTTAAATTTCACCCACAATGGTATGCAATCTTCAAAACTCTGTTAATATATCGTCGTTTTTTAACTACATTTTTAAAAGTGGCTCAACATTCGAAGTTATTTTTGGAATAAGTGACCCATCGTCAGAGTTCTAAAACTTGAAAAACTATGGACGAATAAAATAGAGATTGGGAACTAGAAATTAACGTTTTTATGAGGCCACCAACGCCACAATAGGAAATGATGCTTTCTTGGTTTACCTCCCCCTGTTGTTAAGAAGCGGGAAAAATCTCTTACGGTTTTAGCTAAAGTTTCGTCAATGACAGGTGTCTTCAACAGTTCCAATTTCTTTTTAAGGGTTGCTTCTTTTTTTCTTTGCTGCTTCCTCTTCTTCTTCACCTGCTCGATGCAAGTGATGTTCCTCTTCTCAACGTCGGAAACGCCTCTTAGACTCTTTTGGGGTTTCGATGGATCAGTGAAACCCTTATATCGCAGTTCTTGTTTGTCTAAGAAAAAAAAGAAGAGTATAATTGAACGGTTGAAGATTAAATATATGTGATGGGTAATTAATAATTATACTAAAAAAGGTACATTATAAGGAACTTTGCATCAGTATATATTTTGTAATTTCTTAATAATCCATCTTCCCCTAACGTGGCAAAAACATTTTGAGGATTGAATGAATAGAGTTTTGGAGGAACCATCACACTCCCTTTCATTTTTGCTTCCGAGTCTACCAAGGTAGCGGAAGCATTGTTTTCACTTTCGGAATGTGGAAATTAGTTTGTCTCCAAAATCAAAAATTCCACTCGCATTTTGCGTTTTAGACGTTTCTGAAGAATTTTGGTTCCGTGTCTATCAGCAAATCCTTGTTACGGGCAAAACTACACAAAGTTATAGTCCGATTTTGATGAAATTTTCAGGGATTGTGCGGGTTGGGGTGTAGATGGTCCCCTATAAGTTTCATGACCCCCGGATCAATAGTAGCCTCTGCGCATCTGCAAACGTGAAATCCTTGTTACACGCATAACTCCGGGAGTTCATGACTGATTTCGATGAAATTTTCAGGGATTGTTCGGATTTGGTATATTTTATAGTTTGTTCAATTGTTGAACATGCCTACCTTTATTTTCGCAAGTTATGCTCCTGCATAACAATAAATTTACCCTAATTCAATATTTACTTCGCCTAATTGAACGAAGTTCTTTAGTCAATAATAATTTTCAATGATCATATATGATATATGATATACAGTCATGTTATGGATACGAGGAAGCTATGTGCCACACCCACTTGGCAGACGTTTTTTAGATTTAAAACATGAATTTAAATTTTGTTTCTTGTGTGTCCGAGGTGTTTACCAACAATCGGTTTCCCTTTATTTTATGACAAATACACATATCGATGTAAATTTGAAAAAAAAAAAAAAAAAAAAAAAGTATTTGGGATCAGCAATGCAAAAACTATTTTAGAAAATAACTTGACATGGTAACAATAACATAACTTTCCATGCATTTTTTATATAGTAGGATGATTTTCTACAATCAAAATTCATCAAGAGCTACTATTCCGTGAGTAATTAATTTTCTTTACGCCCAAATGAGTATTCAATATTGGGCGAAGTCACTTGGAATAGATTCTGATGTAAAAGGAACAGTGGAAAACATTTCTACATTCAATAAAGTTAAAAAAGTTAGGGTTGGAATACAACAGTTTCTCTGGCATTCCTGACGAAGGACTATTTATATTTCGATGACATTTTGAAGAAAGAAGCCGAATAATGCGACAGTACTTCCTCATGAGTTCAACCCTCCTACAACATTTATGTAGGAGTGGGATGGTTAGAACGAATCCTACTACATCAAAAGAGGTGGCGATACAACACCATCACTTTCACTAGTTAATTAACACGCTCAGCTTTGAATCCTTTTTGCACCATCCCGGCTTATAAACGTTGAAAAAAAAAACACCAAAATTAAGTTTTTCTGAATTACCTCTTGCTTCCAACGTCGTAGAACCCCAATATACGATATTACGGAGATATAAAAAACCAGTGAGGTATTTTTTCAAGTTTGCTTCGACTTACGTATTTTCCTTAAAGTAGGGAAACTTATTTCTGGCAAAACATTCGTAGTATCGACTCCGTATTAAACGAGTTAAAGAACGGTGTAAGGAAAAAGGGCATTTTCAATGATCTAATAATAACCATCCTACGGTGAACAAGTACGATATTAATCATCTGGTTTAAATAGGGTTAAAATTGAATCTGATGAATATTTCAGTGATAAGTCTCTTGAAAGGACGTTTTAGTGCCTGCTATGATTGTTAGAAGACAGACTAACGAATTTTGCTTGTAATTTTTGCAGAGGTTCCTTAATTTTTTTTTAAACACGTTATGACGTGAACATGCATTTTCCAACACTTACCGTTCGACTCAGAAGCACTTGTGTGGACTCGAGATAGTGCCTAGTTATGTTGAATAATGACCACTTCACTATTGTTTCAGGGTGAATAGTTCGTTATAATAGGTACCTATGGCGCTGGAATTGCTCTTTATTTAGAAAACCCGTTTTCCGATTTAAAAATGTACCACCTCTACTAGGATAGCGCAGGAATGAGAATATTATTAGCACTTGCCTTTGTGCGATACTAAATTGGTATCTACTTGTGAATAAACACTCTATTCTTTAGAAGTGCAGACCAACGTATCACATGACTAATGTCACTGGCCGCACCCCACACTTGAAGATGCCCGGTCCGCTTCTTTCTACATACATACAAACGTAATATGGTATCCGTTTACCCCTCATGCATTATGATAAAAATATGCATTTTCAATTCAAATCTTAAAAATCTTCAGTTACCTGGATAATATTGCCACATATCAAGTTTTTCGAGGTGATGGGATTTACTAATTGATATATCAGGCGGAATCCCCACTCTTCTCAATAGATTTTACCACCGCAAACCATTACTATAAAGACAAGGCAACGAGAAGAAAGGTTCCCGAGGAGTACGAAAAAAGGTCTCCATTCGAACACTGCATGTTTCTCAGAAACGAGGCAGTTTTTTATTCCACTAATGGAGAAACGTTGTTGTCGATATGTTGATTCAAAGGGCCATATTAACAATATTTGATTACAGGGTTTGCTCTAAGAAGAACCAATTAAAAGTAAGAGCACGCCTACGAATTAAACATCTTTCGGTATTACGTATACTAGTTATCGCTGAATAGTTTTAGCATAGATTCCGACATATCAGGCCAATTAAACTATAGTTACTAAAAGGACTGATTTAGGATATTTTCTTATTGTGAGATGCTAGCATACAGGTACCAAACGAAACAGAAGACTAACAATGCACTAGAGGAGGTTTCACTCGACGAACGAGGACTTTTTCGTAGATTCGTCCTCCGTGGCACAACTAACAGGTGGTTATAAATTTCATATCTTGAAACACTTTGCATCCATAGGCTAATTTCCAATTCACGAGTCCAAGTAAGGTTTGACCTCGGAAAAACACTCATGGAAAGATGTTCTCAAGGCATACTACTGTTACCAGGCAGACGGACAGAAACTTGGAAAAAATTCCTCACAAAAATTAAAGTAAGGTGAGGGGCGTTGTCGAAAAGATTGAAACAACGAACGGAGCATCTTGAGGTAGAATTTCAATGGCTCAGAAAGGTGATCAAAATCGCATCAAAACGAAAACGTATGGATTGAAAATATTTGTCGAGACTGAGATGCTATCCTCCAGAAAAATCATGAGAATAACCTTGGGATTGGGTTTTACATTGAGCGATTACTTAACATCACAAACGGTACAAGAAGAAAGAACCAACCCTGTGACTCAGTTGTTGATGTGGAAAAGTTATGTACAGTAATAGCGATTGAAATAAAAGGGCGTTAAATGAGATTTTCAAGAGGGTAGGCTTTGATGAAAAAGTAAACAATCGCATACAATACCTGAGATGACGACAAACGGAGTGTCACAGAGCTCCAAACTTTTCTTCAATAGCGCAGCAGACATTATCTCATAATTGTGGAATTGAGTAAATTGCGAGAAAAAATAGAAACAACTTTAAATAAATGCAACCAAAATTTGATATAAGTATCAAATAAATAAATCAATCAATAGTCAACACGTGTGGGTAAAAACTTCAAATAACTAATTTTTACATGGAGATCGTAGGTCTAGAGCAAGCAAAAATGTGAGTTCTTCTTCTTCTCTTTCTTCATTCCTTGACGTGAGCGTGCCATGTGGTCATCTTTTGGAGGTAGTTTCTAATTGTGATGATGTCGGCTTACTACAATAATTGACAGAACAAAATTTCGAAGCCCTGTGCTAGTTACATAGGTTACCCGCTTTGTATTCATATACTGTGCAGTGTAGTTAGTTTTCAAGTTTCACCCAATCCAGATGTGAGGATCTCAAGCAGTGGGTATGTGAATACTCCCTTTGCACAAGCATTGAAAGTATGAATTAAGGACTGGATTTCGTTTGCATCTCATTGATCAAATATGAGGACCTATGGGGAAAAACGGTTTTTGTCCAATTTTTCTCAAAATGCCGATTTCAACGACATCTTTAGCATCTTAAGGATCTCTAAGAAATAATAAATTGTTAAAGGGGAAAAAGGTTCCAGTCCATAGATATTACACTTCAAAGATAGGCCATGTAGGGGAAGAACGGTTCCCTTCCCTCTGGCTTTTTCATAATCAGAAAGCGAACGCGAACGCGTCAACGAAATACTAGGCTTCACAAACACGGAGAAACGGTTGTTGTCCGTATAACGGCCTTTAAAGTTTATGTTGCTTCATCTTTTTTTGTGTGAATCATACTGTTTCTCTTCACTCAGTCGTATGAATCACGCAGTGAGTAGCGCTGTTTTGCTTATTTATTGCTATTATTTCCTAGTTTTGTGTGGTCGAAATGATTACATCAAGTTCGGATGATGAAGAAAGTGCAAATTTAAAAAGTATGGACGGTCGGGGAAGTAGAAAACGAAAAAAAAAAAAAAACAAAAAAAAAAACAGGAAGAATATGCGATGCCACGAAGGTTTTGCGAGCTTCGAGTCATTCTCTCGGCCCAGACTGTAAGTGCAAACATTTTCAATGTTTTAAAATCATCATAATATCATCAAGGGGCCATTCATACATGGAATGTGATAAGGACATGTCCCTAATCAATCAAAAGTCGTACACAGAAGTCAGTGGCGAGGCGTGACATTTTTGCTAGGTCATCGCCAGTGGCGGCGATTAGTAACCAGAAGTGGGGGGGGGGGTCTGGGGTCCTCCCCCAGGGAAATTTTGAAAAATTACCTGTCAAAAACGCCAATCTAAGGTGTTTTTGACTTATGAAATCCCCGCCTTAAGGTTGAAAATCGCTTGCTACGGTAACTGTATCGTTATGACTTTGAACCGAAATTCCACGGACGCCACCGAGAACTCACGAGAGCTCCTGAAGGTTGCCGGACTCGCTCGAAGTTGCGTGTTTGAGCACGAGTCTTGAAGCGATTTGATTGGTCGATTTTTGGAGGAAGTAAGATGAGGGGGCCCTCTGCGGTTTGGTGCTTGAGATACGCAGAATGACAGCGCTTCCACACAAGCGCTTATGTCGTCGATGAGGCGGTAATTGCGCCAACTGCGAGCATGAACATTTCTTTTTTATAAAGAGGATGTTGTATATTTAAGATTAGTGTTAACTAATTCTTTAAATTTATTAAATCGTCTGGTCATCGCCGAATCCAGAGATGACCAGAGGCTTCGCCACTGACAGAAGTTCCTGATGATTGGCGAGAAGTAATTCGTGTGAGCAGAGTAAAACCCAATCCGTTCAAAGTTATAGACTGCGGAAAGGAGATGTAATTTTCAAATTGGACAGAGCACCTGACTGGTGCTATAATCCAAGAAAAGATCTTCCTCTTGTACATTCCCCTAGAAAAAGTACCGAGAGCCCTCATTTCATCAGGTAAGGAACGTATCAGGTAGGGTAGGCTATAAAATAAATGCCTATAAGTGCTCCATGGGCGAGTTTTTGAAACACAAAAACACAATCCCTGAAAATGTCATTCATTGGGAATGAGACAATTTTGCTTGATGATTTCTACGTGTTGGATGCCTAGATTGAAGCATTCGCTGTTGAGAAATGAAAATAATAAGATGCTGAAGAAATTTGAAAGGGTGCTGTTTTTGGTCCAGGTAGAGGAAAGCTAACAATTTCGAAATCAGCACGATCATCTATATGAGTTCTGCAGCTAGTTTTGTTCCTGTTCAACCTAAGGTGCTTAGATTTAGGACGAAGTCTGGCTTGCCGAAGTATGGGTACAACTTACAGAGAAGTTAATTGTGCAGAATGTGAGACACTAGTGACTCTTGCAAATGGGAAATAATAACTAAGTGTTATGTGCGTATTTGATGAATCAACAATGACTAAGTAGTAACTAGTTGCTAAAAAAGAAAAAAAAACCCTGGGACGGTTAGTATTTTGAAAAAGCCAGTGAACGATTTGACTCTCTGATCAGTTGACGGTCAAGGTACTTATTGGGTACAATAGGTAGTATTGTAGATTGGAAATGGTACTACGAGGGTGGATCAAATATAAACGGGACTTGTTAGTTTAAAAAATGTAATTCGATAGAAAATAAAAACCAAATATATTTCACTTTTCTACATGGTCTCCTGCTTTCGTAATGCATTTTTCCCAGCGAGTTGGGAGTTTTTTAATTCCAGCATCGTAAAAGGAAGAAGGAGTCTCAAGCCAATTGCGCACGAACCCCTCCACCCCCTCATCATCATCAAATCGTTGTCCTCCTAGCGCTTCTTTAAGTGGCCCAAACAAGTGAAAATCGTTGGGCGACAGGTCAGGGCTGTAGGGAGGATGATCAAGTGGATGATGCATTTCTTCCAATTTTTGAACAGTTAACGCTGCAGTGCGTTGTCATGGAGGATTTGACGTCACGAATTGGTTGGTTCCGCCTTTTGCTGCGATATGCAGCCCTCACTTGAACAATAATAGGCAGCATTGATTGTTCTTCGCTCATGCAGAAAATCAATGAGCAAAACGCCTCCCAAAAACCGCACGAATGTTCTCATCAGTAATACTGCTCCGGGGACGACGATCGTGTTTCAATTCCAGAGAAAACACACGGGTCCTAAGGGTTGTGTCCCCGAACTGTACGGTCAACCTTTGGAAAATTTCCGAATTGACTCCTTCACGTTAGTAAGAAATTTTATAATAATGCGTTGCTCAATAGAGGGGGGAAGACATCTAAAATGTGCCAAACAGCAAGAAGCGACAGGTCGCTTCCATCACCTTCGGCGCTCAGAATCCCAATATAATATATAATATGAAACAAAAAAAATAAGAAAATTTGAACAGACGGCCTAGGACGTTAGTATTTTGCAAAAAGGGACCAGTGAACGATTTGAGAATGTCTATGATCAGTTTGATGAATCAACAATGACTTGGCCAAGCAATAACTATTGTTAGAAAGAAAAAAAATCCAGGGACAATTTGAGGTAGTATCTTTGCGAGAGTTGTAGGCCAAATAACGTACTATTTACTATTTCACCTTATACAATAAATCGCATTTTCTGAACCACCTATTGGAGGATGAGCGAGCGACAATAGCCAGTGACATTTTTCCTTCCGAGGTATTTGCGGAACCTTTGTTTCATCATCGGTGGATGAATTCTTAAAATACAAAACCAAAATTTCCACTAACATTCAGACCATTCTGAACCACTTTCGTTTCATGTCTGTGTGTGTTTGTGCAGATCCTGTTAACAAGCTTGATTGTTACAGTTCTCATCCAATTCACTCTTGCGCAAACGTAAAATCCTTGCAACAAGCCTAATTCTACAGAATTTGATTTATTTCCAGATCATCTGTGGTTTAACCAATAGATGGTCCCTGAAGAATTTCATCGTTCAAAAATCAGTGCTTTACTCTGCGCAAATTCGCTACGATTCGGAGGAAAAAGCCGCTTTAACCCGCAAGTACTATAGTCACCTCTAGGTGACACTACTTTGATAATTAATTAAAAATAAATAAGCCGCCAAATTCGATTTTTCTGCGGTCGTACGGGATCTACAGGGCATGAACAACAACTTACAAGTCATCGAAGAAGTTAATATTCATGACAGTTCAACTGATGAGCTCATATGGTTTGTTATCTCGTGAATTTCGTGTTTCCCTGCAACTTGTCAAGAGTTTTGAGAAAAATGCCGAAGATCAGGTAAAATTCTGGGACTTTTTTGTGGTATTATGTTTTTAGGATGTAGCATGTGTTTGTAAATAACATTTTGTCCAGAAAAGTTCAAACTGAAGCCCCCTATACTCAACCAAATCAGTCATGTGACTCTAGGATTTCACGGAACATCAACCATCAACTCTCACCCCAAGACGTCAAAAGTGTTTTATTCGTAATACTTATGTTTTATTTGAACTGTGAACAAGGTGAAAGTATGTGTCTGGTGTTGGCTGTTCTCTGTTGACCCCGTTGGAGGAGGATTTTAGATGTCACAGATCTACCGTGGTAGGCATGGCAGCAAGCAGCACATAAAGGGGAAGCCAATCCGTTTTGGCTACAAACTCTGGTCCATAGCCACCAAGAATGGGTTCCTTGTGTCGATTGAACCTTACCAAGGTGCAAAAGCTGTCCCCCTTCCTCATCAAAATGAAGTTGGACTTGGAGCTGCAGTCGTCCTCACCACTCTTTCAAGGATGCCAACAGAGCTCTGACCATACAATTTGTACATTGAACATTTTTTTCACCTGGTTGCTGCTGCTGAATATTCTTAATAGTTGGTATGCATTCCACAAACGTACAAGTGATAAAGTTCACAGTGTAAGATTTTGGAGGACTAATACTGTATGTAGTGTTGAGCTCAGGTCCCAGACTCACCTGGGGGTGACACCCTCATATCTTTTGAATGAATAAAATTTCTCGCGGGTTTTCGTCTTGTATGCTTTGCATTACCTCTCAGTAGCAACATATAAAAAGAAGGAGTGGAAATTTGCATGGGCGACCCTATAGTACTTGGCGGGTTAATCATTGCTATAAATTTCTATTAGATTGTATCATTATTTCATCGACTGAAGAATCAGCGCGACAGATCAATAATGTTAGACTCACATTGATAGTCAACCACTAAATTTTGAAGGTTTCGATGTCTGCGTGAACATGTTCAATGGCATCCCCCCACCTCCCTTGAATCGTAACGAGCTGTTCGACATCTTTCATGATTATGTAAAACTCGTTAATGCACCATTACGCGGGAGCTATGTGCCACCCCCAACTTGGGAGACAGTATTTTCAATCCGTGGTTTTGAACCGATAAACCGTAAAGTCAAAACAATGCACTGGTAGGTGCCTCTCCGCTCCGAGTTTGTATTGATACGGCACTTGCTTCGCTAGTTATTCAAGAATGATAATTTGTTCAACTGGACGCGTTCATATGGCCATGCAGACGGCAAACCCTCGAGACCCTCCGAGGAGTTATAAATTTATTAGTGGCATAGAAACGGACTTGGTGGGGTCTGTTTTCTCCGGCTTCAGCCAGCCAGGACAAGGGGGGTGAGAGCGGGAACTGTCAGATAGAAGCAGAAGAGGAAATTGGAGGAGTGACGTGTCACCCGGCGGTGGGCCAGCCGATAAAAGCGCTATCTCCACTTTATGACAACAGGAGCCGTGACGTCATGGCAGAACACCCTGCCGCGTCCACCCCTTACATTCACACCTTGTCGACCTTACCCTGCTCCCCCGTTCTTTGTCTCTATTTGCAGGCGGAGGCGTATTGTCGGAATAGGGTTTTTTTTTACCAGTAGCAGTTTTTCTCCCATTTTGAAGTCAAAACAAGAAAACCTACCCCTACGCAATAGATGTGAACCATTTTTCATTATTTTTGATTGAACAGTGACCTTTATACACAACAACTTTTTGGTTTATTATTGTCAATAATGAACCTTTGTAATCGATCAGGGATGGATAGTCGGTTTTGACTGGCCCGGGCTATTCAATTTGACCAGAAAATACTTTATTGCTTCTAATACCTTGGTGATCTTGATCCATAATTGAGTGAATGAGCGAAATAAATAAATGATTAACCCACCTGCATTTAGAAAAATAAAATTGCCGCTTTGATATAGAAATCAGTTGGTACCGTCTATTCAAAAATATAGAGCTTCAAGCGGGTTGCACTATGCACATTTGTTCAGTCACTTTTGAAGTGTAAAAAAGAGCGCAAGCCATCAACATGTGCACTTCCAGATTTTTCTCATCAAGAGTTGGCTTCAGCCTCGTTTTGATGATTTTCAACTTCAAATCTTTTGGCATCTTGGTCAATCAAATTAAATGTTATTCAGATAGAAATCAATGGTCCCTCATAACCGGCTTCCCTGAATACAAATATTTGAGTGTTCCAAGGCTGACAGTAAACAAGCCAACAGGCGTCCGTGCTGGGGGCTAAACCAGTTGAGAGTCCAATAATCATACAATCTACATCCACATTCACTACATCACTAGGTTACTGCAATCAAAACAATAACAATAATGTAAATGTTGGCGGTCATCCAGTTTTTTTTGCTCAATAGACAACCCTTCAGCCTCGTTTTGATGATTTTCAATCAAATCTGATTGGCATCTTGGTCAATCAAATTTATGTTATTCAGATAGAAATTAGTTCCCTGAATCCAATAAGACCAATCGGGTTAATGTACGGTCATCCGTTCGCTCGCATAGCCCCTTCAACGGGAGGTCTGATCTGCTGGCAGCAGCCCAAGTGTATTCCTCTTGGTAGTACCCTTAATTACAAGACTTGTACGCGCGGGGTACTGAGTTTAAATAATGCACCACAGAATACGTCCAATTTGGATAGATTAGTGATTTACATAGAAGCATAATAATCAACCTATTTGTAATAATTTGAAGCTTTTTTTAAAGTCGTTTACTAAGGTTTATCTTGAAAATAGAAAATCTATTTTCAAGATAAACCTTAGTGAAAGACCTGAAAAAACGCTTCAAATTATTACAAAGTTAATTATTAGCCTGAACAAAATGAGAGGGTTTCGCTGCAGGGGTCTGAATAGGCAAACCTTCAAGACTGAACGGTCTTGAGGGCAGGGTTGGTTTAACGCCGTGCGCCAACCACTTAGGTACCGATGATTATCCTGCCCTACCGTTCTCATTGAATGCAATCTGAAAACGCTGCAAAAGTTTACAGGTCAGTTTAATAATGATTAAATTAGATAGTCAATCTGCGATAATTCACAGTCCAGTTATTACTAAATTACTGTAGGCATTAATTCATATTCATGTGCATAAATTCTAAGAAAAGTTTAACATAATTTAATTTTTCTATTATAACTTCGAGGGACAGGTGAACCAGTAGTCCAGTACTTGTAGTTCTTATTTCGTTCAGATCCTTTGTTATCTCTAGTGTTCCATTTCTTCAGGTATATCAATACCTAATTACGAACCATCTAATGAACATACAATTATCCTCAGCTTACACACTAAAAACACGAAATACAATGGAAAACAACGAGCTTAAAACTTGTTCGATAGGTATTCCATCCGGCTGAATGGAAAACGGGAGATTATTTTCTGGCCATTGTTTATCACAATGAAACGGGGATGTTCCAGCGGCGTGACGTAGGCGGACGAAGCCACCAAAGGCATGTTCAACCGCACCCACTCCCTGGTCCCTCGGGAGGTGAAGTGGAATCGAAATGAAAAATAATTCAGGAGCTTTCTGAAAATATGGGTTTTCGAATTAGAGAGAATTGAGAATTTGTGCCTGTAAATTGAGCACCGAATTATAAGTATTTGGAGCAATACTGCAACTGTTCTCATAATGGGTGGTTAGCATAGCCTCTTGTACATATCAAATTAGTTGACGGCAAATCAACTTAATCCCTTGAAAAATTCTTCTTAATTAATTAAGAAATTGTTTCTAATCTTTTGTACCTAATTTATTGATTTGTTCCTTCCAAAACTAACTCAATAACCCCACAATATACCACAACCGCTGAGAATTTTATAAAAATCGGAGAGTGTTCCTATATTTTTGTTGATGTTTTTATGAATTGTGTGAATTGGACCTTGGACCCCCTTCGTCTTCTATTATTGTCGGAACGATGGCAGACTCTATTAATGAAAAATATGTAACTCGATAGAATAACTAGTACCAAGGAAGTTTTCATTCTAGAAAGGAGCAACTCCGATTACTCTAATTTTCTAATGAGTAAAGAAAATTTCATTCAAGAAGAAACAAAATGCGATTCGTTGGCTGAGGAATACATCAAAGTGATTTTGCTGGAAAAAATAAAAATAAAATGTTCATTTGAGCGGGAACGGAGGGGAGCAGGGATACAGCAATCTAATACGCCAGGCTTAGCACACCTCACAAAAGGTTGTCCTTATTCCACGATTAAGGCTGTGATCAAGCAGGTTATTCATTCCTATTTACAATAAATCCAGTTGTTACGATCAACACGTATTTTCGTTTTTCGATTTTTTCCATGAAGGTGAAGAATTGAAACTCTTGATAGAATGACGGAAGAACAAAGATCAATTTACCACCGGAAAGTAGGAAGGTGTGGTTAGAAATCGCCGACTGGAAAGAGCTTTGATGTTTTAAGAAAGTCCATTGGTTTTTCGAGTGAACATTTATTAAAGCATATAGGAAATTATTCAGTAGCTGATAACTAAAGGTTGAATACAATGTCAAACACACTGCCAAGGAGATGGCACAGCAGCTTCCTCGTTACATCCTTTATCATATGAGCTAAATTAAATCAAAATTGTGAAAGTTATACGTTATAGTTTCAAGAATTTCAAATTAGCGCATGCGCAGAGCGTACCGCTGATTATATTGTGATGAAATCCGTATGGGACCTCAAGAGGCCTTATCCGCATACTCCCTCAAAATATGGGCTAAATTCATTCAAAATAGTGGAAGTTATGGTTGTAACAAGGAAATGCGGACAGACAGACAGACCGACAGAGACGGAACCAAATTTGTTCAGTAGGCTTTGAAACGCAAAATGCGTGTGGAAATTTTGAATTCGGATAACAAAAATTTTTTAGCTCCCTAAATTGAACTGAAAGCTTCCGCTGCTTCGTAGACTCGGAAGCAAAATAAGTGAGGGGCTTAATTTATCATAAAATTGATGACTTTTCTGGTAGAATGCATGGAGTGTCCGCTGTCACTTTTGGGAAATGGACTTGGATATTTTAGTATAATAATGTCATAATACGCATAATGTACTGCAGGTTTTGGCAGCTATTATTCTGCGGCTTAATGCATAAGATTGGATGTTGCGAACTCGAACCATGGGAAAAACACCGTCCAGAATGTTTTCAATGATCCTCTTATTCATTGCCTTGGTGACTTTTTATTCTGATGACATGATTGGGAAATTGTGCACACGATTGTGAGTTGCGACCCTGCCTTACCTTAACATACTCCTAGCTACACCACACTTAGGTCCATTACAAACTATCAAGATCAAGTATAGTCTTAGGAGGAGGATATCTAAGTCTCTGGGACCAGGTCTCTTAGGAGGATTTGTGATAAGTTCGCGCCCAGTAATTGGCGACTGACTTTTTGGTTGGTTCAAAGTGTGTAAAACATTTTAACATCTTTTGACAGAATTTTAACATCGAATCCTAGGGACCAAAGTTTTGTTAATTCCGATCTATTTGTCCAACTGATTGAGTGTATTTTTGAGATGCGAGCATAGCGATCATCTAGACTACCAAACTAAACAGAACACTTACCTCTTTAAAAACATGGTTACAACCCTCTATGGTTATCTAACTCGAGGATTGAACAAGTAGGCTCACAGATTGCTTCTTGCGGTAACTAATGCTTGAAGCTTTGTTTCCTGATAAATTGTGATGGCCCATTGTGGCCGTAAAGCTTCAGAAGCTGTACACATAATTACGTAGTTACAATTTCGGCCTTTGCCACGATCTTTTGTTTTTCAGATCGTTATTTATTTATTTATTTGAGTATCAATATTATTGTATATTACAGAGCCCTTCGAGTTCGCAGAGTTGATATCACCCATTCACTAAATTGAATCACTGACCACGTGACATCACAAGGACCAAGGGTCCAAGTTCTATCAGACCCCGGATGACGTTGATGTAGTCTGGGCGGTGAAGCCCTTCAGGGTTTATTGGCCCATGAAGTCCCTGTTCGTGTTTATTGCACGCTGCTTTATCACTTCGTTCACTGTTTCCATATTAACGTTCTGATGGAGGTCACCATTACGAATGTTCCAGTGGACATTGGCGATACTCCTTAGCAAATTATTCTGAATAGTCTGAATCATCTATATAACTATCTACGTCCAAACTGGTTTCAGAACTTGCTTGCATATTAGCAATTATAATGAATGGAAAACTCTGAATGCCAATCGAGTAACCAATATAATACTCCAAACTGCCGTGACATGATCGGATGTTTCCACGATGCACCGGGAAAACAGTGTAGTATCAACTCTTACTGAAAATCATAAAAACCTACAATTTACATATGCATTTCTGTTTCACCTTACCACTCTGTACATTGTTGGTTTATTATTCAATAATAAACCATTGTAATCGCTCTTGAAAAAAAAAAAAATTCTAACCCCACCTGAAAATTTCATGTTTAAGTTTCAAAGGGTGTTGAATCCGAATCTGCAATAAACATTTTTCCGTCCGTCCGCCGTACGCACGACATTTCTCCCAAACGGCTGGAGCAAAAAAGCTGAAATTTTCAGGAAAAAATCCATCTTGGTCCGGCGACGCCCATATTCTTGTGCCCTTTAATAATAAGGTGCCCTTTAAGGGTTGTCATAGTTTTGTAAAATCCCTAAAAACCTCAAAAAAAAAATCGAAGCGGCCTAAATTTGTACTCTTTTTGAAGAACACTCCACGAGGAATCGACACTCCCCAGGTCCCAAACCATTCCCGATCTATGGTCCGATTTATGGTGCCAACATTCGCGTTATTTTGGTTTATTATTGTTTTTGCGTTGATATCAGTAACCTAGTGACGTAGTGATGTAATGATTTAGTACTGGAGTGAACTCCTAAAAGGCTTTGTAGCCGATACACGGGTTGAAGCATTCTGATAATTTTCAGGAAAAATCAGAAAATCTGAAATTTTCAAGAAAACGCTGCAAATTCTTTCACTGGGGCTTATTCAATTGGCTTGCGTTCATGATTTGAATTTCTACTAAGCTTTGGAGTGTCCGTGTTTCACAGGTGATAGAACGATTATTGAATTTCAGGAGATATGCATAGGGCACGTAAATCTGTTCTCAACCAAAATACCTATTTGGATTGCTCAGTTGATCATATTTGTGTGCCTCCTGAAATTCAATAATCACTCTATCACCTGTGAAACACGTACACTCCAAAGCTTAGTAGAAATTCAAATCATGAATCATTGAATAATAAACCCCAGTAAAAGAATTTGCAGCGTTTTTTTCTTTCGTAAACGATTTTTGCTTTCGCAGATATTGTCAGTTACCATGTGCCGCCTATAACGTTCGCCGTGCAACCTGGCCATAATTGTTAGAGTTTAACTCATCATGACTAAAAACATTCTGATACGAAGGAAGTTGCATATTTCTATATAAGCAAATAACACCCCAAATTGTTCGAAAACCAAAGATACTATGAGTTCCATCTTCAACGACCCAGTTCAATGGCCAAGGGTGCCTTCGCTAGCACAAAAAAATATATAACAGAACGAATTTTATCAATGGTTGTAACCCTGAGATCAAGCGATGTACAATGAATCGGGCGTTTCGCAATTAGTGAACGGACTTGACGGACGGACGGATTGTTTAAAATTTGATTTTCGTATTTCACACTTCTCAAAAGGTAAAACAACAAATTTTTGAGTTATTAAAATTTCTTTTTCTACGTCCATTACAATGAATCATTTATGAAAATAATGAGAACAAATAGATATAAATGATGAAAAACCTTTGAGCGTTACAGAACCTTAAGAACCTGAAAAAGGGATACTGAATGGATTTCATTTTTGCAAATGGCCAGACTGACGTATTGATTGTAGACCAATGAACTGCAGCCTACAATACTAAAAATCCTACACACTACGTTCTTATTTGGTGGGTGGGGAAGGGGAGGAGTTATATATTTCATTTTAATTCGATTACAAAGGTTCATTATTGAAAGTAACAAACCAATTATCAAGCGGTTAGAAGCACGTTTTCCACATTGAACAGAGAGTTCCCAAAAGGTTTGAATAAAAAGAACTGATTACCAATAGTCGTGATACAAAATGGTTCAGAACCTCGATCTAAAGTTATCGTAACAAAAGATTGAGTACAATACAGGTGGAGTGATTGATTCGCTGAGGTACACCACCCACACATTCAAGACTAATGTAAAAACCATCAAAGAACGGGGATGTTCAACTCCAATAATTACAATTGAATAACCCAATCTTATTTGTGTCCGGGCAACTTGTAAAATTGTTTATCAGTACTTTCGACTAAATAAAGTAGTTAACGGAGTTCTATTAGCTTTATAAACTTGTTTTGATTATCTATTTGACGAATGTTATGGTCAATATGTGGAATCCGTCATTATATATGCCTAATCATTACATATGATGACTAAAACGGCTAGTGTTTGTATGAAATGCTACCTGTTTCACACAATGACTAGCCATTCTATATGATGACTAGGGATGGGGAACAATTTACCGATTTTTTTTTAAATCGATTTTTATTGGTGAAAAAATCGATTCTTTGAATCGATACTCTGGTCGATTTTTATGTGAATCGATTCTTTAAAAATGATTTGTTGAAAAATCGGAGGAAAATTTATTTTTAGTTCTCCATTGTGAAATAGGAAATTTGAAACAACTGTCACATTTTATGAAAAATCGAGTTTATTTTTAGAGAAGTTGATTTAGGTTTTTTTTGTTTATTGGTATTTTATTTAAAATACAGCCATGTGTTAATAATAATAGTATACAATTTAAAATCACAACTATTTATAAAATTAAATCACTCATCATACATTAAATTATTTGTAAAATAGATATATAATTCAATGATGTTGGAATTGCATGCGTTAAATAATCGAAAAATAATTGTCTCTGTTCACATATATCTGCAATGGTTTCGGATCATGAAGAGATTTTTTGTGTTTGGGTCATTACCTCTTGAAAACCACACGACACGTATTCAAGGCCCTTAGGTAACGGTGACCATACTCGCCACTGTTTGTACCTTATTGTTTGATAACCCCGTTCCTATGTGAAAATATTTTCAGCGTTTGCTGATAGGATTTATACTATGTCATAGAATTGTCTTCCACGTACATCTGGCGCCCACATCTTAGTAAAATGTATCTTTAATGCTGCGTAATCGTCTTCTTTTGGAAGGGCCTAGCACTGCTTCTCGTTTCGCAAGATCGTCTGGTTTTTCACTGCCAGCTATTCCATGGTGTTCCTTTACCCATACCAGCACAACTCTAATGTCTAGAGTCTTGCATCCGTACAACAGTTCGATCATTTCTGCGACGACGACCTTGTTTGCCTTGGACGGCACCGGGTTTTCCAGCAATTTTACTATACTTAGTGAGTTGGTGCATGTAGTAACGGTATCGCCCGCGGCAGAGCTCTCTAAAAAGTATTGCAAACACATGTTGATGGCCACAACCTCCGCTGTAAATGAATTCGAATATCGTGGTAACTTGTACAGTCTCCCCATTCTATTGCGTGTATCCCAAAAACCTGCTCCAGCTCCTTCACTTTCTTTAGATCCATCCGTGAAGATTATTCTTGATCTCGGGTATTTTGAGTAGATTCGTTCCCAGAGGAGATCGTTGGCGTTCGAAATATTATTTGAGTAAACTTACTGCAGGAACTTATCAACTTCTGTGCGGCTAAACAGTGATTCATACGATATTGCAAATCGGGGTGGGATTCTTCAAACGTTCTGTATTTCTTCGGAAGGGAAGTATTCCTGGACGTAACTGTTGACCAAAAGTGGTGTTTTTTTATTTTCCTCTGTATGATGTAACGATTTTGATGAATACTTTTGTGACGATTTTTCGGTAAATCGATCTTTTGGATTCGATTTTGAATCGATTTTCTAAATAGATCCCATCATTAACTATGGTCTCTCAGACAATGTGTAAAATACATTCATTCAGCGCTCTTCAAACAAAGTTTTGCAAAAAACAATATGACTGCAATTAAAATTTTTTTGGCAAAACATTTGGGTTTGAATAAGTGGAAATAATATCCAGAAAAATATTTAAAAATATGGAAGAATTATTGCGTTTACTAGAGAATGAGGGAGAGAAAAAGAGATATCAAGAAGTCAACTGGGAATTGTTAGATCAGGAAGATTACCTGCTTCTTTTCAATAACGTAATTGGTATTGAAGGAATGGTTTCGTTCGTTAGAATCTATTTCATACATTTAAGACGCAGTGGGCGATAAATACCCTACCTGGTATACTTATAGTCTATGTTTGCGAGAAGTTAAAAAAGTGAAGAAATCACATAAATTGACTAAACGACCAGGTATTACATAGGGTGGAAGCGGATAAGTGACAAAACTTTTTTTCTGTTATTTTGCATAAAAAATGTAGTAAAACCTCGCCAAACGCACTTTTCTATCTCAACGCGTTCTCTAGATATAATTTTTTTAAGGTTTTTCTTTTTTTAAAAAAAACAACCATTTTGACATAAAAACCGACGTTTCTCTACTTTTAAACAACTTTTTTCTACTTTTGACCACATTTTCGGATTTAGCGTGAAATTTCCTTTAAGAACAATGCACATTCATAATCATACACGAACCCCTAAAGACCGCCATTGCAGTTCAAATATTGAAAATAAAAAAAATTGCTGGTTTCTGAATTACTTTCATATTGACTGTACTTCTAAAAACGTGCTGGAACTTGTCAAACCTCAAAAAACTTGCAAATTTAATCAGCTTTCTAATGGTATGGTTAACTTTGCGATTTTCGGATCGATCTCATGGAGAAATTCCAGTATGAAGGCGAAAAAACGTTAGGCACCTTCCGGTGTCAAAAGGAGGATATTCATGTTTTCTCGTGCCATGAGTCTGTAGGTAAGCTACCATTCGCAAGCCAATGTTTCAAGACTAGTCCATCGTGAAAGCGAGTTGAGTCGACAAAACGGCATGAAAAAGTTCAGTTTACGTCAAAATGATGGAAGGCATCGCAAATGAGGAATATGCGGACATTTTCTAAGGGACGAAGGATCATGGATGCAGCCGCAACATTTCGAGATAGTCTAACGCAACATAACAGAGCCATGTGGAAAAGAACGAGAGACAAGGAACAATGGTGGTCATTTTGAGACCACATTTACTATTTTTTTTTTTTTACTGGTTTGATTTATTTAAACTTTACCAGTCTGAATACTAGAAATGTTTTTCGATCATTTTTCTAGAAAAGTAGTATCACTTTATTTTTTTAACCTACCTATTTTGCGGATTTAATCATTTTCCCAAATCATACCGCAAACCGTTTCTTTTATCCCTGGGATTCCTCGATTGCTGTTTAAAAAGTGCCTTACGTTTTTCCGCCTTCAAACTGGAATTTCTCCATGAGATCGACCCGGAATCGCAAAGTTAACCATATCGTTAGAAAGCTGATTAAATTTGCAAGTTTTCCTGAGTTAATTCAGGAACTAACAATTTTTTTTCAATTTGCAATCTTTGAACTGCGATTGCGGTCCTTAGGGGTTCGTGTATGATTATGAATGTGCATTGGTCGTAAAGAAAATTTCACGTTGAATCCGAAAAGGTGGTCAAAAGTAGAAAAAAGCTTTTTTAAAGTGGAAAAATGTGGGTTTTTACGTCGAAAAACGCGGTTTTCTGAAAAAAGAAAAAAAAAAAACTTTTGAAAAGTTGTATCTAGCGAACGGGTTGAGTTAGAAAAATGCAGTTGGCGGGGTTTCACTACATTTTTGATGCAGATTAACAGAAAAACTTTTTCGTCACTTCTCCGCTTCCACCCTGTATAGCATGCCTAGTCATTATGAATAACGCCTGCATTATACACATTGACCATGACATATATACAGGGTGTCCCAATAACTACGCTCCCCCACCTTATTATCTCTAATTGTGGACGAAAAAAAATCGGACCAACGCTATTCTTCATAATTTTTTGCGTGGACTTCAAAAATGACAAAATTGCACATCACGCAACCGCGCAACCATGCGCAACCAAGATCAACTTTGTTTTTTCAAATGGAAACCCCCATTTTTTATTGCAGATTCGAATTCTACGGAAATTTTCGTGAACATTTGGATCCTCAATCGATTTTTTTGACCGCGCGCAACCCGCTCAGCGAGCACTCAAAGATGCGATGCGCCAAAATTGAGATGAAGGTAGTCCTCAAGAGTGGCACATGACTAAGCACTGTTTTTCAACGCTGAATCTCGTGTTGATATCCTTTTTTTGATTGATTTCATTTTCCTGCATTTACAGCCAAAAAAGTCATTTTATTAGGAGGAAATCGTTGATTTTTCGTGGCGGTCGAAAAACCGATTGAGGATCCAAATGTTCATGAAATTTTCCGTAGAATTCAAATCTGTAATAAAAAATGGGGGTTTCCATTTGAAAAAACAAAGTCAAACTTGATTGCGCATGGTTGCGCGGTTGCGTGCTGCGCAATTTTGTCATTTTTGAACTCTACGCAAAAAATTATGAAGAATAGCGTTGGTCCGATTTTTTTTTGTCCACAATTAGAGAAAATAAGGGGGGGGGGGGGGAGCGTAGTTACTGGGACACCCTGTATAAATAGTAGGATATATTAGCACATGTATAATCATAGTACACTTACACAACACACAGTACACTTCACGATCTATCTCATCTATATTTTTAGAAGATGGTCCTCAATGCAGGAGTATAACTACCTAATTGTCCTGACCTCATCCCTTCACTTCCAATCAAAACCGTTTGAATCGCAAGGGAACGTTGAGCGAAAACGACGGAGGTGAATGGGTCCCATTGAAGGCGGCAGACCATTATCGACTCGTCTCTCTCTCCGTCGCTCTACTGTTGCTCCCGTTTGGAGTTGTGCTGGAGGATAATGATATTTACTTTCGCAACCAATATTTGATCGTCGAGTGAGGCGTAAACTATGGCTCGATGATACACCCACGCGTCTAGACCATTCAATTCGAACAGGGCAATAGCCCGACAATATGCAGGGTGTCTACAAAAGAATATCGGAACTTTATAATTCATTATTCAAGGAAGTATTAAACTTCCAAACTAATCGAACTAACTTCTCAAAACTACTAGATTGACGAATTTTCAAAACTCCGGTATTATTTTTTACACACTCTGTACAATAACTGCTTAGAGAACAAATAATAAATCGCAGGGTGAATCGGAATCAACCGTGTAAACTTCAAGGATCGATTTTACGTCTAAATCTCAACAAAAATCCCCTCACAGAGTTTATTTCTTCAAGCCTTCGTTTCCGACTTTCAAGTTTTTTTCTATTTGACTTCATGTAATTAAAATCGTCATAACTCGCTTAAAGTGTAAATTAAAATTTGATTACACCGTTGGGAGGAGCATCAAATTTCCTATCATCCTGATGTCAAAACAATGATTTTTAAGGAGCTCCTATCACAGAAAAGACCTTAATGCAATTTAATTAAAAAAATAAGAAAATGATAAAAAATGAGTGACAACATTAAAAAAATAAAATGGATTAATAAAAACGAAAAATAAATGAATAAAAATCTGTATGAAAAACGTGGATTTTGACCGAGGAAGTCGCCTTTTTTTTGCATTTAAAACTTCAGTATATAAAATTTAAAAAAAGTGAAATAACTAGGAAACGAAGGCTCTAAAAAATAATACGAGGCAGTTTTTGTTGCTAATTAGTTGTACAATCGATTACTGAAATTTGGTCGGTAGCGTCTGATAAACTCTGTTATACATTCTAAACATAAATGAAGTAACATTTTTCATCATTCAGCTGAAAAAGGGTATGAAGTAAGTCAAAGTGTCCTTAAAACACTAACTGTTGGATGCCCATTTGGTGAGGCCTCAGGGTCTCCCTCAAATCAGCACTGCGAACTGCATAGAGTGCTTGGTTCCCCTGAATGCTACACTTAAGGGCCCACTCACACTCAATCCCCTTCTATGAATCCTAACAAAGCTTTGGCTACCCAAAGGTAGTCTCGGGAGCAAATAATTAATAGGCTTAGTAATATTCTGTAACTAAATCATTAGGGTAAAATAATGACATTTTATCAAGTTTTAATGAGGCTCTTTTAGAGGGAGCGCTTTTTCTTCAATATTTATTTAAATAAGGGCAATCCCAATTTACAATCAACAATACAGTCTAACAAGCGGAAAATAACAGAAATGGAGAAAATACAATATACTAGGGGATGGTGGCAATAACATGCATAATCTTTCTTGAGGCTGCGTGGGTGAAGCTCACCTCTGCAGCTCCACAGTCCTGAATGCTATTTCATTATACACAACTCGTCCCCATAAGACAACATTTTTGGGGTGAAAAGTTTTCAATTTAAGTTGAAGTTGAAATTTGATTTGAAATTGTGCGACACCACATCAATTTTATTTGCCTGTGCGCTTATCACGTTTTTGATGGCAGAGCTTAAGTTGTGAGAGTTAATTAAACAGAAACAATGGAGTGGAAAGTAACAATGGATTACAAGATAATTGGGATTGCGTGAAGTATACAATAATCGATAAGTACTATTACACTACTATTAGGACTATTGGGGCACAACTATATTCAATGAACAAAGGTGCCAGAGCAGGCACCATTGAGCTAGCAGATGTTCAAATTAGAAATAAAAAGAAACATAACTTGATGCAAAAATAAAAAATGAACGACTCATTTAATTAAATTGTCACAATGTCTCGTTGGTCGATTGAAGCTTTCTTAATCTGTTCGCACGTTGTTAAATTTGTCGGATAAATTTGTTTTGATATTTAGAATAGTGTTTTGGCTTTGATCGCGTAGTTGATAACTTTATTCTGGAAATCTAGTGGGTCGTTTACATGGTAGAATCTGTCGTAAATTTGTTGGGTAGTAATGGGTAAATTAGATCTAGAATCTAATAATTTAAATAGTTGAGCACATTGCAAGGTTTAGGATAAGCTGCCAACTCTGACACATGGGTTTTTGAGAGCCGTCCGTGATTGTTCGGGTCATTGTGAGGTTTGGAGGGTCACTTTTAGGTTCAGAAATTGTGGTAATTGTTTGCAATGGTTCACTTTCCACGGACCCCAATCCTACTCCAGACGATTTTTCGTCGTAAAATACTAGAAAACGACATCCCCCCAATGGCTATGTGAATAAAAACTCCGAAAAAACACTTTCTTGACCAGTTTTTGTCCCAAAGCATTTGGGTTTGAGGCTGGCTACAAGTGAGGACCAACTAGAACCCTACGAGACTGCAAAAGAACGGATTTTTTAAAACATACATTCTAAGGCCTTTTATAGCATCCCGTTTTATAGGCCCGTACATATGAAACTTTTTTGCTGTAGGATTACAAAGGCTTATTATAAGAAATAATCAGCCAAAAATGGAATTAAACTTATTGTTGAGCATTTTCCATAGAATTACAATACAGCGGCATAGAATACAATAGTATTGCCAGCTAATAGGGCAGAGCACATGGTGGAAGCACGAATCACCACCTGTACACTATATCACACCATTTCCACAAGGAAATCATTAAACGTTATCGCATTTTTATTTACATCAGAGTTTTTTATTATCTCTACTCACATGTTGATCGGATTTCATTAAAACTTCGGAATTTTTCGTAAATATCATGTATAACGTAATGGAGACTTTTCAGAAAGATCGTTCTTTTCAGATGCGAGGTCACAAAATTACCCTCGACCTAGAATCTCGAAGGATAGGAATACGTATAAGGGTTTGCTAGTATGTCCGGTTGTTTATTATAGAACAAAACCAGTGCCTTCACAAAAAGCTGCCTTATAGTAGAATTCCGGGCTAAATTGCACACTCCATTGTGTTGAATTGAATAATTCAATTATTCTTTGAATTTATAATTGAATCGTTCAATTGAACACTCGATCCATAGTCGGGAATTTTTTTGATTTGTTAAGCTTAACCTTAAGGACTGATTTTTGGACCACCGAAATGGACGGCACAAAAACAAAAGTGAGCTGGATGACTTAAAATGTATTTTAGAGAATAGTTATTCACCTCTCGAAAGTCCGTAGAAGCAGAATATTGTTAGTGTATACTGGTAATGGAATCACGTTTATTAATCATCAAAAAACGAGTAATTGTAATAAATAACCAATTGTGCAATACAACTATTCACAACACTTTCTTATAATGTGCTCAACAATTTTAGGTTTTCCCTTTTGAAACTACACAAGAAGGAAAACGTTGTTTCATCGAAACCTTTTCCTTTGAAAACGAGACGTCGCGTATTCAAGACCGCGTGACCGAGGGAGGAACAACAGAGTCGGAGACTGAGACACGTTGCCTTTCTGTGCCATAAACCTCACCCCAGTTCTTCGGTGAGGAGGTTCTATATTGGTTATGGCGGAGATTGTTCCCGTGGAACTGACTGCCACTCGACGCGGGTTGGTATACATTCACATAAATAATGAGAAGTAAATATGAAACGTGAAAACCAAACTTTTTATTCCGGTTTATTATTTTTGCAAATGATTCCGTGCGATCGATCAAGGAAATACCAGCAAATTGCTACTCGGATTTTCATTATTTCTATATTAGAATAACTCTTTTACGTGAATCACTGATCTATATACAGGGTGTCCCATGGGCATTAATGAATTACAGCCATACGGTGCGAGCTAGCAAAAAATTGAACCGGACCTTTTCTATAGTATTTTCTCTCTGCTTGAAGGTGGTGGAACCCTTTTTTCAAGTTTTGATGTTTTTGTGCCTCAAATCTTCAATTGAAAGTTGAGATTACCTCTTGGCCCCCTCTTTTTTTATTTTAGTTTTCGAGTCTACGATAAATTTATAAGCGAAAAACGCTGCAAATTCTTTCTCTGGGGTTTATTATTCAATGATTCATGATTTGAATTTCTACTAAGCTTTAGAGTGTGCGTGTTTCACAGGTGATGGAGAGATTATTGAATTTCAGGAGATATGCATAGAGCACTTAAATCGGGTCTCAACCAAAATACTTATTTGGATTGATCAGTTGATCATATTTGTGTGCCTCCTGAAATTCAATAATCGCTCTATCACCTGTGAAACACGCACACTCCAAAGCTTAGTAGAAATTCAAATCATGAACGCAAGCCAATTGAATAATAAACACCAGTGAAAGAATTTGCAGCGTTTTTTCAAGAGTGATTACAATGAAGAAATATTCTATTTGAAAATTTTAAATTTCGTAAGACGGAGCGTGCATATCAGAATGCTTCAACCCGCTGTAAACCCTTTTAGGAGTTCACTCCAGTATCCACATTCACTAAATCACCAGGTTACTGCGACCATACAAAACAAAAAACACTCTTGTGTTTGTTTTGATTGCAGTAACCAAGTGATGTAGCGAATGTGGATGCAAATGTTGGCACCATAAATCGGGCCATACATCGGGAATGGTTTGAGCTCGGACCTGGGGAGGGGCTCATTCGATTCCTCATGGAAAGTGCTTCAGATCATTTCCGTAACTCAATTTCTTTAATACTGTCCTAAGCTAAGAGACCCCAGCGATCCTATACAACAATATCGCATATTACAGACGCCGTTGAGCATGCAATAGATTTTATGGTAACTCATCATTACAGAAATTCCGAATTTCCTCAGGAGGCATAGGAGTAATATACAAAAGATTTAACAGGGAACACATTCGTTATAAAAGTTTATTACTTATTTGAATGGTCACCAACAATCTTTTTTTCGTCCTGAAACGTGGGTATGCATTCCACTGCGATAATTTATGAAGTAGCTGGAGGGGTGTAGTCAGAAATGTGTAGAAGC
The DNA here is from genome assembly GCA_031894815.1 of Creontiades dilutus. NCBI lineage: Eukaryota > Metazoa > Arthropoda > Insecta > Hemiptera > Miridae > Creontiades > Creontiades dilutus. The sequence goes on along the minus strand of JAVIWC010006614.1, from coordinate 107,206 downwards.
TTAGCGATCCTCGAACCCATATCCTGGGAAACTCGGTAGAAGTTATTCAACGCCCGTTTCTGTAAAACAAAATCACCATTTCATTTCATATAACGAACATTGGTTTCGTAAAGTGATCATTTTTGAAACCCACAAGCATATCATAGGTACAGACATGGGGCCCGGTTGGAATCATCAAACCATCAAACCACCATTATCATTTTCCTATTAATTCTCATTGAAGCCAATCGATAAGTGTGTACAGCATCGCACATTCCAAAATTACTAGGATCATCAAATGAACGTCCAGAAGTATGTGGTAGAGGTTTCAGTTGCCCCTCAATCTAGATACGAGGATATTTTTTGTAAGACGGAACGTGATTCGTATTTAATTAAAATTAGTTTAAACAAATGAAAACGCTGCCTAGTACTACACAGAGGTTTAAATTTTCCGTATTAAAATCACCCTTTTGAGTACACCACTGATCTTTGTATATTAGAATTAGCCTGTGGTTCATTCTCTAAACTCCGTTCCTCGCGTCTTCATATCTTGTTATTGAATTCTAGATGCCATAAAAAGGTACAAAGTATATAAATGCAGCATTCGCACTTCAAATAGAACTTTTCGCGAATTGAATTGAACTTCCCGTTAATTGAATTAAAATTTAAGCAAATTGAATAAAACATTCCTCAAAATTAATTAAACCGTATAAAAATCTGTTGTTTTAGTCATCACTAAATATACAATTTCAACAATACGTAAGCAGGCCAGATGACATGTTATCAGTCACATAAGTCCTAACCCTTATTAATAATTAAAATTATGATAAAAATGTCAATATTAGTGAAAAGCCCCAATGATAAATCGATATAATTTTTTGTTTATAAGGTTGGCTTTAGTTTCATTCGACGCAGAATGAATCCTATAAAGATGTAAGATTATTTTACAGTCAGAATAACGATTTATTAGGAATGTCACGAATAAGATTAAACGTACAGGTAAGTAATGTATGTATTACGGGGACGTCTTTATGTCAAATTTGTGCATGATCGCACTATAATCACCTACCGATATTATTAAAAAATATTAAATTATTAAATTTAATCATGACAATTAAAACAAGTCAATTCCAGTAGGTATGAGGAGCGCTTGAATGAAACGACGGCTTTTTCACACTTCACTTCGCGCGTTTATTTTTTTAATCAAATCTGGAAGTGCGGCTGAGAATATTGGAGCCACAATGTATACATTTTGTGGGAATTGTGCATTTTGATCGACTGAATAACAGATTTTCCCTCGGTTTCTTCGACTTGCGGGAAGTTTAATTCGGTTTGAAAAAAGTTTGATTCAATTCGGGAAAGGTTTAATTCAAACTGCGAATGGTATAAATCACTGAGGTAGGTCAGTTAGGGATGAATTCAACCAGAAGAGTCCCTTACCTAATCACAGCATCTCCACACCTTGTACCTAATTGACGTAAAAATGTCCCAAAGACTCCGTTCTCAGTGAGGACCAACCTTCACTAAGGAACAAGAGAAGTTATCGAAATACACAAGGTGGTGAAATATTCTGCATATGGACACGAGGTAGAAATCTACGAATAGAATAGCTGATGAAATAAAACACCTACTTACGCTATACTTGTCCACAGTTTATAAAATACGACTTAAAAAACTAGACTTCAAAAGGAACTCTTGAAAACAAAGTTCCGTTTCAATTGTAACCATTGTATCCTATCCTCAAGTGATCAAACATAGTTTCACTATGCCCATGCAAGTTTCTAGTCACATCCTTTTTTCTGTCGAAGTTGTAGCGTTAGTGAACAGAGAACGGATGAACGTAGAATTAGCGATATTTTGACTCTTTCGAATATTCCAGTGTTTTGATTCCACCTTTTAGAATTGACTGAGATTTTGCCGATAATTAAGTGATAACTACACCCCAAACGTGGCTTTGGGCCCAAGTTTCAATAATTTTGGTTCAGTAGTTTCGGAGAAAGGCTGCGGACGGGCGAATTTTTTCATTCGGTTTTCGGATTTCAAACATATCGAAACACAAAACAACAAACTTGAGTGCTTACCTGAATGAATGCTGGAGTTTGAGACAAGCTCTGAGCGATGTTTGTGGTAACTGTCGTCTTTTCCGTTTTCGTCAATTTTGCCCACAACGAACTGGGCAATGAAAAGTTATCCTCGTCGTCTGTATTGTAGCTGAAAAAATTATACAGATACGCATCACATGTCAGGAAGCTTATCTCAAATTTCTAACAAATTGAAGTTGGAGAAACAAATTTCCGTTGTATCGACACCGCATTCACTCATTCAGTAAGGACGCCCCGAAACAGCGAGCTAACAATGGGCCGACCAGAGTGGTATATTACTTCTGCCGTTTGCAAGATCTAATTCTCCTCATTGGGACGTAATTGTGAATTTACGGCTTGAACAACAATATACTTGTGAGGGCTCTCTCCCTCCAGGTTCGCCCGAAAAGATTTTCATCACTGAAATTGCCTTAATTCATCACAGATTCCTGACAGTCCAGGGTAAACAATGGGTCCTAATTGATTAAAACTTGAGACAGAGCTTAGAGGTTTTATCCCTGCAACTGGTGCCACTGTACAGTGAAGGTGCCTGAAATGAGAACGTGTGGTTGCCCCTTTGCGCTTGATGTAAAAGATTTGTGGATGGGTAACATTTTCATGGAACATGACCGTATAATCTCGAATGTGCAATAAAACAGGGGGACTCTCATTCGAAAGAACTAAGTTCCTAAGCATTGCGGAACGTCAACATATTTGGGATCCGTGAGATCCTTTAAGATCCCTGCATAATAGACAACTTGAGGTATTATTAAGATGAAAATATTTGATGATATTGTATTATATAAATGTTGCAAATTTACCTTTTGGCTGATCCACTGACTGGGAATGAAGCTCTCTCGAACTGTTTATGACCCACTGGTCCTTTAAAGCTGTTAGGGAAATAGTGGGGGGCGCCGCCTTGGTTATCGCCGTACCTTGCGGGGCCGTTACGCTCGTTGTTTTCGACGACTACTAAAGGCCGATTGACTTGCAGCTGCTCATAATTTATTCCTAGTCGATGTGTCAGTGTGTCCGAGTAGGAGAACAGACGACCCTAAACACACGTATGGGCACTTTATTTATGCTGAAGAGGTCTTCTTCCGGTGACTGGTTATTGTGGTTTTATAGTAGTAAGAGATATAGAACGTTATGGATACCCTGAATCACCATGATTATAATCTATTATAACCTATATCATCACGTAAAATACTCTGCAAATCATAACATCAAGGTTCTTAATTTTTACATTCGATAGATAACCATTCTGTTAATCCGTACGGCTACGTGTAATGCACAGTATCAAACCCTCGAGAACTGAGAGTTTTCATGAATCACCTATAATGAAGTTTTTGATATTCGATTATCGTTTAAAATCACCACTTTATAAGATTGTGTGTGCCAAAAGAACTTCGCGCCTCATGCAAATCATCCTACGCCAACTTTTATACGGAAAATTTTGAATGAATAAATTAATTATCTTTATACGTTTAGAGTTTTTTTTTCAATAGAAGGACAACTATTAGAATTGATCCTTAGGGGTGTGGGACAACCCAAATATGAGAGAAAATAACTGAATAAAAATCCACTTCGAATTTGTGCTTAAATTTTTTTATGTAGTTCTAAGAAATTTTTTTTGACGTGGATTCTGAAAAAAAAGATGAATAAATTAATTATCTTTATACGTTTTGAGTTTTTCCAATATAAGGACAACTGTTAGAATCGATCCATGAAATTGAGAGAAAATCAACTGAATAAAAATCCCCTTCGAGATTCTAAGACTGAATGCGTGAACAAATGGGTTTGAGCTTGTGAGAAAATGTCGACGCTCCCCAGCCTGAAATTGTCAACAGTATTTCGAGATTATTAGTCGGTTCGATCCCAATTGTAGTTTAAGTACTTGTGCTACGAACCTCGGAAATTTAGTCGCCCAATCCTTTCAATTACTGCTCAAGCATGAACTCCCGCGATTCGTGTCATTATTTTTTTTGGTCAATTAAGATTTTGGTTTAGTACTTGAACTCATTTCAGAAATTTCAACTTTCATTATGAAAAGAGATGAACGGAGGGAGTAAAAGTGATAGATCGTTAGTCCCTTACCGTTTCCATTTGAATTTATTAAACATTTTTTTAATCCACTGTTGCAATAAATATTGAACATTTTGAATTTCCTGTCGAGAGGGGAGAATAAGGGGGTACAATCCACATCTGCTCATACTGCGATTTCATTGCTTCTTTTTGAACTATTTAGAATTTTGTTCTAATGTGATGAAACAGATTTCAGAACTTTCAAATTAATTTATGAAAAGGGTGAATGGAGGGGGTAATAATGGAGTGATGAATAGTTATATCTCCACTATTTTCAGCTATATTTTTTTTCGATCCAAATTTTCGTTTAATAAACCTCTCTCGTGCAATACACGTTGGATTTTGAATTTGCTGTCTGAAAGGACGATGGAGGGGCTAATGGCCGATCCATTCGCCCGCTGACCCCACTTGGCAGAATTCCAACAAATTTTAAATTGAAAAACTGTGTATTCCTAACTAAATTTATAAGTATGTTTATGTAAAAAACTTACATGGTGTCTCCCCTGAAATGCATTTATTACTCACTAATACAGATTGTCAACAAAAGAATATCGGAACTTTAAAACTATTCATTCAAGGAAGTACTGAACTTGAAAAATGAAAAAACTGGAAATGAAAAGTTAAGTTCTACAGTTTTTTGGTATTCATAGATGTTCGATATGTCCACCACCGGAAGCATTAATCACATCGACCCGATAGCTCAGTTCGTCCTACACTATTGATAACACGTCGGAAGTCACACTCTCCACTGCGGCTTCACGTGGTTCTTTGAGGTCAGCCAAATTCTTGGCTACAGGAGGTACAAAAACTTTGTCTTTTATGTATCCCCATAAAAAGAAATCAGAAGGCGTCATATCGGGGGAACGAGGAGGCCATGGGTGAAGACCCAAAACTTCCGCAAAACTTCGACCTCCCCATCGGTGCGGGAGAAAATCATTTAAGAACTCGCGTACCTGTAGATACCAATGAGGTGGTGTCCGATGTTGTTGGAATATCGAGTTTTCAAAGTTGCCCTGTTCTTCGAATTGGGGGAATAGCCATGTTTGCAGCTTATTGAGATAGCTGTCCCTATGATTGACAACCCATCAGAAAAGAATGGACTGTAAACTTTGTGTTGAGAAATGGCACAAAACACATTCACTTCTGGGGAATCCCGTTCATGTTCATGAACTTCACGATCCGCACATTGTGACTTAACTTTGCCTGAAACGTGAAAAGTAGCTTCGTCACTAAAAATTAGGCGAGCTGAAAAGCTTTCATCGTTATCAATTGAGTGTTGGAAAAACTTACAAAAATTCATTCGCGCACTCTCATCATTTGGTTTAAGGGCGTGCAACAAGTGAAGTATGTAAGGTTTCATCAGTAAACGACACCTAAGAACTTTCCAAATTGTTTGGTTCGGCATCTGCAATTCTCGACTAGCACGACGTAGAGACTTGCTAGGGCTAGAGGCAAAACGTTTTTCGAACGAGCTCTGTGTTACCATCAGAATATCGGGGGCGGCCAGGGCTTTTTCCTTTACACAAACAACCAGTATCACGAAACTGTCTGTACCACCTAGGGATATTGTTATCATATGGAGGATTTACACCGTAACGACGTCGAAACTCTCGTTGAACAAGGATTATAGATTCGCTTGTCGAGAACTCCAAAACACAAAACGCCTTTCGTTGTCGGGTTGCCATAATTACTGATAGACCCATAACTTTCAAGATCTAGCGGTGCCAGGCGAAACTAAGGTTTTCCAGTTTCAAAACTACTTGAGTGACGAATTTTCAAAACTCCGATATTCTTTTGTAGACACCCTGTATGTTTCAGTACATTTTGGTTTATTATTCAATAATAAACCATTGTAATCGCTCTTGAAAAAAAAAAAAAAAAAAAAAAAAAAAAAAAAACCCCTCCCCCTGAAAATTTCATGGTTTACGTTTCAAAGGGTTAGAATCCGAATCTGGAATACAAATTTTTCCGTCCGTCCACCGAAAGCCGTAGGTACGACAATTTCTCCCAAACGGCTGAAGCAAAAAAGCTGAAATTTTCAGGAAAAATCCATGAGCCAGCTCTCTCACTTAATTTAAAGTTCTCTTTAATTGTTGTCAAAGTTTTGTAAAATCCCTACAAACCTCAAAAAAAGTCGAGTGCGGCTTTATTTGGACTTTTTCGAAGAACTTTCCATGAAATCGAATGAGCCCCTCCCCAGGTGTAGCTCAAACCATTCCCGATTTATGGCCCGATTTATGGTGCCAACATTTGCATCCACATTCACTACATAACTAGGTTACTGCGATCAAAACAAAAACAACAGTTTTTTTTTTGCAGTAACCTAGTGATGTAGTAAGTGGATACTAGGTGAAACAAAAGGGTTTATAGCCGATAACGGGTTGAAGCATTCTGATACGAAACGTTGCATTCTTTCACTGGGGTTTATTATTCAATTGGCGTTCATGATTTGAATTTCTACTAAGCTTTGGAGTGTTCGTGTTTCACAGGTGAGAGCGATTATTGAATTTCAGGAGGCACACAAATATGATCAACTGATCAATCCAAATAGTATTTTTTGAGAACAGATTTACGTGCTCTATGCATATCCCTGAAATTCAATAATGCTCTATCAAAACTACGCACACTTTAGTAGAATTCAAATCATGAACTCAAGCCAATTGTAATAAACCCCAGTGAAAGAATTTGCAGCGTTTTTTTAAATTTGTTGAATTCAATGTGCTCAAAAGTGCTGTCCAACAAACTCATCTTTATTTGGAATACTCAATACGTAATCTTGGAATCGATTACGAAAAAAAATAAAAAGATAAGTTTTAATTAAGAAAATTAAGCCACTATTTCATTGGCCTCGAACAAAATCGAGCCACAACTACCTGAAGCACAGGGTCTTCAGATGGTTCAATTCCAGGAACGAGCCTTGAAGGGTCAAACCCTACTTGCTCCACTTGTGCAAAGAAATTTGATGGATTTCGATCCAAGACCAATTGGCCCATTTCCACTGTAGTAGTGAGCTCCGACGGCCACAGCTGTAAGATCAAAACAAACACAAATCTTTCTTTAATAATTGATCATCAGATATTTGACGCATTTGTTATGTTAATATGTTTTTATTAATTTATACGAATATTTTACTAGTTTATCACATAATAATAATGTAAATCAAACGTATTTTAAGTGAAAGCAAATCTAGCCAGTTTTTTTAAATGTAGAGGAGGGTGGGGGTTCTTTTTTAAGCCGTGTAATATCTTGTTTATACATCAAAATCGGAATGGAGTTTTTCATAAAATGCTAAGTTTTGGAGTTGGATAATTTTTAAAAATAATAATAATAATAATAAAACCCACGTTTGCACTTCGCCATGTCGAGATCTCATGATCTCCCACAGTAGGTAAACATTTTGCATTTTTGCTTGAGTGTAATCGTGACAACATCAAGCAACACACAATTTGCTTACAAGGTAATGCGAAGCGCATGTTTACTAATTATACAGGTAATTCACAAGCACGAGTAACATACTTTCGTTGGATCTAAAGGGTTAAAAGGTATCTTCTTAGCCTGTTTCGGACTCAGAAGTTCAGCTGTGATGTTCCAAGAAGGGTAATTCTGTTTCGCAATGCTGTTGAAAAGATCCCGGACGTGAATATCTGGATCGGTCCCAGCTTTGATGGCGGCCTCGTCAGGCGGCATGTTGTGGACTCCTTGATTCGTCTGCAAAACAACACATCACAATGAAAACTCAAAGAAGTGACAATCATGAACCCATTACTGGTTTTAACCCACTTAAATTAGGTACTGCGTGAGTTCATAATTTCGAATTTGAAAAGTTTTCCACAGGAAACTATTTGGCTTTTGGAAATCGTGAGATGGCTGGTTTCTGCCCAGTTGTCTTTATTAACACTCTCAATGCCTGTATCATAATTTTCGCTGACACCCCCCCTCTCCATCTTCACTAATCTCGTCGTTACCGGCTGTAACCCCCTCGCCCGACCCTGTTTAGCTGGCTAGAGGCACGAATTTTCCACTTCGAGAATTACAGGATATATAATATATTTCCATATATTTTGTGAAAATTTTCACCTGTTGAATATTGATGCATAAAATCCTGAGTGAACCATACTAAAAAATACACTGCCAGGGATATGTCACAGCAGCTTCCTCATTACATCTTTTATCGTATGAGCTAAATTGAATCAAAATTGTGAAAGTTATACCCGTTTCAAGAATTTCACGTTAGCGCATGCGCAGAGCGTATCGCTGGTTATATTGAGATCAAATTTGTATGGGACTTCAAGAGGCCTTATCCGCACAGTCCCTCAAAATATGAGCTAAATTCATTCAAAATTGTGGAAGTTATGGCTGTAACAAGGAAATGCGGACAGACAGACATACAGACCGACAGACAAGGAACCAAATTTGTTCAGTAGGCTATGAAACGCAAAATACGAGTGGAAATTTTGAATTGGACAACAACAATTTTTTTGGCTCCCGAAAGTGAACACTGGGCTTCCGCTACTTCGCAGACTCAAAATTAGAAAATTAGCTGCTAATTAGAGCACATGGGTTCATTAGTTTCAGATAGCCCATCTACGCAGATAGTTATGAAGCAGAGTGTACGGTCATTATCTAAATATATATTGATGGGTACGAATCTTTCGGGAAGTGGGCACAAATGTTTCAAAAACTAATTAAACAGCTAATTTTCAACATTGAAATTTCAGCTTTTTAGGATCTATGGGACAGAACACAGGGGAAGAAGGGAAATTAGGGGCATGGAATATCAATAATTACAATGCTGCAATATACTGTATATGGACACGACGTAGAAATTCACGTGTAGAACAAATGAAAATCAACGAGGTAAAATAAAACACCTACTTACGCTTCACCTGCCCTCAATCAAATTACATAAAACTTGAAAAACTCGATTTCAGAAGGAACAACTTAAACGTAATACCACAGCAATTATAAAAGATGACTTTCCTCATATGATACTAGACGATTTTCACTATTTTCACGGTCCGCCTCTTCATTTCCAGCGACCCCATGGTGTCCACGAACCCAACAAAATGTGATTCTTACTAACAAAATGTGAGTCTTAACAAATAGTTAATTCTATGGAAGGGACTGTACTTACTAGAACATTGAATCTAACGTATGTTATTTTTCCATTTGGTTTAGTTAGAAGAAAAGTATTGCCAGAAAAAGCGTTCATTGTTCGGTAATTCATAGGGATTCCTTTGTCAGAAAAAAAATGCATAACGACTGGTAACGTCTCCGGTGTCTGCGACAGGAAGTCCCACAGCATCACTGGGTCCTGGGAAACAGATGTTATGGGTCATAATAGTTTGGTATTACAGTAATTGTGCAATGAGGATGTATAATTGCTGTAGCTCATAAATTGATATGTTGGTATCTATCTAAATCGTACATTAGATTGAGTTTTGTATTAATGAGCGTAGTAGGTACAATATGGGCTGGTTTTTTGTAGGAAAGTTAGTCTGATGAGGAGAGAGGATTGGGTGACAATCACGGACATAACAATTTTGAACTCCTAAAATACAGTCAAACGTGGTGTTAAGCATGGTAAACCAATGTGCAGATTCAGGTAACAATATAGTGGATGCTTAAATGGTCCTTATTGAATGAGCCTGTCATATGAACAATGCATAAGTGCAAATTAGATAAAAATGCTGCTAATGATTACACAAAGGTTTATTATTTCCGTATTGGATAACCGTCCCACGCGGATCTACGGACTACCAGAACTGCAGTGCACTAAAGGATACAATGCTTCCAAGGTTTACTCGGAACACCTGGAAATCCAGCTGAAATCAAACAGAACCTGATATCGGAATAGCTACAATGGTGTGATGTAACGTATATCGGCACGTGTTAGAAACCCACGAATAGAACAACTAAAATTTAACTGGAGAAAATACACCTCCGACGCTTCACTTGTAAGCAAATGTATAAATAGATCGATCGGAGACGGCGATGTGAGACCTATATACCAACCTGTATTTTTATTTTTCTCATTAATTTTCGAGACGCAGTTAGATATCTTGGGCTCACATTGGACAGGAAACTATACTGGAATGTTCATATCACTTCACTTGTAGCTACGATTCGTGAAAGGATCAAAAAATTAAAACTTTCTGCTGGTAAGTGAAGTCATCCCACTCCATCTCAAGAGATTGCTCTACCTCTCGTTACTGCGTCACATCTGACAATACGCGTGCGAAATTTGGAGCTCAGCTGCCGACACGCAGATAAAAAAAAAAAAATCCAAACGCTACAAAATCGGACACTGCGCATAATAACAGGAGCTCCTTGGTTTGTCCGAAACGCTACTCTGCATGCAGACTTAAACATACCCCAAGTTACTGAAGTTATTTCTGAGGGGTACAACAAATTTGCAAATCGGATGAACAATCATCGAAACCCAATAGTACGCTCAATGTTGGAAGCCCCTCGTACACCAAGAGACCTGCGCAGGCTGAAAGGAAAATGGCATAGCGATCTCCTCATCACTGCACCACCCTGACCTTCAACCTGTTCAAACTTAATCATTGTGAACTAATCAACTATCTTTCTGTGCGTTAGCCCACCAGAGGGGGGGGGGGGGGGTACTAATGCTACGTGTTCCAAGTTCAATGTATACCGCATTTATAAGCACACTTAATAGTGGCCAACCACAATAAGGTTTCTAAAAAAAAAAAAATAATTAATTTTCAGTTGTTTGATTCGTGGGTTTCTAGGCCCGATCAGGATTGTAGCTGTGAAGCATGGTCTCCAGCTGTCCAGTCCAATTCTGGCCATACGACTCGTGATGATGGCCGTTCTAATAAAGAAATAACTAACCTTTGTGTGACAATTTGCAGCATTTTACTATGTTCACTCTCATGTTTTCGTTATTTTTGCTGCTTAAGCTGAAAATGGACGACTGGAGTAACCCAAATGGGGTCATTCGTTCATTTAAGGGATACCTATCAATAACCATAAGAAACACAGTGTTATTCATGAAATTTTTGACATTCTGATTCGTTAATATTTCTACCCTTTGATTTCAACCTTTGTGGTACGTCGAGAGTGAAGCAAATGTTCCGTCCTCGGCCAATGTGTGATTTTTTATACAAGTTTAATGAAGATTTCAATGCTTGACACAATTTAGTAGGTGCCTAGGAATCTGTAGGCCAGCAGATGTCAAAGGGCACATTCACTGCTGGCACGTTAACAGTATCGGATCCGAAGTCTTCATTCGTATTCTTGACGGTTGTCAGAGAAGTAGTATAATGATACTTACATATAAGTTGGTGACTGGATTCCTTTTCAGGGCGTGTATCAAGTTGGGTACCTTCATTGGATCTCTGATCCAGAAATTCGGTACGTTCAGACAGACTAGATCCCAATTCCCTTGATCAGTGTAGAACTTGATTGCCAAACCTCTTATATCCCTACGGTATAAGAAAGGTCGATTCAAAGGAATGTGTATCAATGATATTCACGAGACTACTAATTTGTAAGGTAGCAAAAACAATAATTATATGGACATAAATATAATCATAATTTAGCAATATCCTATTTGCATCATTGTATGTGTAAGAAGAATGATTAGAATTCTGATATTTCTCAATTTTCTTAGTCACAGAAAAAAGAACGTGCTTGGTTAGCATCACGTAGCTTGGTATAGTATGGTTGTCTGAGCTAATGCACATATTATCACACTCTTCATTCTGATGCTCTCAATCATTTACGTTGAGGCCGGATGGTTGGTTAGCCCCTAGAATCGTTAGGTGATTGCTGTAGAAATCTGTGATTACCTTTTTGGGGTTTTCTTCATCACCTTCACCCCACAGTATTCGTCAATACTAGCTCGATGTGTTCGCGTCTCTACTGCTGCATGGTGGTGACGAGAGAGTGAAAGATGATCTATGGTTATTGAAGCAGAGCGGTGTTGTGGTTTTACCAACGTAGAATCATTTTAGGACCATTTTTCACATACCAGTTGGTAAACACATCTTTGTTTTTTGCAGTCTGCCAAGCTTTCGCGTGTATATGTCCGAGTGGTGTTTCGGGAAGAAAAGCGTGAATCCTCAATCACTATGTTACACAGTGTTACACTCCTCCAGCGTTTGGACGGATGTGGGCCTGGTTGTTGAAGATCATGAGGCATTGTTTGTGGGTGTCGAAGTGCCAGCACCCCACCAATGCTCTTCCCCTGCCTGTAGGTTACACGTGGGGCCTCACTAAACTCATCCCTTGTTTCAGAGTTGGATAACAATATGGCTTGGTGTTTTCGTGGTATGGTGTTGGTTTTTTGAGTTCCAAAGAAAAATGTGGAACCAAAACGGCTTGGATGAAGCCTCCCGAAGGTTTGACTCGTAATAAACACTTGAGGGAACTATTGGATCTTGGTTGAAATGTCGTGGCAGTCGCTCTCTCAGGAGTTTTTGTTTCACTTCAGATAAGTAGTTATCTAAGTTCTCCCTGCTGCTAAATATTCTGTGACCTCTGATGGAAATTGATCTAGGAATGGATCGTTTAGTGTGGCGGGGACGGCAACGATCCTGCAAGTACAGTTGTTACTTTGTTGGTTTGATGTGCGCAGCAGAGGAGAGGCTTCCATTCGTAAATGTGACCTCCACAGTTTTTTTTCTCGGGAAAATTTTTCTGAGATGAAATCGACTACGGCTTTGGGAGGGTGAGATCTTGGCGCAGTTTCCATCGTTCTTGCATCTTGAACAAATATTTGTAGTCATAGTTCCATTTCCCATTGAAAAAACTGGAGGTTTCCCAATTTAGATCAAATTTGCTATTCAATGGTGTTTTTCATGTCTCAAAATTCCAATTCTAAAGAAAGGTCTGACATCTATCAGCTTCGAAATTGAATGATCTTTCAAGGGTATCTTTAAATTTGAATTTACACTTCAAATCAAGTATGTTATGATCAACATAATTACATAACGTCAAAATCTTGGGAAAAGTTTAAAATTGAAAACAATGGTTTTCAAGCGGGTTGAAGAAACTGGTAAAGGCCAAAGTCGTTGCGAATTAGTTTGCCGAATGGCAAACCGTTAATGTTTACACCTGTATAGATATAATCGGATCCGTTGCACTGCTCTACCGAAATTGATGACCGTTTTGGTGTAAACCCAAATTATGAAAAATACCAAATTGTGGAAATTCAACAAGGAAAAAGAGATGATCACTTACAGGATTCAGCTGGGTTTCTATATGAAAATGATTATTGCGAACCTTTCATTTATGTCTTAGTGTTTTTATGTAAACTTGTCAGAATTGATCAATGTAGACTAATACAAGAGAGTTTTCATGTGGCTTAGTTGAAAGAATGCTGACTTTCTCAAAATGTCCGATTGATATCCTAAAGGTGGCGTCTTAAACCGTATAAGCATATATTTGCACTTAAGTTCTTGTGGTTATCTAAATATATCTTACCGAGCGGTATCCGCCTCGCCAGCGTTCCCTACAACTTTGGAAAATCTCACTGCAACTTGTGTCTTCCTCCCAACCTTTGTAAGCACTGAGGCTTGTGTGTATTTAGAAAGATCGTTCGTGGCCAAAAAATATCCGAATGCCCCTGAAAAAAGATATGGAATCACATATTGATAGCAGTAAGGAAAAAAAATTCTCTAATGAATCAAAATGAAACTTCATGAGTGACTACGTTGGAGAAGACTCATTCAAATTCCGTAGACTGATTTTCACTGTTATACTGTGAATCAGTATGTAACTCTTCCATACTTTCAACTGAAAGAGTGTTCTCACTAGATATATGCAAGCATTCACGCTTCCATACCAACAAACCTTATAACTTTTTATTTAACTCACTATTATTTACCTTATTTACTTCACTTGGGATAGAACAAACTGCATATATACTTTCAACTAATACAGAAATACTCATCCGCTTTGATACGTTTAGGAGAAAATACCAGTGACTGTGTAAGTTCGTTCAGTACAAATTCCATTTTCCTTTGAAATTATTATTTAAATCTGTTCATCTGATCATTTTAGCTGGTTGGTAGTTGAGGTACGCAGGGCATTAAATGTCAAAGGGCTAAAAGTTTTATGAATGAGCCTTGAAGATGATTTGTTGATTGCGATTCTAACGAGGGGTTAGAATTGTTTCACCTGCTCCTTTGGCGTGGACGACCCTCTCGGGAATTCTTTCTCTGTCCCAGTGCTGATAATTCTCCAGGAAGTTTCTGTCTTGAATCAGCAGCGGTCCATGAAGCCCAGCGGTCATGCTGTGTAAGGGGTCGTAAATGGGAGCCCCACTTGCCCGCGTGTAATTTCCTATAACCTGGAGATTTGATCAAAAATTGAGTTACGCTCAATCAATTGATGAAATAAATGTGTTAACATGGTAGTTGTGGGGCGGTATAGACTCAGTATAAGGTAAACGAGCAAAACGAGGGATCAACCAGTTGTAACCAGTTGTTTATGATGTAATAACAAAATATGCCGAAGCACGCGCAAAACTATTGGCGCGTCTTCTTTCACTTTTTGGTAATTCTGCTCACCGATTTCCCACAGTGCAAAAAATATTTAGCTAATCTAATCTAAATCTGATCTCTCCTACTTAATGCCCCTCCACACATTACACAGAAACTATTAATCCTGAAATTCGAATCCTTTGACAATAAGACAAATCGAGTGCAAAGCGTGGTTAACCCACTGGCGGAATGCATTGTATTCAATGCACTGCTCGAAAAGGGGGTTGTGAGCTTACAAGAACAAGGGAATGTCATTGTAGTTATAACCACCAAACCACAAGTACCAACTCGGAGTTGATATAACGAAACCCCTCACATTCATCTCATTCATTTGTACCAGTGGCGTGTGGTCTGCCTTTACGCATGACGCTTCTTACTAACTTCCAGGGTTTTCCTTGTTCTATTTGTCGATTTACGAGAAAAATAAAAGGATGTTTTCACGTCAAAGACACGGACAGCTAATAACACCATATTCTGAATCAGTGGTTCCCAAACTGGGGGCGATTTCGAGTGCTAGGGGCACTAAATTAGGGGACCGATTCTGGGTTGATTCATGCCCAAACGACTCGACTGAATTTAGCATGACAATAATCGTACAAGTTAAACAAGATATGCAGAAATTACAAGCAAGGGGCGAGGAGCGAAATGAACTTCTCATTTAACATGCTCAACTTGCCTTGGACTACAATGTCACCACAATCCTTAATCATAAAGACCCATTTTTCACTTTTACATAGCAATTTAACCCTTTTTAGATATATGGCATTTCTGATTCCTGTTATGCTAAATTTAATAATGAATATTTAAAAAGACTGAATTATTCCATTAGTCAAAACTATTTAAATTTGTTTACTACGTACAGAACCACTCTCATCAATTGAAGAAACTGAAGCTAATTTCTATCAGATCCATAGTCTGCGATTTGAAATGTAGTATCTTTGGGACCGCTGGGTTCTATACCAAGGTACATGGCCACCATGTACATGATCAGCTCATTACGGTCTGAGCATAATTTAATCCTACTTCTATACGCGATGATAGAAATTTAGAGGAATTTTCTAGTAGGGTACCCTCATTCGGGCGCCGTTGTTAAGATGAATACCTAACTGATATAATAAAAATAAAAATAATTAATTACCCAAATGCTTGTAGTGTAAATATAATTTTGTGGTTGCTTTATAGAAATTATAAATGAGAACCAGCTCTGGGCTGGGCCACAGTCTTACACATCCAGCTTGGGTGTGTAATTATTTCATTGAAGAGTGTAAAGTGTAAAGGGAAATATGTAAAATAAATTATTTATCTATTTTAAACAACGGGCTTTCCTGCTACCATGCATGATAATATATGTTCTTTTTCCTAGAAATGAAATCCCATGTGAAGTTTAAAGAATGTGTGACTGCACAAGATCTGCAAAAACCCGGTATGTGGAATCGTATCTCACTTATCGCTCACACCTTTCATTCAGTTCACAGTTCGATAGTTATTACATCATATTGATCTGCCAATTTTAATTGATTCCTAATTCGAACATCGTTTAGACTTGCGTCAGCTAGAGATACTTTACATAGAGCATCTTTGGGAATGATGTTTCCAATGATAAGGTACATGGCCAACATAATCGGCTGATTAGACTATCATTCTTCTATGTGCGATTATGGGAATTTATAAGAGATCTTCTCTTAGGGTAGCTCCATTCTAGTGCCCGTTGTATTTTAAACCATAAGCTTTCCTGTCAGTACCCATAATAATATTTATTGCATATAAACTTGCACTTATTCCACGAAATGCAGTCCCTTGCGGACTTCAAAGTATGTGTTTTGTTTACATACGTTCTGCATATAAACGGGTCTAAGAGAATCCTATCCCGCTTCTCTCTCACACTTTGCTTCCAGTTTAGAGTTCGATTTGTCCGGTATTGTATTTGACTGGTACTGGTTGTCGTTCGCCTCCCCAATTTATTTGTATTGGAGTATTCAGCCGCTCTGACACGTATGCCGACTTCAGTCGTTTACTGCTCGAAATTCATCCTTTCGTAAATATTGAAAGAGCAGCAGTAGCGATTTAGGAAGAACTAACTGAACTTGTAACGGACAAGGCACTGAAAGTCAGCTTTCAGTATGGTAGTGTGCTCGCGACTTTGGGCTTGAACCTACATTGATCATATTATTTTGGAGCTTCCTCAGAAAGTTGTGTATTGCCTTCCCCTTCTCCTACCTCATCTAGTGGGGGTTCAGCGTGGTGACACATCTAATCCTAAATAAAAAGAATACAGAGAAAAAGGGATTGTGTTGCAATCAAGAAAAGGTGAGACTAGCCCCTTGAGTTCAAGAAACTGGATCTCACGCACCAACCACGAGCATCACACGAATACCTCCATTCTTTGAATGTAATTTCGCAGTATTAAATCAACTTAGAAAAAATGGTGGAAGAAATGCTTGTTTTAATCGTTCTCCGAAATATTGCTCTTTCATTAATTTTGGTTTATTATTCAATAATAAACCATTGTAATCGCTCTTTAAAAAAAAAAAAAAAAAAAAT
The DNA here is from genome assembly GCA_031894815.1 of Creontiades dilutus. Taxonomy (NCBI): domain Eukaryota; kingdom Metazoa; phylum Arthropoda; class Insecta; order Hemiptera; family Miridae; genus Creontiades; species Creontiades dilutus. The sequence continues at coordinate 90,003 of JAVIWC010006614.1, read as the reverse complement.
TCTAACCCCCCCTGAAAATTTCATGGTTTACGTTTCAAAGGGTGTAGAATCCCATTCTGCAATAAAAATTTTCCGTCCGTCCGCCGTACGCCGTACGCTCGATTTGTCCCAAACGGCTGGAGCAAAAAATCTTAAAATTTCAGGAAAAATTCATGTTGGTCCGACAACGCCCCAATTCTTTCGCCAGCTCTCTCACGTAATTTAAAGTGCCCTTTAAAGGTTGTCACAGTTTCGTAAAATCCCTAAAAACCTCAAAAAAAGTCAAGGCGGCCTAAATTTGGACTTGTTTTGAAGAACATTCCATGAGGAATCGAATGAGCCCCTCCCCAGGTCCGTAGCTTAAACCATTCCCGATGTATGGCCCGATTTATGCTGCCAACATTTGCATCCACATTCACTACATCACTAGGTTACTGCGATCAAAACAAATACAAGAGTTTTTTGTTTTGTTTTGATCGCAGTAACCTAGTGATGTAGTGAATGTGGATACTGGAGTGAACTCCTAAAAGGGTTTATAGCCGAACTGATCAATGCAAATAGGTATTTTGGTTGAGAACCGATTGAAGTGCTCTGTGCAAATCTCCTGAAATTCAATAATAGCTCTATCACCTGTGAAACACGCACACTCCAAAGCTTAGTAGAAATTCAAATCATGAATCATTGAATAATAAACCCCAGTGAAAGAATTTGCAGCGTTTTGTTAATAAAATTCAACTGAAGTCTATCATTTTCATGAGAGTGAGGGCGCTGGGGAATGTTCAGCTCCTCAGGGGGGCAACATTTCAAAACAGGCTAAGAACCACTTTTCTGAGCCACAGCAGTCAACAAGCTAAGTTTCAATATGGCGAGTGATTATTGGGCACGAGTTTGTCGCAAATATCTCTGATTTCATTATCACTTACCTGATGAGACCCCTAAGTTCTAGCCGAGAATCAGTATGAAGTCACGTCTAACGACATTCTGAGAATCACATAACTAACTTAACGTTGGGTATATTTGTAACTCATGATTAGTGTGAACTCGGTTTAAGCATACGATACTCACCCTAACATTTTTTGCGTATTGCAGAAACACTTGCGAAGAAGGGTTATCTGGTCCGAATTCTCCATTTACTAAACAAATTGATACGATTCTATTACATGAAAAGTACAGAGAATATATAGATTCAATATTCAGAGAATTCAGAAAAAAGTAAAAGTATAAGCAGATACTTACTCAAATTTATGCTTAACTTGAGGATGAAAATGAGTCCCGTCACCACTCTGTATTTCGTTCCAGCCATCTCACCATTACCTAGATGTTACTCGATCGATCTGCAAACACAAGAGAATAAGAAGGTTGCATAGCTACATATTCCTCCAACTTTCAAACTATAGAGAAGATTAAAATGAACTCCACCGTCACCTCTGATTTTAATTCACTACTATTATTATTATTTGCTAAAGATGAATTTTTCGCCATTAGAACGAAATAAGATCTTTATAACTGTCTGAATCGAGTTGGCAGCATGGAACATGATTCAGCCCCATTACGACAAAATCACTAAACCAAATTTCTCTTGCTATAAATATCTTCATCCGTCTGAATATTGATGGTAACCCGATTGACTCACGTAAATAAACTAAGTTGGTTGTATTTTTCAGTTAGTAATTTAGGAGTTTGTTTTCAAAAACTAGTGTACCTACCCGGTTCGGTCAAATGCGTGAAAAACCCCAAAAACTGTTACAATAAAAAAACTTATCTTTGAGCAATTCAGTTTTGTTTATAAGTTTTCTAAATTCGAATAATAATCACCTGCAATAGTTCAAGATTTAACCTTTCAACGTAAATCACTTTGCTGCATTTATCAATCTGTGGAACATCATTTACACAAAACGTTTTCAATAATGACATATTTGTAGAGAATCTAGAATATATTTACTGTCGTCTAGACGCTCCATAAATCGACTTCCACAAATCCTGATCCTAATCGACTTCCTAATCGCTCTAGACTTTCATGAATCGATTAGGAAAGAAATTAGCCACATGGTGCAAAATCGACTTGGGTTTCAGATCTGTCAAAATTCACCGGTAGCAAAAAATCCCAATTTTCGAACCTGAAAGTGGGCTCCCAAACCTGAAAATCATACTAGAAATCTCGCATTATTCAAAAAGTGTCAAACTCATGTGACAAACACATAATATTCATTACGCTGCTACAGAAGCAAGTACTAGGGGTGACGTTCCTTCCCACAGAGTACCATGTTACACATCTCGTCCTATATCTCAACTACTAGAGGTAAAATATAGAACACGAGAACTTTAGCGACGAACCCGATACCCACCTCATAAACGTTCATACAACCAAGCCACGAATGAATTAAAAACTACGTTAGCTAAACTGGACGGGGACAAGAAGAGAAATTCGATAATTCTGTTGAACAGAAATACTATACCTCCCCTAAAGCATAACAATAGATGGTATTCCACAGCTGAAGAGAAAGCAAAATTATTCTCCGGATTAATACATTCCAATTCACACCAAACCCAAGTCACCTTCCAGAATTCCATGAACACAAAGAAGCAACTGTAGCTGAGCCACTTGCCTTATATCCATTTAATGAATTTTTCAGCATCAACCAAGTTAAGAATGCGATCCAAAGATCTCCAACCAAAAAAAGCACACTGCACATTCTTTCACTGGGGTTTATTATTCAATGATTCATGATTTGAATTTCTACTAAGCTTTGGGGTGTGCGTGTTTCACAGGTGATAGAGCGATTATTGAATTTCAGGAGGCACACAAATATGATCAACTTTTCAAGAGCGATTACAATGGAAAAATATTCTATTTGAAAATTTTAAATTTCGTTAGACGCATATACAAATGCTTCAACCCGTGTATCGACTATAAACCCTTTTCGGAATTCACTCCAGTATCCACATTCACTAAAATCAGTTACTGCGATAAAAAAAAAAAAAAAAACCTCTTGTTTTTGTTTTGATCGCAGTAACCTAGTGATGTAATGAATGTGGATGCAACCATAAATCGGGCCATAAATCGGGAGGCACCATAAATCGGACCATAGATCGAGAATGGTTTGAGTTACGGGCCTGGGGAAGGGCTCATTCCATTCCTCATGGAAATTTCTTCAAAAAAAAGTCCAAATTTAGGTCGCCTTGATTTTTTTTGAAGTTTTTAGGGATTTTACAAAACTTTGACAACCCTTAAAGGGCACTTTAAATTAAGTGAGAGTGCTGCTTAAGAATTGGGGCGTTGTTGGACCAATATTGATTTTTTTTTGTTTGATTTAGGTAGAAAATTTCAGATATTTTGCTCCAGCCGTTTGGCAACAGCCCTATAGGAATACCAACTGTATCGCCTTCTCCGATCAAGTTTATTTGTCGATAAGTGAAGAGTAGATGAGTGTTTAATTTTATCTAGTTAAATTTCAGCTGTTCCATTCGTGGATTTCCACATTGTGCCGATTATAGTATATCACACCATTGTGGGTATTTTCATATCAGCTTTTGTTACGTACAAAGAGACAAGTAAATTTTGGTGTTTGCAGAGTTATATCCAAGACGAAACGGTTCTAGAAGAGAATTATTAGGTATGGAGACACACTGATCAGCTGAACGCCTTTGAACAGAATTGCTTCCCTAATGGAACTACTTGCTCCTAATTATTTCTAAACAGGTATTCTTATTATTATCATCATTCGGAGTTGATGGGCCTTATAAAATCCTGGAGCTTTGAACACACGCTTAACATCAAGGTGTTGAATAGCGAAACTTGTATACCTGATTTTTTTGGGCTGCAACTCGGCGACACTCAGTTTGACTCCTAATTGGCACTACCACATTCGATAACCCAATAACTCCGCTCTTGAAAATTTTACGGATGTTAATTTTATGACCTAAAGAACAAGACACCGATGGGGCTCTTATTTGATAGTTGAGAATTCAGATAAAAAACGGACAAAGGTGTTTTCTCTTATTCGATACTTTTTTATTGAAAAACCTTCGCAAAAGATCACAAGATTTATTATGTCCGTATTAGGTAGCCCGTCTGCTCGGGCACGAACTCAATTGTTCGCTGTGTCTGTCTCTCTCTCTCTCTCTCTCTCTCTCTCTCTCTCTCTCTCTCTCTCTCTCTCTCTCTCTCTCTCTCTCTCTCTCTCTCTCTCTCTCTCTCTCTCTCTCTCTCTCTCTCTCTCTCTCTCTCTCTCTCTCTCTCTCTCTCTTCCAAAAAAAAAAAAAAATCATGTGTATTAATGAATTTTTTAAATTTTTGCTCTGGGCTGCCAAATATCTTAACCCAATGAAAGCAACGATGTTTATACATCTCTGGTATCTCGTCGTTAACTTGCAAACAATCGTTTATTGTTTCACGTATGATTTTATTGTTTCACGATTTTTATGATTTTTAGATACTGAATTCAAAATACACTGCCGAAGAGATAGCACAGCAGCTTCCTCGTTAAAGTCAAAGTGATACCATTATAAAATACAAAACAAAGAAATCTTTAGTTCATTGCGTTCCAAATACAAGTTGCTTTTGCGGTTAGTCGTCAGAGGCGGGCAGTAAAAAAAAAAAAAAAATTAATTAATTCCACGTAAGCGCAGGAGCATAGCGTACCGCTAATTATATTGAGATGAAATTCCTTTGGGACTTTAAAATATCTTATCCGTATAATCCCTCAAAATTAGAGCTACATTCATTGAAAAATGTGGAAATTACGGCTGTTTAAAGAATTTAGCGCAAGCGTGGAGCGTACCGCTGATTATATTAAGATGAAATTTCTATGGGATTTCAAGAGGCCTTACTCGCATATTCCCTCAAAATATGAGCTAAATTCATTCAAAATTGTGGAAGTTATGGCTGTGACAAGGAAATGCGGAGAGACAGACAGACCGACAGACATGGAACCAAATTTGTTCAGTAGGCTATGAAACACAAAATGCGAGTGGAAATTTTGAATTTGGACAACAAAAATGTTTTGGCTCCCGAAAGTGAACACAGGGCTTCCGCTGCTTCGCAGACTCGGAAGCAAAATTAGAAAATTAGCTGCTAATTAGAGCACATGTGTCCATTAGTTTCAGATAGCCCATCTACGCGAATAGTTATGAAACAGAGTGTACTGTCATTATCTAAATATATTTTGATGGGTACGAACCTTTCGTACTAAACTAATTAAACAGCTAATTTTCAACATTGAAATTTCAGCTTTCTAGTTTGTATGGGACAGAACCCAGGGGAAGAGCGGAAATTACGGACATGGAATGTCAACAATTACAATTTGTTCAGTAGGCTATGAAACGCAAAATGCAAGTGGAAATTTTTAATCCGGACTTTCAAAAAATTTTTGACTCCCAAAAGTGAACACAAGACTTCCGCTCCTTCCCAGACTCGGACGCAAAATGCGAAAATATTAACCGTTGACGACATCCTCCCACCGAATTTATTGAGAGCTCGACTGGCTTTATGATCAGCGATATTAATAATACAAGTCGAACAAGGTGACTGAAAGCAAATCATTAGTCATTTTTATTATGTTTGAGAACTCCTTATAATATGTCGTTTATGCAGAAGTTCCAGTCATGCAGCAAGGCCGAAAGAGCAAATTTTCCAAAATTATGAAATAGCGTTGAAATTTGGGAACTTTTTGTGCCAAGAAACTGATAACTGTACATTCTATTGAAAAAAAAAAAAAAAAAAAAAAACTTGTTCTATTCTAAATGATTTTAATCTGTTCAATCAAAGATTTTGGCTTTTTTATATTGTTTTGTATTTTTTTATATTTTTTAGCTAATTTTTATGAAGACCAAGTACAATTTTTACTATTAATTTTAGCTTCAATTTTTAAACAACCTACCTAGTTCAGCTAGGTGAACCTCTTTTTGAGTGATGGACTGCTAAAAGAAATATGAAGTTCACATTAAAAAAATAATATTAATAACATTTAAATTTAAAAAAAAAAAAAATTAACTCATTTATCATGCCCAAAAAATGTTTAACGAACTCATCATTTTATGCGGCCGTACGCCGTACATCGTCCGAAGCTTTTCTCCGAAAGTGCTTGACCAAAGTTTACGAAATTTGCCTCAAAAATCCAACATTGATCCGCGATGAGCCAGTAATCTCGACATCGTGATCAATCAACCGTAAGAGAAATTAGCTCCGTAAATCGAATGAGACCATTCGGGTTGATAGAGAAGCTCATCCGCTCGCTCAGCTGTAAATTATTATAGAAGCTTATTATTTCCTTATTGGACAGCCCTGCTACTTGGATCACCGGATTATTGGAACTGAACTCTACAACCAGAGAAAAATGTTCCTAGGTACACTCGGAACACGTAGAACTGAAATCTAACAAAAGCTGATATCTGAATTCCTACAATGGTGTAATGTACCTACTGTAAATCGGCACGTCGCTCAGTGGTCCAGGATAGTGGAAAGTCTTAAAATTCAATATTTACCGTATTATTGGACCCGGAAACCTAAACTTTATCACATTCGCAAGTCTAATGCACAGAATTGAGGAGATACAGGAAAAACAGTTTTTGCCAAATTTAGATGATTATGTAATTTGCGACAGTAAAAAAAAAAAAAAAAAGTTGAAAAAAACACCTTCGTTTTGATGTTGACGCGAGAGCGAGAACGAAGAAAAAGAAAGAAATAGTTAGTATAGTAGTTAGCAAAATTTCGCAATTCTTCTATGCCCGAATGCTTAAGGTCGTTTAAGCGAAGTTAGCTCTCTGAAACTCAAGAGACGATATCCCAGGACGGTAACAAATCATATTTGCAGCAGCAACTTTGGGTAAAATAGATGAAAAACCCGATTTTCAAGCGCCTTTTGGAAATTTTCAATTATTGTGCGTCAAAGGGTTTCACGAAGAGAAACAACAAGATGAAATACGTTTATGCTTCCTCTACTCTTCCGCGAGTATATAAATAAACTATGAAAGGGTCGATCGAAAACGGCGACATGACTAATAATTGTATATCCGTATAGCACATGTCTTTTAAGAGGTCTGACTCTAGCCACCTTTAGCGTCCACACGTTTAAAGACAGAAATGCAATTTGTGAGGAACAAAAGATCGTATCGCAATCGGAGTGTTCTCATTCGATTCACGGAACGAATGTCTATCTGCATCGAACCATAACATCGAACATTTTTGAGAATTCAGTTTTTCGATAGATTGATTATTAAATGTAATCTTAGAGCTAATTGATCAGAATGCCGAGATTAATATCGGATCAATATTAGAGTTTTGAACAGGATTTCGAAAACTTTGGTTTACGAATACCTGGAATTAACTCCTATCAAGTTTATTGTTGAGGAGAAACTTGATCCGATGAATGAGAAAGAATAGTAACTGCTTTGGGACGTTCTATGCGTCATCTGCTACATCGGTGTCTCACATGAGGATCACTCTCGATGAAATGCAGATGAAAACTTCGTTTAACCTCCAAAAAATCAAACATTCCAAAAGAAATTATGAGTTCGTTGGGCTGCACGTTTTGAGCACAAAGAAAAAACAAAGAAAAGGCTAAAAATCGACAAATTGATATTTTGTAACAGAATTCTACTCAGACGTTAATCAAACATGAATTGATGCATTTTATGTCATGTATGACATTTTACAGGAAAATTTTCCTGATTTCCGTTTGAGAAAACCCTAAAAATTGATAAGAACTCTGAAAAAAATTGTTAGAGCCCACCAATACGTACAATCACTCCGACATTAGATGATCATTGTCCCCAAAATGCTCAGATTTCAACATAAACCTACTGTAATTCAAATCAACAAATTATTTAAAACAAAGTCAATCATGAGATCATGCTGGTTGGGTGGCTGATTGGTCAATTAAAAGAGTTCATCATTGAAAATAATAGAGGAAATTCTCTCTTTGCTAAAAATAACTCCTTCTCTCCTTTTTCATCGTGGAACCTTGATTGTCGATTGAGCTCTGAAGGTTCGGGAAGGTCGAGGTCTGAGGGATGGACAACGAACGGTCATCGGTCTTCGGATCTATTTGTCAAGTCCAGAGACCCTCAGGGGAGAGAGGCCGGTGACGCTGAGAGTGTCCCTGCACCTATCTGCCTCCTCACGCAAGGTCGGGAGCGAACGAATCCTGCATCAACCACAGCAATTGTGGATAGTTCATACTCAGCCCAAGAGTGGAACATGTCCTTGAAATTCCTTCATTGGAAGAACAAGGAGTAATTTCGACTCCTCAGAAAATGATTCGTTCAGCACTCGTATTTCCCAGATTTTCCATAATAAAATGCGGTTGCACGAAATTTTATCGAACTCAAATCTTTTACGGAGCTTATTAGGCTGGCTTTCTTAACTTTCAATTCTGTTCTTTTCTAATCGGTTTGCACTTGAACAAAAAATACAAAATTGACTTAACAGTGCATTTTCACAAGAAAAAAGAAAGTTGAAACACTTTTAGACCGTATTCGGCGCCTTCGTCAGTGCACTGCAGACCCTCTTGGACTTCTTGAATACATTCAAGTAATAGCTACTGGTACCAGTTCGAAATGTTTTTTATCTAGTTAGAACGACTTTTTTATTCTAGTTTCATCCCTCTGTTTTCCATTTTTTTAAATCTTAACCGGATAAAATGAACACAAATTGCAGAATATGAACACGAATAGCTGAAAAATAATTGGAAATCAATTTGGGAAATTAAACGCATTCGTTCGTGATATCTTATTGACAAGAGTGAGAAAGACCTTTGAAATACATAAATTCTGCCAGCTCCCTACAAACGACGTGGATCTCGTAGGTTCATTCTTAGCTAACGATACAGGACAAGGGGATGATTGGATCTCTCGAATTGTCAAAACCTGTTCTTTGATTATCCCAGAAAGGGTTCTCAACCTCATATGCTCCCAGGGATAGGAAAGTTGTACGTTCAGCTTCATCATGAATTCTGTTGAAGTTAGAGGTCTGCCGCCAGCTTTCGTTCCTTGGGTTGTTATCATTTCGGACTACCAAATTATCACTCCTTGATATTTAATTTTTTATATTAGATCAGCTCTGGGCAGTTTTCAGTACGTGAATGACTATCTCAAGGAGTCTTGAATGGAAGAAGTAGGAGTCAACATGACTCCCTTCTTAGTTGCGAGAATGGACGAAATGAATTAACCACACTTTTGGTGTATAATTTGGTCTAATATCCTATGACGTTTCAAGTTATCCGAAATAACCCTTTCATTCCTCTACGAGTAGGTGGTACTAACATCTTGGAAAACGTGATCCTCCTGATTGTCATACAGCTGGTTCTTCTAGATGGTTTGGTGAAGAATGGATGGCAAGGGGACCAGATGAATGTCAAGAGATTCACATAGAAGGCACTTGAAAAAAATTAAAAATTGGAAAACGATTTCTGAAAGAGCCTCTCGAAAACGTACAAAATCAGTCTTCTGGATTTGCATTCCGGATGCTACAAATAAGAAAATATGCAAAATTGCGCTGAACAGTGCGGACAGATTGCTCTGGGCAGTGAAGACGCTCAGCTGCGCTAAATAAGCCCATACGTTCTGGTGCTGTACAGGGCATTTTGTTTTAAACGGATAATTTTGTTCACCTGCAATTTACATTTTGAGTTAAAGAGTCAGTTCTGTTTTGCTCTTCTTTACTTGCAATAATTTTTTATCTAACGACATCCTCAAGTTTATCGCTTCATTGGCGCACTCATTGACCATTTAATTTTAGAGGATGAATTATTCAACTCCTTGCACAAATGCAAAGCTTCTCTATCGTTGGATGAAACCAAAACTTTGTTTCAATATGAGAGAACAAAGGAGTCACCTATTAACTGCTTCGGAATGATTAGGTAACTGTTTGTGTAACAAATGCGTCGCAAATATAGGATACATTACAATTACGTGTTAAGTCAGTACACGTGAGTTGTTCGCTAAAGGAAATCTCTCTTTTGAAGTTTGTTGACTCCTTTTCATCCGTCAACATAATGATGTCCCCTCGAAAATCTACCGATTTATTCCGTCAAACGCATTTCAAGTGTCCCCAGACCTCAATATTATGCCTTTGCCAGGAAGAAAAGAATAAACCCATGGTCTAACGCTCACGTGAAAAAACCCAGAATTTCTCCTCACAAGAGCCAATCATCCGACACGGGGTACACGTGAGTGTACATAAAACGGAGACAGCCTCAAGCACGGTTTTATCGTTGTCGTTCATCCTATTTTTTCCCTTTCGATAAGACAGAGGTGGAGAGCGTTATGTAAGAAGGAAACAACCGTTTCTTCTTCTTTTGCTTCTTAGCCTACCTGTAGGTAGCGGGAAAACTGTTCAGCTAATCACAATTGTTAATACAAAGAGATCTAATTCGCATTTCTCGAACAGAGTGTATATGCACGTGGAATTACGCTGCCAGCGATGAGAGCCTGAAGTCTAACCAACCAATATAACTAATTGACCATTGTAATATCACTTGCAGTAAATCATTTCTGAATGTACAATCTTAAGATTAAGATTTGAGCATTTTAACGGAATGGTAGGTGGTAAAATATAATATTTGCCTTAGAATTTGAATCAAGTAGTATTCCTTCACTTCAATTCAATAATAGTTTATTCCATAATACACACGAACATAAAAAAAAAACATAACACTTTAAAATACTGGAATCCCTCCGACATGGAGCTTAGCTCTGTATCGTCGGTAGGGAGTCTTTACACATCACTCACTTAAATAAAAGGTTTTTTTATACCCATTAATTTAGAGTTAAGGCAGTTGGCACATTCCCATCAAACATATTGTTCGAGATAATATAGATTCTCATTGCGGGAGTTGATCGATGAAAAAAAAAAAAAAAAATAAAAAAATAATAATAAAAATAACGATAATAATTACAAACTTAAACGAATAATCTTAATCTTTATAGCCACGGACCATCAAACTCTCACACAGTTCTGAGCCTGATCGAATTTAGCCTGATAATTGAGATGAAAATTCTATTCTTTGCCGAAAATCAAGCATTCCATACGAAAGGATCAGAAATCCATCGGAAAGTCGTTTGACAATTTTTTGAGCCCAGTAAAATGGTCATATTAAAAAACGCTGCAAATTCTTTCACAGGGGTTTATTATTCAATTGGCTTGCGTTCATGATTTGAATTTCTACTAAGCTTTGGAGTGTGCGTGTTTCACAGGTGATAGAGCGATTATTGAATTTCAGGAGACATGCATAGAGCACGTAAATCTGTTCTCAACCAAAATACCTATTTGGATTGATCAGTTGATCATATTTGTGTGCCTCCTGAAATTCATTAATCAATCTATCACTTGTAAAACACGCACACTTCAAAGCTTAGTAGAAATTCAAATTATGAACGCAAGCCAATTGAATAATAAACCCCTGTGAAAGAATTTGCAGCGTTTCATGCATATCAGAATGCTTCAACCCGTGTATTGGTTACAAAGCCTTTTAGCGGTTCACTCCAGTATCCACATTACTACATCACTAGGATTCTGCTATCAAAACAAAAACAATAATAAACCAAAAAACGCAAATGTTGGCACCATAAATCGGGCCATACATCGGGAGTGGTTTGAACTACGGACCTGGTGAGGGGCTCATTCGATTCCTCATGGAAAGTTCTTCAAAAAAACTCCAAATTTAGGCCGCCTTGACTTTTTTTAGGTTTTTAGGGATTTTACAAAACACAACCCTTAAAGGGCACTTTAAATTAAGTGAGAGAGCTGGCTCAAGAATTGGGGCGTCGTCGGACCAAGATGGATTTTTCCTGCAAATTTCAGTTTTTTTGCTCCAGCCGTTTGGGAGAAATCGTGCGTCGGATTCTACACCCTTTGAATGGTAAACCATGAAATTTTCAACCCAAATAGGTGTTTTGGGGGGGGGGGGGGGGGGAAATTAAATTTTTGTTTTCACACTCCAAAGAGCGATTACAATGGTTTATTTTGAATAATAAACCAAAAAGTACTTCAAAGAGCTCATGAAAATCGTTAAATTTATATTTTTTTGGGAGAGTATTAATCAAAAATTATATTAAAAAATTAACATATCAATCATTTTTCAAATTTAAAAATCAAACTCACGCTTACGCTGGTAGTTGTTTTCAATTTCATGAAAAAATCCAAAATTTTGTTTGAAAGCGCTATGAAAGTTTTCCGCATAAATCATTGTTATTACTTAAGCTGTTATGGTTTCTTTGGGCGGGTGTATTCCTAGAGCGAACGTTAACAACTTAACTTTGTATTTAGGCCGTTTATGTAAGAAGAGCAAGCGACTTCAAAACTTTCACGAGAGGTACAGAGGTATGTAAAATGAGCTCAACGATTTTCACGAAGCAATGGTTTTTAAGGACGCTGAACACGCATTTTTACAACATCTAAAACGTTAAGATTTATATTAGTTTATTGCTATTTGAAACGTCCATGAAATTTTCAAAATTATTATTGAATTAAAAAAATTAACATATCAATCATTTTTCAAATTTAAAAATCAAACTCACACTTACGCTGGTAGTTGTTTTAAATTTCATGAAAAAATCCAAAATTTTGTTTGAAAGCGCTATGAAAGCGCTTTTCCGCAATAACATTGTTATTACTTAAGCTGTTGGTTTCTTTGGGCGGGTGTAAAAAGAGCGAACGTTAACAACTTAACATTGTATTTAGTATATGTAAGAAGAGCAAGCGACTTCACCTACGAGAGGTACAGAGGTATGTAAAATGAGCGAACGATTTTTTACGACGAGCAATGGTTTTTAAGGACGCTGAACACGCATTTTTACAACATCTAAAACGTAAGACATTCGTTCATAGTTTATTGCTCCACGAATCATTAATTTCATAACTTAGGAAACGTTCAGGTGAACATAAGTTGTACGAACCTCCAACTAGCTTCTCCTGAATCCATTTCTTGAAATTTTTGAAAACGATACCCTTCGAATACAATTATTTCGTTCCCCTCGTTCCCGATCACAACTGAACATACACTCACGTTCGGCATGACTCTTGAAAGGTCGAAGACAAACTGATTACGATGAGAACCCGCCCGTTTCTTTGAACAAAAATATCTTAAACTTCAACCCAATATCACATAATGGAAAATAAATGTTTTGCAATATTTACTCATGGGAGCATATTTCGACAGTGGACCTTTTACTCTATTCTAGTAACAGTAATTTACCAACCGCCTACGAGAGCGAAGCGATCGTTGTGCATAAGACCTGCACATCGAGTTACATGAACTCAGCTCTATTAGACGAGAGAATATAGCGAGTAGGCGTTGCGTTGTTCCTCTGTTGTATTAATAGTTAGTAATCTGATGATCTCGACGAAGTGCTGCTGACGTAAGCAGTTCATATAACGAGTCGCGTAACGAATGGTATGTGGCATAACAGCAGAATAGCAGTATAATGTGTGTTGGAGGCGCCGAATGTATCACTGAGGGGGTTATTTCAGATCTTTTGTCCCGAATGGAACTGACGTAGAGGTAAAACGGCCGTAGCGGCGGCCGGTTGAGTAACCAAACATTCATGACGGTTAGCATTTCCTTCTCGTTTCCGGTAAAAACAATTGAAAACATAAAGAAACTCAATATTGTGATATATCAAAAATGGCTCGTTAGATGGAAAAAATAAACGCCGCTCTCAACGAATGTATATAATTTAGGTCGGTCGATTTACCTTTTATGTTGTTATCAAGTGACATCTAACCATAAGAGGGATTTCTCGCGGCATCACACTTCTCATCAATAATGAACAAATAAAAAAGTAAATTATATAAATGTAATATAAATGTAAAGTAAATGATCAGATAAAAGAGCTTTCTCGTACAAAGTCCCATTTACCTACTTATTCCTCAACCCGTTTCATCATCACTTTCCATCAACACTAAACAGACTGGATTATCAAAATATCTTAAAATTACGTTAGCCGAAAGTTTTGAATTGAAAAATAGCGTTTTTTACGTGTCTTGTTGATACACTTCATGGGACCTAGAAGAATCTATTGCGACCGCCAGAATTCCTTTACGTTTGTAAACGTTGAGTAAACCCCACCGCTCTTCATCAAGGATAGATCTTCGCCTTGAACTTTTACATGAATGGGGTGGAAAATACTTCCAAAATAAAAACGCTTGAAATTATTACGCTAAGGTTTAATATTTCTGTATTAGATCACCATTCAACTTAAACCACCGATCTTTGTTAGATGATGATTTTTCAGAATGGTGGGAGAAGAGGGGCGACCGAACATTTGGTGGTGAACCCGTTGATGCTGCAAATAGCTACCAGTATTTGCGAGTGGAGCTCACCCCTCCCCTTTCATTCGCCATCACATTGAGTCGGAAGCTGAATTAGCCAAGTTTGCTCTCGAAAATGTTTGGGGAAAACTATTTGCAAAAACCAGCTATTCCACTGACGGCCAGAATGGAGGTGTTTAACGCTGCGGTTCGGGCAATCCTATGCGATGCTTCGCCATGTTGGGGATTTCAGAAACATGTAAAGGTGGAGGGAGTGCTGCTGACGTATATTAGGAAGCTGTTAACAAGATTTGATCCCAATCACATTTTGCATCTGGAGACGGGGGTGGATACCATGGTATGAAAGTGATGAGAGGCAGAGTGTGTGTGAGGCACCTTCACCAACTTGCCACTGGCCTGGCTAGTAGATGGGTTTGGTTTTCGTTCTTGTGAATCAATACATTTCGAGCAGCGGAAATTCTTCAGAAGTTCAGGGAATAGAAAAAACAGTGGTTTTGGTAGAGGGCTATAGAGTATGATCGGTTCACGCTGATCAAGGTTCACCCTTGAGAGAAGACGGAGCTCCGCTGACCTCGTGCTTGTCTACAAGCTCCTGAACAACGCCCTGGACAGCCTCACGCTGCTCTCATGTATCCATACAGTTTTCTCATAGTTCACCATCGACACTAAAATCTTCAAATTCTTCTTCCTCCCCTCCCCCCTCCCCAGTAAATTGTATTTTCTTAATTTCTGTTATTTTCCGCTTGTTTGAATGTGTTGTTAATTGTAAATTGGGCTTGCCCGTATTTAAATAAATAAAGGAATAAATACCGACACAATGTCGAAATCCACGAATAGGATAACTCAAATTTAACGAGATAAAATAAAACGCCTACCTACGCTTCACTTGTCCGCAAATAAATATATAATGAAAGTTTCGAAAACTCCGTTTCAAAAAGAACTCTTGATAACAAATGGATCCTTGAACTCTTTCTGAACTTCAACTAAACTTTATAGCTTTATGTAGTAGTTTGTAAAGTTTAAAAACTAATCAAATGAAATTAAAGTTATTTTAACTATGGAAAAATAAATTATTGCTATTGCCGTCTTTGAATATTGTGGTCTTTGTTTGGATGGGATGACGGTTTATTGTAAAACTGCGTAGTATATCATGTTTGCTCGGACATATTAATATGGAATAATAAAAAGCATTCTTCCGTAAATTGGAGACGTAGTTATGTCATTAGCTCGACAACTTCATTTGCTTTCAACGAAAGAACGTGTGTTTGTGACAGCCCAGGCGAACATGTTGGTAGACGCAGGTTGACGCGAAAATTCTGTTGTCACTCGAGTCGAATCGCGAAATATTCGATTTCCCCAGAGCCAAAAGGTATTTTCCGAAGCAAATGATTTTCAGTGAAAGGGGGATTCAGAGGCCTCAGTGAAAGGAACTGCTGAATCTTTTGAAGGTCTGATGAATGTGGACGTTATCAAGAATTGTATAGCAAAAAGATCCTATGATTTTGCAGTTTGGCTCGTTATACTTAATTGAAACATTTATTATTCGCATGGAATTTGATATTTCATGACTTTGAGGAGATGTTTCCGAGAATGGTATCTATTCCTCTGACTTTGCCTTTTGTGGTTTCCTTTAAAAACTTGGTGGGCTTTTACAGACATAGGCTAGAGGGGCTGTCATTTTATATTAATTTTGGAAGCAAAATCGACTAAAATCGGTTTTGAAACCTTAGGAATTTACCCAAAGCAAATAATTGCAACTTCTGATAGTAAAAGTGACCCTTGAAACATCATAATGACTCGAGCAATCATTTCCAAATAATTTTGGACTCCGAGCAGATTAGGTCCCTGACCAGCCCGATCTTATTTGACATAGAAAATCTCACGGTTGTAAATTTCAATGTTATAAATCCCAAGTGAAATGATTTGCTATTATTTAAAGTTTATTTTAGAATATTTCTCAAACCGTTCATACAGGGATATTGATACTTACCAAAGCTTTACCGCTACAGAAAAGAAGCGATTCTACCCTGTTAAGGTGAACCCCAGGAAGATGTAAACGGTTGTGCAGTTAACTGATGGAGGCTGTATTTCAAATGAATGCGTACATGCTCAATGAACGAGTATGGAAATATAATATATTATATTATAATTCAATTCGTATTCGTCGATACAGTGAACCAATCAAATAAATAAAGGTGTTGTTGAATGAAACCTTAAGGCGCTTCTGCCAAAGTTGAGGTTTCGCGGGTAGCCAACATTATCACAAAATATGCTGCTTTGCCACTACATAGTTAGGAAAATGAAGTCACTTTGATAACTATGATATGAAGTCAGTCATGTTTGATAAGTGATAACCAATATTAGGGAGGTCCCAGGAGACCCAAGTTATCAAGAGTTTAAGAGCCGGCTAAAACGAAGGAGAGAACTGACTCCAGATTCTGTTAACAAAAAACGGGAAAATTTTGTTTGGAGGGGAAGTGAAGAAAATTTAGAGTGGGGAATCGCGGGGAGCAGAGAGAGGGGGATAGTAGAAACCAATCAGGGACGAGGTTACAACTACCCCAGGGTGCAACGGGGGAGACTATGGGTGACTGACCGTTTGCCAAAAAAAGGATGGCTTGGGAAAAACCAATGGCGCAAAGCAGCTTGGGGAATTTGGAGTCCATTAAAGGCTTTAAATATTTTCACATAGGAACGGGATTAACGGACAATTAGGTAACCAATAGCGGCGGCTAGGCGATACGCTTAATGCCACGGTACGGTCCCATTACCTGTGGGCCTCGAATACGAGTCAAGGGTGGTTTTCAAGAGGTAATGACCTAAATACTGAAAAATTCTTCAAGATCTAAAACCATTTCAGATACATCTGAACATACTCCAAAATTTGTAAATTAAGTCCCATTTTTTTATTCTTACGTTATGACCATTTGGTAGTGTAGAAAGTTGGAGGAATTGGCGAAAGGGAGGGGGGACTTAAGAGGAGTTTCAACAATCTCGCTCTCTGTGTGGCTAGAAATAAGCAAATATTTACCTGCTGAAATTATACTTATTTGATGACTTTTTTAAAAAAACGATTGCCACGTTCTTAGTGTGAAGAGAAATAGAAATGTCTATCTATGTAGCTACATCCTCCTTTCTATAGGCTATTCCCGTTGATCCGTCTATTATTCAATCCATTATTCAACAAAAGGGTCATGCTCGGAACACCGTTAGGACAGAATCAGTTCAACAACGTGGGAAATAGACGTGACAATCCTTAGGTTCCAGGTATATCGAATAGCGGAAAATGGGAGCTATCTTGAGACGGGGCTAATCATTCACGACCAGGGGACCGTCGTTTCTGTCCACGGCTTTGTCCACCCGCCGATGCTGGAACGAGGGATTACTAAGGTATCTGATTATTAGGTATTCGGCCTCCGTCGATGCAATACTCACAACTCCCCGAGTTCCATGAACGTCACCAGCTTATTACGGACGAACTCGAATGAAGTGCCGGGCGCTGTACAATGCAGATTCGAAGAACGGTAATTTACTTCAAAGGCGAATCAAACCGCCTTCCTCTTACAAGGGTTCCCCGTGAACGCCACGTGCCAATCATTCGAAATCGCTGAAATAAAAATGAAATAAGAGCACGTTTCTCGTGACCCATTTTCCTTTGTCTTTTTGGGACCGGGATTGCTTTTGTGGTTACCGCTGCAGGTTGGTCACATTTAGTACATGACAAAAGTCATAGTTAAAACCACTCGATATTAATCATGAAGAATCGACAAAAACTTGTGAAATAACGTCTAAAATTTGGTTATTTCGGTATGGGGGATCTGAGTATTACCAATTAATTACAAGCCATTTGCTCAAGGACCTCTATTTTGGAGTCTACTAAACATTTAAGTTGTGACAAACCCCAAAACAAAAAACGCTGCAAATTCTTTCACTGGGGTTTATTATTCAATCGGCTTGCGTTCATGATTTGAATTTCTACTAAGCTTTGGAGTGTGCGTGTTTCACAGGTTATACAGCGATTATTGAAGTTCAAGAGGCACACAAATATGATCAACTGATCAATCCAAATAGGTATTTTGGTTGAGAACCGATTTACGTGGTCTATGCATATCTCCTGAAATTCAATAATCGCTCTATCACCTGTAAAACACACACACTCCGAAGCTTAGTAAGATTCAAATCATGAACGCAAGCCAATTGAATAATAAACCCCAGTGAAAGAATACTTATTTACCCCAGTAATAATATTGAATAATAAACCCCAGTAATAATATTGAATAATATTTACCTATATATTATCAGAATGCTTCAACCCGTGTACCGGCTACTAACTACACTACAAGTATTCACATCGGCTATCACTCCAGTATCCACATTCACTAGAACTCGACGCTATCGGCCGGGCATCACTAGGTTACAAACAAACAATAATAAACGAAAAAACGCAAATGTTGGCACCATAAATCGGGCCATACATCGGGAATGGTTTGACCTACGGTCGTGGGGAAGGGCTCATTGGATTCCTAATGGTATGTTCTTCAAATAGGAAAATATTTAGGCCGATTCGACTAGTTTTGAGGTTTTCAGGGATTTTACAAAACTTTTACAGACCTTAAACGGCACTTTAAATTGAGTGAGAGAGCTGGCTCAAGAATTGGGGCATCGTCGGACCAAAATGGATTTTTCCTAAAAATTTCAGATTTTTTGCTCCAGTTGTTTCGAGAGAAATCGTGCGTACGGCGTACGGCGGACGGACGGAAAATTTTTTATTGCAGATTCGGATTCTACACCCTTTGAAACGTAAACCATATAATTTTCAGGGGGGGTTAGAATTTTTTTTTCCTGAGCGATTACAATGGTTTATTATTGAATAATAAACCAAAATAGAGCATAACGTAGCTTGTTACGGAGATGCCCTGAACAAATGCTGCAGAACAAGTTTCTACATACATCAACGCCTTCAAAAGATTAGTTGACATACAATGCGGGTCTGTCACGCTAATTCTAAATTCATATGAGATTATGGTATTGCTTCCCCCCGAACTACTCTGAAAACTTGAGCGCAATCAAATCAGCAAAACCTGAGAACCTGGCTTGATGGGTTTTACGTTTGCGCATACTCAGAACATTAGGTTTATTTCCCAATTGAAGGCTTTGACATACGCAGAGTAATATATTGATTAGACTCATCTAGAGCCTAACTCGCACATTCCCTGAACCTATCATCGAAATCGAATGAACCGGACGTAACGTCCTACGAAATTGTAGGAATCAGGTTAAAAGGATATCATATTCGGGCTTGCCTACTAATCATACTATCCCGTTGGAATTGAGCTGAGATCATCAGACCGTTTATCACGCACTCAGATCTCTACAACCTGAGAAAATGGTGATTGGTGGATTTCACGTTTCCGCATGCGCAGACAGATTTATTTATTTCTCAGAGATCAAACTCATACGGGACCATCTACAGGCTAACTCGCATATTCCGTGAAAATTTTATCAAAATCAAATTAAAAATGTAGCAATACAAGGATCACACGATAGAAAGTGGTTCAGAATGGTATTCACCAAAAAAAGGTAGTCGAATT
This sequence comes from Creontiades dilutus, assembly GCA_031894815.1. Classification (NCBI taxonomy): domain Eukaryota; kingdom Metazoa; phylum Arthropoda; class Insecta; order Hemiptera; family Miridae; genus Creontiades; species Creontiades dilutus. Next base: position 70,164 of record JAVIWC010006614.1, on the reverse strand, counting down.
TTTGATTTTGGAAAATCAAACTTTTCGTCTCCCGAAAGTGGCTAGAATACAGTACACCGTAAGTATGTAAAAAAACGCTGCAAATTCTTTCACTGGGGTTTATTATTCAATGATTCATGATTTGAATTTCTACTAAGCTTTGGAGTGTGCGTGTTTCACAGGTGATAGAGCGATTATTGAATTTCAGGAGATATGCATACAGCACTTAAATCGGTTCTCAACCAAAATACCTAATTGGATTGATCAGTTGACCATATTTGTGTGCCTCCTGAAATTCAATAATCGCTCACTCACCTGTGAAACACGCACACTCCAAAGCTTAGTAGAAATTAAAATCATGAACGCAAGCCAATTGAATAATAAACCCCAGTGAAAGAATTTGCAGCGTTTCAAACCATTCATGTTTATGGTAGAATTGCGTTATTTTGGTTTATTATTGTTTTTGTTTTGATACCAGTAACCTAGTGATGTAGTGATGTAGTAATGGCTACTGGAGTGAACTCCATAAAGGCTTTGTAGCCGATACACGAGTTCACTGATATGCATGAAATATGAAATCACTACATCACTAGGTTTGACTTGAGAAAAAAAAGTGAACTCCAAAAGTTTTTGATAAACCATTTGCAATATCGAAAAAAAAAAAAATTTTGTTTTTGGCACTTGGAGTGTTTTAATAGTAACCCTATTGCGTTGTGGAGGGCCAAATGTTGGCACCATAAATCGGGCAATACATCGGGAATGGTTTGAGCTACGGACCTGGGGAGGGGCTCATTTGATCCCTCATGGAAAGTTCTTCAAAAAAAGTCCAAATTTAAGCCGCCTTGACTTTTTTTGAGGTTTTTAGGGATTTTACAAAACTTTGACAACCCTTAAAGGACACTTTAAATTAAGTGAGAGAGAATTGGGGCGTCGTCGGACCAACATGGACTTTTCCTGAAAATTCCAGATTTTTTCCTACAGCCGTTTGGGAAAAATCGTGCGTACGGCGGACGGACGGAAACATTTTTATTGCAGATTTGGATTCTACACCCTTTGAAACGTAAACCATAATCAGTGAACTAGACCGACAAGTTAAAAATAATAAAAGTCATCCTCCCTGACCAAATCACATACTAAGATAGACATTTAAATGTCTATTTATTCCTAATGAAAGTCCTAGACTTTGGGCGTTTACTGTTACATACACATGCATACATAGAAAACCACAAACGAAACAAAAGTGGTTCAGAATGGTCTAAAACGAAAGAGGACATTTTTATCTTGGATAAAATTGTTTTTGAAGTGAAAGCAGAGGGGAAAAACAATATGTAACCGACAGGTAGACTAGGAAGCCAAATCAATCAATTCAATTATTAGAGGTCGCGTTGTAGGTGCACGCGTTTCAGGGAGCTGGGGGTGATTTCTGGAATTCTGAGGAAGGGGTTCTCTGAAGGAAGGAACGTGATGTTTTGACTCAGAGAGGCGGGCGGGTCGGAGGCGGTAGTGGGGGCGGCGGGTGGCGGAAGGTATATAAGGGAGTCGTGCCGCCTCCTCCACTTCATTCAATGGTTCAACCAGTCATGCCCGAGCCCAGCCTCCGCGGAGCCCGTCTCTTCCGCGCCATCGGCCGCCGCCTAGCCAAACAAGAGGACGAAGACTCGGCCGACTCCGAGTCCTCGTCCGAATCGGGGACGTCTTCGACGAACGCCCAGAACGGGAACACGCTCCGCCGGATGATGGCGTCCCTCAGCATCCGCTCGCCGTCAAGGAGCTCGTCCAAGAAAATCCTCCGCCAGCCCATCACCTACACTTACATGAAGGGGATGTCCGGACTCCCGACCATCCGCGTCCCAAAAGCAGGTTCTATGCGACAATAAGTGACAGTGTGCCTTGTTCGGTGTTTTAAACCAAGATTTTGGGATCTTCACGAAAAACCTTGTTGGACTTACACCAAACCGTTCCGGATTGCTGGATACAGACGCTCGCACAGGCCTTTACCAGGAAAGGTAAATAATTTACAGCTTCGACTGAGACATTTCCAAATTAGCTACACCTTTAGTAGAACCCCGTCGTCGTACCGAATTTCTAAAACATCCACCATCACCAATCATGCTTTAGCAAGAAAACGCAACCCACTCCTGTCCTCAGCAGCACCAAATCAACTTCCAATCAGAACACAAGATCGTCGCTCATCAAAAAAAATTAAAATCCCCACCAAGTCGCACTCGTCATTGACATCGTCACGCAATAATTGAACACCTATGAGAACAATCCTTCAAACCCCTTCAACCAAATCATACACTGGATCGTCGATTTCTATGATTATCAGTTTTTCGGGGCAAACCTACAGTTAACATTTTTCGCACAGCAATCTATTTTACTTCTGGAAAGGTATTTTCTGAACCTTGAACTGATCTCAGGTTTGCTGAAGAAACCGAAAACCCTGCGAAAACGATCTGAAGCATTATCACAGTCAATAAAAGCCTTTCGATCGTTTCATCGATATTTTTGGCACCTAGAACATAAGTGTTTTTCTTGAGATATTCATCGCCAAAGCTGCTTCATTCACCAAGTTTCCGCCTTAGCTTTTGTTAATAGTCGGTTCGGCGTACTAGAAAAAAGACCTAAAGACATGGCCTACAGACATGTGACGCACAAATAAGGAAAACGTCTAACAAAATGAGCTTTCTATGAAGGAAATTTTACGAAGCCTAAACGATCCGGGGCAGCAAATGATATCCGATGTTGAAGAAATCTACCTAACGCAAGCTTCAAGTAACCGGCTGATATCTACGATGCCTGGTTAGCTCTGACTCAGTCAACCACCTGTTGACTCCCCGCTCCTCTCGGAGAATACAACATTCACTATCCTAATGTGACCATCACATCTGCAGCTAAAAACCATCCGTATTTCGGCATTACGATCTCCCTCATCCGCATCCATACTCAACTTGGGACCAACCAGAGATGGAATCTTGGCAACTACAAACAACTACAGGTCGGAAAATGTACACCCGAACTCCTTTCCCTTACCTACCCCACACGTTTTGAACGCCCCAAATACCTTCTTTCTACTGTAGACCGCCTTTCCACTGTAATCAAATATGCCCTCCACAACTACTAGTTACTAATTACTTGAAAAAAGTAGGAAAATTCTGTTGACGCCGTTGAAATTTGTAACTATTACAAATTTTCACATCGTAATTGTAAAATGTCAAGAAAAAGGCGAATGTTTCATGAATTTGTCTAACTTTTCAAAACACTTTGAAGGAATTGTATTTCTAGAGTCGCTATCGTAATAAATTCTAAATGGCACGTTTTGTACTGCACGCTACTTTTAGTGATGGCATAGAATCCTAGGAATTCTAGATTGGTATAAATCGAATGTAAGGTTCTGAGCAATTAACTTGTACAGATGCGTAATGTCTTCTAAATTAGATTCAAATAGATTTCACGGAAATCTATTTGAGGACCTAAAGATGATTGAATGAGACGCGTTTAATATAAACACTTTTATTGACCGTCCAACATAATTAAAAATTCGTCGAGAACATTCTTTGATTTGGGTGTGTCCAGAAATAATAGAGGGGGAAAAAACGAGAAACATGTCGAAACAAGTCTTATCATGATTCCCCCTCCCTTTGTTTCGGCCTCAAACTCCTCCCACGGCGGGTGGGGCTACCTGTTCATTGATTTGCAGTTCATTCAGGATCAATAATAGACCATTCGAAATGGCTACAGTTCTCGAGGTTTGTTTCCATCATTCTTGTCATTAATTGTGAATATTATACTCGTCTCAATCAATTCGATAGTAACATGAATTTTTATCACGAATTTTAGGTTTAGGGTTGTAGATAAGATAAGGTAAAATGGTCATGAAATACGTCATAACTACAGCCTTCCCGACTACTCTTAAGGTCCATTTTTACATTCCGTTGTTAACCATTTCCACATTTTAATTTCAGGTCCTTTTTTCTGTCACCATCCCCTTTCTAATTCCCTTCCTAACTATTCATAGAAATATGTATTTGATTACACGTTTCCCCTATTTGACGAAATTCTAGTCAAATTCCTGTTTCCGTACCTACGAAAAAAAGCTCCATTCCAAGTGTAATTCCTACAGTGATTGCAGGCTACATTGTGTCTTAGCCATTCCGGTACCTTAATAACATACTAATTTTAATTCTTTGTCCAATGTAACCCATAAATGGATACATTCTTGTCATGATTTAGGCGCAGTTTTAACAAATGGGAGTAAATTTGTCTTAAATGTTAAAAAACCTTAGCCTATCTATTTATAAGCAACTAATTTTTCTGTATTAGGTATAATGAAATTACATTCTAGATTCTTATTCAGGATTTAGGTGATAACAGAACTGACTAATAAATAAGTGAGCAGTTTTTTTATAACGGTTAAAGATTTTTTTAAATGCAAATGTCAACTATTAACTTTAAGATTCAGAAATGTACATAGTAGTATCACGCTCCTTCTGAACAGTGCAGAAGTATTTAAATGTAAACAATTGAAATGTTTTTACGATAGATCTTAACAATGCATGGAAAAATGACATTATATGATAAATGTAAATAGAAAATATATGAAAATATATTATTTTAAAAAATGAAACGGTTTGAAATATCTTATTGTACTTACCTCTCATCCTCAAATAACAGAGCAAAAACTATGAATGGTGCAATTGAAACAGATGGAGAACTTTATTATTTTACTGATGCTACATCATTTAGAGCAGTGAAAATACATGCTTTTACTGATATGTCCGTGAATTGAGCGTTGGTATTTTTCATTTTTGCTACAGTGAGTTTGACGTTATAGTAGGTACTAGGAATGTTGGATTCGAATACAAAACGTCACATAAAAAGTGTAATGGTGTAAATAAAATTGTACATATAAAAAATCAGAAAAAAGTAAAGAGGAACTCGAATTTATATCAAAAAATGGATTCTAATGTAAAAGGAAGGTTCAATTAAATGAATTATATATTAGGTAAGAAATCAATATTGAATTGAAGATAAGTGAACGTAATAATATTGGTACTTGGTTTTGCCAGTTGAAATGGTCTTCAGAATAAAAATATTATTGTTATATTTGATACTCTATAGAGCTGAGATCATTGTTCGGATCATGAAAATGATAGGAAGTGGGAATAAACCAAAAGTGGAAATAAATCGACGATGATCGAACACAACAGAAGAATTATTTGTAAGATTGTTTAACCCAGGTGACGGTAATATATGAAATACCTTGAAACATACGAAAACGCAATGGAGAAAGGCCAGGAACGACGTACGGCGGATGGTAATATTTGTTTGTTGAAAGGTAATAAAAGAATAATAGGAATAAAATATGATGATATCTGGTGTAAAATAGGATGATCTCCAACGACAGTACTTATTTATTGATATTCAATTCTCAGTAAACTAGACGGTACCTTTATAAATAATCATCTCATGTCAATAAAGTCACGTTGATAACTCCGCTATCAACCTCTGATAACTCCGATAACCTTGATAAAGGTTTTAGCAACTCCGCAGGCTACTTTTTCTTAGCTGATGATGTGTGTGGCAGCTACGCTAGAAGTTAAGGTTTGATTCAGTCGACCATCCTCGGTAGCTGAAGGATGAACACATGTATTTATTAATTTTAAATGTTACTTACGGCGAGAAAAAAATCAACATCAACCGGCTAGGTATCGTTATGTACTCGTAATATATTATCTTCAGGCTTTAAGAACTGTTTTTCTTGTTGTAGTGTGAATTTGGGGCAGTAGGAAAAGTAGGAGTCTGAGAACTCTTGGGTGTCAAAGAGCACACGATTTGATTGTCACGATCATGAATTTGAAGGAAATTTCCAGCATCACTTAGCTCCATTATTCCCGAGTTGTGCAGTGCTGCGAGCGATTCCACGGTCTCCTGCAAGTTCTTCGGTAAGGAAGGATAGCGCGTTGAGCGTGACCCTTCGCAGGCAAGAATATCTGATTGCACTAATTTTGATTTTCTATCACACACATCTCCCATTGCTTTCCGCTTCACCGAATTTGATTCTTTCAGATATTTGGTTTTTACAAATCTTGAAAGGTAAAGCAACAAACCACACCCATCGTGGGATAAGGCAACAACTCAAGAGATGTCATTTCTGAGAAAGGAAAGGTCTATTTTGCCCGTCAAAGATAAAAATGATTCTAACTGCAACTTACCCTACGAGAAGGGAGTAGTGTCTTAATTCAACGTACCATGAATATACGGTCATTTGCATAGGAGCAAAACTTTGAACGCGATTTCCTGAAAAAAGAGCTTATTTGAGTTGTTGCGTTGTTCCACAACGGGTGCGAAATTTGAGGGGGATTAACTTTTTTCTTGGTAGATTTCAAAAGTTTATTATTGGAGATTATAAACCAAAATGAACCTTAATAAGGCGCTTCCTTGACGATATCGACGAGTGTCTTGTACCAGAATCTTGTTGATGATGCAGGAGGACCGTCACGTTCGAAACAGTTCGACTTCTGTTAGGTAAAGCAGGAATTAGTCATCTGCGAACCGTAGTTTAAACACCACAGCAAAATGGGTCGGCCAAAAAAGAACTTTATTCTTGGTAAGTTTTAATCCCCAAAGGATAAAGACCTCAAATCAACATTGATGTTTTTGGTTTATTATTCAATAACAAACCATTGTAATTGATCTTGAAAAAAATCTGCAATAACAATTTTTCCGTCCGTCCGCCTAACGCCATACGCACGATTTCTCCCAAACGGCTGATGCAAAAAAGCTGAAATTTCCAGGAAAAATCAAAATTGGTCCGACAACAACCCAATACTTTAGCCAGCTCTCTCACTTAATTTAAAGTGCCCTTTAAGGGTTGTCAAAGTTTTGTAAAATCCCTAAGAACCTCAAAAAAAGTCAAGGCGGCCTAAATTTGGGCTTTTTTTGAAAAACTTTCCATGAGGAATCGAATGAGCCCCTCCCCAGGTCCGTAGCTCAAACCATTCCCGATGTATGGCCCGATTTATGGTGCCAACATTTGCATCCACATTCAGTACATCACTAGGTGACTGCAATAAAAACAAACACAAGAGTTTTTTTGTTTGTTTTGTTTTGATCGCAGTAACCTAGTGATGTAGTGAATGTGGATACTGGAGTGAACTCCTAAAAGGGTTTATAGCCGATACACGGGTTGCAGCATTCTGATATGCATGCTCCGTCTTACGAAACTTGAATTTTCAAACAGAATATTTTTCCATTGTAATCGCTCTTGAAAAAACGCTGCAAATTCTTTCACTGGGGTTTATTACTCAATGATTCATGATTTGAATTTCTACTAAGCTTCGGAGTGTGCGTGTTTCACACTTGATAGAGCGATTATTGAATTTCAGGAGATATGCACAGAGCACTTAAATCGGTTCTCAACCAAAATATCTATTTGGATTGATCAGTTGATCATATTTGCGTGCCTCCTGAAATTCAATAATCGCTCTATCACCTGTGAAACACGCACACTCCAAAGCTTAGTAGAAATTCAAATCATGAATCATTGAATAATAAACCCCAGTGTTTCGGCCTATTACCGATATGAGCTGAGGCCGTTGGAGTGAAAGATTATTCTTCCAGGCCGTAAACATGATTCAAATATTGCCCATAAAGCAAACTTATTTGATATATTTACGGATCTTTGGGTCGTAATAGCAACTTCGAATGAAAGTTTTATTTAGTTTTATTCGTGTTCGAATGCTGGAGCTGTAAAATGTCGAATCAACACTTTAATATCACTCTTGGATGCATGGTTATTGCGTTTATTTTAATACGATTTTCGCGACGTAAAAAGAACTTTCTGCGACGTCTTTTTTATCATATTCTCTCTTCCCATCTTCGTTCTTCATTCCACTTTGAATCGTGACCTGACTGGCAAAGAACCCCGTTCGAATTGCCCTTTCCCACTCGTCGCTTCTACGCCGCGAAACCCCACGATAACCGGCGATGTCCTCGATGCAAATAACAGAAAGAAGAAAAAAACCGAATTGCGACGACACGAGGTGGAGGGAGGGTGACTAGAGACCTCAATAAATTTATCGGAAAGGGGAGCGATATACGTGGAAATGCATAACAGAGCTTACCCTTCATCGGCCTCAATACCCAGTACAACTCGAGGACAGGGGTTGATCTCTTGGTGCCCCACATTTCTGTAGTATCGTGATACTTGAAGGACGATACCCTAAATATTCCAACTGCCCTTTCTTCCCCTGATACCGCCGTGAGAGGTAAGAAAATATTACTTTATTGGCTGGTAGGGGAAGCTGTGGTCTCCTCAGCAAGAATTTATTTTCTGCCTGCGGATGGAAGGGCGTGCGAGAATGTAAAAGCGACACACTGACCCAGATATGCCGATCGGTAGATTTGGCGTTTTTTTCTCGGCCAAACTTCCTTTTATGCCTACCTACGAGAAATGGGTCATCCCTGAATAATGTGGTGTTTTTCGAAGAGATGATAGACTTTAAGTGTTGAGCCAACGATCGGTCGTCGATAACTTTATTTGTAGCGATTTCATGAGTCATATTTAAAGATTTTCTTCAATAATATCTGTGGGAAAAAAACTGATAATTGCAAGTTCTAGACCAGGGGTTTCCAACTTGTAAGGCCCCAACGGCCAAGACCAAAATAATTGAGGTTCCGTGCCATATTGTATTTTGTAAGTAACAATAAGAAATGTGACGTGTAGCAATGATTCGAACCAAGAGTACTATTATTTCATTTGTTGCTCAACACCCACAGTTTTATGTATGAATGAACTAGATACACCTAAGCCCTAAAGATTTCATCAAGAACTAAGACAATCATTACATGAATACTGAACAATCTTGTCTAATGAGAGGAATGTGGTCGATCGGCTTCGTCCAACAACGACGAAATATCCATAGCCAGTCCAGTTGTATAGAGTCTCATGAAATGACGCAAGGAAGAATCTGTGAGGTTGCATCTGTTGTGGTTCTTTATGTGTTTCACGGAGGAAAAGGCGCTTTCACACATATATGTGCTCCCGAACATTGACGTCATTTTCAGTCCAAAATCTCGCAGGTTTGGGTATTTCTCATTAGATAGCAATTTGAAAAATGCTGGTCCCTTTTCCTGTTTGGTGATTAGGAACATGTTAGCTTGAAGGTAACATAACTCAAGGTGTAATTTTGCAGATTGATCTTCAATTGATGCTCCAAGAGGATTATTGTACAGCAGAACACTGCTTTTCAGACTTTCAATATCTTCGAACCTACGGTTGACTTCATAAATAATTTCCATGTCTCATTGGTCGTTTAGTTCGTGGTAGTGGAAAGCTTTACGAAAATCTTTAATATCGCTTCATACAAAACAAAAGCTAATAAAAAAAAACCTACAATGGTGCAATATACTTTGAAAACCGTGTGAAAATAGTTCAGTTCAGTTTATCTTAATGGCTACGCTTTATCGAGCTCTACCTTTTATCCATTTTTATCCATAATCATTTTATTGATCATTAATTTATCACACATGGATATGTATTTTGGCTGGGGGTTAAGGAACAATTATTGTTCGAGTCAATTTTATTTTATTATTCAATAATAAACCATTGTAATCGCTCTTGAGAAAAAAAATTCTAACCCCCCTGAAAATTTCATGGTTTACGTTTCTAAGGGTGTTGACTCCGAATCTGCAATAAAATTTTTTCCGTCCGTCCGCCTCCCCATTTCTCAAAAACCGCTGGAGCAAAAGATCTGAAATTTTCAGAGAAAATCCATGTAGGTCCGACAACGTCCCAATTCTTTAGCCAGCACTCTCACTTTATTTAAAGTGCCCTTTTAGGGTTGTCAAAGTTTTGTAAAATCCCTAAAAACCTAAAAAAAAAAAGCCGAAGCGGCCTAAATTTGGGCTCTTTTTGAAGAACACTCCACGAGGAATCGAATGAGCCTCTCCCCAGGTCTGTAGGTCAAACCATTCCCGATCTATAGCCCGATTTATGGTGCCAACATTTGCGTTTTTTTGGTTTATTATTGTTTATGTTTTCATCGCAGTAACCCAGTGATGTAGTGATGTAGTAATGTGGATACTGGAGTGAACTCCTTAAAGGCTGTGTAGCCGATTCACGGGTTGAAGCATTCTGATACGCATGAAACGCTGCAAATTCTTTCACTGGGGTTTATTATTCAATTGGCTTGCGTTCATGATTTGAATTTCTACTAAGCTTTGGAGCATGCGTGTTTCACAGGTGATAGAGTGATTATTGAATTTCAGGAGGCACACAAATATGATCAACTGAACAATCCAAATAGGTATTTTGGTTGAGAACAGATTTACGTGCTCTATGCATATCTCCTGAAATTCATAATCGCTCTATCACCTGTGAAACACGCACACTCCAAAGCTTAGTAGAAATTCAAATCATGAACGCAAGCCAATTGAATAATAAACCCCAGTGAAAGAATTTGCAGCGTTTTTTTCTCCACACAAAATGCAACGCTCCTGCACTTTAGATTGTTATCACCTCGGAAAGTGAAGGCGAGGTAGAAATCAATGAGGTTCATTTTCCTATAAAATAAACCTGTTTTTCTATTGATTTGCACGTTTCTAGGTAAGAGACGTGGGTTGAAAATGATGAACGAGTTTATTTACCTGGATATAAACCAATTTCTCAATTCATTCATTGTTGATGTGATTACCAAAAGAAATCGGATTTATAATCCTTAATAGAAAAAAATTACCCAAAGCATCGCCTCGCCTCACCTATAACTTTAAATTTCAGGTTTAAACTTTGCAGAATTATCAAACCTCACCATTCATGGGGTACTTGGGTGGCCAACGATGTCTCATAGATCGTTCGTTCTTATAGATCAGCTGGATTAGTATTTTTCAAGATGCTTCAGATGAATCAAACATGAGATTGGAACAATATAATTTCCTAATTAACTAATGAGAATTATCTACTAAGTTAAGTGATTGAATGAAATACTTATCAGTATATTTCTGCTCCCAATCGAAACAGCCTTTTTGAAATTCAGATTAGGCTTCGCTACTTCGATTCGATTGAGTCCAATCCGCACGGGAGCCTAAACCGATGAATACCGCCCGTCTCGAGGCCTCAATAAAATGCAAATGCGTCTGGCCCCAATCTGGTCCTTTTCCGTCTACCTCTCGGACGGCCATTTGAAGAAACCTACTCGGAGTGAAATTCGCCGACGTTGGAGAGACATCGCGAGCGCGTGGCAGGAGCTCTCCCCTCGAATATTTCCTCTTATCTCTGCCTCGTGTGTCCTATTCAAAACAGCACCTTTTAGTGATAAAGGACGACGTTATTCGCCGTCCAACATCCCCAACATTTTTATTGTTATATAACACGGGTAGAAAGTTCACTCAGAAAAATTTTTGAGGTGTAAATTAAGTTTAGACGTCACACGCCATCGTTATTTGAAATTATCACGACTTTCCATTTCCCGAGAGGATGTGGCGGCAGTACGTGTCTTTCTTCTCAACTTAACATTCAATGCTGTACAAATGATTTTCTTCTTATATTCTAGTTAAATTGCAAAATTCAATTAATTAGTGAAAAATTCAATTAAACATATTGTGCTTTAACAATTTTTTGTGTCATAACAATACCTTCTGGGTCGTGTTGTGTGTGGAGTGAACACTATGGGTGGCACAGTTCTTGATTACCCTCAAATTATTAAATCTGTAATGCTAAGAGTACTTCATCCCTGATCCAGTTATGTGGTGGGGATCTGGTGTGCTGCAAGTTGATGAAACCTACAAAGTTTGTAGTACAAACCCCCTCATCGTGAACAGCCACTTATACCTGATAGCTCTACCTTTCAGTTCCAAGTCCAAGTCTAAGCCCCATGTAGTCATTTCTAAATAAGCCATCTCTACGTAACGAAGAGCCTATCATTTATCTCACAAATGAGTCTGCTCTGGGAGTATTGGAGTATTCCTCACTCCCTACAGCTGTCACTAACCAGAGGTATACAACTTCCATCGTCACTTCTCAGCGAAATATTTATTGGGGCTGTTATATCCACTTACACTATGAAAGAACATACCATCTACGATGGATATCCGCCTCAGGAAAAAAATTGGATCAAATCAAGTAGCCCTATCAGCCCATTATTTCAGTGTCACACGGTTTTTCCTCACTCCCTACAATGTTTTGAAAAGTAGCCCCCAACAGGCAGGAAAGGGTGTTTATGAAGTTGCTTCTGTTTTGTTGACATCCCTTATTCAAGATGGCCCCAACGCTGGTGGTTGGTTTTTGCCTAGACCTTCCCACTCCGGGAAAACCATCCCTGGAGTGTGCGTTTTTTAACTCTCACTCTCTACTCCAATAACATTCTGACTGTGGCAAGTGAAACTTGATCGCACTTGTTGGCAATTAGTGTTGTTGTAAGTTCGTTGACAGCATTCTCGTTCAACCAGTTTCAGCTGATTTGTGGCCCGTAAAGGCGGTGAAAGGCTATAACCTCACTCCCTACTCTCTCACTCCCTACAATATCCAGCCAATAGCCCCTTATATTGTAGGAAGTGAGATCTGCTAGTTGCAAGTGAGATGTTGGCAAGGAAACCTTAGTATTTACTGTAGCTAAATTAAGCTAATTTGTGATGTTCCACTCACCTAAATTGAAAGACTTGAGCGTTGATTCCCATGGAGGTTGGAGGCTCAAGAGTGGAAAAAATATTAGTAAATACCTCACTCCCTACAAAAGTTTTTTTTTTCAAAATGGCGTATCAGTAGTACAGTTCAAGATTATGTGTACTCGCTTGGGTAATATGCCCACATGTAGTTAGTAGGTCGAAAGTCAGTTCCTTGTGTGAACCTGTGAAACTAGGATGTTAATCCTCAAAAGAAGGCAGGGGCAGTCCAGCTGGCCAAGAATCAATTTGCGTAGAAAAGACTGGTCGCTCATGGAACGACGCGATCGAAGTGGTATCAACTTATATCTCACCAGCAGCGACGGGTCATCAACATCGGTGGAGGGCATACCAGAATTGTAACCAAAGTATCTAAGGAAGACTCGGACTCTATCGAGTTGATCAATATGAGCCTAACAAAATGGAGATCAAACTATAGCATCGTATTTGAGAATAGGAAAACCTTTGTTTTATAGAGCAGTACAGTAGTGTGAACATTAGAAAACTCTCTAGTGTTTCTCTTGGGTGTTGAGCGTTGTTGGTGATGCCATCCATATTATCGTTAAAAGTCATTTGAGCATCGAATCGAACTCCCAAGTCGATTATCTCGTGCTCCCGACCATTCATTTAGTAATCTTGAGTTGATGGAGAGAAGATTCGGTGAAACGTGGCTGTAAAGCACTTATTCATGTAAAAACAAATTGATGGCCACACACCTTTGGCATAGGGCATCAATAGAATCTTGTAAACGTTTGCAGTCATTAACGGAAGTAACCTCACACAAGATGTTTACGTCATCTGCTAACAGCAAGCATTTCACACCGGGGATGAGTTCAGGTATTCTATTGATCACCTGAGGAACGCCCTGAGGAGGCACGGAAAGGTCTTTTATCCGGGAGGTAACTTGAAATCCAATCCAGTCAGGAACCTAAAACTAGAGAGATTCGAGAACCAACAGGACATATTGGTGAACGGTATTCTTTGTGAAACCTCGTTAGAGAAGACTTGATCATTTTCCTGTAGTTCAAAAAGATGTGCAGAGGCCCAGTATTTCCAACCTAAGCACTTTTCACAATCGTGGAGCAATATACATCATCATCATCATCACTATCACTGAAAGTTGAGGACCAATCAAAGGTCGCTATGTATGAAACTATACACGCTTTGAAGATTTTGGTTATTACAGCACTCTACATTTGAATTAACCTTGTACATATGTTGTAGGTAGTAAGATGGGTGCTTCTTGATTTTATGCAATAAGTATTTTGCAACGATGTCGACAATGATGCACTCCGTTAAACATTTAAATGTCAAAAGTTGGACTAAAGAACGTGGCGGATCGTCCGCATGGACTTTGTAGACAGTTTGTTTGAACTTCGTTCAATTTGTAATTACCTAATCTAACTAAAATTTTGATAGTTCTGTAGAACTTTCGTTGCGTGTGTGTCAGTTCTTGTGTCCGAAAATTATTGTTAGAAGCTTAACTCATACAATTTTCATCCGATCATGATGCAATTTTCAGAGAATGACAGGGTTAGGCTATAAGTGGTCTTTTATGAATTGTATTGCACCCTAATCAATATATCACTGTGTGCAGGTGGATTCATAAATCTTCCAGCATCATTTTCTCAGGTTCTAGTCTTCATATCGCTCTCAAATGTTATATAAAAGTTTAATCATATGATATCAATTTCAACAAAGTTCTACCATTATTGTATCCTTGACGGAATCAGTGCGACAGAGTCACAATACATGTCGAGTAACTCTTAAAGGCGCTGGTTGACATTTCGTTTCAAGAAGCTTATATTCAACATCGTTCAAGACTGCATAAGTCGGTTTAAATGATCTATAATAAGTCTGTCTAGAGGAGTAAGCTATGTGCTACACCCAACATTTCATACGTTTTATTCTTATATCGGTTTCCCATGTTTCACCACGCTGTATTTTAACCACCAATTTCGTCCGAACCCCAGTTTCACTAGCAGAAAACCAGGTGAATTCGTCCCCTCTCCGACCGTGGGGGCATAAAAGCGTAACATCCAGCGGGGGTTTGTTGGGCTCGCAGCGCGGAACAAAAACCGTTGAAGGGCAGTGGGACTGTTATCGGTCTACGCTGTCACAGGTTGTCGGAAGAGGGTTGGGAGCTGGGGCTGCCGCTGGGCTGGGAAGGGGAGAAATTACGTCGCTTTTTAGCTCGCATCGCCCTCCGCCCGCCTCTGCTTCGAAACAATCGCTGGCCGGTTGCACATCACACTCGAGACCCAGCAAATATTAACCTTCCGATGGTAACAGAAAACGATGCACATTATTACAAAAAGGTTTATAATTTATGCGTCAGATAGCCCTTCTACATAGATCACTGATCTGGGCGCGGTCTACTGTACATTATCAAAACTCGGCACCTCACGCCTGTATACGTTATTGCATTCAAGATGAAAATACCTAGGCTACCGCCAGCCATATGTTGTGTCTCAGACCTTCTGATGAACAAGCTCTGCAGCCCGATCGCGTACAAACACAATCTGCGAACGGACGATCATACATTGACCAGAATGGTCACATTCGACTCTGGGAACTAATTCATGCCTGAATCAGACAAAAAAGTACCCTCTTACATCGAATGTTTTTGAGATTTACATCTTTTGATATATCAATCCTTATAAAATGTGGAGGTTAGGTCGCGTTTCCGGGAAATCCGTTTTCATCGACCGAATCGCCTCGAATTAATCGACGTATGACCATAATGCAAAGTCAATATAAAATGTTCGGCCAAATAGTATCGGCCATGTGAGGGATGGACAGATTACTGTTATCATTTACAATTTCTTTTCAACTTCGGTCAACACATCTTGACACTTAAACCAACAAAATTTTGTGAAGGGATGAGAGGGGGTGGGGGGGGGCAAAAAAACTTGTTTACTTAATTTTTTTGGTCTTGGTAGATAACAAAGGTTCATAACTCAAAAAAATATATCAAATTCAAACCCTTTTCGATCTCAACCACTTGCCGTACATTCTGTATATAGTTCGATACATAGTACAATACACAGTACATTGTTACGGGTGTTTTCCTAAATGCAACTCCAATTCCTAAAGGAACTTGCAAGGGGATTTTGTAAAATAATAGTAATTAAATCAATTTAAAATAGGTAATAACGGAAAGAAACAAAGGAAAAGGCAGCCTTCTAATAAACGGTAATTCAAACAAAGAAATGATAAAGAAAGGCTAAAAGGAAGATTCCCGAATGGGCACTCACCAACCCTAGGTTTTCCAAAGTAGGGAAGAATTTATGATCTGCTGAAGCACAGGGAAACCGAATCGGACACGAGAGGATAAAACTTTTCACGAGGCTTTTAAAAAAGGCGAATCTGGCGATACTACTCTCCGAGATTCGGGTCCCAGTCCGTCAGGCCCATTGGGGCCCCTGGCCCCCGAGGGTGAGGGAAGAAGCTACTAGTGTTTGATCGAGTTAGCTCATTGTGACTTCGTCACAACATTCAATAGTTTATTATAGTTGAATGAGCCAGAGGTTCCGTGTCTCCGTGTAGTTTGGAGGTGTCTCCAAAATTAAACTAATCAGAACTCGGAGGGGAAGGGCCTCATCAAAATACGAGATGTGCCGCAGACATAGCCGGCCCTGGACACTGAAGGGGCTAATTACGAAGCCATAGTTCCCATTTATATTTATCCGACCTTGAATGCCCAGGCGGAAGGGCCTGAGTTTCTCCTTTACTTTGGGTTGAGCTACGCAACACCTCAACCTCACAACGTCCTTCGGTGCCTTCGACAGAACTGAGAAGGAACCCGTTTCGGCGTTGTGGTATCCTATGATAGATGTCTGTTGGGTACAGACATCAGTATCCGGGGTTGAATGAGTTGTGAAAATCAAACATGTAGCTGAAACTCAGCATATTCCTCAAATTGATATTTGTAGTGTCTCTTACTATTTGTTATTTATTTAAAAACGCAGCAAATTCTTTCACTGGGGTTTATTATTCAATTGGCTTGCGTTCATGATTTGAATTTCTACTTAGCTTTGGTGTGTCCCTGTTTCACAGGTGATAGAGCGATTATTGAATTTCAGGAAATATGCATAGAGCACGTAAATCTGTTCTCAACCAAAATACCTATTTGGATTGATCAGTTGATCATATTTGCGTGCCTCCTGAAATTCAATAATCGCTCTATCACCTGTGAAACATGCACACTCCAAAGCATAGTAGAAATTCAAATCATGAACGCAAACCAATTGAATAATAAACCCCAGTGAAAGAATTTGCAGCGTTTTTTTAATGGTTATCAGAATATTTCAACGAGTATCGGCTATAAACCCTTTTAGGAGTTCACTCTAGTATCCACGTTCACTGCATCACTAGGTTACTGCAATCAAAACAAAAACAATAATAAACCAAAATAACGCGAATGTTGGCACCATGAATCGGGCCATACATCGGGAATGGTTTGAGCTACAGACCTGGGGAGGGGCTCATTCGATTCCTCATGGAAAGTTCTTCGAAAAAAGTCCAAATTTAGGCCGCCTTGACTTGTTTTGAGGTTTTTAGGGATTTTACAAAACTTTGACAACCCTTAAAGGGCACTTTAAATTAAGTGAGAGTGCTGGCTAAAGAATTGGCGCGTTTTCGGACCAATATGGATTATTCCTGAAAATTTAAGATATTTTGCTCCAGCCGTTTGAGAGAAATCGTGAGTACGGCGTACGGCGGACGGACGGAAAAATGTGTATTGCAGATTTAGATTCTACACCCTTTGAAACGTAAACCGTGAGATTTTTAGGGGGGGTTAAAATTTTTTTTTTTTTTTTTCAAGAGCGATTACAACGGTTTATCATTGAATAATAAACCGAAATTAGATCAAATCAAGTAGACCTATCAGCCCATTATTTTGATGTCACACGGTTTTTCGTCACTCCCTACAATGTTTTGAAAAGTAGCCCCCAACAGGCAGGAAAGGGTGTTTATGAAGTTGCTTCTGTTTTAAACCAAAATTCAAGTTTGTCTGCTTATCCTCCTAGTCGGGCAACTTCTGAGCTAATTTTGATACGAACTGGTAAATTGTGATCAGCAAGTTCGATAAAAGGTTCCTGCCTTTATTAGGTGTCGCAAAACTTTGCCTCCGATTGTGAAATCGATCCTGAAATCGATTTTGGTGGTTCGATTTGACTACTCTATCCTCCATCGTGGAATTGGCCATCATTAGTGATAGTTTCATTGTTTCGCTACAAGCAAAGATCGTTTTGTTCTAAGCCCATTTGTATTCCTCTCAAATAAACCGTGCCAGACAAAATGTATTTATAAAAAGAAATGGGAAGATTAAAACGTAGAAAGGAGAAGAAATAAGGTTTGAGTATCAGATTGCAAATATTTACCGTCGGATAATCTCCGCTGTGTACCGCCGCTGGTCTCACTTTATAACCATATAACCCGCCACACGCCCTTTTTTCCTGCGACGTAATAGACCGAGGGAAAAATCCGGGTCAGCAACCTCAAGGGTTTAATCTCCTGTGTGTGGTTATGAGTTCGCCTATGTTAATTTTTGTCTTCTTGGGCAAATCCTGATCGGGCAGAAAGTAATTAATATTTTCCTGGAACTTGTTTTTTTGCGTATTGGCAGATAAAGAACATCGTGTAAGCTGTCGAACAAATACGTCAGTGTTTGTTCGTCGCAGTTGTGGGGTGTTGTTGTGGTTTGTTTGTATCTCCTTAAAACGGCGTATTTGTAAAGCTTGAGAGGTGAATATTGTGATGGATATGGTTAGTTGGCCCCTTCCCGATTTTAGAAGCCGTCGCCTTGGGAGATGAATCAGACGCCTGCAAGCGTCTGGATCGTCCTCTGAGCGTGGCGGAGCATAATAATGCATTCACCTCCTCTGAAGGGGCAACTATACCATTACATTACCTCACAATATTAATGAGATTTAAGTGTCTATTATATGTGAGTTAACAAATTTAATAGATTAACTCACGTTTGAAATACACTTTTGTTTTATCATAAAGGCTGGTAGAGAACGACAAAACAAGTGTTGTAAATTCAAGTGTGAGAGAAAATGAACAACGCGACAAATCGATCAATTAATCGCACTTGATCCGATCACCAGCCTAAGAAGCTATTTACCTATTACCTGATTACGGTACTGCGAAGAAAAAACTCTGTCATAATGGATTAGACACATTCCTTAAAATAAGAGAAATAAGGAGCTTCTTATTGATAACATCAATGCATAGATCATTGACATTTTTAAAGTGGTGATAAAGTATTACAAAAGTGTAGTAAAAAGTGATAAAAAGATGTGGAAATTAAAAGTCTTTGAAACGCTTTACTGGATTTTTTAATCTTGCTTACTAAGTGTTTAAAATTTCCTTAATTGAAGGAGTAACTTCAAATTTAATTATACCGTTTTAAAATCGAAATCCTCGAACCTGATAAAAAAAGCTCGGTGGATTTAACGTTTGTGCATACACAACAGACCTGCGGTTTTTGGTCGAACGGATAACCGTACATAAAACAGATGAATGAACCTGTTTGACTCAGGGAACTAATTTCTATTTTAATCAAACAAACAAACACCCTCTTACATCTTAAGTTTTTTAGCTTTCGATTTTTAATAGTTTAATCCCCAAATACCATCTCTTAGGGTAGATTGATCCAGATGCCGAGATTACCGGCACACCGCAGATCAATGTAGAATTTTTGAGCCAAATTTCGTGTGCTTTGGTCCGGCAATTTGAGATGAAAGCTTCGGTCGTTGTACGGATTTTTGCAATCCACGTTTCTTAAAATGTAAACCAACAACATGAGGGGGTTGAACATCTTTTGTTCTTACCCATCGCTTCAGCCCGATTCCTTGACAGCTTCTTTTAGTACTCTGCCCACATACTGCCTTCTCGTTCTTGGATGATATTTTTCTGTAGGATACCTTCAATATAGAAAGCTGCAAGTGTCCAATGTTTCTCTCTTTCAACAATTTTGGCAACTATTATCTCTGGCGGCATGTCCTCAGATGCCGCTCCCTGATGTTCTTGCAGCTGTATTCTTTCAATCACCCACTGCTTACACAGGAAGAAAGGAAAAAGGTGTGAAGCACATCATCGTCTGCTTATTGACAGTCTGGACAAGTTTGAACGTCTACTAGATAGAAGTAACGTAGCCCATAAATGCTGAAAGGTACTGTGTTAGGAAAACTGTCACCTCTCCATTTTCTTTCTGCCTTATCCTTTGATTTTCTTAATTTGCTCCCAGAATGCAATTCCAGTGTCCAATTTCCTGGGTATGGTGCTGTTGGTTTACTTCTTACCTCCGAACCTAATCTAGATATTCACTTGGGTTGGAATTCCACCTAAAAGACAACGCTATTATTAAGGATGTCCTTCGATGCCGCTACCAGATCTTCTTGCAGCCGTCTTCTTTCCATTTTCCAATGCTTACACACGAAGAAGTAGTGAACCACGTCATATTCTGCTTCTTGACAGCTTGGACAAGCTGGAACGTCTGCTAAAGAGGCGTAACGTAGCCCATATCCTGAAATACACTGTGTTAGGAAAGATGTCCTCTTTCCATGTTTTCTCTCTAACCAAATTTCAACTTAATAAAGCGCGCTGTCCATTTTCTCCTTTGCCCTTCGGCCCACGTTTCCTACCAGCTTGTCATTGTGTATTTTCTTTCTTCTTTGACACGAGTAATTTCCTCTTCTTCTCGTCTATCAAATACACGTTTCCATTGTGTATTAGGTGTATTAGGATGCTGTTCGTGAGTACTAGTATAGGAGTGGGCACACACAATCCTTACTTTACCTATTCGTTGAACAGATATCATTATCTTGCGGTAATAAGCAATGGTTACTGCGTCTGCCAATACCTGTGCATCAAACAGAGTAAGGCAGTCATCATTAGACAGCGCCTGCATGGTCTAGCCCCCTTCATGTTTCTCATTAGGTGACAAAGAGCCATTGTTCTCTTTGCTGCCTTCTCCAATAATTTTTGAATTTGCTACCATGAATTTCGGTGGCAAATGTGATCCCTAGTTATGGGATTGTTGGATTACTCCTCACCTCTGAACCTAATTCCAATTTTCACTGGGATAATGGTAGGAATTTGCTTTCTGGTAAGCACAACTAAATAAAAGACCACACTAGCATTAAGGATGTTAATACTTTCATACGCAATTTGGTTCAAAGATGAACGTTTTGTTTTCAAGAGGCATCAGCTTTACCTCTATTACCAATATTACCGCTTGGTTGCAAGTAGCACCAACTTATTTACAGTCTGGAGAGTGTTATGGTGCAATCTACATTACGGTAACTTCAATCGAGCTACTGTTCGATTGGTTCAACAAATCTGGAGACGCTGATGAATCGCCATTAAAAAGTTCTGTGCCAATCTATTTGGCAGCGATGCGATGTTTTGATCCAAACTGGCGTTTCTCTCTTAACTCTTGCCTCTTGGCAGTTATATTTGCTCCCTGGGTAGAATACATTTCGTAACTTTATATATTATCACGGTCTCTGAGGATGAAAGGATTGACCTAAAAAACAATCTAGAGGACGCTGAGTGATCAAACTTTGAAGTTCCGCCGAAATGGGATAGTCAGGGGGGTGGCCTACGTGCCTCAAACCATGTCTTCCGACGGGGGTTAGGTGTACACGAGTGCTTGAACCCTACGTTCCTCCAAATATTATTCGGACTACCCCACTGACCCGATTTTCCGGAGAACACGTGTCAGGTCAGCGATGACGTCATTGTTACCACGTGTTTGACCTCCCCCGCAGGGGTAGGCCTACCCTGTGTTGATCAACCATTCACGTCTCTAGGTACGCTTCGTTCATGATTCCACCCAGTCTTTTCCATTCATGTTCCACTCTTCTGGGCGTTTTCTTGGTTAACTGTTTACTTTTTATGCCTCCCATTCCCTTCATTGGTTTACTATTCCCAAACGTCCCAAAACACACACGAAAAAAAAACAAACAAAAAACACGCTACTCCTATAATTTTGAAAAGCTTCCCTTATAAAACTAGGAACAAACATTTTTTAAGTGACCGCCACTGCCGTCACATATGTACTAACAATGTCCTACATCGTTGGCTTCATAGTATGTTCAAAGAACCGAAATATTAATAAATGTTTCGAAAGGAGACTACAGATTCGGTCCACCTTTCTCAATAATGAACCTCTGCTATCGACCTCAGGGAAAAATTCAACCCTCTCAAATTCGTTGGTTTACATTTCAAGATGTGTAGAATCTAGATTCAATAAAGGCCTGAAATATTGAAAACTCTTTTGAAAGCACCTTTGAAATAGTACAAACGTACTTTTCAAACCTTTCAAACTTCAATAAACTGTGTTTTAAGCAGAAAATAGGTATCAATGACGGTTTCGCCAAAAGCATCGAACCGAATTTCATGTCAATAATAAAAACCAACAATAAAACATGAAAAATAAAACAATAAAACATTTCATGTCAATAATAAAAACTTCCAAACAATGTGCAGGTGTATCACTCGTGAGCTATAAAAACTTCCACTATAATTTTAACTTCGGAAAAGAATATGAACTTGGTAAAAGAAATAGAGATGTGCGATCCAGTGACTTACAAATATCGGTGACTTCGGTTCCAGTGACAAGGAAATATCGGTGATCCTTTTAAAGGAATGAAATCTCACCAACTAGTCACAACGTTTTGTATTTATAAAAATGCTGCAAATTCTTTCACTGGGGTTTATTATTCAATTTCATTCATTTGGCTTGCATTCAGTGTGCGTGTTTGGAGTGTCCGTGTTTCACAGGTGATAGAGCGGTTTTTGAATTTCAGGAGACATGCATAGAGCACGTAAATTGGTTCTCAACCAAAATACCTATTTGGATTGATCAGTTGATCATATTTTTGTGCCTCCTGAAATTCAATAATCGCTCTATCACCTGTGAAACACACACACTCCAAATCTTAGTAGAAATTCAAATCATGAATGCAAGCCAAATGAATAAAATTGAAAGAATTTGCAGCGTTTTGACCACGTTTTCGGGTTCTACGTAAAATTTCCGTTACACCCAATGCACATTCATAATCATAAACGACCCCTAAGGACCGTAATTGCAGTTCAAACATTGAAAATTTAAAAAAATTGTTAGTTTCTGAATTATTTGTATTTTTACTGCAGTTCCAAAAAACTTGCGATTCCTCGTCGATCTCATGGAGCAATTCCAGTTTGAAGGCGAAAAAACATTACGCAACTTTTGAACTGCAATCGAATAATCTAAGGGATAAAAGAAACAGTTCGCGGTATGAATTGGGAAAATGATTAAATCCGCAAATTAAATTAAATTGATAGGTTAAAAAAATAAAGAAATACTACTTTTCGGGAAAAATGATCGAAAATCATTTCTAATATTCAGACTAGTAAAGTTTAAATAAATCAGACTAGTGAAATTAAAAGAAGTCGCGCTCACAATGTGTTCTCAGAATCTATATCCGATATAGGTTAAAAATGTATTTATTTTTCAGCAAAATTGATATATTATTCATTTTGTTGAAGCTCTCTTGAAAATCATTGAAATCATCATTGAAAATAAACCGCAAAGGAGTCACCTAAAAGGCAATGTCATTGTTGAACGATATAATCTCAACAAAAGCAGGTTAACCTACAAAGTGTGAACAAATGTTAACGCGATTGCGAGGAAAATCAAACCACGCGGCGTGAGCGTTTGCCGCACGGTGCCGCGCCGTTACGTCTGACACATCCATAGAATCGCATTAATTGTCGGCGCCAATAGATCGCTATGGGCCAGCTCGCTCGCGTTCGTTTTCCACGTAAGCCAAGACACGGCGTGTGGTTACCACGACGCCTGCGCCTGCGGCTCGCGATTCCTTCATGTAACTAAACAGGCGCGAGCCGCGCCGTCCTGTGGAAGAGTTTTCTCTCAAAAAGCGCGGCGAGGCAAGCGTGGCGAGGCAAGCGCGGCGAGGCAAGCGGCCAGCGCCCCCCCGGCCCCCCAGCGCCCGAGGTACCTCCCCGTTTTTATATTACATACTTCTTTTTTATTTGATTATGTAGGTATCGGAGAAAAATTAATTTTCATACCCCAAGCCCGTACAAATGATGCCCCCCAGCGCCCGAGAACCTCGGTTCCAGCTTCAGTTTCGATGTTCAGTTATTTTTAATGCATTTCTACAATACGGGCATTAACTTTCATGCGTTCGCGCCAACATGACTCACGCTCGCGCAGCTGTCTATTGACCGCCCTTGCTTTTTCGATGGTTATCTCGCTGGTTTCTCTACTTTCCATTGCAGTAAATACAAAAGAACTAGAACGAAATTCAAAAAATTTATTTTTCATAAAAAAATTCATTACTATCCAATATAATCTCCAATATAATCCAAGTTAATATCTCATCTATTAAGTCCTTATTGTAGCCATAAAACTATTTAGACAATTTAATATTTGCATGCGTTCCTTGTTTACGCTTTTTAGTACTTTTTTGATGCTGTTGATCTTTATGTTCCGTCATTAATGTATGTTTATCATTGTTTTTATTATTGAATGTTTATTTAGTCAATATCAGGAGAAATGCATAGAGCACGTAAATCTGTTCTCAACGAAAATACCTATTTGGATTGATCAGTTGATCATAGTTGTGTGCCTCCTGAAATTCAATAATCGCTCTACCCTGTGAAACACGCACACTCCAAAGCTTGGTAGAAATTCAAATAACGAACGAAAGCCAATTGAATAATAAACCCCAGTGAAAGAATTTGCAGCGTTTTTTATTGAACCTCAATAACCCCCCCCCCCCCCCAATAAAAACATCTATAATTTATCAAGTCCTTTAGCACTCGTATTGCGTTAAAACTTTGCCAAATCCAAATTCAAACGATGTAGCCAAAGGTAGACTGATGTCGAGGAGGCACACAAATATAATCAACTGATCAATCCAAATAGGTGTTTTGGTTGAGAACCGATTTCTATGCATATCTCCTGAAATTCAATAATCGCTCTATCACCTCTAAACACGCACACTCCAAAGCTTAGTAGAAATTCAAATCATGAATGCAACTCAAATGAATACAATTGAATAATAAACTGAAAGAATTTGCAGTGTGCGTGATTCACAGGTGATAGAGCGATTATTGAATTTCAGGGCAAATATGATCAACTGATCAATCCAAATAGGTATTTTGGTTGAGAACAGATTTACGTGACCTGAAATTCAATAATCGCTCTATCACCTGTGAAACACGCACACTCCGAAGCTTAGTACAGATTCAAATCATGAACGCAAGCCAATTGAATAATAAACCCCAGAGAATGAATACTTATTTACCCCACTAATAACATTGAATAATATTTACCTGTATATCATCAGCGCTTCATGCATATCAGAATGCTTCAACCCGTGTATCGGCTATAAACTACAACTATCAACATCGGCTATAACTCCAGTATCCACATTCACTACAATCGACGCTATCGGCATCACTAGGTTACAAACAAACAATAATAAACCAAAAAACGCAAATGTTGGCACCATAAATCGGGCCATACATCGGGAATGGTTTGACCTACGGACGTGGGGAGGGTCTCATTCGATTCCTCATGGTATGTTCTTCAAATAGGTAAATATTTAGGCCGATTCGACTTGTTTTGAGGTTTTTAGGGATTTTACAAAACTTTGACAGCCCTTAAAGGGCACTTTAAATTGGTTTCTCCCCTGGCTGAAAATTTCAGATCTTTTGCTCCAGCCGTTTGGGAGATATCGTGCGTACGGCGGACGGACGGAAAATTTTTTATTGCAGATTCGGATTCTACACCCTTTGAAACGTAAACCATGAAATTTTCAGGGGGGGTTAGAATTTTTTTTTCCAGAGCGATTACAATGGTTTATTGTTGAATAATAAACCAAAATGAGGCACAGAATCTACAACCTACTTTTTAGTATTTTGTATTTATAAAAATGAGGCACACAAATAATTTGTGACAAATTACAACAAATCTTTTTTATACAGCATAATATGCTAAATGATAATATACATCATAATAATATACATATTATCTACCTATGTAATGTTCCTATAAAAACAAGAACCTAGTAGGTAGAATTTTCAGACTTGTTTGTCTTGTCTTCAACTTTCTATTCCCCAGTATTTTTTTTTTCAACTGAGCGAAAAAATAGTAGTTTGTCAATTTTTGCCCCAGAAAGAGAGCTCCTGGGACGTGATACCTCCATAATGCTCTTTCTGATGCAACTGACGTCGCCATTACTGTCCGATATTTCTGTCAAATATTGTCTTCGTCAGTTGTGAGAGAGATGAATTTTGACGGTGACTCTGACTCCAAAATTTCAGTGGATTGTCTTCCAATCTCATGATTGGATCTTTCAAGTATCGTTATCGCATGGGTGCCCGCAGGCGTTGGGGTATGACGTAGACTGCGTCATTGAAATTATTTGGGGGGTTCCAAAAAATGTTTGGGGAGGGGAGTAAAGTTGGCTGTTTAACGTGACGACATTCAAAAATATATTACATCGCTAGAAAGAACGTAAGTAATAATGAACCTAGTAATTAATGTAAATGTTGTTTGTTTTTCTATCTTAAAATATATAATTTTTCGATTTTTCCAATACCTATAAATCTCCTTTTAGTTTTATATAAAGTATTTTTTACATTTTTGTTCTGGGGAGTTGGGTACCAACTTACATATTTGTTGTATTCTGTGTTGAGAGGGAAGAAGGTGTAGTATGCCGATTTGCGGGTTTAGGGAGGGGGGGAAGAAGAATAAGAAGAAACATCGATAGGATTGCAAATAAAAAACATCGATGTTATGGAAACATTGAGCACTATTTGTGCTCTGGAGGATTGGTGTACCCCAAGCTCTCTCTCTTTAAACCCATCTAAATTTTCAATCAATACCTTTCACCGAATTGTTCAGCCTACCTTATTCAATTTTACTTTAGGTGGATCTGAGCATCAAAGGACGCATGCTGCGGATGATCTTGGAGTGTTCTGCGAAGCCCAACTTACTTTAACCAGCCTCATTGATGGCATAGCTAGACGTGCACTGAGGGCCTTGGGTTTTGTGAAGAAGAGTACTCGCGATTTTACCAGCATACAGGCGATTGCGCTCTTGCACAAATCTCTGGTTCTACCTCTACTTGAATATGCCTCTCCGGTGTGGTCATCCAGCTACTCGCTTCACAAATATTCCCTGGAGAGAGTGCTGCGAATATTTTTGAGGTACGTCGCGTTCAAGGCTGGTTTCCTCTCTAGGGATGTTGAGGACGCACCCCTGGTCGAGATGTGTCAACTTTTACTACTTGAGACCCGCAGAAGCCTGGCCGACCTGAAACTCTATCACAAACTTTTGAATAACCAGCTTGACTGCCCGGTTCTGTTGTCAAAGGTTAACCTCCGGATTCCTAGGCTCTCAGCACGATCGTCCCACCTCTTCCATGTACCATTTTCTCCAACAAATTATCGATTCAATCGGCCTCTACATCGTCTTCCTCGTCTCGCCAATTTGTGTATTCAGACCTACCCAACGAATGACTTTTTTAATGATTCTCCTGCCATGCTTAAAACAATTGTTCAATCCTCCCCATTATTTCAACTGTAGTCTTCTAAAGTTTTATACCTTGTGAAGTTGCACCTCATTTCTATATTTCTTCCTTTTATACTTGCTTGATATTTTTTGTTCTTTGTAATTGTGCTTGCCCGAAATTTTCTAATAAATAAATAAATAAACATTGCATACAAAACATCGAGATGTGGTGTTTTCAAAACATCGACATCTATGTCGCAGCCCTAGGACAGACATCCCTACAATATATCGAAGGAATTCAGAGCTGATATTGCGGTCTGGCAACTGTTCTCTAGAGATGACTCCTCATCACGGCTGAAATGGGCTTTAAACACCACCACTCTAAGAATATCGTTTACGAGATTTTGAATGTCAAACCGCGAATGCCGTCAAAAGGCGAGCCCTGAAACCTGAATATCGGCTATAGCATGTCGTAGACGTTAAAAATAACTTTATGACCGATGAAACCGCCCCGAGATTTTTGAACCGGCACCTCGCCACGTGTATCGATTAATATTCAAATACGATAGTGAGTGTGAGGGACCGAAATAGTTCGATAACAACGAACAAGAGTGAATACGTTATAGATATTAAAAGGCACACATATATAATTTTTTCTTCTTCACAAAACTCTCCTGAAAGTAAGAATAGACCATCAACATAGGAAAAACCCGGTGGTGAAGAGTGTAAAACATGGGCGTCGACTTGTCCAAAACTTTGGTGGGGCTCAACATGGCGGTATTGACGAATTTCCTGCTAAAAGTAGCCATTTTTAGGCCCTTTTGGATGCTTAAAAAGAACACTATTCTACCCTGAAAGTAAAATAAATTTGCTAATCAGCTACTTTTTTATTTGAGATGAGCAATAAACAACGTTAATGAATCAAAACGGGTATAAAGTTCAATGATACACCAAACATTGAGTACAATGAATAAATGAAGCCAACCTTCCCGCATAAACAAACAGCAAGGGCAACTGACCTATTTATTAGCCAATTTGCTGCCTTCCCTGGGGATGTGTTGCGTTATACCATTAAAATTTTAAGATTTTCAGTAAGAAAAATATTGGTGGGGCCCGGGCCCCACCATCTCTTATGAGTTCAACGCCCATGGGTTTAAATAAGTAGAGAAAGATAGGGGAAGACGACAGGGATGAAAGGAAGAACGGCTATAAATCTCCCATAAAGACAATAAACACCCATCGGCAATAATTAATTTTTGAAAAATAATAGCATCAAGGAGGTAGGAAATCTGACGTTCTTTCTGTATCTTCAGGTTTGAGAACACTCTAAGAATGTGGGAGTCACAGATACTTTTAGGAGATAAGAGGAAAAACAATTTTCTGTCGTCAATAACTCAAAAACTAAAACGATAAAACAGGCATTTTTTGTAGCAAAGTACTTGAAGAACCGATCTGAAGTATTGAAGTTGTGTTGGTTTGCGTGTTCATGATAGGAAAGACCTGCGACAAGCAGTAGGGTAACCAGGTGTACCCAGCGCCTAAAAAAAGTTAAAACAGAAGAAAAAATCATTTCAGTCATTTATTTATCATGCTGCTTAGCCTTTTCCAGGCACATTTAAAAATTCCATATCAAGTGTGCATTATAAAAGTGATAAACCCGTGAGAGCTGTCTAAAGTTTTTGTGAGGTGTTCTCGAACTCCGCTGTAAGAAGTGCACGTGTTTCTGAGCTGTAAGTGAACGAGGTAAGTAAAAATATTCATGTTTCTATGGTAGTACTCTATGTTTAACATCTCTTTAATAAATTCTGAATCACTTTACAGGATTTAATCAAGAATTATAGGAGACATGCTACTTTTCAGTTTTCGATACTTCTTTGTACCCAGGGCCATTTTTTCATTGCACCCAGGGCTGGCCCTTGGTACAACAACAAGTGCCGGCCCCAGGTGTCTGAAACAATATTGTATAAAATAAGATTAGGAGTATAAAATTAAACCAACATAGTCAATTTTGTTATTACTATAAGTAAATCAATCTTTTTCAGATGCCACGAGGTTCTGTGTGTATAAAAAAACCACCGACCTCTGATCGATCAACCGTAAAGTTTACTAGAAAAAAAAAAGATTTTGTTCATTTGGCTTCAACAGGAAGATTTTCATTAAATTAAGAACGAGCACATTTCTAAGGTTCTACCAGATCGAGTTTTTTTAAGGAGGGGCCAAAAGAAGTTTTCCGTCCACTTCCAGGGTCTAAATGTAATTTGATTTACGTTATTTCGATAGACCTTGTTCACAAATCTCAGATTACATCAAGTTAGTTGTATTTTGATTTCCACCCTTTCCTACTATAGGCGTATTCCCACGTTTTTTTGCTTCCATTTCAAGAAAGGTCCACAATTTATCGCTACATTCTGGTTGACTACAAAGGTTCATAATTGAAAATTATAAGCCATAGAAGTTATGAAGCTATATTATATTAGCTACGATATGGTCTCTCTGGTTAACGTTACAACCGAACTTTTTAGCTCTTTAAAATTTCTTTCTTGTCCTAGTCTTGTCGTTCCCAAGTCAAGCTCTGTTTTTATGTGATATTGAACTAGTTACGTAGAACATTAATTTCAGAATTTCACATAATTTCAACCTATAATGCCTTGGTATGATTTAGCATATTCTAAGCTGTGATTAATATGATTTTGAAACTATACCTAATCAAAATCTATTCGACCTTGAGCCAGGCTGTGTTTTAAGTATGTGATTCCGATGTAGGACCAGCAAAGTGATTTTAAGGAGTGTCAGATCTTGTATAAAAATCAATTTGATATTAAATATGTTATTTTAAGGTATAAATAAAGCGGCTATTCGAGTTATTGGCGTATTTTCTTGTAAAGTTAGAGATCAACTATGGTGGCCCTGCGTTGCGCACCCTCTGGCCCTGAGTACAACGGAGTGTTGTACTCAATTTCCCATTTCTTCAAAAACATGTTGTTGTACAAAAAACAATTACTCAATGAACAATTAAGCAAATGGGAATTGTTACGAAAGAGTTGCTTCAACGATAAAATTTAAAACTATCACGAAATAAGAGTAGGTACTTTGATACTAAAATGACGATTTGAAGAAAAAGTGGCCCTGGGAACAACAGGTTATCCTATCTGAGAAAAAGGGAGTAGCGCCCAATAACATCAACGTTTTGGATGCAACCGTGCCAAGGCGGGGAGTCTGGAGTAGGAAAAGTGCCACGGAGTTACTCGACCTGGGCATCTCGTCAGAAGTTCCTCGTGGGGTCACTACCTTCGTCATCCGGGGCTGTTGCTTAAACTGGTGACCATTCTGTAGGGGCAATTTCTTCAGTCCATGAAAGTTTTTTTTTGTTTTCTACTGGTCCGCCTACAGTCAGTAGCAGGCTACACCTAAATTGAACAAGTTTGAACTTGTGCTGCTGCACATGTTTAATCGATTGCCAATAGCCATCCATCTATCGTATCGCTATCAATAATAACAGAGGTTTGGACGTACAGTACGTAGGGAAGTCCATATTTACGACGAAGGGACAAATCCAGTGGATAGTGATATAGCATAAAACCATCCCTGAAAGATGCTCGTCAATTTAAGCCCTCCTGCATGGAAATCGGTGCAGAAGTTTTTGAGTTTTTAAAGAATACACAGGCTAACTTGACAGTTTTATATATTTAGATTAATTATTGGCTACATTTTGATATATTGGCTTATAATGTTCCATTTTAGGCGGGGATCTCTAATGTTTTTGTTTTAAATTGTGGTTGAAGGAGCGATGCTAAAAGTTGCCTGATCTGTTTTCATCCTATGGGAAAAAGTGGACCTAGGAAACAATCTGATTTGATCGAGAATCATCAACACTATCATTCGCAACTGAACATCGGTTCATAGCCAGCGAATGGCATTGGGGTTATTTTTGCCGGCAAATCTAACTTGGAAGTATTTTGCATTAAAAAAAGACGGGAAGTTTCCAAGATCGCTCGATGAATAAACATCCTGTGTTGACCCATTAGGCCTCGGGCCAACTGCGAACGGGGGGCGGAGATTTGCCTGTCGCATGAATTAACGGAGATAATCGTCTAAGTTATTCTCTGAGAGATGTCCATTCATATTTTGGTGGCCGGAAAATGTATATTAGGAACTGACAGTTGAAACTCCCAAGATATCACATAGGCCAGTTCCTCCACTGGAAGTGTTTTCAAGCGACGGGGCGATGAGAGGCGACTAGAACGGACCGAAGTTGAGGAAACGGGTTAAAAACCAGGAATGAGGGCTAGTTGGTGTTCGGTTCGTCATAAGTCTCAGTCAATCCCTGAGGGTTAAATCAATAAAATCAAAGGGATGAAATGTTTAAAAATCTGAATAGCAACAACTTTCGAGATAAAACCAAAGTTTTCATGTTTGCTGTCGATAGAAGCCCATTCAATGACTCGAATGAGCCCAACCGGAGTTATTTACATTCACCAGTTCACACTCCCTAAGGGCTAGAAATGTTACAGAAAAAAACGTCAATAGGAATGTGAGTGTGCTTGGACAACATATTTTTAATATTTATAGACACGTGATGGTAGGAACGTGAGTGTGCTTGGACATACAATTGGTTTTTTATTCAATTTCTAACCATTGTGTTCATTTTCTGAATATTGAGTCATTGACAATATTTTGAAACTCGCACGATTTCTCCCAAACGGCTGGAGCAAAAGTTTTGAAATTTTCGGAAAATCCATGTTGGTCCGACAACGCCCCAGTTCTTGAGCCAGATCTCTCACTTCATTTAAAGTGCCCTTTAAGGGTTGTCAAACTTCTGTAAAATCCCTAAAAACCTCAAAAAAAGTCAAGGCGGCTTAAATTTGTGCTCTTTTGAAGAACATTCCACGAGGAATCGAATGAGCCCCTCCCCAGATCCGTAGGTCAAACCATTCCCGATGTATGGCCCGATTTATGGTGCCATCATTTGCGTCATTTTGGTTTATTATTGTTTTTGTGTTGATATCAGTAACCTAGTGACGTAGTGATGTAGGGACGTGGATACTGGAGTGAACTCCTAAAAGGCTTTGTAACCGACACACGGGTTAAAGCATTCTGATAACCATAAAAAAACGCTGCAAATTCTTCTACTGGGGTTTATTATTCAATTTCATTCATGATTTTAATTTCTACTAAGCTTTGGAGTGTGCGTGTTTCACAGGTGATACAGCGATTATTGAATTTCAGGAGGCACACAAATATGATCAACTGATCAATCCAAATAGGTATTTTGGTTGAGAACAGATTTACGTGCTCTATGCATATCTCCTGAAATTAAATAATCGCTCTATCACCTGTGAAACACGCACACTCCAAAGCTCAGTAGAAATTCAAATCATGAACGCAAGCCAATTGAATAATAAACCCCAGCGAAAGAATTTGCAGCGTTTTTTAATATTTGTAGACACGTGATGGTAGGCCGTTCTTTTATTTTATCTCGTAGAATTTCAGTGGTTTTTCTCTTCGTGGATTTCTAAGTCGTGTCCATTTTCAGAATATTGTGTCATTGTCCATATTTTGATATCAGTTTTTGTTTCGTACAGAGTGATGTTATATTTAAGACGAAGACTTTAGAGTCCGGGTCGCTGCCCTCCAGCTCCCAAACCGGCTGCATAGACTTCGTGCTGAAAGTCTCAATCTGCATCGGTCATCTCATCGTCGAATTTTGGTGAATTATTTGAAATTTCATCCCGACGTTATGGTAGTGTGTTTGTCAAAAGTGATTTTGTCCAGCGTGCAGAATTTTGTGACAGGATGCAATCTTTGTTCCAAGATAAAGACGATCTGAGGTCCGCACACCGCTGATGAGCTCTATTTTCATCTTAATGGATTCCTGAACAATCAGAATTTTAGAAACTGGGCTTCGCAGAATCCACAACAATCTACGGGAGAACCATTACACTCTCCAAGAGTGGCAACATGTTGTGCTGTTGGAAAGATCCACGTCATTGTTCCTTACTTCTTCGTAGAGAACAGCACCATTGTAATATTTTGAACATCACACGTCCTCGTTGAACGAATTTTTCTTCCCTGAACTTCAACGTCGTCATGTCCTAAGGGGTCTTGTGTGGTTTCAGCAAGATGGACTAACTTGTCATGCCAACGATGTTTTAGATGCACTTCTCCAACAATTTTATGAGCCGCTTGATTTCTCAAAGAGGTGACTTTTCCCACCCCTCCCCCCATCCTCCCCTTTCTCCTGATCTTTCCCCTTTTGACTTTTTTCTATGGATATATCTTGAGGAAAGGGTATATAAAGAGAAACCACCTGTACATCTCACAGCACATGCGAGGAGCTCCGAGGAGAGGCTTCAGAAATGCAGAGATTCCAGTGGTGGACTGATTTCATGTTTAAGCCTTAAGTGATGAATAAAGTGAGGTAAATAAAAAAAGTTTCTATCTAAAAACGCTGCAAATTCTTTCACTGGGGTTTATTATTCAGTTTTATTCATTTGGCTTGTATTCATGATTTGAATTTCTACTAAGCTTTGGAGTGTGCGTGTTTCACAGGTGATACAGCGGTTATTGAATTTCAGGAGGCACACAAATATGATCAACTGATCAATACAAATAGGTATATTGGTTGAGAACCGACTTACGTGCTCTACGCATATCCCTTGAAATTCAATAATCGTTCTATCAGCTATTACACGAAAGAATTTACAGCGTTCTTTACTCCGTAATCGTCTTACCGAGGTACTGGCAATATCGTCTCCTGCGGAATCGTCACCGGAAATTTGATTCAGATCATCGTCAGTCACTTTCCTACTAGCGGGTTTCCAATCTTTCTTTCCTTTGACCATAATTGTCACTTCACTAAATTATTTACCTGACAATATGTGAAGTTATATCCACACTCCAAAGCTTAGTAGAAATTCAAATCATGAAAAGCCAATTGAATAATAAACCCCATATTTGCAGCGTTTTTTCAATTGAACCTTATAATCAACTTGATTTCTCAAAGAAAAAATGTCGTAATCCTGAAATTGAGTATACCGTTGGAAAGCTCATGAAATGAGGACAGTTTTTATGAGACAAATTCATCAACTTCTCCAAATATTTTTGGAACGTCGGCTAAGCATATCTGTTTCGAAATTTATCGAAAAATTTCAAATTTTCTCCGATTTTTCAAATCATGAACGCAAGCCAATTGAATAATAAACGCCAGTGAACAGAATTTATCGAAATTTTATAATTGAAATTATGTTTATCTTATAGGAAATTCAATGCTGAATCCGAAAATGTATGATAAAATTAAAAAAGACTCTTCAGTGGTCCAGAAAACTCGATTTCATGACGTGAGGTCGGAGTTGACCGTGAAAGCACTAAAAAAATCATAACTATCCAATGGGCTGAGATAGGACCCCCACTCTGGCGGCATTCTACTCCATTTTCGATGTAGTTTTACCCAAAAAAAAATTTTACAGATCCCCAAAGGGCACTTAATAGTTAGGCTAAAAATTGGGATTAGTTTGTCAAAATCAATTTGAATTTTTGGCATATTATCAAATTTTTTTGCAAGCCATTAATTTGAACCTTTGGCACGAAAATTCTAATATTTTTGGCATCTCAATTTAAACTTTCGGCGACCCAATTTCTAAACTGGCATACCATTCGAAATTTTCAGGGGGCATATCAATTTTTTTTTCACAAATCCCAACTAACCCAACATTCCACCCCATATAATGATCAATGAATGTTTTTTCTCTCCGTAAACCAAAAAAAAATTCTGTGTTGTGATGTTCCGAAATCCTCCTTAGTTCATTAGGCATTGATTTACAGGGATGGGCTGACAAACCCTTGTGGTAATTTTGTTCCTAATCGGTCTTCGATGCTGAAATGTAAATGGAGCTCTGTATATGTCATCTAGTCCACTAATTACAAGATGTGGAGTTTAGATTATGTACCAAGCACAACGTCGAATGAAGATAAATCAGCGATTACGTAGAAGGATTATTTAAATACAGAAATGATAAACCTCCATGTAATAATTTGCAGCGTTTTCCGAGTTATTTTAATATTGTGCATTTGGGGTAATAAACTGTTATTGATTATCGTCAGTTTTGGCTATTCTTCCTCACGTGGCAGCTACTTGTTCTCTTCACCCTTAGCCGTTTCCCAGGTGCCTAGAGAATGCAGAATATCCGTAAATTTATTTTGTATCTCACGAGAGGCGGCACATCATGTATCACAGCGTTATAACACGTTCGGAAGGTGGAACAAGCGAATTTTCCCCTATGCGACTCAATGGGAGCAGACAAGCAGATATATTCTCGGACCCCTCAAATATTCAAACCTTTCTATACCTACCGTTCGCGTTCATCGCATAGAGGGAAAACTCTTGCTAAGCTGGATGGCAGAACAGTTTCCATGTTTATCGCAAACCTAGATATTCCCAAAAAGAATTAGTTGGTTGAAGAATTCGTTGACTTCATTGTTTTTCGTGGTTTTATTTATTGCCACTGATTGTAAGATACATCATCCATCAATATTTTATCTCATAATTGGACACGGTATACAGGGTGGGACTTCAGCAAACCTACTCCTCAGAATAGCACTGGAAAGCATAGTCACTACAACTAACTTGTACAGTACTATAATTTGCACAGCACAATCAGGCTTGTTCAGCTTGAGGCGCCGCACAGTGGTCCAGAATCGTCAAAAACGGTCAAAACCCCAATTTCTGAAGTATTTTCCCTTACCTTGTCGGTCTCAAATATGCGTTGAGAAGATCCCGAAGAAGTTTGTCCTTGAGTTTCAGGCGCCAAAAATGATTTGGGAGCCACCAATAATCGTTACAATCACAATATTTGTGGAAATGTCGAAAATTGTCATGCATGTTTACAATTTTTTTATTTTTGACAAGAGGTGATAGGAGCAATTTTTCTTGATACATTTAGATGTCAAGAGGGCAAAAAAATTCTGTCCCGCAATTTGAAGTCTTCTTTTTAAAGGGGTTAATGAAAAATTAAAGGGTTTTTGAGCGACAGATTCCTTTTTGACTTATACTTTTTGTGCATCCGTGTGCATCTTCAATTCTGGGCTTGGGCACTTCCTAAACATGTATAGAAAGATCGCAAACCGAAATTAGCTGCGACCACCTGCGACCTTGGTACCCAGAGCTCACAGAACTATGGAAAACGTGATCCAACGGACTCTCGTTCTCGCTATGTAAAAAATGAACCTGAGGAGTAGGTTGTCACGAACTGTTCAACCCTTATTGGAAACATGTCAAACTGTGATAATTTTTAATCTTTATTTGAAATATATAAGTAGAACCATCATTTGATTGGCTTGTTCTTTATCAAACACAACTGTACAGTGAACACACACTTGTTTGGCGTTGGTACCTTCATTCTAGTCCTATGACTAGTAAATGTGCCAAATTTAAGGTTTCTAGTTCAACTACACAAGGAGATATCAAGTTTTGACTAGTTTTTGACGGTTCTGGACCACTGTGCGCCGCAGTTCTCCTTCGTTGTCCAAAACGTCGAGCATCTCCGCGTTCTCGTGTTGATGGAGGCGTTTTCCGTGCTTCTGAGCATATTTTATGATGATTTCGTTGACTGTTTTTATCCTCAGGTCTTGATGAAAATCATCATTTGGTGGCACCAACCACACTTTTGTTCTGAAAAGTATGTATTTTCTTTACGTTAGACTTTTTGGCACAGTCCCAGCAGAGTTGAATCCCGTAGGTCCAAATAGGGCGTAAAATCTGCTTGTGGATGAGCAGTTTATTGTGAAGTGATAAACGGGAATCCGCTCTAAACAGCCAATACATTTTCCTGAATTTAATTTTTAGTTCTTCTTTTTTCTTCTCAATGTGTCAATTCCACAGTAATTTTGAATCGAGAGAATACCCAGATATTTCACTGTGCCAGAGCAGGGGACTTGGTTTGAGTTTATCGCCAATTCCCAGGCAGAGACTTTACGATTATTGAAGTTAATGTGAACTGACTTGGATTCGTTCAGCTTTATTCTCCACTTCTCAGTCCATCGTGTAACCTCGGTGGTGGCTTCTTGCAGTTTTTGGGTCTCGGTTTCTACTTCTTGTTCAGTGAAGAGTATGGCTGTGGCGTTCGCGAATGTGGTTACCATTGTATGCATTGTATGCTGAGGTAAAGCCCTCGTGTACAGCAGGTATAGCGCTGGCCCAAGGACGCTCCCCTGTGGAACACCTGCCTTAATCGGTCTTAGACTGGAGTATTGGTCGTCCTCCTTCACTCTGAAGTGCCTATTCTCCAGGTAGGATGACAGGAGTCGTAGTACTGCCATGGCAGATACCGGTTTAGTTTAAAACGAAGCCCTGGGTGCCAACATTTGTCGAGGTAAGTGCCTTCTTGCTGAGGTAAGCCCCTCGTGTACAGCACGTATAGTGCTGGCCCAAGGACGCTCCCCTGTGGAACACCTGCCTTAATCGGTCTTAGACTGGAGTATTGGTCGTTCTCCTTCACTCTGAAGTGCCTATTCTCCTGGTAGGATGACAGGAGTAAGCAGTACTGCCAAGGCAGATCCCTGTTTAGTTTGAAACGAAGCCCTGGGTGCCAAAATTTGTCGAATGCCTGTGCTACATCAAGGAATAACCCAGCGCATTTACCAAACCATTGGCAAAAATGAAATCCCTCCTAGTTTAAAACCACCGGGAACGATTATTTTTTCGAAAGTGAGAAGGCATTTACGCAGCAGGGCACCTCGGTGAAAACCCGCTTGGCACCGCTGCGGTGCCTTCCGCGTTCAGTCGGTTAATATAGTTCCTCAGCGCTGATTGATCAAGGGGCAGAAATTATTGGCTCATTCTCCATGATGTTAGAGTTTTTATCCAAAGTTTATGAAATGTTGCCATCATGTTTGGGGTTAAAAATTCGACAAATATCCACTAGACAGTCGATTTACATTGAGGACTTCTACTGTATTAGGAAGCAAAGAGTTATCATCTAGCAACCTACCTCTCCCAAATACCTCCATATACCTATTATACGGCAATTCCCCATTATGAATCTGGTATAACTTGAATCATGTCATCGATACTATATTATTGGCCCACTGACTTACCTACATTAATAATAATAACATCATATACCAAGTTCGTTTAATTGGGCCTAAGTCCTTGATTTGTAATCTACCTGCCTTAAGCAAGTATTTATTTGTGCGATTTTACCTTTAGTCTCCTTCTACAAAAGCTTCTTGTTGATTTGTATATAGCTTTTCCAAGTCAGATTCGGAAATTTCCAAACAAATTTCGGAAATTTCCAAATCAATTTCAGAATTGTCCATTTCAATTTCAGAGTTTTCCATTTCATTTTCAGAAACCGCTCCCACCCGGATATTGATCGCATTCTGATATTGAAATGGAAAATTCTTAAATCGGTTTGGAAATTTCTGAAATTGGTTTGGGAATTTCCGAATCTGACTTGGAAAAGCTATATCTGGTGAGTTACCAGTACTGTGCATTTACCTCTCCCTTGCATTTCATTTGAGGAAATACAGAGTTTCATTTCTTTTGTTATTTGTATAAAATACACTAAGAAATCAAATTCTCTACTGAAATTGCTTAACTTAATTTTTCTTGGTTACCCACTCAGGGTAGTGGGTTAGTCCTCACGAAATAATTTGATTTGCTTAACATTCTTTATCTCTTTCTTCTTTTTTTTTCTTTCTTTTTTTTGTGATTGCAGGAACATTAAAATATAAAAAATCAGGTTATTTTAATGTTCAATGGTATGAACAGACAGATTGACCTTTGCTTCCGCATCACTTAAAGTTAGCGGATTTTTTATTTCACTTTCGAGCTATCTAAATTTGTTCAACTTCAAAATCCAAATTTCGACCCCAATTTTACATTTTAGAACGTTATGAACAGCTTTTGCTTCGTGTAGCTAGCCTTATTTCTTGACAACTGTGAAAATAACCAACAATCCTGTTTTGTTTGATGTACATCCTCTATTCAGGGTAGTGTTTCAATCAAAAACTGTGGATCTGGTTTTAAATTTGAAGTGTGGTACCGCGCAGGCGCAGTGGAGGGAGGGTAGTTCGGGGCGAGGACACGCCCACTAGCTCCTAGGCGAAATGGGATCGGCAAGTGGAGGAGCGGATAGCGACGGGCGGGAGGGGGCGGGATAGTCAACTATCGCGGATAGTTGAGCAGGAAAACCCCGCGGCACCGCGTCCCCGAGTCGGGGAGGGGGGCGGGAAGCTCCGCCTAGAAATAGTTGGGCGGATAGAGAGGATACCAGGCAACCATGCGGGTCCAGGAGCTCCGCTTCTCCCGCGTCTAGGAGCTGACGTCCCTCCCCTCCCTTTCCCGCTCCGCCCGTTCGTTGCACTCTCCCCGCTCCGTATCAACGGCGGTTATAGATAGTTTGAGCGGTGCAGCGACCGTGGGGGTGGGGTGGGGGGCTAGTTCTAGCTCTCCCTCCCATTCACCCGTCAACGCGATCCCGGCACGAACAGCTGACGGGTCAACGCGATAGGGGAGCTCAACAGCCGCTCTCTACTCATTCTTTGCACAGTGACAGGCCAACTCAAGAAAAATGCAGTTTTCAAAAACATAAAAAATAAAAATAAATCGATTTCGACGGTTAAACTAAAATAAGGTGACCAAAGAGTTTCGCTCTGAAATTTCAACTCTCTAGGGTGAAAAGAAGAGAATTCAGTTCACTCCGTTTATGAAGAAAGAGGATGCCAAATCCATGATCCCCTCGTACCAAGAAGAATCTCCACATCAATTCAATAAATTTGCAGCGTAAGCAGCAGATATGTGCTGCACATCTTTAATTTCCAATAGCCATCCATCTATACATACACCAGCACTGACAATTGAAACTCCCAAGATATCACGTTTTTCCACTGGAAGTGTTTTCAACCGACTAGAACGGACCAAAGTTGAAGGAAATCAGGAATGAGGGCTATTTGGTGCTCGGTTCGTCATAAGTGAAAACGAAATGAAAATGAAAATGAATTTATTTCTTCAGTAAGTACATAGCGTAAATAATACACAATTAAAGGATATACAGAAACATAATCTCCCAATATGAGCTAAGAGCCCGAGCTAGGGAGATGAGCTGGTTGAGCAACAAAACAAAAACGAAAAACCTTTTACAATCAATTCTAAGCACTACTGAATACAATTACCGTTATTCTAACTAATATTTACGATAGTAGAGACGGATATGTCAAGAAAGAATAATTTACTATTACTATATTTACAATTTCCAAGATCGATTTGAAAAAGACAGAAAAAAAACATACATTTGAGCCTATATAAAAAAAACCTATGTCAGGTGAGACAGGAAGAATTTTTTAAGGATTGAACAATTTTTAGGGTTTTCCAACAGTTTAGATTTTAATGTAGTGGGCCTTGATCTGATAACAATTTTGCGCTGCTGTCGTGTGGTATAATGGAAGAGAAATGACTTTGTTAATTTTAAATCTAGTAGTTACGTCATGACAAAGTCTCAGTCAATTCCTAAGGGTGGAATCAAAGGGATGAAATTTTTAAAAAATCACCTCACACGTGTGAACAGAGAACTACGCCACACGGAGGGCAACCGTGTGCAGGAACAGTAACACTTTGTATGATCAACTGCATTCGTCGGTGTCGTCTTATTCAGAAATTCGCTCACCAACTAAGCTTGCTTTTTAACATCGTTTTATTCTGGTGGCAAATGACAAACCGAGAAAAATTCGATTGAAACTGTTCCTAACCAAGAATGACGTCACAGAACGGTTTCACGACGTCATCGTCACAGCGTTCTTTGTGTTTCTCTCCGCTCTCACATCGGCACACTCCCTCTGTCGTGATGACGCCTTTGTAGCGCGTTCACAGGTCATCGGGCATCAGCCGGACGCTCCCCTCCGCTGTAAACCCTGAAAACGGAATCAAAGTTCTGAAAGGTCAACCGGGAGACGAGTAACCGGGAATGAGAGAGAACATAAAGTCTCTCTGCGGGACAAT
The DNA here is from genome assembly GCA_031894815.1 of Creontiades dilutus. Classification (NCBI taxonomy): domain Eukaryota; kingdom Metazoa; phylum Arthropoda; class Insecta; order Hemiptera; family Miridae; genus Creontiades; species Creontiades dilutus. The sequence continues at coordinate 28,987 of JAVIWC010006614.1, read as the reverse complement.
CAGGAGATGGGAGTCACTTTTAATCAACAATTATCTCCACTAAGTAATTATTTAAACAGCATAGCTTTTGAATTAAACAATGATTTTCTCTTTCTGATTTGCAAATCAAACAATTTTAACGATCTCATCTGCTCCGGTTCTGAAAACCACATTGCTGAAAGCGGCACGTAATCAGAAAAGATTCCATTGTGCGTCCCAATAATCTGTATACGAGTGTCCCGCTCTTTTTGTAAAACAAAGGGTGAAACTAGACCGAAAATGGAGCAAAACGCCACCAACCGCACTTTTCTATCTAAACCCGTTCTCTAGATACAATTTTTTTAAAGGTTTTTTTTTCTCCAGAAAACCACGTTTTTTTAAATATAAAAACCCACGTTTCTCCACTTTTAAACTACATTTTTCTACTCTTGACCACATTTTCGTATTCAGCGTAAAATTTCCTTTACGACCAATGCACATTCATAATCATCAACGAACCCCTAAGGACCGCAATAACAGTTAAAACATTGAAAATTAAACAAAATTGCTAATTTCTGAATTACTTTTATTTTTACTGCACTTCCAAATACGTGCTGGAACTTGTCAAGCCTCAGGAAAACTTGCAAATTTAATCAGCTTTCTAGTGGTATGGAAACTCTGCGATTCCGCGTCGATTTCATGGAGAAAGACCAGAAATCGTGCGTACGGCGGACGGACGGAAAATTTTTTATTGCAGATTCGGATTCTACACTCTTTGAAACGCAAACCATGAAATTTTCAGGGAGGGTTAGAATGTTTTCTTTCAAGAGCGATTACGATGGTTTTATTATTGAATTATAAACCAAAATCACTTTACCTATTCCCACCCCACTGCAGGATTTCTGTCTCATGAAGCCGAAATTATTGAGTAGCAGAGTGTTTTTTGCAGCTGTAATCCTTTGACTGGTTGGTGTTGTGGATGTTTGGTATCAGACTCTATGCTTTAAGTATAAATTTGATCTCGAGTTCTTCCGCCGGTTTCGGTTTTCAGTTCTCGTTCATTAATTTCATCTACATATGTTACTGTTTCCTTGGGTCCCTTCTCCCTGCATATAATTTTCCTATCCCCGGTTGCCATTCCACGGGTTTGCTTTTCAGGGCACATTTAGGTGATTCCGTTAGGCTCATGTGTAAGTTGGGTTTTCTTAAGCGGAACACAAGGGAATTTACCAATACCCTGGCGGTTGTATCCCTGTATGAGGTGCTCGTTCTTCAATTAAGGAATATGCTTCTACCATATGGTCACCTCAGTACGACGTTCACAGGCACCGTCTGGAGAGTGTTTACCGTAAGTTCAGTACGTTTTGCAGCTTAACAGTTACTGTAAACCCTATGATCAGGATGACGGGACAAGTACAATTTGTACTTTATGCAAAATGGGCGTCCAAGAAGATATCAGTCACTTCCTGGGAGTCTGCCCAGTTCTTGGCGAATTCAGACGGAGGTTCTTTGGGTGTGCAGCACTGGACGCAAACGCCATGGTAAGGCTCCTTGACGAGGGTGACTGGTTGGCTCTGGCAAGGTTTGGTTCAGTGGCCTGGAAGTATAGAGCAATGCTGGTGGCAGAATTCAACTGGTAACAGGATGTACTCCCTTTCAGAGTTGATTATGAACTCTTAATCTCCTTTTTCTTTATCTTTATTGTTATTCCATTAGTATTTTCACATAATATTACTATGTAGGTACTTTATTTATTATCTTAGCTAGCTCGTTTTCTCGTTCCTGACAAATGCACCTGTTGTTCTTGGCGACTTGCTTCACTCCGACGGACGGACAAAGTCCCTATTCGTAACACATACTCATTTTACTTTAGTAATCTTATATATAATGTAATAATAATGTAATTATTTATTTTCGCAAGGTTCAGTACCTTTAAACTGTTTGTAAAAATTATTTTCAGCATGATGTTGTAATAAATGTGTTTCTTCTTCTTCTTCCTCCGCTTTGTTGCCGCCAAATTGCTCTATGCTCCCATCTGTGAAGGTCGAATACAGTAACTGTATTCGAGAGAGGTTTACCAAAACTTGACATCTCCACTTTCGGAAAATTTTCAGCAGAGCCGAAAAACGTGATCCAGAGCCGTAGAAGCTTTTAAAATCAAACCAACCATATCAATAAGATCACTATTCATCCCTTAGTGTTTACTCTAAAATACATCTTCGTATCATTTAACCTGACCTGGTTACAAGGAAAAGTATTTTGGAGATGTTGTGTTTTGATACAAACACATGGTTGTGTTTTGAAATGTGTCAAGTTTTGATAAAAACAAAAAACTCGACGTTTTAGCGGGATCAGATTAAAAATCAAACTCATGTACGAAAACATTTACGTTTTCATAAGGTATTAATTTCATTAACATGAGGTGAAAAAGGCATTGCAGGCCTTTTCAAATACAGAGTTTAGGTTGATTAAAACGTAATCAGCCCTATTAAATGTGTGTAGGAGAAGGGTCCTCTCCTAAACAATTGCAGGACTCCATTTCATCCGAAGTATCCTCTTCGGGGCCATCTTCTGCACCTTCACAAGGTCCTCGGAACCAATTCAACTCAGGCAATTCACGCCAATCCGTACCGAAGTGTTGTTCAAGAAGTTGCCACACGTCCTTCTTCTTCTCCCTGGTCAGCCTGTTTTGTTTTGGAAGCTCTCTGAGAGTTGGCAAGTTTTCTTCGTCCCTTCTTTTTCTGGTGTTGTTGCGAAACGTTCCGTTCATGAGGCAAAGCGGTAGTTGAGCAGACAACAAACCTTCGTAATCAGGACCTTTGACCGGATCTGAAATAAAGAAATTTCAGACCAAGTCAAAGATCCTTATTTCGAAGGTTTGCTCCTGATTCCTCCGACTTTCTAGAAGGTCCGAAGTCTTCCTCCAGCTTCCACTATTCAAGTCCTTCACCAAATTGTCCATAACGAATCACAAAACGATGCGTAACTATTCTAAAACGAATAACAAAACACCGTAACACGAACCTGAGTGGGGTAATGAAAAGCAACGCGGTCTACTGTATGGCCAATAAACCAATGTAACTGATCGTCCAACGATGTGCTGCCAACTACGGGAAAACTAAGAAATAAAATCGAAAATGAGTGACATAAGTCACGCGTTTTGGAAATGTTGAGTTTCGAAAAAACCCGCCAACCCGGCCTTTTCAAAAGTATGGGGAGATGTTAAGTTTTGGTGTTGACAAACGTGCTTTTGCAGATGGATTTTGGAGTATGGAGACGTTAAGTTTTGTCGAAAACACACGTTTTCGCTGTTCTATTTCGAGGGGAAACGTACACTTTTGAAAGGAGCAGTTCTCACCATTTGTGTAGACCAAAAACCCAAGTCCAAAACAGCAAAAAAACCTTTTTTGGTCTGGAGTGGAGATGTTAAGTTTTGATAAACCCTCCTCTTAACTGTTATCCCCTCTTCGAGTAGTGTAAAATGAGCACGCTTGAAACCCCTCGTACATCTGTTGATTTCGCTGTGCTGCACAAGGTGAGATCAGCTGCTCGAAGATCTCCAAGATTTCCAAGTAACTCGCGTACCATTTTCCTCTTCAAACTATAAGCGGAATCGTCTCCCCTACATTCTATCACGCAGTGCAAATCTATTTCGGTCCCTTCACCCAAATTTTTATTTTTTCACTCTTCCTCTTCAAGCTTAAAGTCGTTAGTTTTCTCCTCTGATTTATTATTCAATTAACTTGTCTATGCAACGTACTAATTTGAACTAAAAACTATCGTTTAAACTGTAACTTCTATTGTCAAATTGTGCTTGCCCGTACAAAAATAAATAAATAAATAATTGGGAAGAGATTTTGTGTTATGAGGCTGACCCACAATAAATGAAATGAGCTTCACTAGGAAAAACCTCGAGCGGTTCATCAGGGGAACGGCGGAACCGATAGCAGACGCGTGGAAGTGACAGCTCATCTAGCGGATACAAATCTTCCGGAGGCTCGACGTCACGATTTGGCCCGAAAACAACGTAATTACATCTGAAGGCGGTAACGAGTTCAGTAGCCTTTATTACGGACGCAGTGAATTACGTCAAAATGGGTGAGGTAGCTGAGTGACACAATGGGGTAATTTTCATAGGGTGCAATATGATTTTAAAGAGGAGGAACGTTTTGTTTAACTACTTTCATATCATTTTACTACGTTTCATATAAGTTGGTTCATTGTTTCCTGTACCTGTCGCCTACCTGAAAACGTTGTTTTGATCATCGGTAGATTAAACAATTTTATTTATTTATTTATTTTAATGCACGGGCAATGCCCAATTACATAATTATAACAAAAAGATAAAGATATTCGCACGTACAGTCATCTGTAGGTCAATGATATCATAACTCTCCACTGATAATGTTCATTACGTCCTTAATTAATCTAGCCCGAGAAACACTAAAGATATCAATATCCCGGAGGTATATATTTGCCAACCTCATTATCCGGGGAGTGGGGGAGTTAAACACGTAGTTTGTACGCAGGAGGGGAACTGAAATTCAATAATCACTCTATCACCTGTGAAACAAGCACACTCCAAAGCTTAGTAGAAATTCAAATCATGAACGCAAGCCAATTGAATAATAACCCCAGTGAAAGAATTTGCAGCGTTTTTTTTTCATGGTTATCAGAATGCTTCAACCCGTGTATCGGCTAAAAAGCCTTTTAGGAGTTCACTCCAGTATCCACATTACTACATCACTAGGTTACTGCGATGAAAACATAAACAATAATAAACCAGAAAACGCAAATGTTGGCACCGTAAATCGGGCCGTATATCGGGAATGGTTTGATCTACGAACCTGGGGAAGGGCTCATTCGATTCCTCATGGAAAGTTCTTCAAAAAGAGTCCAAATTTAGGCCGCTTCGACTTTTTTGAGGTTTTTAGAAATTTTACAAAACTTCGACAACCCCTAAAGGGCACTTTAAATTAAGTGAGAGTGCTGCTTAAAGAATTGGGGCGTTGTTGGACCAATATTGATTTTTCCCGAAAATTTCAGATATTTTGCTCCAGCCGTTTGGGAGAAATCGTGCGTACGGCCGGAACAATTTTTATTGCAGATTCGGATTCTACACCCTTTGAAACGTAAACCATGAAATTTTCAGGGGGGTTAGAATTTTTTCTCAAGAGCGATTACAATGGTTTACTATTGAATAATAAACCAAAAATGAGTGAAGGAACTGATGTGTCTCTGGGAAAAGTTGACTTTTATAAGACACGGTCATCCAAAAGTTTGCTACGTAGACTAGAAGTATCAAGTTCGTAAATTTAGGTTAAATTGTAACAAATATTTTTGAACAATTGTTTAACCATTATTGTTTCCACCAAAAACTATGTTGTGAATTTAAGGGGACATAAAATTTGAGCGGATGAAAACTTGGTGTTAAGTTCCGAAAGTTTGAACGGTTGAACGAATTTGGATGAATTAGATTGAGATAATAAATAGGTATTTGAATATGATGGTGATTTACGTGCTTCCCTGCAGTTCGTACTTCAGAGAGCGATGTTTTGCAGCAATTGAAATTCATATCTGCACCAGCAAGAACCGTCTTCGTGGTGAAATTCCAATTCCAAGTTTAACCCAAGCTTCATTCCTATTATTGCAGCAGAAAAGACAAGAAAAACAGAAACGTTTATTACATAGTATGTAATACCTCACATCCGCAGAGCCAGTCAACCTTCTCGTAGTACTGAGGGTTGAACTTGAGAACCGTGGAACTATTTCTGCTATCCTTTAAGGTTTGTTGTAGCCCTGTTACTACTGGTATTCGGCCCTTCATTGAATAATCACTCTTTGGTCCACTGACAGTTTAGCTAACTCATATTTTGTAGCACTTACTGCATTCATTGCGTAGTTACAACGCACGCGTTGCGCGTTGTCCTGTTGCGTCGGGGACAATCAACTGTAAATAGGATAACAGTGCGTTTTGGTGATTAGATGTACTCATTCCAGCAGGGTAGTGGACGGCTAGGTGTGCCCCCTGAAATTTCGGGCGCTGCATTTTAAGCGCTCTCGTTGGTTTGTTATTTGGACCCAGGTAGAATAAAACGCTGTGTTCACCGTTTGAGCTCCTCCCTTTAGGAGTACGAGCTAGCCACGCTCCAACAGCGAGCCCCTAACCCCCCACACCAAACTCACGACTCCACTATCCTCTCACCCATCTTGGAGCTCTGTTTGGCGTATGGATTTGAAACTCTGAATGAATGTCTATTCGTGGGTAAGATTCGGAAAACAGCATGATAATATCATACTTATATTATTATCATTATCAGGTATCTTTTTCATTTTGGTCAGGGCGTGCAGATGCACCTGTGCTAATGTCAGTAGCCGCCCCTGTTGTGAATGTACTGTAATAACTAAGAAGAATTATTTGATTGAACCTTGCAATAAGGAAAATACAAATAAAGAATCACTTATATTCCCACCCCACTGCAGGATTTCTGTCTCATGAAGCCGAAATTATTGAGTAGCAGGGTGTTTTTTGCAGCTGTCATCCTTTGACTGGTTGGTTTGGTGGAGGTTTTTTTTTTCGGTGACAGGTGAGGAAATCTTTGAGATCCTTAGGTGGAAATCGGATCTCCTAAGATACCCAAAACGGACCGCACTTTGGGTTATGAGGGATTCAAACCCACTAAAACCTCACCTTCCATTTCCCACGACGAAACTCAGCCTGGAACTGTTTGACACATTACTTCAGGCTGGTTCTAGGGAGGGATTCGTTACTCCTCTCGGTCCGTGTTCTCCCTGCTCTGCCTCTCCCGTTCCTTCGCAGCCTTCATTTTCAGGATCTTTTCAGAAAAGGATGCTACGGCGGTCCAGTTCTGTTCACGCTCCAGCATTTTACTTAAGATACATTCTGGTGTCATGTCCTGAGGTGATAGCTCCAGTGTCTGCTGAAGCCAGCAGGTCAGGTATCTTTTTCATTTTGGCCAGGGGGTGCAGATGCACCTGTGCTAATGTCAGTAGCCGCCCGTGTTGTGAATGCACTGTTTTTAGGAATTAATTCCGAAGACAGCTAACCTTGTGTCAACCTATACATGTGTCAACATTTCAAAGTTGAGGTCTTTATTAATCTGCAATACTCATTCATGAAGTGGCTTCTCTTGAGTAGTTAAACTTTTAGAATCCGAGAGGTTTATTATTTGTGGAAATAGTATTAAAAATCTGCCGATTTAGTCACCATTTTGAGTGAAGGATTTTATAGGTATGTGTCAACATTTCTAAGACAAGGATGTCTTCTTTACTACGCAATGTTCAGAAGTTTATTGTTGTGAGAATAGGAACCAAATTTACCAATTTAGTTACTGTTAGGAAAAGTCATAACAATCGTAATATAACATGTTGTTAACAATAAACCGAGGATTATAGGTTTTCTCCGATCAAGGGGGAAGGGAAAAGAAATCCTACACGAGGGTTCAGAATACCAGTATAAATAAGCCTGGACCAGCCCAAGGGGATTCATTCTGATCCTCCCTCTTGAATTCCGTCACTCTGTCCCAAACCTACTCCCTCTATTAAAAGTTAGTCCTGAATTCACAGGCGTCGTAGCTGCTCTGCTTGCTCCCTCATACTGTATTTACAGTTTTTCATCTGGGTTCCACAGAATCCCTGCTCCTGTATAAACGAGTTGTAGCTGTGTTCCTAATCAGGGAATTACTTGTTGCTTACGAATTTTAAATGTATCTGTAATTCAAAGACAAAGATACCTTCCGGAGATCGCAATGCTCATTCATGAAGTGGCTAATCTCGAGTAGTAAAAATTTTACAGCTTTTTCCTTGTATTTGTGATAATAGTAATCGAAATTCCCGATTCAGTTATCGTGTCAGGTGGTGTATTGTACTCGTATAGGTATGTTTCAACATTTCAAATATAAGGATGTCTTCCTTGGTCCGCAGCGCTCATTCATAAAATGGTTCCTCTCGAGTAGTACAACTTTTACAATCAGAAAGGTTTATTATTTGTGGCAATATTAATCAAAATTCCCGATTTAGTTACCGTGTTAGGTGATGCATTGTATGTTTCAACATTTCGAACACAAGAATGTCTTCCTTAGTCCGCAGTGCTCATTCATGAAGAGGCTCCACGTTTTCGACCCAGAAACCTCCTGCTGACACAAATCCCTGGAAATGGGTCGAGCAGGGAGCATGAATGGTTCACCGACCTTGGACCCGTGACGTCATCCGACACGTGTCCCACCCCTTCTGGGTCACTGGGCTAAACCGTAGGCCTGCGGTTCATCCCCCGCCCTCACCGTCCGTAGCATCCCCCGTCTCTCTCCCTTCGTCATCACTCTCCATTTTCCCTCCCTTTCTATTTCCGGCGCCTCTCCATGAAAGGCCTAACACCCCCTTTTTCGATTCATGAGCCCTCTCACACCCCCACGATCGCTGGAGCTATTTTTGGCTCCCGCTCCCCGTCGCCCTGGAACAGACAATTTGATCTTGTCGGTTCTAAAACCTCACGCCACCTTGTGTTTTTCGGTAGATAAAATTAGACAAAAACACTCCCTTCCTTCAACACCTCGTTTTTTTTTTTTTTTTAAATGATTCATTCTGTTTTCTATTTGTTGAAATCTCTTTGTTGTTGAGACTGTGATTCACAATATTCCTCAATGGAGTAACGTTTTCAAACACATCTGAACTAATGTCATACGGAGAGAGATTTGAGTAAGCTTCCTGGTCAAGCTAAAAGTAGTAAGCCAACTAAAGGTAGTCTTAGATAATACTGCTTTCACTTTCGGAAGAGGAAAATTCGTTTCCGGTAAGATCAACATTACAATTCGCCTTTTACGGCGTAGATCCTTCTTAACAACTTTCGTTTCATGTCTCTCTGCCTGCGCATGTGTCGGTGTCCACCATTGTGTCCGCAAATCTTAGTTACAAACCTGAATCCAACTGTTTTCCTCACTAAATCCTTCAATTTTGATGACGTTTTCAGGGAATGTGCGAATGTTCCCCTAAGAGTTTATGTGCTCAGGAATCTGTAGCAGTTCCTGGAACTGCTACGCGAACGCGGACCGATACTTCTTCGGCTCCGCCTCCGCGGCGTTCCCCCAAGAGGTGCGTTGTGAGATCATTTGATCCCTAGCCGTCTCTTAACTGGTAAGTCCCCTTTTCCATTATTTGCGGTTTCCTTAATGCAACCCAAATTCTCTCTTGATTTCATATCGGACCTATATCAGATTCAATAAATCTATATAAACTCCAAACCGATTTGTTATTCATAAAAATACCCAATTCAACATTAATTTCTATTTTCAAGTTTAAATTATTGAAATAGTAAATTAGGTTTTTGGGGTGGAAATAAGTGTTAATTATCATAGATAATTCCAACACTATTTCAAATCATTACACCAATATGCGCATGCGCGAGAGTAAACTCCATGATACATCATCTTCTCAGATTCTAGTGTAGTGTAACATTTTCGGACCGGCCTTTGGTATCAGTCTGGGGAACTGTTATTAGATCGGATCTAATCGATGTAAGTGGTTTGCCGAGCTTTTTAATCTATTCTCAACTCTGGTATCTGAAAATCCCAATTCCCTCAAATTCTAAACATATTCTTCTGTCGGTTCTTGACAAGTTGCACAACTACGTTTGCTGTTAGGATATTGATGTTGTGTGCAATGCAAGATACAATTAATTTTCCAGGAGAATTGTGGGCTTTTCAAACAGGAAATTTTATTTGAATCTCCAGCAGAATGTACAGGTGAAGAGAGTATTATAACAATTTAGGCTACCTTGCCAAGGGTTTGTGACCTTTTATTATAAAGGAAACTCGTGCAAACTAAATAGAGACAACCTGTCTACTTGATGAAATAGAGACAACCTTTTACTGGATCTAATAGATGGCCCTCCCATAAGATATAGGTTCCAGGTAGAGGTTTAAAACTCTTGCAAACAGGGCAAACACGAGTATTTCTTGCTTCTGAAACAGATTCTTGGAAGTTTCTACCGCACTCATCACCATCGTTTTCATTTTGCTGACGAATGGTCAAATTAACGTTCACAGCCTACTGAATCACTGGTTTAACCTCAATCTTTATTTTCGCCCCCCCCCCCCCTCGTAGAACGTAATGAAACAGTTTCGTAATTTCAATATAGTTTATGCGCAATTATCATTTATCATCATCACATTTCAGTATTTTGATCATAATGTTACATTACGAAAGTTTGCCAGTCTTTGGGAAGAGCAAGAAATAACAGCGAAATACATTTCTTACGTTGGCAGCAGCTAGCAGACATAACATCGCGGCCGTGCTCGGTCGGCTCTCTACAACAAAAGCCTATTTGTATTTATTATTTGGGAAAGGGTTTGGAAACATTGTTGACAGGGATAAGCTGTAATACCAACATGGGAATATTAAAAGGCACAAAATCAACGCTCATTACCCTAGGTAACTTAATATTCCAATTGTTTTGGTCTTAGACATACGCAGTGTACGGAAGTACAAAGTACGGTTGCATAAATAACAATAATCACGAATTTAAACAATAAAATTCGTCATGATTTTCACCTTCGCACTTCATGCGTCGTGGTTTTAATCTCAAGGTAGCCGGTTCCCGCTCGAAATTTCCCGCAGTTTCCCTCTGTTACGCCACTGGCGTTTATGATGAAACAGAATCCCTACAAACACTTCCAAAAACCAAAATTAAAGTGAATTTCGCTCTTGTAGATCGATCGGTGAACATTCTCGTGTTATCTGAGAATAGACTGGTTTTCTTAAAAAAAGCGTCGGTCCTCCGAAACATTTCCACCAGGAGATCATCAACAGTTTCTCGTCTTTGCGGTGTAACCGATCGTAACTCATTCCAGCGACTTCTTTCAAGAGAATTCCCTTCAGCACGACCACCGGCAAAAACCGGTTCCGACCCCGCGGCTCCGAACTGCTACGAGTCAAAAAGCCGACTCCTAGTTCGAGCCACTTTGTCTTCATTACACGAACCGGGGGTGGTGAGTTCGAGGAAAAGGCGCCTTTTCTCGCCGGCCAACACGCAAACCCTTTCCGGGTTTGTTCCTACGGCGCACGGGGAGATGAACTTCTTCATTGCCGTGTTTTCCCCGAAGCTGAGGTCTCCCCGGTGATTACTAAAACCTGTTTCAGGCTATCTCCCCTTCCCATTTGAGGTTATTAAACGCGGTGAAAAAATGACGACGCTCGATTAAACTTGGGGAATGGGCAACTGTTCCAGGAACCTAAGTTTCACTTCTCAGATTAAACGATAGTTCACCACATTTAAGCATTTCTAAATGAGCTGATACCAATTGTCCGGGTTTTATACGATCATTCTAAGTTATAGGCACCTAAATCCAGCGCTTGGATGGATCTGCTTTTATGCTCTCTTCCCTGCCATCAAGTTCTAAATTTCTTATCTTAGTTGCTCATGTTGTGGTTCGTTAATCCAAAATTGTGTTCGAACAAATTAAAAAAAACGGTGCAAACAGCGAAGATGAAACGATTCATCACTACAACCTCTCCATTCAACCCCTTCCACAATGAAATTTAAAAGATCTGAAATATGTGTCAAAACCAATGTCCAATACCCTAACCAATGTCCAAAAAAACAGGTGCAAGAAATTCAAAAGCAGAAGGAGTGTAACTTGAACGGATTGTCCTTTTCCCCAAAGGGTAGGACATTCTGAATTTTCGAGGATTGTTGGACATCCAGAATAAAATTGAAGTTTGGAAATGGTTTAAATGGCCATCAGACCGATGACATCTCGACGGATTACGCTAAGGCCTTTGATAAATTATCCCACTTACACTTACTAACGCTTCTGAGTTCCTTGGGTCTGCATGGGTCCCTTCTGGAGTGGATTCGGAGCTATTTAATTGGCCGACAGCTCGTGGTCCGTGTTAGGGGCACTTTATCTTCACCTTTCGAGGAGTCATCGGGAATCCCACAGGGTAGCCATTTGGGACCGCTTTGTTTCCTCCTTATGATCAACAGGGTAACTAAGATCTTTGGACCTAGTGTGAAATGTCGCCTATTTGCCGATGACCTTAAGTTGTTCTGCCATGTTCAAACTCAATCGGATTGCGATGCTCTTCAGGACGCTATCAAACGGCTTGAGGTATGGTGTGCGACGAACCACCTATTCTTGAACCCAGCTAAATGTTCCGTTATAAGCTTTCACCGTCGGACTCAGCCAATAATCTCCAGTTACGTTCTCGGTAACGAGCCACTTCGTCGATCTTTCGAGTTGACGGACCTGGGAGTGACTATTGACCAGCATTTTTGTTTCTCTGGCCACATCGAGACCCTTGCAAGCAGGGCCATGAAGAAACTGGGTTTTTTAAAGAGGAACTGTCGTGAATTTACAAGCATTCCAGCTATTTTGACCCTGTACAAGGCCTTAATCCTACCTATCTTGGAGTATGCTTGTATAGTCTGGTCACCAGCGTACGCTTCCCATAGATATCGGCTTGAGCGGGTACAAAATAAGTTTTTGAGGTACGTGGCCTACAAGCTTGGCATCCCATCCGTAGATGTTGATTACGAATATTTGCGGCGTAAATGTAATTTGGGTACACTGGAGAGACGCCGTATTTCCGCTGACCTCACTTTCTTGTACAAGCTGCTGAACAATGAAGTTGACCTGCCCATCCCTTCTCTCAAGAATCGACATCCATATCCCTCGGATTGCTGCACGGTCGCCCTCACTTTTCACCGTTCCATTCTCCCCCACGAACTACCATAGAAATCAACCCCTCAATAGATTACCTAGAAGTGCCAACCTTATGCTATCTTTATATCCTGACTTTGATTTTTTTCATTCTTCCCTCCCATCTCTAAAGAAGATTGTCCATACCTCCCCTGTTATTTTTAATTAAGTGAATTCAGTTATGTATATTTTTTTTTCTTCAAATGTTCAATATTTTTTCTGTTCTTTAGATTTATTATATTACCTACATGTAGACTGCTGTATTTTTTATTATGTATTGGGCTTGCCCGTAAATAAATAAATAAATAAATAAAGATAGTAAATAAAATCAGGTGAAAATAGTGAAGAAATGACGATTTATAACTATCGCCCACTCGACTCGCCCACTTCCATAATGAAAATTGTATTTCCTGAAATATTTAAATAATAAACCGAAATACTGATTAAAAAAATCGCACAAATAAGTCGAGAATGGAGGAGCGATTGAAATGATTGGGCAAAAGGACAATTAACATATAACAAAAGGAAGCGTAAATAAAGGAAGGATAACAAAAGGAAATTTTCGAGGTGGTTGCACAACTAAACCCGCGTATCACTTCCCCGTTTCAGTCCGAAAAACCCACGGCCCATCAATCCGCCTACCGTGATTTCTATAACATTATATTTCCACTTCTTCGTCATCGCCGGCGACTTCAACAGGGGTCTGTTTCTAGCCAGAAGCCTCCCTCGGTTGTATTTACGTCTCCCAGGAAATCTGGATTCATCTATTTGGATTGAATCTTCTTCCGAGCCAACGACCTTTCCGCGTGATTTTGAAGTGCCATTAAATATCTTCCGGGACAGATTGTACAATTCACTAACAGTTTTCCTGGCTCTGTGAGTACCATTGCGTTTTTGGTTTATTATTCAATGATACGCCGTACGCCGTGCGTACGATTTCTCCCAGCACTCTCACTTAGTTTAAAGTGCCCTTTAAGGGTTGTCAAGGTTTTGTAAAATCCCTAAAATCCTCAAAAGAAGTCAAGGCGGCCTAAATTTGGACTTTTTTTGAGAACTTTCCATGAGGAATCGAATGAGCCCCTCCCCAGGTCTGTAGCTCAAACCATTCCCGTATGGCCCGATTTATGGTGCCAACATTTGCACCCACATTCACTACATCACTAGGTTACTGCGATCAAAACAACACAAGAGTTTTTTTTTTATCGCAGTAACCTAGTGATGTAGTGAATGTGGATACTGGAGTGAACTCCTAAAAGGATTTATAGCCGTTACACGGGTTGAGGTATTCTGATATGCATGAAACGCTGCAAATTCTTTCACTGGGGTTTATTATTCAATTTCATTCATTTGGCTTGCATTCATGATTTGAATTTCTACTAAGCTTTGGAGTGAGCGTGTTTCACAGGTGATAGAGCGATTATTGACTTTCAGGAGATATCCATAGAGCACGTAAATCGGTTCTCAACCAAAATACCTATTTAGATTGATCAGTTGATCATATTTGTGTGCCTCCTGAAATTCAATAATCGCTCTACCACCTGTGAAACACGCACACGCCAAAGCTTAGTAAAATTCAAATCATGAATGCAAGCCAAATGAATAATAAACCCCAGTGAAAGAATTTGCAGCGTTTTTTCTATACTGCGAAGTGCGGCACTGCTTGTTAAAACACCGTAATACTTGACCATAGTCACCGCTCCGTTCACGTTTTTGACTAAGCTTCATGACACTCCCGCGAATCGTTCGATCTCAAGAATTCTGTACAAGTCTCTTCATTAGTAACCCCAGAATGCTAACATGACTTCACTGGATGGGTAATGCCAACATGGAGTAGTTTTACTCCGAACGACTGGGATGATTTCCCAAGTGTTCTTTCCACTACCAAAGTCGAAGGTAAATGAAGTAAAAACGAACAACGAACGAAACTATTCTACTGTATAATTTAACTATTTTTCAGTCACAAAAACATACAAGCATATAAATATAAAAAAACAACAGGTAGGTAAAGCTATTTGGAAAATCTGTAAGTCGCTGTCTTTTTTCAATGCTAAATAGATGGATAGTCCAAGTAATGCCTTCAATTCATCTACGGACTCCAAATCATTATGAGTGGTATTATTGTGATTCCGAAATTTGGCCTGGTAAATCGCCACAGCTTCCAGAGTTGGTAGTTTTTGTAACCCAAGTACGTTGCGAAACATCTCCGATACTGTTGGCTTGATATCCATACCTCGGCTAATTCCTAATCCTTTCAATTTATCGGCCTTCAATCTTCCTCATGTGTTTTCATTCCCCTTCAATTCAGTTGTTCATTTTCCTCCTTTAATATATTTTCCTGTTGTACCAATTTCAAATCCTCTTTGGTGGCCAGATGTTTTACCATTTCTTGTATTGGCAATAATTTTGTTTCCATGGGTGATCCCATCATTTCCTCCATCGTCTACTCCGCTTTATTCCCCTTAGAATCGCTATTTCCTTCTTCTGGTGATCAATCCCGCTTTTCAGCTGCGAAATATTGCTTTATTCCAGGGTTTGCCATCTTAATTTCTTTTTGTGATTGAATCAATATATAACTTTGGTCATGCGCTTGTATTCTCTCGCGTCTTTACGACAATGTTATGACCAGTTTTTGGTTGACCTTAGTCTAGTATAATCGCTTCCGGCTGCTCGCCGACGACTGATTTCTAGGACTGCACTTATTGTTTCCGTGAACTGTCAACTCGGGATGGTTATTAAAATCAGTCACAATAAATATGTTTACAAACACGCTGGTGGCCGCGTGTTTTTACGAGAAGGCGGTGGGACGGACTAAGCGCGGTATTACACCAGCACCCAACTAAACTAAAGTTGGTATCGGACAAAATAATCAGAATAATCGGTTGAGAATTATAATCAAAGTCGCGTCGGCCAAATTTCCCACGAAAAATCGTTTTTTCGGCTCCAACCGCCCCGATTCCTCTCTTTCCTCGTTAAATTCGAAATTTAAGAAGTTTTTTTTTTTTTTTTTTTTGCACAAACAGAGGAATTGCACGCAAAAAGAATGATCGGTTAAGAATAGCAGGCTGGTCAGTGTCTCAGAATTTGTCTTACACAGCCATCCACGCAGACATACACTTATCGTTTATTCCTTTCATTAGAAAGCTCTGGGCGGCGCACAGTGGTTGAGACGCGGAAAAACCCTCAATTTTCCAAATGCAAGATTTTAATGATACGAAGCACGTTTCTGTAAGCTAATATCCTGTAGAATAAAATAATAATGGTTTTTCACTGAAAAATTGCGCGAACCGATTTTTACCCGTTCAAAGTTGAAATTTTGAAGAATCAGCGAATTTAGAGTAATATGAATTTAGGTCAGGAACTGCGTACAGTTTCGTTTGAAAATTCAGTCGACTGACTTTTTGCTATCAATACATCCTACATTGCATTGCACATACTCTCCGGGTCACAAGAAATACAAAATATGAAGAATTTACAATTAAAAAAACAGCAGTATAACGTTAATTTCATATGTTTTTTGACTTTTAAAAAAAGCTCCAACAGTCTCCAACCCAGTTTTGCGATTTTTCAGTAGTACACACATTGTACTTTGTTCCCTAAGAATTTCATTTGCGTCTGTCTGCGTCTGCGGTCACCACAACGTTTTTTGTCTATCAAGTGGGTTTTGTTTGGGAGGTGGCGGATCAGGCTGAAACTAGATCCGAACGACTCAGCACACAAGAAAGTATGTTTAATGACACCTAACTTGCCAATTTAAAAAAATTACTCTATTTTTTAAGCGTTTTTCACACTTTTTCTAAACTTAGCACACTCTTTGGCAGTTGATCGGTCTGAAAATGGTCTCATTCGACTCGCGTACGAATACGAAGCGTACAATCGCTGATCAGCTTTAGGTGATTATCTGGTACATAAATTATACGCGTTCATATAAGAAATTGATAGTGTTTCTTAAAAATTTGAATAACGCATTATTTTGATGACAATGAACAAGTCATCAAGTCTGATGTGTGACAAGGTTCTCGGCGTCGAGCCAACGCAAGTCGATTTTACGGAGAGAAACCGTGGTTAATGTTCGAGTCGTGCTGAGGCTTAGAATGCGGTTGCTGAATCAAGAGCGATAGCATTAAATTCGTACAACCGCCACCCCCGCAGACGGTTAAGGAAGTAAGATGGGGGCAACGACACCACTTCGATTCCATTGAACTGGAGGGATTACCTTCCTAATCGCACGCCGACTAAGTGCTCTGTTGGGACCTCAAAATGGCTATTCCTCGTGTGGGATAAATTATATTAGTTTTTTGTCGTCATTTTATTCGGAATTGTACTACCATAATATGAATTGGGGAATCATGTAATCTATTCAGTCAAATGACTGTTTGGTTCAGTTCCAACCTTTGTTACTTAAGTGAGTTGGCATCATTACACATTCCCGAACAAGATATCACTCCTTCAGTAGGTATGTTGGGTGTCTCAAATTTGGATAAATGTTGCAGACAAAACCCGAACTCCATCAAAAATAGTTTCGCCTAGGCAAAACTAGAAACGTCTGAGGGTCTTCGCGAAATCTAGCATTTTGCCAGCGGGTGGCAGTAAAAATTGTTTTCCCTCCTACAAGTGATTTGGACCGTAGTAGTGACAATGTTTAAGAAACTAACTAACCCTCTCAAAATGATGCAATACTTTTCAGTGAAAAATATATAAATCATCAAATAATAATTCATTAAAAAACGCTGCAAATTCTTTCACTGGGGTTTATTATTCAATTGGCTTGCGTTCATGATTTTAATTTCTACTAAGCTTTGGAGTGTGCATGTTTCACAGGTGATATAGCGATGACTTCAGGAGATATGCATAGAGCACTTGAATCGGTTCTCAACCAAAATACCTATTTAGATTGATCAGTTGATCATATTTGTGTGCCTCCTGAAATTCAATAATCGCTCTATCACTTGTGAAACACGCACACTCCAAAGCTTAGTAGAAATTCAAATCATGAACGCAAGCCAATTGAATAATAAACCCCAGTGAAAGAATTCGCAGCGTTTACTTTTTATGGTTATCAGAATGCTTCAACCCATGTATCGGCTAGAAAGCCTTTTAGGAGTTCACTCCAGTATCCACATTACTACATCACTACGTCACTAGGTTACTGCTATCAAAACAAAAACAATTATAAACCAAAACCTCAGTCGAAGAATTTGCAGCGTTTCATGCATATCAGAATGCTTCAACCCGTGTATCGGCTCCAAAGTCTTTTAGGAGTTCACTCCAGTATCCATATTACTACATCACTACGTCACTAGGTTACTGATATCAAAACAAAAACAATAACAAACCAAAATAACGCAAATGTTGGGACCATAAATCGGGCCATACATCGGGAATGGTTTGACCTATGGACCTGGGGAGGGACTCATTCGATTCCTCGTGGAAAGTTCTTCGAAAAGAGTCCAAATGTAGGCCGCCTTGACTTTTTTTTGAGGTTGTTAGGGATTTTACAAAACTTTGACAACCCTTAAAGGGCACTTTAAATTAAGTGAGAGAGCTGGCTCAAGAATTTTGGCGTCGTCGGACCAACATGGATTTTTCCTGAAAATTTCAGATCTTTTGCTCCAGCCGTTTGGGAGAAATCGTGCGTAAGGCGTACGGCGGACGGACGGAAAATTTTTTATTGCAGATTCGGATTCTACATCCTTTGAAACGTAAACCATGAAAATTTCAGGTGGGGTTAGAATTTTTTTTTTCAAGAGCGATTACAACGGGTCTTTATTGAATAATAAATCAATAATTAACAACAAAAGCCGTGCAACAAAAGAGTTTACAAGGAGTATCTAATTAACTTAGCAGGTTCCACCACGGTGACACTTCACATTGCAGAGGTTCCCATTCTTGTGACAAGCCACACGTTGCACGTTTGCATGTTACAACAGATTCTTTCCGACCAGATATTTGCAGTTGAGGGACGTCTCCTGTGTATAGGAATGCCTCTTGATTTGATTATCGAAAGATGAACGAAGTTCATGGTTGGTTCTCTCAAACTTCAAACACGCTTTGACAACAGTTCGCGATATATCCTTGATTCACATTCAAGGATTCAGACTTCAATCGCTTTGGAGAAAGGAAATGTTTGCATTTGATAGACTAATCCTCCGTTGGGCTCTCAGTCAAAGCTAGTTTTAGCAGCTACATTCATCGCAGTCAAAACTAGATCTGCAGAGTAGTGGATTTCCCTCACTTTTTCTTGATGATACAGCAGGCACTCCTGTCCCTTCTGAATTTGTCACACTATGAGTGTGCCCGGGATGATCAAGTGGAGGTACCAGGTTTTGATGAGATGCAGTAATTATTAGGGACAGGAGTTAACGACACCTTGATAGAGTTGCACGTGCCCTATTTTGGTATTACTCACCATGCAGTAGCAGAGTCGTTGCCCCAAATAAATTAGTAAATGGATACTTTCCCAGGAAGTCCCGTCGCAAAAATATCGAGGTTGAAAGATGGAAAAATGATTCCAGTTACACTCAAAGAAAAGCAGCGACAGTTCAAAAAAATAAACTTTCCGAAAGGTTGATGACAGGCGGGGATAAATCAAGTCGACAGAGATATCAATTGTACAAATAAATGGGGTGGGAGGGAGTCACCAAAATTTGACAGAGGGGGTTGCCCTAGTTCTCAGTGAGGGGGCAATGACGTCACTGACACCACGTGTTTCACTAGGTCGGCGGGTGCGTTGACTCCTATTTCTTTGAAAGGTCACAGCCAAGTACCTCTATTTTTTTTTATTGATAATAAGCTATTATTATCGGTATTGAATTTAAAGTTGGTGTATCTAAGCGTTTCTATTCAGGGGTGGTGTTGTGTTGTCCTTTGCTACCAGAGGGTTGTCAACAAAGGATTTGTATTTGTTACGCACGAAAAACTGAATCAAATTATTAGACAATAATTTTCCTCTTAACTGCTTGACAAAAGTTTATGAATGACAGATCACGTCCAGTATTGTTGGCATCACTTTTCATCAATTCTAAAAGTTACAAGTGAAGAATTTAAATATAGAGAAATCGGATTGTCGAAATAAGAGTTGTGTTTTGGTTTATTATTTTCAACAATGAACCTTTGTAATCGACCAAGAAAAACGTTAGTATGTACTTCTCCTACTTTACTCCTCGTTTTCTGTTTCTATAAATTGGGGAGTGATGTCCAAACTAATCTGCTTGGTTAAAATATCTGCTCTTATAGAGATTATACTGTTCAGTTCCAACAATTGTTACTAGAGCTTATGTTCATAGTTCTTTTGTCAATATTGTTGTTGTTATATATCGCCGAGTCATGGACGGGAAAACGGGGTCTTCACGTGAACCAAAATTTTAAGATTCAGAAAAAGAAATATTAGTGTGTTTTTGTAGTAAAGAATATTCAACCTCTGAGAGTTCTGTTACAATATGAAGGAACTTACATTTGAGGTAACTTATTTATACGCCCCAACGTTTCAATTTTGTTACTTTAAGCACTATCAAAAAAATTAATATCAGAGATAATGGCTGTGACAATGAGGGTTTTCGATATTTTTTATGTCAAGAAATCATCATCAGCTCAAATCCTAATTGTAAAATCTGCATATTTCTCGGCGAACTCGTCCTCAAATACCAAAGCCTCCTAATCAAGCCTCTGTGGCTCATTAGCCATAATAACCAATAACACGAATAATTAAAAAGGGGAAAAACACTAACAAAATTTACCATTAACGGAAAAAAATAATAACAAGAAATAGGAGAAATACTACAATGCACAGTAACGCAACAAAAATGGAATTTCGGAATGCAAACTAAAATGGCGAAAGGTACTAATCGTTGTTTAGAACGATAGCCGCCGAAATTTGCTCGGTTAGTTTTGATCATCAATTTAGTACTCTTAACCGTTGATTTATCTTAACCGGAGTTGGTGACTCGACATCTGAGTTCAGCTCTCCGGAGATCTCTATTTTATTGAATAAACTTTGATTGGTTCAGAAAGACCGGACTACTGGAGCCTGAAAAACGTATGGTGAATTTTACTAGTGTGCACGACTAATTCATGATTTGTGAGCTTTGAAACTAATAGGGGACCATGTTCAGCCTAACCCAGACATTCCCTTATGATGCCATCAAAATCACGACTACACAAAACAAAAGCTGTTCCAAATTGTCTATAAAGCAAAATTTGTATGAAATGATTGATTTTGGCTAGAACTTTACCTCTCGACAATGAAAACGATGAGCCGAAAGCAGTGAATGAATCGGTAAATTAATTAATTAGTAAATTGAGGCAGGGGTGCCCTCCTAAACTTAGAACCAGCCCCCATGTAAGTTGGTACCCCCTTTCCAACACAAAAACGTGAAGAATACTCGTGAGCACCCCTGATTTTATCTAAAACTATAAAATTTATGTAGGTATTGGATACCATGCCGCGTGCCGGCGTCAAAATCACGGATAATATTCGAGCACTGCCATTGTCATCAAATGACAATTTTATACATTTTCAGATAGAAAACAAACCATATTTAAATTAATTAGTGGGTTCATTATTACGTTTAGTGATGTAATATATTTTTGAATGTCGTCAAGTTAAACACTGTTTCAATCAACTTTACCCCCCCCCCCCCCAAATTTTTTGGAACCCCCCCCCCCCAAGAATTTCAATGACGCAGTCTGCGTCATGACCCCCCCCCCCCCCCTGTGGGCACCCCTGAGTAAGGGAATTTCTTGAGAAATGATTGCTAGTGTCGTAGTGAGGTTGGAGGGTCATTTTAAGGTTCATACTTTTCGACTATTTTCTGTGGGCGAATTTGTATGGATCTGAAACCTATCCCAGTCCATTTTGCTTCAAAGAGTACCAGAAAATGACACTCCCACTTACCCATGTCTAGTTGGTGTCCCATAGTACCTATACGTGCAAGGCATTGATCCTGGAAGTCAAGTCCTTAGGATCAATTAGACCCTATGTGGAGTCCATGTGAGAGAGAACTGAGTTTTTACATAGCTGCTAATGCCATTTTATCCCTGTGGTGGACGAACATTGCAAATTTCGAATCTACTCACCTAGAAACGTAAAATGACCAAGTTGAGGAGGGGAATAGTAAAAAATTGTTTGCTATACGGTTACAAAGTTGTATTATTGAAAATAATGAACTAAAAGAAACTCCACATCATAAACAACTTGTTTGCTCAGTATGACATCCTCTCCTTCTAGGCAACTGGCGTCGCTGAGTCTGCAGGTCAGAGGCGATGCGACCCAGTTGGAGGCCTATGACGTCACGGGCCTCCACGTGTTTCACTGGGTCACCTCCAGTGCAACGACTCCGCTTACAACCCCCTTGGACATCCAACCCCTGTCCCGTTTTACCCTCAGAATCAGGTCCGGTCACCTATTTATACCCCAGTGGGAAGTTGGATTCTATCCCCTTTCTCTAAATTTAGAACGATAACATCAAGTCCGAAATTAACGTCGAAATATTCATTCAGTTTCGTAACGAAGCACCGACAACTTGTAACCCACTTCTTGGCGTCCGTCAAAACTCTATTTTTGCGCCAGTTAATCGAATCCCTCTTAATAACTAATACGATTATCCACGTAATTGACGTTCAGCAGCCCTGAAAAATCCTTCTTTACTGCAAAATGTTCCTTAGTACACCCCCATTTTCATAAGTATTCCTTTCGGATTTCTTCACTTCAACAATTTTCTATAATGAATGAGAAACAAATGTTCACGGCCCCTCAAAATTTATTGGTTTTCGTCCGCCACACGCTGTCCAAAGAGTTTCTACAAAACCACTAGACCAAATTTAATAAAATTCCTACCAAAATTTGCACTACTCCCTCATAACCCCACAGTGTTAAGTCCTACAAAAGTTATCCAATCTCAACAGTCGTAAAAATTGAGCAAGATAAGAATATTTATTCTATAACGATGTCATTGGACACATCTCCATTGATGTCAACGCCTCCGAGTGGGTGCATTGAGGGTCTCCAGCGCTATTTCTATTATGCTGTGGTACAATCGTGGTGAAGTTTTTATGAAACCACCAAACCGTCCTTGCCCAACTACCCTCCAAATTTGAGTAAGATCGGATGATTAGTAGGAGTAGAAAATTATGGTAGATGGATTTTTCTTTGCAGCGTTACCAGAGCAATATTCTATCATAGTTTGTGAGAAATTAGACTAAAATCCATTCAGCCTTACCTGCACATTCCCCGTCTTCTTCTTAATTCACCGTCTCCATATTTCCTGTACATTTTATCAAAATCGGATGAAAACTTGAAAAATTAGGCTTATCACAAGATATGACGTAAGCGCACACACTGAACTAATCTGGATTTTTCCTATGGTTATGGGGCACATTCCAACAGTCTATATATACATTTTACCTTCATATTGTTTTTGGAATAAAGTTTGTATTCATTCATTGTATTCATACATTGCCCTACGATGATCCTTCATCACCCTCGACCTATTGTAAGGGTTAATAATTAAGGGTTGAAATATTGAAAAACCAAAATCTCAAAAACTTTCGGTGAAAAAAGGTTTTTTTGTTGAGTCCGACAGAAATTAGTTCCGTGAATCAAATTAGACCATTGGGGTTGCTGTACCACCATCCGTTCACTCGCGATTTGCAACAACGCTTCGAATTATTTCATAGAGGTTTTCTTCTACGTAAAACTTAACAATGAATATTAGATTTAGTCTGTAATTCACGATCTAAGCCTCCATATCTTACTGCATTGTAGGTGCAGTAAAAAGAGCCCATTTATATTTCAGTAAGGTAGATCGAGCATGAACGAAATTAGCCACAAGAGCCCTTCAGCTGATCATTGTGTCTCAATCCATTCAAGCCCAGCTCATACCTGCAGAATCCTCAACTGATTTTGGTGTCTTCTCTTTAGTTTTATTAAAAACTCGGCGCTCCGCGCCTCGTACCTGCTTTGAGCCTTAGTGGCTAACATCACAATACATGGAACATGTTTTATATGATGTAGGTAACTTATATGATGTAGGTATTTTTCTATTCCGGTGAGCGTCTACTCTAACCAACATGACAACCAAGTGACAATAAGAAAACAAGCGGCATTGTTTACTACATCTATATAATAACATACATAAAATTAAATCACGACATAAATACTTACAACAAGTACGCAAGGCCTGCGTGATAAATCGAGAGCTTTCCAACGAATGGAGAACGATTTTCGTCCGTCGAAAACTGAACAACTTTCATTTCCCTAGAAACAGCTCGGTTGTACGTGAAAACTATCAGAACAATTTCGTGACACTTTCTGTATAACGGTTTCTGTATAACGCTTTTTTACTAGATAGGCCCGGCTAAAAACATGTTCCATGTTAAAATTGCGTAGTGTGTATAACTATGTTTGTATTATAACGTTTTTACCGGATATAGGGACGTACCTGTAATGCGCTTACGTACCAATATGTTTCTAAAATGAAAATAAACAATTTTTTATTTAATGATCTGCTTAAGTTTCCTCGATCTTAACAAGAGTTGAGGTTTAGTCGTATTTCATTAATGTGACCTCAGTAGCAGGACTATCAGCTGAAGAAAAATGTGCAGCAATTATCTCTTAATACCAAAATGTTAGTAATCGTTACGCAATGACACCAGTGGTGTGGAACTGATGCGACATCCGGGTTGAGCCAGTTCCATCACGCGGGGAGTAAAAGTTTGGAAGAGTCACGCGGCAACATCTTCAATCACGTGCCTCAACCCGCCTTCCCGTCTTTATTCCAAAAGAACCGACATCAAAAGGAAAATATTCACCCCAAAGGCTTCTCTTGACGTAGACGGATGGAAAATAAAATCTTCCAAAGCCTTCTGAAAGCATTTGAATCACTACACGCGTTTTGTGATTGTAACAAGGTTTTTCTTTGAAATCCCAGATTTCCTCGTGATTAAACTGCTCGTAATATCTATTTATATAACTAAACTGTTGCCCTAGCTTCGGGAAGCTCATTATGCAATGTGAGGATCGGAGGGTCTCAATATTACTTATCATATTTATTGTTATTACGTAACGCGATAAATGGCAACTGGGAGGATGACATCGTACGAGTGAGGTTGACAAATGGAGTCCACCTTCAGTCTTCGCTAAGTAGCTGGATCGAGAGTATCCAGTTCTGGAATCACCAGATCCTAGATCTTCATGTCGGACGTATTCATATTCGAATATCACAAGAAAAGAGAATAAAATCCGAAAGAATTAAAAGTCATTTTTAATTCGTTACAGAAAATAAGAATAAAGAAACAGAAAGAAATGAGAACGTGAGTAACTCCTTGCACCCCCTTCCTCCACCTTGGTTTTTTGTATTTGAAACTTAATTTCTCAAAGAAAAAATGTCGTAATCCTGAAATTGAGTATACCGTTGGAAAGCTCATGAAATGAGGAAGTTTTTATGAGATTTGACAACTTCTTGGCCTATTTTTGGAACGTCGGCCCTGTTTCGAATTTTAAGGAAAAATTTCAAATTTTCCCTTTCACTGCGATAATGAACAGAGTTATCGAAATTTTATAAGGTTGAAATTATGTTTATCTTATAGGAAATTTAATGCTGAATCCGAAAATGTATAATAAAATTAAAATGGACGCTTCAGTGTTCCAGAAAACTCGATTTCATGACGTGAGGTGGGAGTTGACCGTGAAAGCACTAAAAAAATCATAACTATCCAATGGACTGAGATAGGACCCCCACTCTGGCGGCATTCTACTCTATTTTCGATGTAGTTTTACCCAAAAAAAATTTTCACACTGATCCCCATCCACACTGTATAATCAGCGGTACGCTGAGCGCATGCGCTCACGTGGAATTAATTAATTTTCGTTCTTACTGCCCGCCTCTGACGAGTAATCGCAGAAGCAACCTGTATTTGAAACGCAGTGTAACCAACAACGTCCCAGAAACCTGTAGCCAATTAATTATGTGTACTCCTAATATTCAACGCTAGTGCTGCTATTTATTTTATGATACTTCTACCTAGGCCATAAAAAATAATACACGAAAAGTATTTCAATAAAATTTGATTTATATTACGCTTACAGTAAGTATCCCAGTTCCCATATCAATAGTGTCCTTGAATAAAAACGTCATTCCTAAAATGCGCCTTTGCTCTTTATATTTTCAGTTTTCCAATTCTCCAATGCAAGACATATTTTTGCTGTCACCAAACATCAATAAGTGGGGGGGGGGGGGGTGTAATTGTTGAAAATGTAGTCCTTACATTTTCTTGCTTGCTGTCACACACCAACGATTAAGCAGATTTAAGCAGATCACAATTCATCTCAAGTAATTACATTTTCTTCCGTCTGTAAAATGTCACGATTCTTTAGGAAGTTCGACCAATTATCTCAACATCATTCATCTGAAGATTTCTTTATTTTCTATTTAAAAATGGTGCCACTTCGATTGTAACGAGGAATCTGCTGTGCCATTTCCTTGGCAGAGTATTTCCTTTCTTATTTGTAAATTTTGAATTTTAAATTGAAATTTACAATTTAGTGAATCCAGTATCCTCGAAAACATTACTACGCATTTTTTCATAGGAAAAGGAAAAATCGTCCGTTGAAGGGATAACCGATGCCCTTGAAATGGCTGGCAATGAAACCCTTATTTCGATCGAGTCTATTTTCGGCCGGTAGGTGAGTAGGCATACTTATTTTCAGAGCAATCCTTCTTAGGAGTCTCTCACCTCCAACTCTCGACTTTACCCATTAAAATCTTCGGAAGGATTTATTTCCAGCCGGTGGCGGTTCTATTTTCTCGTCCCCTCGAGCCCCGCCCTTGACTCCTGGAGGACGAGCCTCGCTGAGGTTGTCGACGTCATTGGCGGAGCGGATGCCCGCGTTTAGCATACACCCGCCGTCTCTTCTTTGATTGTCTTCTCTTCTACATCAGCGCATCAATCTTCATAGAAAACCGACGTAATCAACCCGCTATTGGTCTTGCGGTCGTCATCCGATCGATCTACAGTTCACGGTTGTCCAGGCAAACGGCCAGAGCATTGTTGATATGTGGTTATCCCTGTTCCGACTCCGATTGGAATTATTAGGCTTCGTGGGGCCTCCTGTACGTATAGCCTGAGGATGGGACATCGAGACGAAACGTCGATATTGATGTCGATGTCGATTTTTGAGACCGTCATCGATATGCCCTCCAATATCGGGTGAAACAATCGATATGTCATCGATTTTTTCGATATCGGTATCCTTATCAGTTAACAGTATCCTTATTACAAGAAAAATAGGAGGGTAACTGAGTAATGAGAGAGATCACTTACTCTCCTTTCAGAGAAAACTGTTCAAAATCTGTTTGTAAAAGAATTGTGAAGTACAGAAAATCTCACTAAAGTTTCGCCAATCTTAGTTGCTTCTCTAGGCGGGTTTTTATGAGGAACATTGCCGCAAAATCAACAATTTTATTTTGTGACAAATGACATCTCATTTTAGAGGATGACGAAATGAGCAAATACACAGGGTGTCCCAGGGGTTATGCACAATCGCGACTCCTACGTGTTGTACTACAAGGCGCGAAGATATGCAATGACCCGCACGACCGCTCGGTCTTGAAGGAGGGGTTGCTTTGTGCGCCGTGTATTATCAACCCTAATCCGATTTGGCCGTAGCATTAGGTGTTGTAATGTTGATAATTTGTTGTTTCTGACTAAATTCAGTTTTTGTAAAATGTTTGTTGACTCAAACATGTTATCCAGTTGTAGAGCAATGGTAAGATATTGGGGTTTGAATCCAGTTCATTTAAATAGTTAGCGTTTAAACAAGATTGTTAAGATATAAACCAAAAAATGCATAGGTATTTAAAAATGAAAAATGAAAATGAATTTAATGGATTTAAATGGATTTAATCCATTTAATTTATCCAGTCGGGATAATCGAAAAGCCGAGAGACGGCTATAGTTTGTGTTCATTTGCGATTGATTGCGATGATTTGCTTTCAGTTGAGTAGCTATACCAAAAGTGAGTATTTTGACAGGATTTTTGTGTAAAGTTTTACCAATGGTAATGCTTCTGAAGCAGCAAGGGAGTCACACTCCTCCTGTGTACAACTCACACCCTTGCGAACACGCCGGATAGTATCAGGGAAAAAAGCTGCAAATTTTTTCAGTGGGGTTTATTATTCAATTTTATTCATTTGAGTTGCATTCATGATTTGAATTTGTACTAAGCTTTGGAGTGTGCGTGTTTTACAGGATAGAGCGATTATTGAATTTCAGGAGATATGCATAGAGCACATAAATCTGTTCTCAACCAAAATACCTATTTGGATTGATCAGTTGATCATATTTGTGTGCCTCCTGAAATTCAATAATCGCTCTATCGTGTGGAACACGCACACTCCAAAGCTTAGTAGAAATTCAAATCATGAACGCATGCCAATTGAATAATAAACCCCAGTGAAAGAATTTGCAGCGTTTTTTTATTGAACCTCAATACCCCCCCCCCCCCCCCACAATAAAAACATCTATAATTTATCAAGTCCTTTAGCGTTGAAACTTCCCCAAATTCAAATTTGAACGATGTAGCCAAAGGTAAACTGATGTAGAAGTGGCACACAAATATCATCAACTGATCAATCCAAATAGGTGTTTTGGTTGAGAACAGATTTACGTGCTCTATGCATATCTCCTGAAATTCAATAATCGCTCTAATACCTGTAAAACACTCACACTCTAAAGCTTGGTAGAAATTCAAATCATGAATGCAACTCAAATGAATAAAATTGAATAACAAACCCCACTGAAAGAATTGGCAGTGTGCGTGTTAAATAAAAGGACTACATTGTTAGAAAGCTGACATTTTAGCGCACGTTTAACAGGTGAGCACAGTTGTGTGTCTAGTATTAATGGGGTTACTGGGCGAGATGAAAAGCAGGCGATTTCAAGATTCTGACAAAACTGCCATTTCGCGCGGCAATCGCAAAACTTCAATGGAGTAAAAAAATTGTATCTGAATTCAGATAGATAGAAAATTTAACGCTCTTTCTAGCGGGGTCTTCAAATTTGATTTATCTCTAAAATTGAAAGAGTTATAACAGTTTTAGTGACATAATATAGAAAACACGAAAAAAATTTTAAATCGCGAATAACTCGATAACGAAGCCTCTAGAACGAAATTGCTAAGAGGCACTTATGTTCGGAAATGAGTTGTAAAATTCATGGGAGTCGGATTTTGCATAACTCCTGGGACACCCTGTATATTGTGGCCCTTCAACAGAAATTACATATACACCAACTGAGCTACAATACATCCCCGATAAATG